>JAVKPL010003117.1:0-618750 GCA_032173675.1 Gastrolobium villosum
ATTTCGAGGAAGTGAAAATCAGCCACATCCCAAGAAATGCAAACAGCAGGGCGGATATATTATCCAAGCTAGCTAGTACAAAGGGATGGGGCAACTACAGAACCGTGATAGAGCAGAATATTCCTGAACCAACCTGCATAATGCAAATCTCGCAGATAGATGATTGGCGTAGCAATCTCATTGCATACCTTGAAAGGGGTGCTTTGCCTACGGGAAAAGAAGATGCCAAAAAACTCATCCGAGATGCAGCATCATATACCATACTTGAAGGGCAATTGTATAAAAAGGGGATCTCCTCTCCCTTGCTAAAATTTCTAAACTCGGATAGAGCACAATATGTTCTCTCCGAGATACATGAAGGGATTAATGGCCAGCACGTCGGAGGGAGAGCCTTAGCTCGGAACGCACTCCGGGCTGGCTACTCTCTTGCCATCCATGGCGAATGATGCGAAGGATCACGTGCAAAGGTGCGATGAATGCCAAAAGCATGGCAAAAACTTGCTGGCTCCACCTGAAGTGCTGAGTTTTATCACGGATCCATGGCCATTTTACAAATGGGGGATGGATATATTGGGCCCGTTTACGGCAGCAGAAGGTCAGCTTAGATGGCTGATAGTCGCGGTTGATTACTTCACCAAGTGGATTGAAGCTGAACCAATCGCTACCATCACTTCGGCCCGAATCCAGCGTTTCTTAGAGTGAAACATAATATGCCGGTTTGGGATCCCAGCTGAAATTGTAACGGACAATGGAACCCAGTTCACCAGCAAAGGGTTTAAAAACCTAATGGCCGGGTTCCATATCCGACACAGGTTTGCTTCGGTTGAGCACCCTCAGACTAATGGTCAAGCTGAAGCGGCTAATAAAGTCATAATTGAAGGATTACGCCGACGTATGGAGCAGTCCGCTAAAGGTAAGTGGGTAGAAGAGCTCTATTACGTGTTATGGGGCTATAGAACCACGGTTCAAACCTCTGTGGGAGAGTCCCCCTTCAAATTAACATATGGGTGTGAAGCTATGATTCCAGTGGAGCTAGGGGAACCATCTTGGAGAAGGATTCAAACTCTTGCGCAAGCAGAAAAGGACAACAATGATAAGATAGCAATCGAGCTAGATCTGATTGACGAGATCCGGACTATGGCACATTGCAGAAACTATGTGGCCAAGCAACTTGTGGCTAACCGATTCAATAAAAAAGTGAGACCACAGTCATTTGAAGCAAAAGAATTGGTTTTACGCAGGGCGGACATAGGAGGACGGAACGCCTCGCAGGGGAAGTTAGCTCCAAGATGGGAAGGGCCTTTCAGAATCAAAACTAAACTTTCCAAAGAAGCTTACGTGCTAGAAACTTTGCGAGGGAAGCATGTGGGAAGAACATGGAATGCTGATAAATTAAAAAAGTATTACAGTTAAGCTGAACATCTTGTTATGAAAAAACAAAAAGGATAGTTTCTTTTCTGGCTTTATAATTCAATAAATTGCAAATGTGCAATGTCATTTTCGTTTGTTTACAAGATTATTTTTATTTTGTAATTCCCGACTCTGGCAACTTATGCAATGCATACCAAATCCGACGTATGGAACCGATGCCGAAAAAGGTAAGGTCCAATATCTCTCACTCGTCGCAGTCTGGCATGATGAAGCCCGACCTGCCTTACAAGCAGGATTGAAGGCTTCACCATCCGACATTTTGAAACCCGTCCCGCCTAAGGGGTAGGAATGAGCGTTTTTCAAAAAGAAAACTCGTCGTAATCCGACACGTTGGAACTCGGCCTGCCAAATAGGAAAGGGTTGAATGTTCTAGCCTGAATCAACGACTTGAACCCGCCGCGCGCAAAAAAGCCCGGTAGAGCGTTAGTCTACAAATTAAATCCGAGCTATATGAACCTGTTTTTGACCTTAATAAAGGCAAAAAAAAGTTGAGTTCTGGGACTCGAGAATCAGAAAATAGGCCGGGGTGTTTGAACCCGCCTTGCCTAAAGGGCAGGGTTGAGAGTGCTAACCTCGTATCAAATTATGAAAAAAGGGATAATGCGCCAAGGGGACGCCCTCGCACATCCTCCCGGCTAAACGAAAAATTCGTAGGTCGGAATATAAAAGACGTGTATTGCAAATACAGCACATACAAGCTAAACAATTAATTCTAATACTTGAGTTAATAACAAGTTAGCACAAAAAGTGTTTTACATCATACAGCCGGAATGCCAGCAAAAAACTACAAATTATGGGGTATCCCCCCTCAAAACAGCCTGGATGTCGGTATCCAACTGCCGATTTGCAGCTTCAATCTCAGGGTTGGGCACGACATCCTTGTCATCTGCTGCATTAAGCTCCTCGGCTGAAGAGTAGAACACACCGCCACTGACGTAGCCAAAGCAATCCAGTTGATCCAGGCTAAGGGGCACATCAGGGTTGAAATGTTTTATCTGGTTCACAGCATTTTTAAATGCGAAACCAACAGCCTTCTCAAGTGCAGACTGGCACTGATCATAGTCAGCCTGCAGTTCCTCCTGCTGAACCCTCATCTGCTCCAACCGTGAAGTCATTCCCTATGCTTTGCCTCCGCCTCGGATAACAAGGATAACTTGGTCTTGAAAAAATTAATCAAGATATCCTTCCCACCCTCCAGACCAAAGGTGTCCGACACAGATTTAAGGTCGGCTTTCGAACGCTGCAGGGACAGTTTTAGCTCGGCCGAGTCAGACGTCAAAGTCTGATTCTCTTGTCTCAGCTTGTCAAGATCGCCCTGCAGTGCGATCTTCTCACCCTTCAACGTATCTTTCTCGGATACAATCTCCGAGTGCTTCTCCAGCATAATAGAGTACGGCTTCATCAAAGAAGCCGCCTTGAACAGGTAGAGCTCGGCCTTTTGTAGCTCTTCAGCTTCGGCCTTGGATGGTTGGGGAGAGCCATAAAAAGAGGGAGGCGCACGAGTCACACCACGTAACTCCGTCGTCACCCCCATCTCCCAAAGTGAACCCCTTCTCAAACCAGCAGGAAGGGGGGAGGGAGGGGCACTGCCTCTGTCAACGGACACTATGGCCCGGGTCGTGCCACCACCACCAGTAATGAAGTGGGTCTCTTCTGGCTCCCCGTCTAGCCAGCTTTCACCGTCATGCGTCAAGTCCAAGATGGATATGCCGCGGTGGGGGGTGGGGTTGGACGAACCAGCACCTGGAGAAGGGGTAGCAACCTTCGCCTTCTTCGCTGGAAGAGGACGAGCGACACCTTTACCCCGGCGGGCGGCTAGGCAATACTCCGGAACATCATCCGAGTTGGGATTCATCGTTGAGCCTGGCAAGTAAAACAATGAGGAAAATGGTCACAGACAAAAACCAAGCAAGTAAAAGGTACGTATAGCAAAATCAAAATGACAACAAAAAACAAATGTTGAAAAGCATACTGGGCTGGTCACTTGCAACACAGGATTTAGCAACCAGGGAAGCAGCACTCATATGACCCTGGGTACGAATATGGGCTAGCAAGGTCCTAACACTGGTCTTCTCCTCAGCAGATAAGGCAAGCTTGTAGTCAGCCGGCTTACGAAGATAGTGCTCATGGGACCAATATAGTGGAAACCTACCCTCATCTTTTTCCCCAACAAACCAAGGTCTCTCACCAACCTCAGCCACGACCTTGAAGTACGAGCCCTTAAAATTTTTGAAGGAGTCACTGTACACAGAAAACAGTCTCCTGGAAGGCTTACTGATACGACCCCGGATGCTGGCCTAACCCTTTAACTTAGGAGGTTCAGAACCGGAGCGTGGGGTATAAATATTAAAGAAGTACATAAATAGGGCAACAGAACAGTTCACCGACAAGGATAAACAGAGCTGCTCGAAGGCAACAATATAGGCCCATCCATTGGGGTGAATTTGGGTCGGAGCCAGCAAAAAATGGTTTAAAAGGCATATTATGAAGGGGGAGAAAGGAAAGCGAATGCCGATTTTAATGATTAAATCTCGGTAGAAAAAGAAAAAGGGGGGATCCTGTGGGTTCCGCCCCGAACACACCGGCTCATCCTCGGCAGGGCAGAAAGTGTTAAAACCTACCGGGTTCCCAATTGGCAACCCGGATATCTCTTCAGTGGTCATGGAGGATCTGAAGCTAAGAACCTCCTGTGTAACCCAGGGGAATTGCCTGCGCAGGCTGGCACCCACAGGGGCGGAACCCTCTTCAACCGCTACAACATCGGCCTCCAGCTCCAGGTTAGAAGATGTAGTCTCCACATTGAGTTCTGCAGAAGGGGACTCCATAAGAACCTAGAACAGCAAAATGGGTGGATTAAAAAACAAAAGCAGCAAATACACGCACCTGAGTTAAATAAATTACAGTGTGAAGAACTGGAAGAGCTGTCTGAAGAAGTCATGGGAACAGAAGTTTTAAGTCCGGGGTCATGAGAGCAACTACCCAGGACTAAGTTCGCCATAAAATCGTTGCCATTTCCGATAAATTTTGCGCTGAAATAAACACAGTTGAAGCACAGATTTGGGTTCCGAGAGGAAGGAGCAGGTAACATGGGTTGGACAAAGGATTGACTTAAGGTAACGACATCTCGTTGGCCAGTAATAAGAAGGGAGTGGGGCCTATGTCTACTATCTGAGACAGGGTTGATACTTGCAGACGGGTAAGCTGCAGCACGATTAGAATCCCGAGATCGACCTCGCCTGTTGGACCGAGATCGTCCTCGGCCAGTGGGCCGGGATCTCGCTGATGGACGACGTCCAGGGCCAGGGGCAGGAGGACGACGTCCAGGGCCGGAAGTCGGTGGCCGACGTCCTGGACCGGAAGAGAAACCATGGTTTCGAATCGTCTCCTCCTCAGCAGTCCTAGCCTCTTCCTCTGCCAGAATCTCGTCACTCCGGCTAAAAATGCGAGGGCAAGTGGCCCTCCTATATCCATAGGGAGTTCCCTCATTCTCATTCATACTGGGAACTTTTTCAGGCAAGAACAGTAAACGTAACTAAGTAACCGGCGACGGTAAGAAAACCGAAAATACAGGGGACGAATGCGAGTTTGAAGAAACAAGAACAACAACAAAACATAAACGCAAACAGTAGCAGTGGCGGAGAACAAGGAAGTAAAAGCAAAAACCATACCTGCAAAGTGATTAATGCGAAATACTCCACGGGGAAGGTCGATACTTAGCAGGAAAACCTTGAAACACAATAAAACGCAGCAAATCGCCAACACTAGCAATGGAAGCAGAAAAATGAGGAAGGTGGAGAATGGCAGTGAAATAGGAGAAAGAGAAGAAGTTCAAAGGTTATGGCCCGCGAAAACGAAAAGGCAAAGGCAAAAGGGTAAAAGCACCTGACAGGACAAATGATTGATATCTGCACAGTCGCATTAAATGCTAGGGCGGCGCAGAAGACGGTTGACGGTACGTATTATGATGGTATAAGACACGTGGATGGTCACCACAGGATGAAGAGATACTATGAATGCGTGTTATGAATGCTCATATACCGGCTTCAAAGCCAGAAGCAGACGACCAACACAACTCGGCACCCTGATAACTCAGCCTACCGAGCTGGGGGCAACTGTTATGGGCTGGACTAAGGCCCACTATCCATCTCGGCCCAACCCTGGCAAAACCTAGAACCGCGCTATATAAAGGTAGGTGGAGCAACAAGGTACACAGAATCTAACCTTACTCATTAAGCATCACACGCACACACCCTCTGATGGCGAAAGCCCTGGTCAGTGTCAGTGATCCATGATTCTCCTAGATACCTAACTCATAGATATCCAGAGAGAAACACTTGAATCCGAGATCAATCATCCAACCTAGATTGGACACATCTACCTCAGGCAGAACACCATCAAATTAATTTCTATCTAGAAAGCCTAAGAAAAGTCAACTTTTAAGGCAAACTAAAGGGAGATTTCATCATTGCCACAAATTCTAATATCGAAGTTACTAACCTAGAAACAAACCTTCAAAAAAGTAATAAAGGTTCATAATTTCACTATCACAAGTAAATCATATAAACATGAGCCCCAACATGTTAGAGTAGTACCCTCTAATAAAATGCAAATGATCCATAACCGTACTGACATGACTTATTAGCCACAGTCGACAATTAATTAAGATTTATTACCGGGCTTTGCTGAAAATAGAGACCAAACATTTTTAACAAATTGAATTTTTCAATTCTATAAATATAATTTGTCGGCTCGATACACTTCACATCAACCATTTTCTTTTACCCTAATTCGGACAGACCATAAACACGTAGGCGGAGTTAAAGCCAGTTTGAAATATTTATAGTTAAAAAGTATTTTTAAGTTAAAGTTAAAAAAAAATTTAAAAATTAAAATTAAAATTGTTTGATGATTACATAAAGCTATTATGAGGATTTTGAAGGAGAAAAAATGCAATAATTTGTTATTATGACGGATTATTGGAGTAAAAAGTAAACTCAATAAATACAAATTAAAATAAGGATGAAACTGTAAAATAAATATAAAAGCTCTAAAACGCTAATATATATCTTTAAAAAGTTTCTCTTGAGAGTTTTTACCTTTTATTTTTTTATTCATTATAAAAAAAAACATTTTATAATAATTTTTTTTATAAAAATATATTTGGCTAACCTTTTGCTTATAAGAAAAAAAAATTAAAATAAGATTTTTCATACATACATTTAACCCAACTAATTTGAAATAAAAATGTTATTGTTGTTGATGCTGAGGTTTTACAATATTAACCTCTCTCCATTTGAGCTGGTCAATAGGGTAGCCCATCACTAACCCATATATTTATTTTTTTATTTTTTGGTGAAAACTAACCCATGTATTTTAATATATCATGCACTACACGCGATATGACACGACATGATACGATGACACGTAAATTCTAAAAAATGTCATATTCTACACGTTAGGACACGTTTTGATATTAAATAATAATTTTAATATATGTAATATAATTATATTTAATACATATAACAGCCCATAATAAGTCATATAACCAATCAAATTATCAAATTTTATGATATAAATATGAACAATTTTTTTTTTCATATCAGATTTCTTAATAGAAAAAAATTGATTTAGATTTTTTTTTCATATAAAATAAAATTTAGTTCTAAAAAAAAAGGTGTCGGAGCGTTCGGATGCGTGTCGGAAAAAGTTGACTGCGTGCCGAAATGTGTCGGAGTATTGACCACGTGTCCTAAAATATTAATTGCATGTCGGAACGTGTCGGAGCGTATCTGTGTCAGACATGTGTTCGATACATAATTTTCTAAAAAAAAGTGCGTGTTTACACGGAGATTCTAATGCATCGAATTTTCCTTATTTTAAATCAACTCTACTCTTGTACCCAAAAAGAAAAGAAAAAATAAGCTCTGCCGAGCACTAATTTATAGGATCCAAACACAACAACAGATAAATAAGATTAGGGGGATCTTTTAACCAAATATATATCTATATATAGTAGAAATTTCAGCATAAATCACTTGTGAATCCGTTACCAACTTACAATTACCTACCCACTTTAGATTACATTTCGTATGACACATCTTGTTAGTAAAAAAGTTTATCCTTCACCAAACTCCATTTGGAGTGTTTTTTTTATACGTGGAGTGTTTTAAACATTGAAACAAGATAAATGCCGGAAACGTATTTTTTTTACATTCTCCGTATAATTAGGTAAAATTTTATACTAATTATATTAAGTAACTTGAATTTACTTTCTATTCAAGGAATAAATATAAAAACTTATCAAAAATTTAAAAATGTTAATGAGTATATTATTAACATTTAACTTAAAACAAACACACCAATAGAATATACCCACAATCAAAATTCAAAAGTATTAAACCCAAAAGCTACCAAAACATTATCAAAAAGAACCCAATAACTTGTTCTCAATCATCAATTACAAGGGCGCCTCTTTTGCAAAAACATTTTAAACAAATAATTGAATAATAAAAATAGATCAAAACTATTAACCTTGATAGATACAAAGAAATTGATCTTATGGTTTCGGAAAACTTCTACCGAAATTGCTCAATGAGGAGGGATATTCTTACTACCAAAATCTTCTACTACCATCTTACTACCTATCTAATCACCATTGGATCAATCTTTTCACTTTTTTCAAAAACTTTTTAACATTCTCTCTTTGATTCAATGGTGATTAGATAGGTAATAAGAAATTAGAAAATTTTATAGTTAGAATAACTTACTCGAAATTGCTTAATTTCTCCTTAAAAGTACAGATTTCCTCGAATTTGCGGTGTACTGCAATCCAGCCCATTAGGGGAAGTTGTGGGCCATTCAATATTATGTAATAGCGTATTAGGAGACTGAGAAATTGCAATTTGGTAAAATTCAATGTAGCTTATTGCTGTTTACATTTAGAAAGAGCAACAACAATGTTAAGATTTTTAAAATTTTTAATCGAAACACACATCTCAATCCTAATTTATCGATATAATAACTAATAATGTCAATTCGTGAATCTCAAGGGCTGATCTGATCATAATAAACTATAATACTTAGATTTAGATCCTTGTCAATTACTAAAAAAACATATAGGGTGCAATTATTAATTTTTATTTATCATCCCTTTCATTACTATTATTTTCATTACCATTCAATTAGTAAAAGAGGTGAGTGATCCGATCATAATAAAGTTGATAATAAAAATTATAAGCATAAAAAACCGGTCTCTAATTTTATAGTTAAAACTTCGTAAAATAATTTTTTTTATTAATTTTTTGCATTACAATATAATTATTTTTAGGGTCATGATATTATGCACTTTCCCGAAAATTGCATAAGACTTGTTTTCCTCTGTATTACAATTTTAAAGAAGTTATAATAGTTACATATCGCATGAACTTCATAAATATTTGGAATCAATATTTACAATTTTTTAGTGTCTCCCTCAACTTGGAATAAATTTATAGAAATTAAGTTGAATATTTAAGAAATTTACCCCTTCCCTTCCAAATATTCAAGAAATTTATGGGATAAATAAGAGTTATATTATACGTAAAATAATTTGATCACATTAAGATATGACAAAACAAAATCATTCAACAAATCTATAAAAATGTTACGGATTATGTGAGTCTAAACGGAGAGTGGAATACGGATGACATGCAACAATTCCTATCAGATGAGGTTATTTAGGTTATTAGAAGTTTTCTTTCTCCTCCTCATGCCTCTAATGAGATAGATAAAATCTGTTGGAACCTTGGGGGATCAAATGGGAGCACAGTCAAACAAATATATTTTGCTCTAAGGGAACATGATGAGATCATCTTAGAAGAACGAGAGATTTGGCATCACATTTGGAATATTAAAGGATCTAATCGGATTAGTTTGTTTCTTTGGAAAGTGGCTCATCATCATTTACCAACTAGAAGCTGGTTAGCAAATTTGAGGTTAGCCCATGCTACGTGCCCTTTACGCAATGTGGAAGATGAAACTATCCTTCAAATGGTTAGAGATTGCAACAACATGAAGAAGGTATGGTTGGATCTGGTGAACTCAGATTTGGTTCCTGAATTTTTTAACCATGATCTTGATATATGGTTGCTGGAAAATTTGAAAAAATAATCTTGTGTGAGATTCAATGCTCCATGGGTCTTAATGTTTGCAGTGGCGGTGTGGATGGCTTGAACCGGGAGAAATTCAATTGTTTACGGTAATGAAACAGATGAGCATGCTTACAAAGGCCAAACAATTAAGCTTAAGGTTTGGGAATTATTTGATTGCTGGAAAATGAAACAAGGCTTCAAGACTAAGGGCTCTTACATTCATTTCGGTTGGTTGGAATCCTTCCGACATGGGTTGGATAAAAATAACACGAATGAGGCATCTAGGAGACCATATGGTGGAGCTGCTTGTGGTGGAGTGCTTAGGGATGCATCATGTAACTGGCTTCATGGATTTGCATACCATATTGGTCAACGTTCAGCATTTACCGTTGAACTTTGGGGCATTCTTAAAGGTTTAGAATTGGCTTGGGAAAAAGGTTAGAGAAATATTATTTTAGAAAGTGATTCAAAATTTGTTATCACTTTGCTCACCAAAAAATGGAGGAGCAGCTCTCGCAATTAGTGACTCGCATTCGAGCATGGTTAGCAAAAGATTGGGAAGTTCATCTTATTCATACCTACCGAGAAAGCAATGGTTTGCGCAGATTGGTTATCTAAATTCTAACTGGATCATCCAATGAAAAATAATTTATGTATTTTCTCCCCAATATTTGGTTGCTATATGTAACAGAATTTTCTCATGTTTATTCTTTTTGCAAAATTAATTTAATTTAGTTTCCGTGTCTCTAACCTTACATATTACCAAAAAAAATCACTCAACAAAATATTTCATTCCTTTTTATTATTATTATTATTATTATTTTTTGGATTTTATTAATTTCCTTCCACGTAATATATTACATGTCCCACCATTACATGAAAAACGAAAAAGAAAAAAAAAATGTGAGATGCGAAAATCGAAGTGAGAGAAAATGAGATAGATTAAAGTAGAGTAATATTTCCTTATTTTTTTTTTTTTGACTTTTTAGTATTGCATGACAAAATAAAGACGAAATTTATAGATTCAACGTCGAATTTGAACATGGTTGGTTGGATGCGATGATTTCCAAGTTCTGAACTTTTTCGCTGTTCGATTCCAGTTCCGGCGTAACGACGTGGCTTCACGGGTACACGCATCATGGGCTGCACTTGCATGCCCTCCTCCCTTAACGCTTCTTTTCCACTTCTCCGCCGCCACCCACCGCCGCCACCCCTACATTTCACCGCCGCCACCGTCCATTTTTACTCATTTCCCTCCAAACAACTAATCAACACAACCCCTTCTCACCCCTCTCGCCTTTGGGCCGTTCCTCTCTTGTCAGAAGCCAGTGGCGGCGGAAACAACCACAATAACAACAACAATGGTGGTGGTGGTGGTGATTGGGGTTACCCCTTTGACTCTGAGGATTCGGATTCTTCTTCAGGTTCTCATCACACCCTTTTCTTTTCCTTGCTCTGCTCTTCCGCTATCTTTTTCTTCTGCCAGCTCCTTCTGGCCAAACTCGCAAAGGCGAAAAGTTTGTCTTCTTCTTCCATTGAGAATGAGACAGTTTGTGTAGTGAAAGGTGGAAACTTTACTAGGTTCATCCCTGATCATGTCAAGGATGCTTTTGTTTCCGCACAACCTGACCTCTTTACTGAGTTATCATCCCTCAATGCTTCACAAGTTCCGAGCTTTCTATGGTTCAAGTTGAGGGACCTCTTGGTGCGCTTGATGCTCCCTGAAGGTTTTCCCAATAGTGTAACTAGTGATTACTTGAAGTATTCCCTGTGGAGAGGAGTTCAAGGTGTTGCAAGCCAGGTTAGTGGGGTGCTGGCAACACAAGCCTTGCTTTTTGCTGTTGGATTGGGAAAAGGGGCTATTCCCACTGCTGCTGCCATCAATTGGGTACTCAAGGATGGAATTGGATACCTCAGCAAGATCTTGTTGTCCAACTTTGGTCGCCATTTTGATGTCAACCCAAAAGGGTGGAGATTGTTTGCTGATCTTCTTGAAAATGCTGCCTTTGGTTTGGAGATTTGTACTCCTGCCTTCCCTCATTTTTTTGTTCTTATTGGTGCTGTAGCTGGGGCATCGCGTTCTGCAGCTGCATTGATTCAGGTGATGGCAATTTTTAGTGTATCAACATGTTGAAACACACCTAACATCTATGTTGCAATGCCTTTAAAGGATTTGGCTTTTATAGTGTTAGTCAAACCAGTTGAGTGTGGTGCAGGAGCCATAATTTACATAATGATTCAATTTCAGCCTTTCAGGTGTGAGACCAATAAGGCTGCTTATAAGGATTGCCCTCACCTTGGTCAAGGTTAAATGGGGAGTGGTTTTGATTTGGTTTTTAGGCGTGTGAGAACTGTAATTTAAATATATACGAAGGATATCAAAATTAACTGTTTAAGTATAGTAATGATATGGAGAAAGGGCTTGTTAGCTTACCATTGATTAGTCTTGGTCTCTTGGATTTCATTCCCATTCATCTGCATGTTTCCAGAATTGATCTTAAACTGTTTCCCAATAATATGAAAATTGTTTCACTAAATCTGCATATATTTTCAAATATTTCAATCTGCATGTGTTGCTTTCCCTTCAATCGTATTAATTTGAACTTGTAGTGTTCCCACATTAAAGGACACAATGAAATCTACACCATACACTCCTGTGTGATTGGGGGTGGGTGAATGTGTGTAAAAATCTATTTTTGTGCCTATCCAGCAACAGTAGTTGATTTCTATTCCTATGCTTTATTTATTTGCGTTGAGAATGTTGAACAATTTAGGTATTAGCACCCAATTGAAAGTTCAAGCTGATTTTGTCTTCACAGGCTTCTACCAGGAGCTGTTTCTACGCCGGTTTTGCTGCTCAAAGGAATTTCGCTGAGGTGAAAAATATATCCTTTTCACTTCGGATGAATAGGTGTATTGATTTAATGTTGCAGCACAATAATCACTTATATATATTATATATAGTTTTCTTTCTGAAAATAATTGTTAATTGTAGGTAATTGCTAAAGGTGAAGTCCAAGGAATGGCAAGCAGGTTTATTGGTATCATGCTTGGTATAGGACTGGCTAACTGTGTTGGTTCATCCACGCCTCTCGTTCTTGCTTCTTTTGGTGTTGTGACTTGGGTCCACATGTATTGCAATCTGAAGTCATATCAGTCCATTCAAATACGAACTTTAAACCCTTATCGTGCAAGTAATTTCTGATCTCTCTCTCTCACAGTCATTCACACCCAATCATGTGGGAACTGTGTTCTATTACTCTTGGAAGTTGGAAAGAATTAGTTTATACTGTTGATGAAACATTAAATATTCTGCCATGTTGTCTCTTCTACCTAGATTTAATTTCATTATAGAATCTAAGTACTTGTAGGTTGCAATAATGCAGCAGTTCTAGAAATGTTTTTGCAACCAATTGTTGGAGGAATTGGAAACCTGGAAATGCAACCAGGGGTTGATTTGTTTGTTAAAAGGTCAAAATTTATACATCTTGTTCATTGATTGTTTTAACAGGTTTGGTTTTCAGCGAATATCTACTGACTGGCCAGGCGCCTCCAGTTAAAGAGGTCAATGATGAGGAGCCACTATTTCCTGCTGTACCCATGTTAAATGCAACTTTTGCAAACAGAGTGAGTTAATCTTGCTTGTGTTATTAGTTATATGAAATTTAAACCTTTAAAATAAAGGTTCTGTTCTGTCTTCCAGATTAGAAATATGTTGCAGTCTAAAATTAGATTGATTTATTTATTTTGGTAATGGTTTATGTAATTTCAAGGTTCTTTCTGGGCTCTTCTAATAATACTGCTCAGTTGAGGCTGGGGAGTATCAGCCATCAGGTCACATATATCAATCAGTCCCTTGATATGATAACTTTTGGGGAAGAGTACTTTTGCAATTTTCAGGAGTTTAATATGGTCATTGTTCTTTTACCACTGTCATTCCATGGATCGAATCCTGGTAGTATTAGACATAAGACATGTGGGACTTGCCTTATCTATGATAATATTATGCGCTCGTCACCACTCATTGTAAATACTGAGTAATTCTAGGTAGTATTAGATAGAAGACATGTGGGACTTGCCCTGTGTACAATAACATTATATGATCTCTGGTAACATCAATTGACCAGGCTGGACATGTACAAGAATTGATTGTATTATGTTTTGCACGATCTGATTTGTATGTATTATGTCCTGTTAACTTTGTAATAGGCACAATCAAATGTTTTATCATCTGAAGCAAAGGATGCAGCAGCGGAAATTGAAGGCCGTCTGCTGCTTGGATCCAAGCTCAGTGAAATTGTCAACAGCAAGGAGGATGTGCTTGCTCTCTTTAGGCTTTATGAAAAAGAAGGCTACATCTTGTCGGAGCACATGGGAAAATTCTGTGTAAGTTGACAACCATATTCACTTTCAATTTCATTGGATTGTTTTCCTCCCCCCAGTTCCTTGATTGTCTGACAAGTAGGGTGGCGATGATGTGCTTTTCACATTTATGTTTTGATGTTTATGTATATGCTTAAGAGTTGTTTTTTTTATTGAATACTTTTTTAAATTAGAGAACAAATGAGTGCAATATTTTAGAATTAAATGGACAAATTAACTTCCCTTATCAGAAAGCAATTTTTCAAGGACTTTCAACTGCTATCTATGTTTTTGGTCCCAACTATTGTGGGAGTTATGGTTAACAAACTTACATTGTGGGGAGTTACAAATGTAATGGGATTTACAAAAGCATGACTTTGTTAGTGGATTTGGAGGCAGAATGCTACATGATTCATTTTTGTTTAGTAGCATTTCTTTTCCTTTCTGAGCTGCTCTTTGATTAAGAGCTATAGAGGCTGGAAAATGTTATTTACTTGTCAAACGGTTTTCCCTCTTCGAGGCATTAGGAAATTAGTACATCAAGTTTACTTTAATCTCAATATTAGAGGCAATTATAGCCGCAAACATATGCTATTATGTTTTATGGGTTGTAACTAACACATCCTCCTGATTCAGGTTGTGCTTAAAGAAAACTGTTCGCAGCTAGATATGCTTAAAGCATTGTTTCAGGTCAATTACCTTTATTGGTTAGAGAAGAAGGCAGGAATTGAAGGAAGAGGAGTCCTTAATGATTCCAAACCTGGTGGGAGGCTGCATATATCTCTGGATTATGTGGAAAGGGAATTCAACCATGTTAGAAATGATGGAGAATCAGTAGGTTGGGTCACAGATGGGCTAATTGCAAGGCCTTTGCCTAATAGGATTCGTCCAGGCAACACAGCATCCTCAGTGAGTGGATAGCTGATATGGTGAATGAATGGCTGCATTGTTTTCCATGAGGAAGCAAGTGGAATCAAGATGTCTTGGAGATCAAGGACATTGGTTGGTTCTCTGCCATTGTTGTTGAGCAAAGCATGCAACTCAATGGATTTAATGGCGGGAAGACAGCTAGCTACAAATGATTGAAGCCACATGGTGTGACACAAACCACAAGTTACAGATGCCAATTTGCCTACCTGTTGTTATCAATGTGAATGAATGGACTGACCCGGAAACGATCAAATAATTGGGAAAAAGTGACGGCTTTTTCTCGGGAGATTGCACCCCATTGATAGTTCAGAAAACTGTTTATAGTTTGAGATGTACATTAAAATGTCTTTTGCTCTTTTCGTAAGCAAATTTAATACCTAATACATGTAGTTGGCACAGTATCTCACACAAGTGCACTTTCTTACACAAATTTGATGTTTCTTAACCATTATAGATTGCCTTTTTGCTACAACTGATACAAAATGTCTTCACCCCATTACCTATAAATTTTGTAAAAATAAATAGGTGAGTCAACAACTTATAAAAGGTAGACTGCAACTGCATAATGTTATTATAAAAAGAACGTATTCATAATTTCTCAATACCAAAACTGAAGCATTATGGAGCGAAGTGATTCAAATTTTATGAAAAGAACATAGTCATAATTTCGTATAATTTTGCTGTCAGTGGCTTTCAATAGAATTTCCAAATTTTGATTTCCTTCTAAATCAAAGTAGGAATGATGCAGTGGACTTTAAGACACACAGTTGCTACTCTCGGAATACTGTCTTGCCAATTGAAAAGGAAGTTGCAAACACAATTATCAATTCATTCAATGTGATCATAAATTCGGACTTTACATAACTATGAAATGAAATGAATATGGACATTACAAAGCTATATCATCAAGAACCGAATATATAAACCCCAGAAAGCTGTTCCTCACAAAGATACACACACACACACACACACAAAAACTGGCACTTTGAAAAGAGAAAATGAAGGATGGAATAGAGACACTGTGGAGGGAAGTGAGGGAACTTAGCTTAGGAAACAGTAGGAAAGTAGAAAGACTAGAAACTCCACCAACCCCACTTGAGTTCCTCAGAGACTTCATCAACCCAAACAAACCCTTCATCATCTCCAACGCCATCAGCCATTGGCCAGCACTCTCTTCATGGCCCCACCACTCCTACCTCGCCGGAAAACTCTCCTCCGCCACCGTCTCCGTCCACCTCACCCCAACGGGACACGCCGACGCCCTCTCCTCTCTCCCTTCCTCCTCCTCCTCCTCTCTCTGCTTCGCCTCCGCTCACGTGCAGCGCATGCTTTTCCCCGACGCTCTCCGACTCATCTCGTCTTCGCAGCCACCGCAGTTGGTGGCTTACGCGCAGCACCAAAACGATTGCTTTCGTTCCGAGTACTCTTCTCTTGCCGCTGATTGTGATCCTCACATTTCTTGGGCCACTGAAGCTCTTGGCTCAATGCCTGAAGCTGTGAACCTTTGGATTGGTAACCAACACTCTCAAACCTCATTCCACAAGGATCACTATGAGAATCTCTACGCTGTTGTCACTGGCGAGAAACACTTCCTCCTTTTGCCACCCACTGATGTTCATCGCTTGTACATTCGTCATTACCCTGCTGCCAATTATACATATTCTTTGGTATTTTTACTATTTTCTTTTCACCCCATGATTTTTTTTTCTTTTTTTTGTTGATGGGGTGTGTGTTTTGGTGCTAAAGGTAACACCTTTTGGAGTTGGTTTCATTTGGGGTGTTGTTGGTTTGTAGGATACTGGAGAGTTTGATTTGGAACTTGAGAAGCCAACTAGGTATGTGCCTTGGTGCAGTGTGGACCCTTATCCTTCTCCTGAGACCATGGATGATGAGATGTCCAAGTTTCCCTTGTACTTCAATGGTCCTCCCCCGTTTGAGTGTACTGTGAAGGCTGGCGAGATTCTCTACCTGTAAGATTACCCTTGCCTTGCATTGCTCCTTGTATTTGGGTTTTAATCTTATCTTTTTCTATCTTCTGTTGGATATACTTATCATATACTCTGTTTATTTCCAAGTGTTTTGCTTGTTTTACTGTGTATAATGCCATTGTATCAACTGAGCCTTGAGCACTGGTTTTGCGTTATTTACTGGGAAGAAAATGCACCATTGCACGGTGAACCACCAGTTTTGATGCTATTCTGAAGCAAATTCAAACCAATTTGTGGTACCATAACTTGTCAATCAATTCATGTTTAAGCAACTTGTCTTTCCTTATGAATAAATTTGTCACTTAGAACTAATGTAAATATCAGTAGGGATACTCTAAAAAAGCTTATCTATTGCATAAATTCCACTACGAACTTCCCTGGAACTTCTATTTTATTTTGAATATTTTGATCGATGAATATTGCAAAGCTCAGCTGCTAAACGAGAGGTTATTTGAAAAAGAATTTAGATTTATTTGTGAAACAATATGTCAAGCCCATGAAACATGGGATCTTTCATCCACTAATTTAGAATCTTGGTCTAAATTTTAGGATGTCAGTATGATGTTATTACTCTTTTAAAATAACATAAATCCATGTTAGGTTCCTAGTCATTCATGCATTAACTTCTTTCTGCTAATCAGTTTTCTCAGATGCTATTGAACTTATTGGATGTGATGATCCATATGAGCAGTTTTACTAGTTTATTAATAAACTTGAAAATCTTTGGCATGCTTACTAATCACCAATTAAGAAAAATTCTATAGAAATTTCTGATTTCTGTTAAGCTTTATAATTGTTGAGACAGGAATCAAACTGAAGGTCTCGTATTGACTTCGCCACAGTTCCTGCACTCCATGGTTTATAGATTACCTGTAAAGAACCTTGGGATACACCACCCCAAAAGCTAGCTCAAAGGGTGGGAGTGCCCAAGGCCTTATAAACTTCACATAGTTGTTCATACAACCAATGTGAGACTATATATCTCAACACGCCCCCTCACACGAGAGCCCATTGGGCTTGAAGAGTGGATGATGCAACAGGCCCAACCTACCTGTGCTAAGAGAGTCCACAAGAGAAAGATTTTTGGGATTTTATTTTACTTCCAGATCTGCATTCTGGAGTTTTATTAGATTTTTTTTCTTCCGGATCGAATCTCGATCTATGTTCTCCTTCCTCCCCTTCACTCCTTTTAAGGAGTTCATGTCTATCGCTGGTGCATCTCCGGCTTCTTGTCCCATAGTCTTGGCCCTTCTTCTCTGTTGCTTTATAGCCATTGATTTTCGCAGATGTTTTCCATCTTTGATGGTGATTTTTCGATCTACCTAAAATGTTTTCCAGATCCGTGAGTCACTTTCCTTCTTCCCAGTCAGTGTTTGTTCTCCTTTTCCTTCTCGGTTCTTTAGTTTCTCTCTGATTTCACCTTTTTGGGATTTTATTTTACTTTTTATTTCTGGATTCTTCTCTTCTTCTTTTTTCTCACCCTATCTCACTATTTCGTCTTCTTTATCCACCTTTACATCAGTTCTAATTTCTTATTTTGGTTCTTCTTATATTGCTAATGGAATTTGGGGCTGGTTATTGGCATGATTGTTACTTTCATGTTTGCTCTTAACACAATAATACATATCAAATATAACTGCTTGTTTCGATAATGAGTTTAATCCAGTTTAATGGGAATATTTTGGTAACCTGGTTAGAGAACTTTGGTGTTTGCTTTATTTGGTTGTATAAAAGAGTACCGGACTCTTACTTGAAAGAAGAGTACTGGAACTGGGAATTATCCAAGTGCTCAAATTCTATCTCATCTTATTCTTGAGTAATGCCCAGCCTGACACCATGGAATTATTGCAGGCCAAGTATGTGGTTTCATCATGTTAGACAGAGTACGGATGATGGAGGATTAACTATTGCAGTAAACTATTGTAAGGACCAACCCTTCTCTTTTAAAGTCCATATCCAATGCTAATCAGAAATTCTCATGCAAGTTAATATTTTATGCAGGGTACGATATGCAGTTTGACATAAAGTATGCTTATTTCAACTTCTTACAATCTATTCATTACCGACTCACTCCGAGTTCAATGATGGATGAGAAATTGTCTGAGGAGATTGATTCAGGTCCTGATTTTAATAAAACTAACAATAAATATTAAACAACTCATATGACAAAATAAGACGAGGTTGTACCCCATAACTATTAGATAGCCCTATAAGATTACTTATTGGTAGCATAACAACTCACATTGAATAATTGCAGGTTTTTTTATGGGAGGTTGATGCGGTGCATTCCATTATTATTTTTACAACTTTCATTGCAGAATTTGTGTCAAATTTGCCTTGGAGCTTTGGATTTAAACTTCTGCTCTCAAGTCCTGTCCTTCAAGCTCAGGTCACCCACTCAAGTATGAGGTATATTAAAAGGCTAGCCATTGATGCACACACTTGTGTGCATAAGACTTGAGCTTGAAAGAGGGGACTTGAGTAGAATTTTAGATCCAAGGCAAATTTGATTCAAATTCTGTGTGGAAAGTTGTAGGAATAGCAATGGCACATAGTGCCCCAACCTCCATTCAAATACCTAAAAATGACTGTTCTAATAGTGTTTTGAAATTGAGTAGCCTAGTCCTAATGAAAATTTTGGGAATAATGACTATTTTGCTACGTTTTGCCAAAAAAATTACCAGACTGCCACGTTAACAGTAAATTTTCCTAAAATGCCACGTGGGTTATTTTGCTACATTGTGTAGCGAAATATGCTTGCAAATAATTCGCTACACAGTGTAGCGAATTATGTCACATCAGAATGCACAGTCAGCGAAAATGACACGTGTCAAGCAGGTCGTAATTCGCTACCCTGTGTAGCATATTATGTCCGCGAATGATTTTTTGACACGTGTCACACTTTTGTTGGAAAAAGCTGACGTGACATAATTCGCTACACTGTGTAGCGAATTTCATCTGCAATATGATCACGTGTCACGAAATTATTGGCCACGAAATTTGCTACCACTGGTGGCGAATTATGACACGTGGCAGTCTGTTAAAAAATACTATTTGCGTGGTATTTGGGTAAAATTTTTGACAAAATGTGGTATTTTGGTCACTGTTCCAAAATTTTGTGGCCCAAAGATAAGATCTATAGCGAATTTTACTATTGATTGAAGCACATTCCTTGGATAGTGGATTTATCAGTTATCCTTTTCCGAGAGAGGGTAAATACATTTTGAGGCTTTGAGCTATTGAGAAATATTTAATTAAATTGTAATTTTTTATGAAACGGTAAGATGAAAGACACTTGATTAATACAAATAGCCCTCCTTTGCTCGTATAGTAGTAAAATAACATATTTCTTTTGTCCTATTGGTAACATACTTCTTTTGCCTCATCTGCAAATGATCTTTAACCTTCTTGAAGATATTTATTTGCAAATTCAATATTCGTGAATGAATTATAGGTAATATTATTCAATTATGAATTGTTATGCTACCCATGAGTTATTTTATAGAATTGTCGGATAGTGACGGGTACAATCTTGTCATGAGTTGTTTAATATTTATCAGTTGTTAGCTTAGGATACTAGATGATTTTTTCATTTGTCAGCGGTGATCTTTGGCAATGTGGGGGATTCAAGCAAATGCCCAAGACCGAAAGTTGCTACTTGAGCTAACACTTTATGGAAACCGTGTGGGCGTGACATTCTTTCCCACAACAAGCAGCCAAGTGCCATGCATTTCCCTCTTTACAATTTACTTTTCTGTTGAGGAAATTGTCCCAAAACAAGCAGCTACTTTTTCTCCATTGGATTCTTCTAATTGTTTTTCACTTTTCCCAAATTATTATTCTACATAACCAACCCACGTTTTTATCCATTTGTATATGGTTGTTTTCTATGATTTATCGATGTTTCAAAAATCTTGATGTGTGTCGTGTCAGACATTTTCTGACACCCGACACTCTAACATGTGTTGCAAAGACTCAAAAAAAAGATTTAAATATTTCGTTGCCTTGCGTGTTTAGTTTTAATTATTACATTTGTTAGATTTTGATTATCATTTTATTAAATCTAATATAAATATTTGGAATATTTTATATTTTTTACAAAATTGATGAGTACTATAAGTTTAGTTTCATTTTTTTTTGTTAAATTATTGAATATTAAATATAATATACATTACATAAATTAAAGATATTATTTAATATCAGAACGTGTTCTAACGTGTTGAAATTTAACACTTTTTTATAATTAACATATTAGAATGTCGTGTGGTATTCAATGTCTTGTGTGAGTATCGGTGTAATATATCCTATGTATGCCTCTCTCAAAATTCGGTCTCGTGTCTTTGATATGCAAAACCTCAAAAGTAAGATTAAGATATGTGATTAATAAGTTCTAATTTTTTGAGTTTCCAATCTCCAATATTTCTCTCTCATTATTTTAAAATTAAGTTTATTACGAGTGCAATTCTCAAAAATTAATATATTGAAAAATTAATTTTTATTTAATATTAAAATAATATATTAATTTTTCAATATATTAATTTTTAAAATATTGAATATTTTATTTTTATAAAAACAAAAACACTAATCAATATATTTTTATAAAAATTAATATCATATGATATTTTTTTGAAGAATATATAAATTCTTTATTAAAAGATATTTTTATTAAAAATATTTATTTTTATCTTATATAATATTATATAGTGCATTACCATATATTAGATGATATTATCTTATATAATATATTATTTTATATATCACCGTGCCAAACGCCGGATAGTAATTTCATCTAGATTTTAGGAATTTTTCCTTTAGGATTTGTTTGGTGTGATGTATAAGGCCTGATAGTATAAGCTTATACTATATGATATGACATTTTCAGTTGTTTGGTGTGACCATCGTATAGTATAACTTTATACAGCATGACCCCTTTATACATCAAAATGATGTATAACTTAATCCGGCCTAGGAGTGGTGGATTAGGCCTGATAAGGGATTGATGTATTAATATTGCTTACAAGTACAATTCTCAAGAACTAATATATCATTTCAATATTTGTATATTAAAATAATTTTTTTAATATATTAATTTTTTAAAATATTGGAGGATGTTATATTATACAAGATCATACCAAATGCTGGATAGTATTAAAATTTAATCAGGTCTTATACTATCAGATCTTACTTATCCTATACTATGCGCTTAAGAGTATTTTCACTACGGTTGCCCTATGTAACCAAAGGATGAAATACTTTTGCTACACCAAATATGCTACGTAACCTGAGGATGAAATACTTTTAATTTATTGCGGTGATAATCTTTATCTAATACTTTATCCAATTCATTGATATTTTTTAGGGTTTTATAATTCTCATATTGGAGGAGAATTAAAATATCATGTCATAGAGATAAAAAGCATGTGAGACTCATGTGTTAGAAAAAATTATATGTAGAATCTATGTCAGTACGAAAATCGAAAGGTGTGTAGAAAAAATATAATTCTCACGTTAGGATGAGAATTATAAAATCCTATTTTTTATCTTTTGCGTTACACAAAAAGGAAAGTTGGTGCTGACAGGAGAAAAACGTGTTTAGTGGGGAAATATTTAACATGGTATAGGACAACTGAATTTATTAGTGCTCACACTCACAACATTAATTTTATCTTTTCTTTTTTCCCTATTATTTTACCCTCAGTTTTACACTAAGCTACGTTAGGTGGTCCCGGATCTATTTAAATAACCTCGTTTAGTGGATCCTAGGTTGTCTGTCAACTTGAAGAATGGAACTCATGGTTGCTCCGACGCCAACATCCACCATTCGCTCCTATGTATTCTTCGACGACAAGTTGGATGCAAAGAACAACAACAACATTAGCAGCAGCAGCAGCTCAAGTACTTGTCCTTCTCCCAACCACCATCTTGAGCTTCGATTACCACAGCGCAACCCTAAACTCAATCTGTCTCTCCTTCACAACTTACCTTCTCACATTTCTTCACAACCCCTCCAAACCCTTACACCTCTAACTACTACTTTGAGGAAGAAGAACAATAACAATAAGAAGAAAAGAAAAGGGGCTACAACCTTAGACATCTTGCGCTTGATGAATTCTCTGTCATTTCCCATACCCATTGACATCTATACCTCTTTGATAAAAGAGTGCACTGTTTCGGGGGACCCAGAAACTGCCATTGAGTTGCATACCCAAATCACCCGGAGTGGCATCAAACCTCCCTTGCCATTGCTCAATCGGATTCTCATAATGTTTGTGTCGTGCGGTCTGTTGGAGAGTGCACGCCATCTGTTTGACTCAATGACCGTGAGGGACTTCAACTCTTGGGCAATCTTGTTTGTTGCTTATTATGATATTGCTGATTATGAGGAGGCCATAGGTGTTTTTGTCAGCATGCTAGGCCAATTGGGTATGTTGGATTTTCCTCCATGGATCTGGGCTTGCCTTCTCAAGGCATGTGCCTGCACTGTGAATATCTCCCTAGGAATGCAAGTTCATGGGTGGTTATTAAAGTTGGGAATATGTGACCATGTGCTTCTCAGTAGCTCCTTGATCAGCTTTTATGGGAGATTCAAGTGCTTGGAAGATGCAAACGTTGTCTTTGATCAAGTGTCGCGACATAACACCTTGACTTGGACTGCTAAAATGATCAGTGGTTGCAGGGAAAGGCATTTCTCTGAGGTTCTTGGTGACTTTAAGGAGATGGGGAGGCAAGGGATAAAGAAGGACAGCTTTACGTTTTCCAGTGTTCTCAAGGCATGTGGAAAGATGCTGGATCATGAACGATGTGGTGAACAGGTCCATGCTGATGCCATCAAACTTGGGCTGGTCTCGGATGATTATGTGCAGTGTAGTTTGATAGCCATGTATGGAAGAAGTGGGTTACTGAGAGATGCAAAACAGGTCTTTGAGATGACCCAGAATGAAAGAAAAGTTGATTGTTGGAATGCCATGCTTATGGGCTACATACAGAATGATTTATACTTTGAAGCTGTCAAGTTTCTGTATCAGATGAAAGCAGCTGGAATGCAACCCCAAGAATCTCTGCTTAATAAAGTAAGAATTGCTTGTGGTAGTATTACCTACTCAAGCATGAACTAACTAGGAAATAGATTGTACATAGACACTGTTAAAACGTTGAATGGAAACTTTTCTTCAATTTGCTTGAGAGTTAAAATAGCCTTATTTCACCAAAAAAAAAAAAAAATAGCCTTAAATTTTACACACTCTTTTTTCTTTTCTTTTCTTTTTTATATATGATCATTCTTTTTGTTTCAAACTGATGATACTCCTCAATTGCATATAAAAATCTTATTATACACAACTCTAATTTGAATTCCACACTAAAAAGAGTAAACGTGCAGGTGAATGAGAATCTGGATTGGGGGAAAAATAAAATAAAAAAGCTGATAGCTTAACAAATTCGTAGATGCTAATAGATATTAGGGGTAGGATATTCTTACTACCCACTTTTTCTACTACCATTCCACTACCACTCTAATTACCATTGGATTAGAGGAAAAGTTGAATGAAGAGAGAGAAAAAAAAACAACTTTTGAATCCAATGATGATTAAAGTGATAGTGCAGTGGTAGTAGAACAAATGGGTAGTAAGAATATCTTATCTCTAGATATTAACTAAAAAACAAGTCGAGTAGTCTGCCAAAAAACAAAGTACAAGGAGTCAAGGATTTACTTCATAAGAGCTTAAATTAACAACTCCTGAACTTCATGCGAGTGATACTCAATTTATTATGAGAAAAAAAATTGTTGTACTAGTGAGAAAATACTTTATTTTAAATAGTGTAATGAAAAATAACACGAACGCATAAGCTATCACCTAACCTCGTGCCTCGAATAAAGTAGGCCGAATAATAAAATTGATCTAATTTATAGTTAGGATTAAATGGATCAAATAAAAGGCCCAAAGCATTCACTCAGTGCTGCATTGACTTTGTATACGAGCTACCTGATGTTCTTCACAACTGAGTGAGAGAGAGAGAGAGAGAGATGGATGCCAATAGCTAAGTTGAGACTACTGGAAAATCAAAGAAGTAATCATAACCTTATCTAATACACACTTGCAAGCAAAGGGTTTTGAATTCGTAACTTTTGTGGTCCGAGGAGCTCGTGGGGGAGATTAGGGTGTTTATGATGTTGATTGGATCGGTTTTGAAGTAAGAATCATCCTATCAAATTCTTTTGATTTAATCATTTAATCATTCATTCACTTTGTGTCTTTTTTTTTTTAAATCAGATCCAATCCAATTTTATTCGGTTTGTATTAGATCATTTTTTATTTTTCAAAAAACCTAAAATTTCAGTAATACAAATAACTAGTTATATCAAACTAAAGTCATTCAAAATTACAAACTACTGAAAAATTTAAATATTCAAACTAAAACAAATATTAAAACCCATGAAGAGTTAAAATAGATTAATAGACAAATAAAAAACTAAAATAAAATAGTTCGCTATCAATAACATCCAAGATTCAAACTCTACAAAATAACAAGGTTTCAAATCACCATCTTTTGAAAATAATAAATTTATAAACATTGGATCGGTTTGGATTGGATTAATTTTTATCTACCAAACCAAAAATCGGTTGGTTCAATCCTATCCAATTAAAATATGTTATTTTTTTTTCTTCAGTTTTTGATTTTTCGATTCGGTTACCGCAATTTGAATCGATTGATGAACGGCCCTAGGGAAGACCGTCATTCATGAGTTTAGTGAGCAATGACATTAAGAGAGTTTAGACACAATAATCAAACCCAAAACCTGCATTAGGTGCATGGTCCTTCTAATTATATGGTGCTCACTTAATTTATTTTTAACCAACGTGAGACTTTACCCACTCTTCCTTAACATCTCCCTCTCAAGTATGAGTTCTCAGCCCATGTTCTTATCCCCCAAGGAGAAGCTTCTTCCATCAAAGTTGGCTATACTCATCAAGACCTTGGTTTTTCAAGCCTAGCGAAGGGAGCTTATGATGAGGGGCAATGGCGGACCCAGAAAAAGTTTTTTATGTCCGCACATTTAATGGCGGGGGTTCGGGGGCAGCGCCCCTGAATTATTATTATTTTTGCAATATATCCTCTCTTTTTATAAAAAAGAGAAAGGAAACAAAGGGTAAAGAGAGCATGAGAATGAGTACGTGACATGAGAGAAATAATAAGTTTTCTCTCTAATCAATTTGTGTTGCTACGTTATTTTAATCATCTTCGTACGTTATTGCGTTGCTAACTAATATAAGAATAAATATCATTTTTGATCCCTAACAAAAAAATTCGGTTCACACTTTAGTCTATTACAAAAAAAAAATTAGTCACTGATCCATATGAAATTCAAAGTGGACCCATTTTGGTCTTTTTGAGGGACTAATGTAGGTCTTTTTGAATTTATGAGTGATTACGATTTTAATTAAATTGATCTAATTTAAAAATTTTAGGACCTCAAGACTAATTTTTTTTGTAAGGGACCAAAATAGGAACCATATTTTTTGTTAGGGACTTAGAAGTATATTTACTCTTAATATATATATTGAACCAAGAGACAAAAAAAAAAAATCTGAAGTAAATATTTTTATGACCGCACTTGCGGGCAATTGCCCGCAAGTGGGTCCGCCCCTGGTGAGGGAAGAACATCATCCATGGACTAGGTGGACAACGACATTAATTGAAGTTAGATATCATAATTAAATTCAAAATCTTAAAATATTAGATACACAAATACTTTTATTTATATGATATCCACTTAGTTCAAATTTTTTTTTGGTACATACTTATTTCATTTTTAACTAACGTAAAATTTCACCCAATTACAATTGGATTAGTCAACAATTTTTCCAATTTATGGTTACCAGTCTTATTACTCCTTAACCACGCTTTAAATATAGCACACACCATAGTCATTTTCATGTTTTTGAGAAGCACTTAATGCCTCTGCAAAGTAATTGAAAAAACACCGTCAAATAGTTTTTGTTGAAAATAATACTTTAGGGTAAAAAGGGGTAAGTCATATTTACCGGAAAAAGAGAGAGGGTAAGTTATGCTTTTACTTCTAGAAATTTCTTTTCCAAATCAATATTAGTTCACGAACTTTGTTTTTTTGGTATATAGTTCACGAACTTTTAATTCCGATAATTTAGACCCATCAAGTTTCAAAAGCAAAATTATATATCCTTCAATATTTATACATTTTTTTGCCTAACTTGTATGGAATTTGCCAATTACCAAGATGCATTGACAATTGTCTTGTAAAACATACTAGTATGACATAGTGAGCTCTGTGCCTCAAACTGTAGAAAAGAGAATAATGCAATATGCTATGAGTTTTGCTTGTAAAACACCGAGAGAGCCATTAAAAAATGGGCAATTAAATTCTTATCCTACATGATAAGGATTCTATTCGAGCAGACACAACCAATTGGGGGTCCGATGTGAGAAAAAAAAAAACCAAAACCAAAAAAACATACAGCACAACTTTCGAAGGGAGAGCTGCGGAAAAAAATCCAATTCCTATGACATAAGATTTTATTTTCCCTTAACAAAATTTGTACTTTCTCTTTTTTGGTAATCTAAAAAAAAAAAATTGTACTTTGCTACTGAATTTCTGCCAATGAAATGATTTTAGGCATGGAAAGTTATTATTGTTATTGAAGACACTGGGTGATATTAAATCACTATAGCCTTGAATCCATGTATTGATGAACAGAAGGGGTAGATCATCAGAGTTATCACCGTGCAATAATAGAAAATAAGAACAGACTTACCTGTAGACAGAATACAGAATTAGATAGATGACTGTATGCAGTAGAGGAATTAAATCCGAGCCCACAGAACGTGTCTTCTTAAGACAATTTGCCCCCTCACTGATGCCTAAGGTTGATGGACACTTGTCTCCCAAGATAGAACGGATTCCGTCTGAAGAATGGTGGCACTACCAATCAACAACCCAAACGAACACAACAATATGCCAGAAGAATTCACATCGAAGGATGAACAACAGTATGCAGTACCGGAAGGACAAAAAATTCCGACAGAGTTTAAGTGCAGAAAAATCGGATAGGATTTCTGAAGATGTCAGTGTCTATTTATAGACACTGACCGGTCACGATGAACAGTAGCCGGCGGCGAACCGTCGTGTCCGACGGCGGCGAAGGTGTGACTGGTGACCGTTCCGACGAACAGGTACAACCGGTGACTGGTTCGGCGAGCAGACACTATCTTTGACCGGTTCACGAAAAGGAAGAACCGGTTCGTGAAAAGGAAGAACCGGTTCGGTTCAAAACTGCTCAAAAAAACCGGCGGGTGGGTTCGAATTTGGAGGGAAGCAACGGTTTGGACAAAAATATTAAAAATAATTTAATAAAAAAATTATTTTTAATACACACAACCGAACCGAACCGAGCCTAGCCGAGCCGACCGGCCGTACGGCGGTGGCGGCGTGCGTGTGTGGTGGTGAACCAAAGCCCACCTATCTCCTCCCCTACATAAAACATGTAGTGACCCAAGGGCCAATTAAAGAGATGGAGGTGGGAGCTTATATACTCTCCCACTTCCTATTAATTGTCGAATGTGGGACTTGTTAAAAACCCACACAACTCTTCATCTTCCCTTTTCTCTTTTCTTTATTAACCCACTTCTTATTCATAACCAATGGATCATCGTACATTAATTCTCTCATTAATTCCAACAATCCCCCACATGGATAAGAAGTCAAATCATCGTGACAAAATGCATAAGAGTATAAATGCAAAGTGTAAATTCCTCAACGAGAAACAACTACATCGAGATAGGTGGGGTTACCTTTGAACCTTCTTTAGTGAAAATCTATCGGATATACTCGGTCAATCGGTGGTCTAGGACGACTTGAACCGTCAACCTTTAGTGTATACCTAGACAATAGGAGTCACACAATTGTTTCTCTAGCATTGTTGGTCCTTTGTTGCGCCCATTTTGGCCGTGGGACACCTGCCCCCACATGGATAAGAAGTCAAATCATCGTGAAAAAATGAATAAGAGTATAAATGCAAAGTGTAAATTCCTCAACGAGAAACAACTACATCGAGATAGATGGAGTTACCTTTGAACCTTCTCTAGTGAAAACCTATCGGATATACTCGGTCAATCGGTGGTCTAGGACGACTTGAACTATCAACCTTTAGTGTATACCTAGACAATAGGAGTCACACAATTGCTTCTCTAGCATTGTTGGTCCTTTGTTGCGCCCATTTTGGCCGTGGGACACCTGCCTGGTTCTGCGAGTGTTGTTAGAGAATCGGCCTTTGAAAAATTCTCATAGAAGCGGCCCTCACTTCACACTCACATAGGTGATTTCTTGTGATGTAACTCACTATACATCTTCTGAACACAATAGATTAAGAAATCATTAAAAGCCTAAGTGCTTACCCTCATAAATACATTGTCTTGTCTAGGAATGAGTATGAGTTTTAAAAACTCCACAGTGTTTGGACAGTCGAACATCACTTAGTTGTCTCTTTGAACCTAGTTCATGGGATCTCCACTCTTCTAGGTAGAGTTACCGCAACGCTCAACAATTGATAGGCCTTAAACTCATTCCTTTCAACAAATATTCAACCAACTCTATAGGAATCCCTTTGGTTACGGATCCGCTATGTTCTCTTTAGACTTAACATAATCAATTGTAATGATTTTGTTCGAGAGTAGTTGTCTTACGGTATCATGTCTACGACGTATGTGTCTAGACTTACTGTTATACATGACGTTCTTGGCCCTTCCAATAGTGGCTTGGCTATCACAATGTATGCATACAGATGGTACCAGTTTTGGCCAATTAGGAACATCCTCAATAAAGTTACGAAGCCATTCGGCTTCTTCACCAGCCTTATCTAAAGCAATAAATTCTGCTTCCATGGTTGACCTTGCGATGCAAGTCTGTTTGGACGATTTCCAAGACACAGCACCTCCACCAAGGGTAAACACATATCCACTTGTGGATCTAGTGTCATTAGAGCCGGTGATCCAATTTACATCACAATACCCTTCTATAACTGCGGGTTATTTCTCGTAATGCAAAGCATAATTTTGAGTATACTTCAAGTATCCCAAAACTCTTACCATAGCTTTCCAATGATTTTCATTTGGATTACTAGTAAAGCGACATAGCAGACTTACTGCATAAGCAATATCAGGTCTGGTGTAGTTCATAACATACATCAGGCTACCCAACACTTCTACTGTACAAATAATTAATATGATCGATTTATTAGTTCTCTTTTCAAATGGATAATTCTATATGATTTTAAATTAATTGGTAATATTTGGATTAATCCTCTCGATCTCTTTTAACACAGGTTACAAAACTTGTTTAATGTATGTATAAAACAAAATTAATTTGGGATTAGTGTTTATCCTTTTAATGGATATAAAATTATATCATTTTAAATAAATGAAAGAAAGAGATATAAAATAAAAATCATGGGAAAAGTAAAAGATCTTTTTAATTTAAATTTTAAATAAAAAACTCTAATTTTAACAAAAATAACCATCCTTTAAAAGCGCAAATATCTTCCCAATTAATTTTTACTATAAAGGTACACTCCACTAAAAATTCAGAGCATTAAAACAATTTTAACACAGAGTTGTTTTTTTTTTTTTTTTTTTTTTTAATTTGTCATTTTAAAAAATGTATCTTTATATTATTTTAAACGAAACAAAATAATTTTGGTGTATATTTAGCAATGTTATTAAAACCGGCCTAGTCATTGACCCGGTCGAGGTACTGGGTCACTGGTTCAACCGCATGACCCGATACTTATATACAATTTTATATTTTTTATTAAAAAATTATAAACACACTAAAATATCTAAAAAAATGATAAAAATTTGAAATGTTTTAATATAAATAATAAATCACATATTATTATCCAATAAAGGATCAAATAAAAATATAATGATCATGATACAGGGTCTTAGGTTCAAAAAATAACATCTCTAACTATAAATCAAATCAGAATTTTCTGAATAGTCCATAATAGATAATATTAGTGTTGTAGGTACATAACTTATGTAAGTCAATAAACAAAAAAATATTTAAATATGTCAATTATGATTTCTTTTCAAAAAATAAATAATTTAAATTTTTTCATTTTTTTTTACCGGACCGGGTCACCGATTTTCATGAAAACCAGCCGGGTCGGACCGGGTTACACCGGTTCTGATGCATGGCCGGTCCGTTGCTTCAACCGTCCCGGTTATATGACCGGTTCACCGGTTCCCGGGTCGGTCTGATTTTAATAACAGTTATATTTAGTGATTTTTTATATTATGTCTCATTTATAAAATTAGAAAGAGAGATAAAGTAGAGGAGAAAGAATGTAGAAAATTAATAATTATGTATCAAAATTATTAGGGGGAAGTTATACTTACTATCTTTTTTTTTTACTACTTCTTACTACCAAATCTTAACCTTTGATTTCCGTCAATCTAACGGTTATGATTTATTGGTCGTACTTATTAATTAATTAATAATTTCGATTAAATTATAACCGTTAGATTGACGGAAATCAACGGTAAAGATTTAGTAGTAAGAAAAAAAGGTAGTAAGTATAACCTTTCCCAAATTATTATATCTAAAATGACACAAAATTATATTTTTTAAAATAACAAACAATTCTTTCTTTGTTGATGGGTTTAACTTTTCTGTAAAAAAATTTATCCGTCACCCTCACAAATAAAATAGTGGGTCCCACACAAAAAAGAGAATGAGTCTCGTGGGTCACTATGACAACCTCATTTAAAGTCGGTTATAAACAACCTCTTTGTTTTTCTGGTTCCGTTCTCTGTCTCTCTGGAGAGTGAAGACAGAACAAGAAACAAGTAACCAACCCATCAACATCATTATGTATCATATTACATGTGAGTTAATAAAGAAAAGAGAAAAGGGAAGATGAAGAGTTGTGTGGGTTTTTAACAAGTCCCACATTTGACAATTAGTAGGAAGTGAGAGAGTATATAAGCTCCCACCTCCATCTCTTTAATTGGCCCTTGGGTCATTACATGTTTTATGTAGGGGGAGAATATAGGTGTGTTTTGGTTCATCACCACACACGCGCGTGCCGCCGTCCGTCCGGCTAGACTGTGTGTATTAAAAATAATTTTTTATTAAATTATTTTTAATATTTTTGTCCAAACCGTTGCTTCCCTCCAAATTCGAACCCACCCGCCGGTTTTTTTTAGTTTTAAACCGAACCGGTCAAAGGTAGTGTCTGCTCGCCGCACCACTCACCGGTTGTACCTGTTCGTCGGAACGGTCACCGATCACACCCGTTCGCCGCCGGCGACTGTTTCATCGTGACCGGTCAGTGTCTATAAATAGACACTGACACATTCAGAAATCCTATCCGATTTTTCTGCACTTAAACTCTGCTGGAATTTTTTGTCCTTCCGGTACTGCATACTATTGTTCATCCTCCGGTGTGAATTCTTCTGGCATATTGTTGTGTTCGTTTGGGCTGTTGATTGGTAGTGCCACCATTCTTTAGACGAAATCCGTTCTATCCTGGGAGACAAGTGTCCATCAACCTTAGGCATCAGTGAGGGGGCAAATTGTCTTAAGGAGACACGTTCTGTGGGCTCGGATTTAATTCCTCTACTGCATACATTCATCTGTCTAATTCTGTATTCTGTCTACAAGTAAGTCTGTTCTTATTTTCTATTATTGCACAGTGATAACTCTGATGATCTACCCTTTTTGTTCAATACATGGGTTCAAGGCTATAGTGATTTAATATCACCCACTGTCTTCAATAACAATCTTAAGACAATTTTCGGTGTTTTGAACCTGTGATCAGTATATTCTATTTTTCGTTATATATACTGTATCTGTTTTAATTACTGTGTGATTAATCTGTGCTATTAATTTGTGTGACGAATTAATCTGTGTGATTAATTTCGGATTCTGTTTGTGTAACAAAAATGGCTAGTGTAAGTACAAACAATGCCAATGTTAATGCCTCTGTTCCAATGCATGCTGATAAGCCTGAAAAACTGAATGGAACAAACTTCAAACGCTGGCAACAGAAGATGTTGTTCTATTTGACAACTCTGAGTCTGGACCGTTTCCTCAAGGAAGATGCTCCTACACTGAATGAGGGAGAACAATCTGACAAGGAAAAGGTTGCTGCCATTGATGCTTTTAAGCATTCTGACTTCCTTTGCAGGAACTATATTCTCAATGCTCTGGACAACTCATTGTATAATGTGTACTGTACCATGAAGACTAGTAAGGAACTTTGGGAAAGTCTGGACAAGAAGTATAAAACTGAGGATGCTGCCTTGAAGAAATTCATAGTTGACAGATTCTTAGACTTCAAGATGCAAGAATCCAAATATGTTGTGAGTCAAGTTGAGGAACTTCAAGTGATTGTGCATGAAATTCATGCAGAAGAAATGTCTCTTAGTGAGTCTTTCCAAGTTGCTGCCTTCATAGAGAAATTACCAAACTCTTAGAGGGACTTCAAGAATTATCTGAAGCATAAGCGTAAGGAATTGTCACTTGAAGATCTGATTACTAGATTAAGAATAGAAGAAGACAATAAGATGTCTGACAAGAGGAATGACAACAACCCTATGATCTCCAAGGCTAATGTAGTTGAAGAGTGATCAAAGTCAAAGAAGAGGAAATATTCTGAAGATGGAAATGCTAAGCAAGGAAAGGGCAATAAGTTCAAAGGCAACTGTTTCAATTGTGGGAATCCTGGCCACCGTGCAAGGGATTGTAAGAAAGAACAAAAGAAAGATCGAAGGAAGCCACAAAAGTTTAATAAGAAGAAAAAGAGCACTCAAGCCAATATGGTTGATATTGCTGATCATGTTGAAGAATTGAATCTGGCAGCAGTGGTGATGGAATGCAATCTTATTAGAGACTCCAAGGAATGATGGGTGAACACTGGCGCCACCAGACATGTCTGTTCAAACAAGGGGATGTTCTCCTCCTATACTCCTACTGATAATGGTGAGAAACTCTGTATGGGTAACTCATCTACTTCAAAAATTGAAGGTGTGAGAAAAGTGAAGATGACATATGGCAAGATAGTGACACTGAATGATGTGCTCCATGTGCCTGATATTCGCAAAAACTTAGTCTCTGGATCTCTGTTAAGCAAGAATGGCTTTAAACATGTATTTGTTTCTGATAAGTTTGTACTTACTAAGAATGATGTGTATGTAGGAAAGGGCTACCTTAGTGAGGGCCTTTTCAAACTGAATGTGATGACTGTAAACAATTCTGATATTATTAATAATACTACTACTTCTGTTTACTTGCTTGAGTCTTCTAATTTATGGCATAATAGATTAGGACATGTTAATTTAAGGTTAATTAAGACTTTAATTCATTTAGATTTATTACCTAAATTTGAATGTTTAAATGACAAGTGCCAAGTATGTGTTGAATCAAAATTTTCGAAATTACCTTTTAAATCAGTTGAAAGATCAACCGAATTATTAGATTTAATACATACTGATATATGTGACATGAAATCTACACCATCTAGGGGTAATAAGAAATACTTTATTACATTTATTGATGATTGCAGTAGATATTGTTATGTATACTTACTTAATAGTAAAGATGAAGCAATTGTTGCTTTTAAGCAATATAAAAGTGAAGTTGAGAATCAACTCAACAAGAATTTTAAAATGGTAAGGAGCGATCGTGGGGGAGAATTTGATGGCCCCTTCGAGGAATTCTGTATAGAGTCTGGTATTATACACCAGACAACAGCTCCTTATTCACCGCAATCAAATGAGATTGCAGAAAGGAAAAATCGGACATTAAAAGAGATGATGAATGCCATGTTGATTACGTCTGGTTTACCACAGAATTTGTGGGTGGAAGCCATGTTGACGGCTAACTATATAATTAATAGAATGCCTCACAAAATGACAAAAAACATCCCATATGACATATGGAAAGGTAAGAAGCTATCCCTGAAATACTTTAGAGTGTGGGGGTGCTTGGCTAAGGTTGCGGTTCCTAAACCTAAAAGGTTGAAGATCGGACCTAAAACCGTGGATTGTGTATTCATCGGTTATGCACTTAATAGTAGTGCTTATCGGTTTCTAGTGTATAAATCAGATGTTTCAGATATACATGCTAATACGGTTATTGAGTCAAGGGAAGTTACTTTCTTTGAAGATATATTTCCGTATAAGAAAATACATGAATCCAGTGGCAATAATGATGATAAGATATCAAGTGATAACAATGATGATCAGGTTGTGATACCTCGAGATGCTACAACTAATACTGATCCTGTAGAGGATATAGAAGATGAACCTAGACGTAGCAAGAGGCAAAGGACAGTCACATCCTTTGGACCTAATTTTATGACGTATTTATTAGAAAATGAGCCTCGGACTTATAAGGAAGCTATAATGTCTCCAGAAGGACCATTCTGGGAAGAGGCTATCAATAGTGAGATAGAGTCTATCTTGTCCAACCACACTTGGGAATTGGTAAATCTTCCTCCTGGCAATAAACCTTTAGGGAGTAAATGGGTGTTCAAAAGAAAAATGAAACAGAATGGCATATTGATAAATATAAAGGAAGGCTTTTGGTAAAAGGCTACAGGCAACGTGAAGGTCTCGATTATTTCGATACTTATTCTCCTGTTACACGGATCACATCCATTAGGATGTTGATCGCAGTAGCTGCTTTGAATGGACTAGAAGTACATCAAATGGATGTTAAAACCGCATTCTTAAACGGCGACTTGGAAGAAGAGATATATTTAGAACAACTTGAAGGTTTTGTTATTCCAGGACAAGAACGGAAAGTTTGTCGCTTAATAAAATCCCTTTACGGGTTAAAGCAAGCTCCAAAGCAATGACATGCGAAATTTGATAATGTTATGTTATCAAATGGATTTCGAATTAATGAGTGTGACAAATGTGTCTATGTTCGAAACACAGGAAAAAGATTTGCCATTGTCTGTCTTTATGTAGACGACATGTTGATTATGGGTAGTAATAGTCAAATGATTAATGCTACTAAACATTTACTAAAAAGTAAATTTGATATGAAAGGTTTGGGGATAACAGACGTTATCCTAGGTATTAAAATACATAGAACATCTGCAGGGTTGGCCTTATCACAAGCTCACTATATAGCTAAGGTTCTTGAGAAATTCAAAAGTTTGAATATAACCCCCGTGAGGAACCCTGTAGATTGTAATATTAGTTTATTAAAGAACATTGGTAAAGCTACAGCACAAAAGCTATATGCTCTCATGGGGCCTGTTTGATTATATTCTTGTTTTTTTGCTTTTAAAACTATTTTTAAAATAATTATGGAAATAGTTGTTTCCTATATTTTTTTCCTTTTGAAAGTTAAAAATCAAAACAGAAAATAAAATTATCAAAATTTGATTTTAAAAATAAAGAAAAAAAAAACAGTTATGATTTTCAAAATATTTTTTACAAAATAGACTTCACCAAACGAGTTTTTTAATTTTTTTCAGAAAACTAAAAAACTGTTTTCCAAAACAGAAATCAAACATACACCTAATTAGTTTAAAATTTTTTGCCCGTGTACTTGGAGAATAGATTGTGTATGGTAGATAAAAACTTTTGGAACATCTCTAGAAATATTTTTTCTTTATTTCATTATTATTTTTTGAAATATCTTAAATTTTGATTGGCGCCAAACAAGTAAAATCCAATCCATCCAACAATTAAGAATCTATTTTGGTATTTACTTCCACGAGGCACTCCATAAATAAAAACTCAAAGCACAAGATGAGTATCCCTCATGACTCATCAGTATTTAAGCCCTCTCCATCCCAAACCATTGCTTACTCAGCCACAGCAACATGGTCCCCAAACCCATAATAGTAACAACAACACCCTCATCTCCACATTTTTCCTCTCCTTAACATATCATCTGTCAGAACATCACAAGAACCACCCCAACAAAACAACACCCACTCCTACCCAAAAAACCAAACCAGAAACAGTGATCAAGAACAGAAGCATCAGTGCCATCACTAATCTTCAATGCATTCGACGACATTGAAACCCTCAGTTGACCCAAGACACGTGTTGTCCCAAAACTTTGCACCCGTTAACGAGCTACCTCCAACAGAGTAAGAGATAAAAGTCACATGCTGCATGTTTCCTTTCACTTATATTGTGTTTGTTTAATTCATTTTTAATTAATGTGATACTTTACCCACTTACGCTTGAATTCCTCGTCAACTTTTTCCAAATTATGGTTACCAATCTTATTACACCTTAACCACGCTTTAAATATACCACACACATACGTCATTTTCATGTTTTTCAGAAGCACTTTTTTAATGCCTCTGTAAAGTAATTGAAGAAACACCGTCAAATAGTTTTTGTTAAAAATAATAATTTACGGCATATTTGGTAGGTGAGACTTTTTTTTTTATTCATGGAAAAATGATATTGGAAATTCTATTTATCCACGTTTTATATAATAAGGTTTGTAAATTTCTGTTCGAGAATCTGATTTTTGCATGATTCTGATTTGTTAATAATTTGTAAGTTAAAATACTATCAAAAAATATTACTAAAGGGATAATATTCTTGAAATCTCGGGTAAATGTCACACGATTTTTCGGATAAAATTAACCCTACTAGGACATTACAATTTCCATGGTCAGGGTCAAACCTTTGCTCACGAAATCTCAGCAAAAAATGGTGACCCAATTTCGTGTATCTCCGTGCTCGACCAAGATTTTGAGTACCTAGAAGAAGAAGTAGCCATGTGTCTCAAAGATCCACAAACCAGGTCTCAAATTTTTTTTCCATTTTTTATTTTATTTTATGTGAAAGAAATTTGTGAATTCTTTGATTTCGATATATGGTTCTATATGTTTTTCTTTGATCTTTGGCCGAAATGAGTGCTACCAGTTGGATTCTTGGCCAAGAAGATAACAATGTGGGTCAGATATTCAGTGGCTACAATACCATGGTGTTTGCTAATGGGGCTACTAGCAGTGGGAAGACATACCAAAGGGAACAAAGTTCTGCAAAATATTGAAGTCTATAAATCTTGCTAACTGGAATCTTCAATAGTTGTTATAAGTTTGATTGTAGAATCATTTTGCATAATATTTGACAATCAGTTCAAAATAGGATAAGTGAGTTTGAGTCAATATTCCCGATAATATTTTGGCTTATCAACAGTTTTTTGGTCAAAGTACCGGAAAATTCACTTTTCCAACATATTTTTGTTAATCATGATTCCCGGGCGCATTTTTATAAAATCACTCCACATTCTCAGTAATATTTGACAATCAACTAAACATAAAATCAAGAAATTTGAACCAATATCTTCTGTAATATTTTGACTTACCAAATAATTTTTTGGTAACATTTCTAATAAAGTCATTTTTCCACCATATTTCTAATAATCATAATTCCCAAATAAAAAAAAGTTATCCTCTACCAAACGTTCGCTTAGGAAAAAATGTTTGTCATTTTAAATGATATAGAGTTATGTCATTTTATATATATCATTTTACGAGAGAAAAAGATACAAACTAGTATTTTTTTATTTAAAATTTAAATTGAAAAAATAATAATTTATTTTCTCTTCCATGATTTACATTATTTGTCTCTTTCTCTTACTTAAAATGATATAAGTCTCTATCATTTAAAATAATAAACTCCACACTCTTCGTCCTAAAAACTTTTCCTTTTTAGTAAAAAATATAGGGTAAAGTGTGTGTCATTTTAAAGGATGCAAAGTTGTGTCATTTTAAAAGAGACTAAGAGATAGATAAAAGATGTGAGAGAATTGACAAAACAAATAAAAGTATGAGTCTCTCCTCTTTGTGAGAGTAAAAGAATATAAGTTGTGTCATTTAAAAGGATAAACATTTTTCCCAAAAATGTATCGTGTACCGAAAGTTTTCAACCCAATCACTAAGTACCTCACTTATTTATCTTTGAATAATTAGTCAAGTAGTCAACCTCCCTAAACCCGAATAAATCTTTGGTTCTATTGCTGCATTTAGATTCAATGCATCTCATCAATGAAAGCATTAACATCAGAAGAGAAAGAAAAAATTTGACAGAAAAAATAATAATTTTAACTGACATGTAATAATTTTATTGGTGGGATGTACTAAATTTTTGGTATAATAATAATAGCAAAGATTTATTTCCTAAAACCTATCACTTTGTACTTGTGGTAGCATCCCATCCCATCCCATGATCCAAATGGCTTGAAAATGAGAGCTAGTAAAACGGTAGGCAGACAACTTTTATCTGCTTATCTCGTCGGTGGATTTAGGTCAATTCTTCACGTGATTGGCCCCCGTTTGCCACAAAATCAGAGCCTTTATAATTCTTCTCTTATAAGCAAATTATTTTAGAAAAAAATGTTTGTGGTCGTAAATGACATAATTTGTATCATTTTTTTTTGTAAGTTAATTTGTGTCATTTTATTCTCATAAAAAAGTGAAACTTACACCTTTATTTTTGTTTCCATTATTTTATTTTTTTTAAACAACTTTTTTTCTTCATCTTACTTAAAAGGGTTTTATAATTATCATGTTAAAGAAGAATTGAAATCTCATGTTGGAGAGATAAAAAGCATGTGGGACCCATGTGTTAGAAAAAATTGTATGTAGGACCCATATCAGCACGGAAATCGAAGGATGTGTAGGAAAATTTAAATTCTCATGTTGAATGAGAATTATAAAACCCCACTTAAAATGACACAATTTTACATTATTTAACACAACCCACACTTTTACCATTATTTTAGGCCGAAATCTTTTGATAAAATATACACATAAAACTGCTTTGTTTTCCATAGACACAGCAACAATATAATTCCTCGATTTTGTTGGCACAGTATGTCGGATATATTAATAATATAATTCAATAATATGTTAACATATAAAATTAAGGAAAAAATGTTTATCATTTTAAATGACACAAGTTATATCCTTTCACTCTCACAAAGAGGTGAGACCCACACCTTTATTTTTTTTTTGTCAATTCTCTCTCCTCCTTCATCTATCTCTTCCTCTCTCTTAAAATGAAACAACCTTACATCCTTTTTAAATGACACACACTTTACCCTAAAACTAATAGCCAAAAATATGGTTATGCTTAAGTGCTGTAGCCCCTTAACTTGAATTATCTCTGGAGTTTGAGCTCGCTGTAACTGTTAAGCATTCCAAACAATTTGATCTCTCTTAGTGCAATACTTCAAGCCAATCTAGACTCTTCTCTCTCAAACTCGTTACCTCGAATATAGTATTTGACAAACGAGAACTGATCTGAGTCCCCATTTCTGTTCAATTTTGAGAATCACTCTGCTTCTGAGAGAAAAATACGCAAAATAGTTGTGGTCCCTGTGAAATCGAGGATAATGTGGTTAGCAAAACTGATAGGGACCCTTTTCTTAAAGAGTGGCTACAGGAAAGGTGGACCCTGTGCGCATTTATGGATTCGTCATACTACGCTGCTCTTATCTGCATGATTTTAACTTTCAACCTCTTTGCCAGCTTTGTACGCTATTCATCATGCTTTGGATTGCTGAAAATATATGATTGAGGCTAAGGGTGAAACTAATAGAGGGGACTTTTTGAATTTAATTATGTGTAAGTTGGTGGTCGGTTTTTTCCTCTCTTACATCAAACAAATCAGCAGCTTTATTCAGTGGCATGGATCCAAGTTGTGATTAGTTCATGTGATCTCTACTGTATCATAATCATACTTCTGTTATTTATAGCTAAGTCACTGAATACTTGTTAAATTCTGTGGCATTGGACAGTAGTACTGATATTACATTTCAGATTGTACTGTCTAGGGATGTTCAAAATAACGGAAGTATGTTTATGATACAGCAGCAATGGTACTGTCATCCGAAATGTAATGTTTATTTATTCAATTGTTAGAAATTTATCCTCAGGAGCTTCCATAGATATTATAGTTGAGCTGAACTGGACACATCATTGAGTTTCCATGAACACAGAAGATATTATAGTTGACCTGAAGTGGCGGAGCCAAGATTGGAGCTGAGGGGGCGAAAATTAATTTTTTATCTTACATAATATAACTATTTATTTTATATATTTACATCATATGAACTTATTTAGGTAATTTCTTACCATAATATTAACATTTAACAACATTTGGAAGATTAGAAAAATATATTTTTGGTCGGGTCCAACAGACATAAAAAGTAGTTTAAAGCAATAATTAAAAAAAAGTATCTTAACTAAAACAATGTTTTTAACTATATTTTTTTAAAAAAAATAAAATAAAAGACTGCCATTAAGTTGCCCAAAAGGTGAATCTTTTAAGTTAGAGTAAACTCATTTTCTCTATATGAAATCACTACACAAAGAGAAACACAACCATGCAAATGAAAAGAGAGCAAAAGGATCACAAAAAGACCAAAACTTTCATTAACCAAAACATAGCATATGAAAATAAAAAAGAAAATGAAGAAAAGGTTACACGTAACACATACACATTGGTGAAGTGGAGGTAGATTTGAACTTGAATTTCAAATTAGAACTTCCAAACGAAGCAAATTTAAAAATAATAATAATACTATATTTATCCTTCAAATTGTATTAATTTTTTTTTTTTTTTTTTTTTGGAAGAGGCGACCCACTCTAGCCTCCGCCGTCTCCGTCCCTGTTAATGTCACGCGTGTTAGCTGGAGAATCGCAGATGGTGACATGACAAAAAGAAGATACCACTCTATTATTTTTAAAAGAATACAAAGAAAATAAAAGCCAAGAAATAGTATTTGACAGTTGACAGATTTCCTATGTCAATATCCGAACCTCATACTTAAGTTTTTTTTTTTTTGATAGACCATACTTAAGTTTTTATTTATATTAAAAAAATGGTTTTGGTGAAAAAAAAATTGGAAAAAAAAAATAAAGTAAAAAAAAAAAAGATTGATTGCAAGTGAAAACCCTCAATTTTCATAATATTTTATGATTTTTTAATGTGACATGAAATCATATAAAATGACCATAAAGCAGGGTGGGCGATCTACTTTGTGTTTGATTGGATCCTTTTATTTTTACTCTCTTCTTATAAGTAGAAGTTAGGCCAAACTGATTTTCAGAACAGCTCTTATAATGAAAAGTTTGTTTTATTAAAAAAAAATCCAAAAGTCAAGAGCTCCTAAGAGAAGCTTTTTTTAACATCTTATCAGCTTTTCTTGAATTGTATGTTTTTTTTTTTAATGAAGAGTCATAGAGATATAGGAAAGAGAAAGAGAGAGTCTTTTCTCGAAATATGTGCTCTTGAGCTAAAATCATTATGTAATAACCAAACAACTTTTAGCTTGTGTGGAATAATTTTTTTTTTATCTAATTCGAATACCCAAGTCAAAAGTTATGGACTTTACAAAGGTTTATGATTAAACTGTTGATTTTTTGTGCCACGTATCAGTACCCGGTGAGTCATGTCCCTTGTGGGGCATGTCTCTCTCCTAAAACACGCCCCATGTGGGGTGTGTCTCTCTTCGTCAAGTCACACCTCTTATGGGGCGTGTTTGAATGCTTTAGATTTGTATTTACAATTTTTTTTATATCCCGGAGGTATCCCCATTCAACCTCCTCATTGGAACATTGGAACAGCAGGTGCATTGAGCTGACACATCCTCTGACCCCTAAAGACTTTCCAAGAATTTGCTTCAGGCAAGGTTTGAACCCCTGACTCAAGCAAATTCTTGAAAGCTCAGTTGCCAACTGAGCTACCCTTAGGGGTTTCTATTTACATTTAAAAGGACTAGTTTTCGTAGTTTTTATTAAACAAACAATATATTAATTTCTTTTTTTCCTACTATCGAGTAGTTCAAAATTCGAAGTATTTTATGGGAAAATGTTTTTTTTGCATCTCCTGTAAAAAAATTTATTATCTGTCACACAAATAAAAAAGAAGAGAGAGAAATCCATAAAGAAAAAGAATATGGTAATTAATGGACTCTACCTCTTTTTTTTTCCTCTATGATATAAAAATTTCTGCCACATATGTAAAAGACATATTTCCAATATAATTTATAGTGCAAGTAATAATAGTTGATGAATGAGTTTTTATTTTTTATTTTTTGGATTTTCTATGGTACATTTTATATAATTAGTTATCATTTTAAAATTCATTTAGTGTTTAATTTCTTCTCTTGTCACAGCAAATAGAATTATCTTTTGCAACTCGTAATCTTGGAGTTAAAGATTGAAAAAAAAAATTAATAAAATTCACGGTAAGAAAAAGTTTGAGTCGAAGTTCTTGGTGATGGATGCAAAGTCCGCCGGAGTTAGATGTTGTGGCGGCGGTAAAGCTTTCACGGCGAGTACCGTACGGTTTTTCATGGATTATTTGTGGGAGACAGTGAGCTCATGAAGGTGTCAATATCTTGATTCATGGGTCCGGGTCATCACCTCTATGAAGCACCGACTCCGACACGGTATTTTCGATACGTTCCAAATACGTTCTCGATATGATCATTAATTCATCGATACAATACAATACGTTTCCGATACGCGTATCGGATATGATGAGAAAAGAAATTCGGAGTATCGGTGCTTCATAGATGCACCCCATCCAGGCACCCACTATTATTATTGGTTACCGGTTCTACTGAAATTTTTATGTTTATCTAAATTATTGAAGGGAAAACTTGATGATGAAGGTAAAGTGTGTTTTATCTATCTAAGAAGAATTAATATCGTTGAAAAGAGAAGAGTTCTATATATAAAGGGTAAGAAGTGAAGAATAGATCACTCGGTGAAAAAAATTAACCAATTAAAATTTTCTTGTTGAGAAGGTATTTGCACTAGATGGTCAGGTAAACTTCTCCGATTATAATGAGTCACTCTTTTCATGGAAATGATGGGATTATTGCATGAGTCGCATAAGCTTACTTTGGTGGGTTATTGGTGTGGCGTAACAGACATTTGAGATATGAAAGTAACGTAAACTCAATGTTTATGAATTCCGTAAGGTTTGACAAGAAGTTTTGTACAAGCTAGAACTATTATTAAAAATTCAGGATTTTTATATATGGGAAGTTTGGACCACATAGGGAAATTAAGTACCCCACCTATTATTTATCTTTATCTTTGAAGAATTAGTGAACTTCTGAACCCAATCACTTTGTACTTGTGCTAGCATCCCCAAATCCAAATGGCATGAAAATGAGTGCTACTAAAATCGGAGGCAGACAATTTTTATCTGCTTATCCCATCCGTGGATAATAGGTCAATTCTTCACGTGATTGGCCCTCGCTTGTCTCAAAACCGAAGCCTTTATAATTTTATTAAGGATATTTTATTCTATCTATTTTATTTTATATTTATCTTATTTATTATTTTTTAATATCGTTAAATTAGAATCTCAATTAATTTTTATTATTTTTTTTTTCTCTTCGTGATAATTTGATCTAATAATATTAATTGGAGAGTGATAGAGAAGATAGACATAAAGAAAAAAGAGAGTAAATATTCTAATCTATAGCAAATTATTTTGGGTTTTATAATTTTCATGTAACTCTACACACCCTTCAATTTTCGTGCTGATATGGGTCACACATATGATTTTTTCTAACACATGGGTTCCACGTGCTTTTTATCTCTATTACATGAGATTTCAATTCTAATGCAGAATTATAAAACTCAATTATTTTAAGCTGAAATCTTTTGATAAAATATCCACATGGATGAAAGAAACCGCTTTGTTTTCCGTATACACGGCAACAATATAATTCCTTTGATTTTTGATTTTTTTGGTATAGTATTCGACAAACGAGAACTGATCTGATTCCCCATTTCTGTTCAATTTTGAGAATCACTCTCCATGTGTGAGAGAAAAATAGGGAAAATAATTGTGGTCCATGTGAAATCGAGCATAATGTGGTTAGCAAAACTGATAGGAACCCTTTTCTTTAGAGTGGCTACAAGAAAGGTGGACCCTCTGCGCATTTATGGATTCGTCATACTACACTGCTCTTATCTGCATGATTTTAACTTTCAACCTCTTCGCCAGCTTTGTACGCTATTCATCATGCTTTGGATTGCTGAAAATATGATTGAGGCTAAGGGTGAAACTAATAGAGGGGCCTTTTTGAATTTAACTAGGTGTAAGTTGGTGTGTTTGTTTGGCAAGTGAATCCTCTCATGCGAAAAAAGTGGTTATGTGATCATGTTATTTCATCACGATCACTCATTTAAAAATTATATATTTATCTTATTCATGAATGAGTGATTGTGATCAAACAACATGATTATTTTTTCACATGAAAGAATTCACTCCCGTATGTTCCTCTCTTACATCAAACAAATCAGCAGCTTTATTTAGTATCATGGATCCAAGTTGTGATTAGTTCATGTGAAGATTGGTTATCATAAACATACTTCAATTATTTATAGCTCAGTCACTGAAGATTGGTTAAATGCTGTGGCATTAGACAGTCGTACTGATATTACATTTCATATTGGTCCAGCACTGGTACTGTCTAGGGATGTTCAAAATAACCCAAGTATTTTTATGATACAGCAGCATTAATTGTACGTACTGTCGTCTGAAATGTAATTTATATTATTCAATTGTTAGAAACTTACCCTCAAGTCACTATAGTACACTGATATTATAGTTGATCTCAAGTGGACCCATGGACGAGCTTCCATAGATATTATAGTTGAGCTGAAGTGGACACATAATTGAGTTTCCATGGAGACTGAAGAGTAAAGAAATAATTTAGTGTTAGCTACAGAATCGCATATGGTGACATGACAAAAAGAAGATACCACTCAATTATTCTTAAAAGAATATAAAGAAAATAAAAGCCACGAATAGTATTTGACAATTGACAGATTTCCTATGTCAATATCCGAACATCATACTTAAGTTTTTATTTATATTAAAAAAATGGTTTTGGTGAAATATAAATTGAAAAAAAAAAATAGAGTAAAAAAATAAATTGATTGAATGTGAAAACCGTCAATTTTCATAATTTTTCATGATTTTTAATATGACATGAAATCATATAAAATGATCATAAAGCGCGGTGGGCGACCTGCTTTATGCCTATTTGGATCCTTTTATTTTTATCTTTTTTCTCTCCTTATAAGCAGAAGTTAGGGCAAACAGATTTTCAGAAAAAATCTTATAATGAAAAGCTCTTTTTTTTTTATAATGAAAAAAGAGAGTCAAAAGTCAAAAGCTCCTAAGAGGAGCTTTTTTTAACCTCTTATTCATTTTTCTTGAATTGCATATTTTTTAAAAAATTAAGAGTCCTAAAGATATAGGAGAGAGAAAGAGAGAGTCTTTTCTCGCAATAGACGCTCTTAAGTCTTAAGTAATTTTTAAGCTAAAAATTTTATGTAATAACCAAACATCTTTTAGCTTGTTTTTAATTTTTTTTTTTTTTTTTTTTTTTTAGTTTTAACTTAAAAATAGCTTCTAGCTTAAAAAAGAGAGGATCCAAACTTATTCTTTTTTTGTAGGGATGTTCACGGTCTGGATTAAATCGATTTTGAAGTAAAAATTATCCAATCTAATCCAATTCTATTTGGTTTGGATTGGATTGACTTTCGATTTTTGAAAAAACCTAAAATTTCAACCATACTAACTATATCAAAATATAGCCGTTCAAAGTTACAAACCACTAAAAAATTCAAGTCTTCAAATTAAGACAAGTCTTAAAACTCATGAAAAGTTAAAATAGATTAATAGACAATAAAAAACTAAAATAAAATAGTTTACTATCAATAATATCCAATATTATAAATCTACAAAACAACAAGATTCCTCAAGTCACCATATTTCAAAAATAATAAATTCGTAATACATTGGATCAGTTTGCATTGGATTGGTTTATACCAACAAAATCGAAAATCGACCCAATCCAATTAAAATATGTGATTTTTTTTTTCTTGATATTTTGGTTTTTCAATTTTCGCTTAATTCGGATATCGATTTTGCTGTTCGGTCACTACGATTTGGATCAGTTTGGATGGTTGATGAACACCACTACTGCATACCCACCTCTAATTAGGAATATGTTATGCCAGCCTGCTCTACCAAAAGTAGGACACGTGGCAGTCTCTGACAAACTCGCTATCCCGGACAACGAGTATACTTGTGTCAGTCACGTGTCTTACTCGTCAGTAGGTCCAACGAGTTTAGTGATATATATACTACCTACCCTCCATTTCCCATATATTATGTTGTTGTCTACTTGTTTTATTTTTAAAATCCCTCTCTGAATTTTTTTTTACTGTCAGTGTTATTGCTTCCTTTTGTATTTTGTATTTTTATTTTCATATAATAAGTGATATTAGCAATTATTTAATCGTCGTTGTATACTATAATAGGAGGGGATATTTTGGACCGAATGGTCAAGTTTTTGAAGGAGATACAAAAATGTTTCCCATGAGCCCCCGATGCAATTTTAATCACCTGAAGAATATAATATACAAGAAGTTGAGATTACAATGGGGTCAATCTCTGTCTCGGTTTACTGTTAGATGCACCTCAGGTAAAGAGAGTGGGGTTTCTGTGGAGATTGTTATGTGGCACAAGTCCTAACATATCAAAAATCATCTGGCAAAAAATATAATGTCTAGCGCAGCCCTAGATAACGTCACTAGTGATCCCCTTACTTGTAGGACTGATATATTTGACGTGATCTCATCTGTCGCTAGTGTTTTACTTCACCTCTGATCCTCCTTAAATGAATTAATTCAATTTATTAATATTTTATCTTAATTAATTTGAACAACTCATCATCTAATATTTAATTGGTTAAATCCTAATCTCTTAAAGCTTTAATCCTTTAACCCAATTGAAATCCTAATGTCTTAGAATTCCTTTCGGTTAAGCTTTAAACGCGATGAATTATAAAATTCGTTATTCTTACAAGACGATGTCTAGATCATGTAAGAATTGGTGTTTATCCCTGTTGAGACTAAGATCTTAATATATCTATTGTGAACCTTAACTCTCTCTATTCCTATATGAGTAAGGGTTTTATAAGAGTTATGTTGTAGGAAAAATGATTGTGTGATGTTATAGAGATTCATTTTGCGTGTCGTAATTTTTTTTTTGCTTCAAAAAGTGCGAGCCCCACAAAATGTTGTGTGTGTAGAAAACTTTTTTGTGTCATATTAAATGATGAATGCAAAACCTATGAGTAATCAGTTCATAAAAGAATTTTAGAATGAAATTTAAGATAAACACAACAATTAAAGACAATTTATTAATAAAAGAATTAACCCAAAAATAAGGATTCACGTCAGATGCATATCCCTAACTACAAAAAAACTAGCCAGACATAGCTGTCTTAAATAAAACAAAGTAATCAAATAAAATAGAAGAAGTCATGAAGATGAAGAAATAAACTGATTCAATGTTGCTTCAATCCTCTCCAAGCTTTTTTATCTGAAAATTCTCAATTCTCTAGCAATTTCTATCTAATATCTGTTTTCTCGTGTTCTTCCATATATGCAAGAATTAATGAATCTCCATGAAACCTCCTTTTTAAATTGAAGAAGCATATATTTCATTTCTCTTTAAAATCACTAATCAGATCTTTATAATTATTCCATCAAATACTCTTTCCAAATCTTCTCTTTTATATTGAAGAGAATAGTTTTCTTTTAAATCATAACAAATCTTCATAGAATCCACAATCAGATATGCTTCCAAATTCTCTCTTTATATTGAAGAGAAAGTTTCCTTAATTGCTCTCAATCAAATCTTCCATCAACTCCAAATCCACTTGAGCCTTACAACTTGAGCTCTCCAATTTATCTTTTTATTGAGTTGAAAATTACTAAAAAATATGAGAATATTACTGAAAATAAAATAACATTTTAATTACAATTCTCATTCTTTTAATTAATTTTAAATCAATTTCATGCTCATATTAACCCTTAATACATAATAAATTGGAGACACATCAACAGACAATATATGTATACTAACCTTAGGGGTTGTGCAGCTGTTCAACGTGATAGAAACCAGCTTACATCAGAAACGTCCAGATCTCCTCAAGTATATGCAAATAATTATGCGTGGCTGCGTGTCTGACATTAATGACATGATCCTCTGCACCATTCCACACTATGTCGATATGTCTCTCTCTTGTAGGAGAGAACAGTTGAAGGGACTAGGTCAGTCATGCTCTGCGGAGACCCAAAACATGGGGGTTCATCATGCTCCATGAATCTTTTTACAAGAATAATTAAATTATATTAATATTTCTATTTATATATATTAATCTACATAAAAATTGAATATGTCAACTATACAAAAAGTTAATCCATAATGTAACAAAAAAAATATTATTTTATGTCAACTATCTAGCATTTAATTCTTACACTACAAAAATTAATAAAAAAATAACAGTTTCTAATCTAAGATTTCAAGCCCTAAAAGAAATATTATTAAAATAAAAATATAAAACACATTAAAATGCTATTTATAATTTTAATTTTAAAGTATAAAATAATACATCAACTATCCTAGAGTTTAATGTGTATACAAATTCATATAACAATATTAACACATGAATCTTATCATATGGTTTAAAAAAATAACATATTCCCTGACTTAAGGTTTCAACCCCTAAAATAAATATTATTAAAATAAAAGAATAAATAACTAACCTTGTGACTTGTGAGAGATTTGACAAGTCCTTGAGGGAGAGAGAAAATTATAGAGAGATAGAGAGAGATATAATAATTTTCTTATTTTTGATTGGGGTCACTGTCAACAATCTATTGTTCCCATGGTGACAAAATGAGCTTGTCTACATCTTAGATGGCATAAATATATGGGATTGAATTTTTGTATGTAGTAGGAAATTTTTTTCCAACAAGGTATAGACATATTTTGTGTAGAATTCAAAAAATTGCGTTGAATCAATTTTGTTACTTAATTCGGATGAGTTAAAAGTTATGGATTTTTAAATCTTTACAATCAAATTGTTGACTTTTTCTGTTACATGTTAGCACCTGATGAGTCATGCCTCTTATGGGACGTGTCTCTCTCTCTGTGTCTCTCTCTCTCTCAAAACACGTCCTCTATGGGATATGTCTCTCTTCATCAAATTACGCTCAGTGGCGTGTTTGAATGCTTTAAGTAGTTCAAGCTTCAAAATATATAGTGTAAGAATTTTTTATCATCAATAATTCAACATAAAGACTATTACATGTATGATAAATTAAACACCATATATCTTTTGAGATGAATTTGTGTAGTTGATCGGATCATCACAAAGCGGAAGAAAGGAGGGAACTACATGTAAGATATTCCTCTCTATGACCTATTCCGAAAATGGCAGCCTTCAGCGATGGGAGCGTGACGGCTCATGAGGCTTAACCCCAATATAAATAGGCTAGAGAGGGAACCTAGCAAAACCTTAATCAACAGTGTGTCTGATGAGTCCACCACCACAGAAGCCCAATCAGACACTAATGCCTATACTGTGCTGCCAACTAGGCCTAATACCAAAAGATGCCAAAACTCAAATCAACATGATCACAATGGATTTATCACAATAGAATAAATTGAAATATCCATTAACCCAATTATTTTAAAAAATACAAAAACATTAATTAATATTGCCCACATATAAAATTTCTAACATATAGTGAGAAAATATTTAGAAAAAAAGGAGAGAGAGAGAAATCCATAAAGAAAATGGTTATTAATGGACTCTACCTCTCTTCTTTTCCTCTATGCTAGATAAAAAATTTCTGCCACATATGTAAAAGAATATTTCCAATATAATTTATAGTGCAAGTAATAATAGTTGATGAATGAGTTTTTAATTTTTATTTTTGGATTTTCTATGGTACATTCTGTAGTGCAAGTAAAATTTCTGTCAAAAAACAATCCATTAAAATACTTTGAAATCCCAATCTAATACTTAATTTTGTCACAACAAATAGAATTATCTTTTGCAACACGTAATTTTGGGATTAAAAATAAAAAAAATATATTAATACAATTCACGATAAGAAAAAGGTTGAGTCGAAGTTCTTGGTGATGGATGCAAAGTCGCCGGAGTTAGATGTTGTGGCGGCGGTAAAGCTTTCATGGCGAGTACCCTACGGTTTTCATGGATTATTAGTGGGAGACAGTGAGCTCATCAAAGATGTCACTATGTTGATTCATGGGTCCGGGTCATGCACCCCATTTAGGCATCCACTATTATTATTGGTTACCGGTTCTACTGAAATTTTTATGTTTATCTAAATTATTGAAGGGAAAACTTGATGATGAAGGTAAAGTGTGATTTATGTATCTAAAAAGAATTAATATCGTTGAAAAGAGAAGAGTTCTATAAAGGGTAAGAAGTGAAGAATAGATCACTTGGTGAAAAAAATTAACCAATTAAAAATTTTCTTGTTGAGAAGGTATTTGCACTAGATGGTCAGTTAAACTTCTCCAATTATAATGAGTCACTTTTTTTCATGGAAATGATGGAATTATTGCATGAGTCGCATAAGCTTACTTTGGTGGGTTATTGGTGTAGCGTAAACAGACATTTGAGCCATGAAAGTAACGTAAGCTCAATGTTTATAAATTCCGTAAGGTTCGACAAGAAGTTTTGTACAAGCTAGAACTATTATTAAAAAGAGGAGGGATACTTCTGACACTCCAACACACATTATAGAAATTCAAAAAAGGTTTAAAGGCTGCGTTGCGTTGAGTTTTTAGTTCCAACTATTAGATTTGTTAGATTACGATTACTATTTTATTAAATTTAATATACATGTTTGGGATATCTTATGTTTTTTTACAAAATTTATGAATAATATAAGTTTAAACTTTTTACAATATACACTATATAAATTAAAAATATTATTTCTCTCGAAATTCATTTTTTTTGATTCAATGGTGATTATCGGTGCTACATAGGCTAGAACTAATAAGTATATTTACTTTTTTGTTTAGAAAATTTTGATGGTAAAAATATCCTCCCTCTATTAAAAATTCAGGACTTCTAAGTTGGGACCACATACGGAAAGTGGTAATGGATTAAGTACCCCACCTATTATTTTGTCTTTGAAGAATTAGTGAACCTCTGAATCCAATCACTTTGTACGTGCGCTAGCATCCCCATAAAAAAAATTATACTCCTTCAATCGAAAATTTGACTTTTGACTTAAATATTTTTTAATTTCTTCCCCCTCTCTCTTCAGCTCTTTTTTTCTTTCTCACTCCTTCGTCCCGGTCAATATTGTATACTTCATGTACACCGATTAAAGTGTCACGTTTGAACAAAAAAAATTATCGAACTGTCACATAATAGTAAATTTTGTCAAAATGTCATGCAGCATAATTTGCTACACAGTGTAACAAATTATGTATGCAAATAATTCGCTACACATTGTAGTGAAATATGCCACGTCAGGACGCACAGAACCAAAAATGCCACATATCAAATTTTGAGAAATTCGCTACATAGGATAACGAATTTCTCAAAATTTGACATGTGTCAAAATTTACTATTAATTTTGACGTGCCGGTCTGATAATTTGTTTTCCCAAATGTGAAAAAATGATGACTGTCCGTATACTTCAAGGGCATTAAATATGCTCTCGGATTCCCAAATCCAAATGCCATGACAATGAGTGCTACTAGAACAGGAGGCAGACAACTTTTATCTGCTTATCGCATTGGTGGATAATAGGTCAATTCTTCATGTGATTGGCCCTCAGTTTGCCAAAAATCTATTTTTATATATATATATATTTTGTCTATTATTTTCTAACACGGTCACATCAGAATTTCAATTAATTTTTATGATTTATTCTTTTTTTAACATTCTGATATAATAATATTGAAAAGAAAAATATTATTGTTATGCAACATAAAATAAAACTCTTTCCTACACTCTTATTGATTTTTGTATTATTAAATTTTTATTTTTATAAGTGAGTGGGCTCCACCCATGATTATCTCTATAGTAGGAGATAACTAGTCTCCTACGCCATAAGATTAATAAAATATTGAAAAATGATAAACAAAATAAACATAAAAATAAAAATAGGTAAAATAACGTATAACAACTTTTTTAGGCTGAAATCTTTTGATAAAATATCCACGTACACGAAAGAAAATTCTTTTTTTTCGTAGACACGGCAACAATATAATTCCTTGATTTTTTTGGTATAGTATTTGACAAACGAGAACTGATCAGATTCCCCATTTCTGTTTAATTTTGAGAATCACTCTCCTTGAGTGATAGAAAAATACGCAAAATAGTTGCGGTCCCTGTGAAATCGAGCACAATGTGGTTAGCAAAACTGATAGGAACCCTTTTACCTTATAGGGCTAAGAGAAAGGTGGACCCTATGCGCATTTATGGATTCGTCCATTATCTGTATATATGTTTCATTTATACTACACTGCTCTTATCTGCATGATTTTAACTGTCAACCTCTTTGCCAGCTTTGTACGCTATTCATCATGCTTTGGATTGCTGAAAATATGATTGAGGCTAAGGGTGAAACTAATAGAGGGGCCTTCTTGAATTTAATTAGGTGTAAGTTGGTGTGTTTCTTCCTCTCTTACTGTAAAGAACCTTACATGGTATCCTAAGGTCTTATAAAGGTTAAATTAGTTGTTCATCTAATCAACGTGGGATTATATATCTCAACACGCCCCCTCATACAAGAGTCATTGAACTTGAAGAGTGAATGATGCAAGAGGCCCAACCTACCTGTGCTAAGAGAGTCCACAAGAGAAGGTGAAGGACGGCAAGGATCGAACACTAAGGGGCTCTGATACCATGTAAAGAACCTTGGGATACACCACCCCAGTGGAAGTGGCCAAGGCCTTATAAACTCCACAGTTGTTCATCCAACCAATGTGGGACTATACATCTCAACACTTACATCAAACAAATCAGCAGCTTTATTTAGTGTCATGGATCCAAGTTGTGATTAGTTCATGTGATCTCTACTGTATCATAAACATAATTCTGTTATTCATAGCTCACTCACTGAAGATTGGTTAAATTCTGTGGCATTAGACAGTAGTACTGATATTACATTTCAGATTGGTCCAGCACTGGTACTGTCTAGGGATGTTCAAAATAACCCAAGTATGTTTATGATACAGCAGCAATGGTACTGTCATCGGAAATGTAATTTATATTATTCAATTCTTAGAAATTTACCCTCAACTCACTATAGTACACTGATATTATAGTTGATCTCAAGTGGACACATGGACGGGCTTCCATAGATATTATAGTTGAGCTGGAGTTGACACATCATTGAGTTTCCATGGAGGATGAAAGAGTAAAGAAATAATTTAGTGTTACACGTGTTAGCTGCAGAATCGCAGATAGTGACATGACAAAAAGAAGATATAACTCTATTATTCTTAAAAGCCAAGAATAGTATTTGACAGATTTTCTATGTCAATATCTGAACCTTGAAAATATTTTCGAAGCATTGGACTTGTGTAGATGGGCTTTTTTTATCTGTTATTTTTTTTTAAGAAAAAAATAATACTTCTCATCTTAAATTCATTTAGATGTCTATTTTTAAAAATAGAAACTACAAACAAAATTAAAAAATTTACTTCTTTTAGAAGCTAAAAATTTTAACTTATAAAAAAAAGCAGAAGTTAAAAGGAAAATATGTTTTTTAAAAACTAAGTATTTTTATAAAAATATAAACAGTTTTAACTTTTTATAAAAAAGTATTTTTAAAATAAGAAAGAGACAATAATTATTTTTTCTGGAAGGCGAAACAGGTTCATTATCTTTTATTAGTTCTCAATTTCTACTATGCAAATATTTAATATGATCGATTTATTAGTTCTCAATTTCTACTATGCAAATATTTAATATGATCGATTTATTAGTTCTCTATTTAAATGGTTAATTCTGTCTGATTTTGAATCAATTGGTAATATTGGGATTGGTATCCTCTCCAATCTCTTTTAACACAGGTAAAAAACTTATTTAATGTGTGTATAAAACAAATTTTTTTTTTGGTAATCTAAAACAAAATTAATTTTTAATATAAAAGTACAACCGACTAAAAATTCAGAACATTAAAACAATTTTAACACAAATTAGGCTCCGTTTGATTTCTGTTTTCGAAAACAATTTTTTAGTTTTCAGAATGAAAAAAACTAAAAAACTCATTTGGTAAAAATATTTTGAAAATTATAACTATTTTCTTGTTTTTAAAATTAAATTTAGAGAACATGAATAAGTTGTTTTTATTTTCTGTTTTGGTTTTTAACTTTCAAAAAAAAAACATATAGAAAACAACTTTTTCCATAACTATTTTACAAAACTGTTTTAAGAACAAAAAAAATCAGAACACAATCAAACAGATCCTAAATTTGTTTTTTTTTTTTTTCAAAAAACGTTTGTCATTCTTTTAAAATGTAACTTTATATTATTATAAATGAAAATATATTTAATGATTTTTTACATAATCTCTTATTTATAAAATTAAATAGAAAAAAAGTGAAGGAGAAAAAATATAAAAAATTATCAATTATACTCAAAAATATTTTTATTATATCTTAAATAACATAAAATTATGTTTTTAAAATGATAAATATTTTTTACTTGATTTATTATTATTTTGAAATATCTTTAATTTTTTTTTAACATCACGTGAGAATCGACTGCAAATCTAATACACACTAAACACATCAAACAACCATTAGGCTAACCCTACTGGTGAAAATATCTTAAATTTTGATCGGTTTTAAGAATATGTTTTGGGTCATTTATTTCCACCAGGCACTCACTCCATAAATAAAAACTCAAGCACAAGAAAAGTATCACTGGGTAGTTCAGTTCAGCCCTCTCCATCTCAAAACATTTCCTTACAGAGCAACAGCAACATGGTCCCCAAACCCATCATGGCAACAACACCATCCTCATCTCCACATTTCCCTCTCCTTAATATATCATCTGCCAGAACCGAAGAAAAGCCCCAAACCCATAACATCACAACAAGAACCATCCCAACAACACCCTCACCTACCCAAAAAACCAAACCATCAGACACATTTATCAAGACACCACAACACGTAAACAGAACAAAAAGAACAGAAACATCAGTGCCAGCACTAATCTTCAATGCATTCGACGACATCATCAACAACTTCATAGACCCACCACTGAAACCCTCCGTTGATCCAAGACACGTGTTGTCCCAAAACTTTGCACCCGTTAACGAGCTACCTCCAACAGAGTGCGAGATAACACAAGGAAAACTCCCACCTTGCCTTGACGGCGCATACATCAGAAACGGTCCCAACCCACAATTCCTCCCTCGAGGACCTTACCATCTATTCGACGGCGATGGAATGCTTCACTCTTTAAGAATCTCACAAGGGAAAGCCACACTCTGCAGCCGCTATGTGAAGACTTACAAGTACAACATAGAAAACGAAGCTGGTTACCCTCTCATTCCGAACGTGTTCTCAGGATTCAACAGTTTGGTAGCATCAGCAGCACGTGGTTCTGTTTCTGCAGCGAGAGTGTTAACGGGTCAATACAACCCCAGCAATGGTATTGGCTTAGCTAACACAAGTTTGGCTCTGTTTGGGAACCGTCTTTTTGCATTAGGTGAATCTGATCTTCCTTATGTGATTCGATTAACCCCAAATTGTGACATTGAAACACTCGGTCGCCATGATTTTGATGGAAAACTGTTCATGAGCATGACCGCTCATCCTAAGATTGACCCTGAAACTGGTGAATGCTTCGCCTTTCGTTATGGCCCTGTGCCACCTTTTCTCACCTATTTCCGGTTTGATTCAAATGGAAGAAAACACCAAGATGTTCCTATATTCTCCATGACAAGACCTTCATTCCTTCACGACTTCGCCATCACGAAGAAACACGCAATCTTCGCTGACATTCAGCTCGGAATGAACCCTCTTGACATGATCGCCGGTGGATCTCCGGTGGGATCCGACCCTTCGAAAATCTCCAGGCTTGGAATTTTACCTCGTTACGCCATTGATGAGTCCCAGATAAAATGGTTCGATGTTCCGGGGTTCAACATAATCCACGCGATTAACGCGTGGGATGAAGATGATGATGGAAAAACGGTGACTTTGGTGGCACCCAATATTCTGTCGGTGGAGCACACGATGGAGAGGATGGATCTCGTTCACGCCATGGTTGAGAAGGTGACGATCGAGCTTGACACGGGGATAGTCACGAGGAAACCCATGTCGGAAAGGAACCTTGATTTCGCGGTGATAAACCAAGCTTTCGTTGGGAGGAAGAATAGGTTCGTGTACGCGGCGGTTGGGGATCCAATGCCGAAGATTTCGGGGGTTGTTAAGCTTGACGTGTCGAAAGAGGAGGAGCGTACGGTGGGGTGCAGGATGTTCGGTGAAGGGTGCTACGGCGGTGAACCGTTTTTTGTGGCGAGGGAAACTGATAACCCTGAGAGTGAAGAAGATGATGGGTACTTGGTGAGTTACGTGCATGATGAGAGGAAGGGAGAGTCGAAGTTCTTGGTGATGGATGCGAAGTCGCCGGAGTTGGATATTGTGGCGGCGGTGAAGCTCCCACGGCGGGTGCCGTACGGTTTTCACGGACTGTTTGTGAGAGACAGTGAGCTCAGAAAAGTGTCACTGTGATGATTCATGGGTCACGGGGTCCGGGTCCGGGTCCTACCTTCCACCCACTATTATTATTGCTCATCGGTATTATTATTAATTTTTTTTATCACTCTATTACCACTCTCATTATTATTGATTTAAAAAAAATTCTTTTTTTTTTTTCTTTTCATCAAACTTTTTTTTTATTCAATAATAATTAGAGTGGTAATAAAATGATAATAGAAAAAAATTAATAATAAGAATTTCTTATCTTATTTCAAAATTAATACATTTATCTCTGAAGAAATATTAGTTTCACAAAATTAATATCTCATATCATATAGATAAAGTGAGATCCACTCTGCTTACAAAAAAAAAAAAAAAAAAAAAAAAAAAAAAGTGGGTCTGATATACTTTATATATCCATGAAATGAAATATTAGTTTGTCATAAGATTAGTATTCCTTTTATCTCTATGTCCTATTAAAATTTGTGAATACATTAAAAAGTTGAGATAAATACAAAAAGGGTTTTATTAGTATTACTTAACATAATGTAAGTGTTATTTTTAATTCTCACATCAAAAGAAAAAGAGCAAGTGGAATAATAAAAGAGAAAGAAAAATATGTGATCCTACCTAATATGTGTATAAAAAAGTGAAGTTATATTATATTAAATAATAAACATAAAACCGATGCAAAAATCTCAAGGATCCATTCCCCTCCCGCACCGTATGTAATTACTAGCGAGTAGTTCAAACTTCGAAGTATACAGTTTACGGGAAATGTCTTTTTTCATCTCCTGTAGAAATTTTTTATTATCTGTCGCATAGAATTTTATCTCTTTTTTATGATAAATAAAAAATTTATGCCGTCAAAAAATATTTCCAATATAGTTGATAGTGCAAGTAATAATAGTTGATGAATGAGTTTTTAATTTATTTAATTTTTTTGTATTTTCTATTGTACATTTTATATAATTATTTAATATTCTAAAAATTGATTGTGTTTAATTTCTTCTCTTGTCACAGCAATTATCTCTTGCAAAACGTCATTTTGAAGTTAAAAGATTAAAAATAAAAAATACTTTAATAAAATTCACGATAGAAAAAGATAGAGTCGAAGTTCTTGGTGATGGATGCAAAGTCGCCGGAGTTAGATGTTGTGGCGGCGGTGAAGCTTTCACGGCGAGTGCCTTATTGTTTTCATATATTCTTTGTGGGAGACAGTGAGCTCACGAAGGTGTCACTATCTGGATTCATGTGTTCGGGTCATGCATGATGCACCCGCCCAGGCAGGCAGGCACCCACTATTATAATATTATTATTGGTTACCGCTACTGCTGAAATTTTTATGTTTATGTATACGTCATATTAAAATTTGTAAATATATATAAAATCTGAGATAAACACAAAAATCTCAACATCCATTCCCCATCCCACCGTAAAATTATATCTTTGTACTATTTTATAAGTAAAATTATCGTATTTTGATGTATATATTTAATAATTAAAATTTTTTATACTTTTCTAATCACCATTGAATCGAAGAGAGAGAATGTTAAAAAGTTTTTGAAAAAAGAGAAAATGTTAATCCGCTATATTTAATAATTTTATATTTTTTCACATCCGCAAAATTAAAAATAAAAAAAAATTATAGAAGAAAGAAAAGGTAATATATTATTAAAATAAAAGTATTTTATTTAAAATGACATGAAATTATCATTTTTTTAAATGATAAATAATTAATCAATAGTTGATGAACGAGTTTGCATTTTTATTTTTATTTTCTAGGATACATGTTATGTAATTATTTAATATTTAAAAAATTCCTTAAGTGTTTAATTTTTTTTAAATTATTATCAGAAGTAATATGCATTATTCTCAATTTTTAGTAAAGTTTTTTTATCTTTAAAGATTCACTCTAAAAAAATTATCTTATATAATAGAATAAGTATATATTATATTTTACTATCAATAATGTTATTGAACTCAATCACTGCTTGGTAAGGACAATGTGCTTATGCTTGTAGGTTCCACCTGTCAATTCTCGCAAGTCACAACGAAAATATTTTTAGTACTCCTGAAGATTCCATAACATTATTTATCAAAAAAAGAAAATAAAAAATTCACCTACTTGTGTACTTATGTTTATTCCATCCCTCGCACATGAATTGGTTGGGATCAAATGAGTCCAATGATTCCTTGACACCACGATGAATACCAAAATTTGAGATAATTGATATAATCCAAAAATAATTCATTACCCTATCAATTTATGTCTAATTGGACCACAACATTATCTTGTGCTAGTGAAGTGAATATGCAAAATGCAGAGGAACCTTGACTCTTCGATTAAAATAACAACATCCACAACTTCTTTATGCCTTCGTAGATTTTAATGACAGTGGAGACAATTTGACCCAAAACAATCAGTTGAACAATTTTTGAAACAAATCAAACAATCAAATAAATCAAAACATAACTTAAAAATAAAATAAAAAAATAGTACTTTTTCTCGGTACATGTCTTTTATTTGAATATAAAAAAGGTTTTATAAGAGCTATGTTGTAAGAAAAGTGATTGTGTTATGTTATAGAAATTCGTTTTGCGTGCCGGAATTTTTTTTTTTTTGTTGCGGGCCCCACAAAATGTTGTGTGAGTAGAAAATTTTTTATGATCATGTTAAATGATAGATGATAAACCCATATAAAAATACCCGTATGCTTTGTTCAGTTTGATAATTAATACCCGTTGTATCAAAATTTAAAGATAACAATATATAAATAAGTGATTAGTTGAGTTTGATAATTAATTAATGCATGGTACGGATAAGGTTTGGTAGTAACCATTCATCAACCAAAACCATAACTCAGGTTTGCAATGAAAGCGAATACTGAGACTAATGGAAATGCAGCTTAAATCTTCAAACCAAAAATGCTCTACTTAAAATAGTAAATGCAATGGCAGTCATCTTTTGAAAGCGAAAGTTGCTTGCAAGTTGTGTGTTAGGAATGCTGAGACAATAGCTAGCCCATCTAATGGTATGGCAAGAAATGGCCCAACAACAGGAAGCCCATCTATAGGAGGGGAAGGACAATCCACTCATAGTCCAAGAATTGAGCCTATGCTGGTTTACAAAAGAAGGAGTAAGAATAAGGGGAAGAGAGTGGAGTGACGTGTAACGAGGCATTGAAATGTTAGTTAAGGAGAGAGAGAAAAAGGTGAAGTTTGTTATAGTTTGTTATTGCTTTTGGGATGTATATAGTGAGGTGGGAGTGTAGAGGGAAGATACGCATTTTGTTATCATTTTATGATTGGGTCTTCTACATGTGTAGAAGGAGGGCTAGTGGAGTATCTCCATAGCAGGGAGCTTGGCTCTTACTTGTTTTTTCTTTTCTTTAGTGAACTTTGTAACCGTCCCATTTGATTAATATACTGAAGTTTCCTTTCGAGTAATTGATAGAAGTAGATACATACCTATCAAATTGGTGCTTTCATTGAGAGTTGAACTCAATTAATTCAATAGCTTATTTGATGTATAAGATGTGAGCATTGTACTATGTTACAACTTCTCCCCATCACAGTGGTTCATCATTTCCAATTGGTTTTCCCAAGTCATCATTCACCTATGAAAACAAGAGGAAATTCTCTGTAGTGCTGACAGTTAATTAGTATAAAGAATGGTATATAAACTGTCACAAATTAATTGATATTGGCAATTTGATGAAAACAAGAAAAGGTTTTCTTGTGCTTGTTAGTCTTTGATGCTTGAATTGACTTCCGAAGCCTAAGGGGCACCAGAAAACTACACCACTGAGGCAGAACATGGAGACATCAAGTAGCCATTGGGGAGAATTGTCTTGATGATGCAATTGCAGATTCCTAGAATAAGAGAGCTTTTTTGTGCGCTGCAACTTGTGGAGGAATCCAGTTCGGAAGTGAAATCCAGGACAAGCAAATTCATTTGGAATCAATTGATCTGGTTGCATCTTTAGCCTCCATGACAAAAACCTCTGAAATGGTAGGACAGATAAATTCTTACAAGTTGCAGTGAAGATTGAGAGAAACATTACATATAGATGGACTCAAGAGATATCCTTTACGAACTAGGAACAAGATGTCGAGGATCAATTGCCCAGAAAATTTTCAACTTGGGCAGTCCAATTTTATTGGTCTACAACTGATGTACAATTATGACATTTGTTGCTCATGTACAAGTTGCAGTCCAAAATTTACAAACTTAGGAGAAAAGTGTGGAAATCTTAATATGTAAGGAATTTGTAATTACTTAATAAAATACAAAAGGAACATTCAACAAAAAGAATATGCATTAGCTTGACTATTACTTACCAATAGGCGATTCCATGTTACAAAAGAATTCCCATGTAAAATTTGGTAAAGCAAAACTCAGAAGGAAATATCGGTCGATTAAAAAGAGATAATATTAACGTAATCATACCAATGTTTCCAGAAGATGATGTGCCCTAAACCTTCACCAAGTGTGCTTCAGCCACTGAGGAATTCAGGTCTTCTCGAGATTGCGACCTCCTACTCTGTAGGCGCATCTGACTTCTGTTGGGGGACCAGAAGGCAGGCATACTACTGCTGTCAGACTGCATCTGCCCTAAATTATTTGAGGAATAACTATGTGAGACGCTACTAGCTGATGGGTACAAGGAAGACTCCATAAGCTGGATGCCACCACTGTTATCACCAAGACCATGCCCTAGGCCAAATGGGCTTGGTTGTGGACCTGCAATTCTTGGGCTGAGTGGCATCTTTATTCTTCCATCCCCTGCAGTACCATAGTGGCTTCAAAGGTCAATTCTAAAAAGGAATCTCAAGTACACTGTATACAGAATGCACAAACCATCCCAAGGGAGCAACTTGGTTATAATTTAAAAAAAGAAAAGAAAAAAACTGAAATCATCCACAGAATAAGTGAAAATTGGAGTTCATCCATATTTGGGACAACTGCAAGCGTTGATACAAGATGAGCACGCAAAAAAAAAAGTCATAGGAGTAAAATATTTACCAGGATATATAATTGAATGTTGGCCATTATACTACATTTAATAGTAAAAATTACAAGAAAAACAAAAACAGACTGATCAGTAAGCATCTTGAAAAAGCTTTGAACTAAACAGTTCATCTGTTAAGTTATTGGTATTAGGTAATCGGAAATCATAATTTGTGTAAATAGCTTACCAGAGCTCATTGGACTCCATCGCTGGAACCGAAAAGGAGATGGGATATTAAGAACAGAAGCATTGGAAACACTGTTATGCCTGAAAATGGGAAGATATTGCCTCCGGAAAAACCTTGGCACCCAATTGCCAGCACATGATAAAGCAAAAAGAAGGAGAATAAAAGAAAGCAACAAAATGGGCAGAAGAATAAGAGGATTTATCTGCATCTGGAGCAATTCCAAGTCACGAAGCCCAAATCTGGTGGAATATGCTTTCCCAGCTTCCAACAAGGCAACCCCAAGTGTCCAAGTGATACTTCCAGAGCCAACAGTTATTTGGTTATCCTTAATGTGCAAACCCTCTCTCAGCAGTAAGGCAATGTATGGTGCCCTAAAGCAATACTGCTCAATAAAGGGTTGAGGAGCAACACTTCTCTTTGCAACATCCCATCTTTTTTCACAGAAATCCTTACCCTTTTCCAATACATCATCAAGCGTGGCTTCAGAACTCAAGTTGAAAAACCGATACACCACATAAAATCCAGAAATCACATAAAAGTGGCCATACGGGCGAGGGAGATTATCACGCAAAGCGCAAGGTTTTACTTCACAGTCAAGTCCTGCACTGAGATTGGACCATTCAGACAAATTTACAGCAGCTTTTGCAAGTGCGCTGCATTGTTGCCAATTTGGAGCACCAATAAGCACTACCGGTGTTCCTGATCCACCTTTCTTATTGGAAGAACAATGAGAACACATGTACTGTTCCCTGTACCCAGACTGCAAGCAAGGATGTTTGAGCTCTATTTTCTTACTAGCCATATTTGCATTCGTGGATCCAAACTCTTTCTTAAAGAGACGTACCACAGACTTACCAAATGCCTCATTGAGACCATAGCCCGAGAGAGAGTACGCAGTGAGATGATGGTTCAATGATCCAATCCTAACATACAAGCTAGTCTCACTATTCAATTGTTGATCACTCTCAAACGTAACCTGCAACGACGAACCACCCAAATCAAGCGCACCGTAAGTTGCCTTCCTAGGTCTAACACCCAAGATGCCACTATGATAATTAAGGGATATCCATCCAAAGTAAGCTTCCTCAGTGCCAGAGATAATCTTAACCCAATCCTTCCTACACATAAAAGGAGATTCCTTCAGCACAGACCATGCATTATCAAGCAGCCATTTAGAGTCATTCCCAGGAAGCCTCCTTACACCAGCAGTAGCATAAAGGAACAGAGAAGTACTCTTATGAGCATGCACTGGTATTTGCTTCTTTGCCCATATGAGCAATGGTTTCAATGCACCCTTCAACCCAGACACATTATACACCAACTTATCAATGCCAGGTTCAGTTTCCATTCTGTCATATGCACGCCCACTAGGTTTCTTGTGCAAACCATTCCTCAATGACTTAATAGCTATAGGGAGACTATTATACCTCTTATGTTGAATGGAAGCATGATACACATAAACCCGAGTCCCAGTACTCCCACAATCAAGCACAACATAATATTTCCCATACCCTTGATTCCAATAAGAATAAGCAAGCATCAAAATCAAGTATACTAGGAAAAGAAACAATGTAAGGCACAGTGCGAGCCTGATGAACCTTTTGGTTGTTCCTCCTTGAACCTTGTGAAGGGGTTGCTTCAAATGGGTGGAAACATGTTCAGCATCGGCGTGTTCGAGATCAAGGTGGCGGTACGAGGAGAGATCCTGAAGAGAGGAAGAGATTCGCAGGTTGTTGTTGTTGTTGAGGAATCCGAAAGCAAGTGGGTCGGGTGAGGATTGTGGGGTGGGCAATAATCTAGTGGATAATAGTGCAGCGATTTTACCAAAGACCATGTCTTTTTGCGATGGAGAGAATACCCAGTTGGATTGAAGAAACGGGGTTATGTGGTTGAAGAAAGCATGGCATTTCTCGTGATTAACTTTAATCCACTGAGATTTTAGGGAGAAAAAAAAGGTGAGGTTTTAGGGGGGAAGAACAAAAAGGGTACAACGGGGTTTGGTCATGTTAGTTAGAGTTTTCAAGAGAAATTTGCAGTGAATTGGAAGATAGATAGTGAAATTGAAGAGAGAGAGATCTGGGAAGGTCGTCGGTTATGTCGAAATAAAAAATAAAAAATAAAAAATAAAAAAGGGATGAGGAAGATGACCAATTTGTCTTGCTGACTGAAAAACAAAATGAAGATAAAAGAAAAGAACATTTTTGCCCCTTCTTCTTTATCCAAAGGACCTGTGAATTATTAGCTTGTTTAAAATTAGACATTGTTATTAGGAGTGTAACAATCAAATCAACCAATTTTATTATTAGATCAATTATGTTGATTTAATGGTTATATTTATTTTCATCTTTATATGATTATGATTTTTCGTATTTAATACTTTATATTTATTTTTACTTTTGTATGATTATGATTTCCTATATTTAATTTTATTATTAAATATAGAGAATTATAATACTACAAAGATGGAAATAAATATAATTAACGTATTCGATCTAAATGTAATCGATAATTTAATAATTGTTACAATTTGTTATTGTTATTATTATCTATTTGAATTTTCAGTCTTAGCAGGGAAAATGACATTTGTGGAAAATTGAAAAGTTGAAAATTCGACAAATTGTTTTATACTTTCCTTCAATATAAATATGAGAGGTGGCTAAAAAAGACATGCTTTATTTTCATTGCTCAGTCTCGCTATTAACTTATTAAGTATTACGTAATTAATTTTGATTTTTGCATCTTAATTTTTTCTCTTGCTCTAATTTTCGCTGTCTCTGTATGCTAGCTTAGTAGCTTTAAATTTAAAGCACGCCGTTTAATTGGTTAGTGTTAAATTCAATGAAAAATAAAAGGGGTAACAGTGTAGCACCATTCGGGAAGAGGAAGGGTAGAAAAGATAGGTAGAGGGCGAAAAGATTTACAGAAGATGGCCGTAATATTAAGGTAATGATGAGGAAGCAAGTTTAGACTCGTCTCCAGTTTCCAAAATGAGGAGAGAAAATTGAATTTTTTTTAAATAGAAAAAATATTATGTAGGAAGTATTTAGGTAGTCAAGGTAATGATAGTTAAAATTAGGATTTTATCTAAAATAAGAAGAAAGATAAAAAATTGTAAAATATAAAATCCTAACGGAATTTTTTTGTAAAAACATAAAAATATCTAAAATTTTAATAAAATCATTTTGATTAAAAAAATAGTAAAATCATAAAAGTACATATTTAAATCGAGATTTTAACTATCGTAATCATCATCTACACAAAATTGGGTAGGAGTGGATCCTCTCATGTGCTAATTAACACGACTATATCATGTGCGACAATCATGACCATACATGGGTGGGTTAATGGTGATAAGAAAGGAGAAAAAAAAAATATAAGGATAGGAAGTTACAAAATTATTACCATTAATTTAATTATTAATGATAAATTTTTTCCACATGTTAAATTATATATATTTCCAAATTGGGTTTATTGCCTTGTCAAATCAATTTTATTCCTTATCAGTTCAAAATTGGGTTGCTTGACCAAAGTGGGGTGTTTTCATCTAAAAATTCACACCTTACGTTTGTGGGAAAATATTTATCAAAAAGTATGGTCAATGACACTACTCTTCTCGTTTTTTTTTTTTTTTTTTTTTTCCAAAAAAGGGAAACGGGCCAATCATATTGTGCCCACAAAGCAATTTGACGGGCACATTCCTTTCCTCATTCTCCTTTATTTATTTATTTATAAAATACTCAATTTCTATATTCATTCACTTCAAATATTAAATAGTTAAAATTATTAAATAATATATAAGTCCAACTATTTTTTACTATATTCAACTAATAACTAAATGATTTCTAAATATTATAAATAATAATTATTAAAATAATCTTTAATAATTAAATTACAAATCACTCATCAATATAATTTATAATTATTAATTAGTAACTACTTAATTTAATAATTAATAATAACTAAAATTAGTAACCAATAAAATAAAAAATCACCCTTTACTAGAACTACCACAATTAATAATTAGTAATAATTATTATTTTGTTCCATAAATCTTCACCATTGGATGAGATTGCAATCTAATGGTGTTGAGAGATGTATGCAAAAGTAGGCAAAATAGTAGACAAAATAACATATCCTATATATATATATATATATATATATATATATATATATATATATATATATATATATATATATATATATATATATAAAAGATAAGTCTGTCATATAAAATAATTGTGTATTTTTATAATAATTAATGAATGAAAATTTTGTATAAATCAATTATAATACAAAAGTATAAATTAATAATTAATTACGATTGATTTATACAAAATTTGCATCCATTAATTTGTTATAATAATACACAAATCTTTATATGATATATTAATTGATATTATTACAATTAAATAAATTATAATAATTATAGTAATTGGCAATTTTATTGAGTATTAATTTCAGTGATTAGTAGTTAATAGTTATTAATTTAAGTAATTATTGATTAATTAATCATTAGTATTGATTGGAACTTATTATGTAATAATTAATAATTATAACGATGTATGCTCAAAATTATGTCATTTTATGAAAAAGATAGATACAAAATATTTTTTTTATTTAAACTTTAAATTAAAAGAAAATCCACCTACTTTCTCCTCCGTGATTTTCATTTCTTGTGTCTATCTCTCTCCTAAAATGACATAACTTGTGTCATTTAAAATTACAAGCATCAAACCCATTAATTAAATATTTTAATTATTTAATAATTATAATTATAATTGTTTAATATTTGAAGTCAATGACTGAATACGAGGATGCGGGTATTTTATAAAATGGAGAATGAGAAAAGAAATGGGTCAACTAGATTGTGCCTTTTTATGAAAGAAAATAAAAAATAAGGGATGGCGCCACCTTTTAGTAAATATTTTTCCACACACCAAAGTTTGTTCAGTGAGCCCACAAAATTGCATTTTAAAATTCAGATATAAATTTTGAACGAAGATATAAAAACACATTTTGGAAACTGGTCTCAAAATTCGGACATAATAGTGTACTCCAAATTTTAGATATAATTTTGACAGGACAACATTGACAATATGTCATGAAATAACATTCCATATAGACTTGATCAAAATATAGATATACCAATAAGAAGTAACAGATTGAAGAATGATGACACCAATTTCTACGTTCATTTTCTTCAATCTGATGGCTTTGCATTAGGGGATACGCTGGAGGACCCCGATAAAATGTGACCTCTCTGGAATGCACCCTTTTCATGAATAAGTGGTTCAGAGACCCTAGAGCCATGAACATTAGCTCCAACACTTGTCTGTCTTTCTCTATAAGATGCCCAAGTAACCGTATATAGACCCGCAATGATAAAAGATCCACCTATGATACTGTTTTCACATGGATAAATAATAATAATAAGAAACTTCAAAAATCAAAATGAAATAATTTCAGAATACAATGCTATAGAAAGAAGAATAACTTCATTAAGTTCAACTAGATAACACATGTTATTAACTCCTAAATAGTAAGCTATTTTTCAAAAAACAAACCGAACAGGTTTATAGCCATGTTGAGATATATAGTCCCACATTAGTTGGATGAACAACTAACGTGGCCTTTATAAGGCCTTGGGCACTCTCATCCTTTGAGCTAGCTTTTGGGGTGGTGTATCTCAAGGTTTTTAACATGGTAACTGGCAGTAATAAGAGCAATACCTTCCCACTTTGGACTTGTGGAATTTGGGACAGGAGCACAGAAAAGCCAGGTTGAAGTGGATTATCCACTCTTCAAGTCCAATGGGCTCTCGTGTGAGGGGGCGTGTTGAGATATATAGTCCCACATTGGTTGGATGAACAACTAATGTGGCATTTATAAGGCCTTGGGCACTCCCACCCTTTGAGCTAACTTTTGGGGTGGTGTATCCCAAGGTTTTTAACAAGCCACTTGGTCAAGTTAGAATAGAATGCATCAATAACTGGCAGTAATAAGAGCTATACCTTCCAAGGTAAATTGGACTTCCAAGGAAAATTTGGGACAGGAGGGCAGAAAACCCAGGTTGAAGTGGATTATAAAGAGCAACTAAAGCAGGCCCCAAGATCTTGTTGCACCATGTAATGAGTCCATAGTTAAGGGCAGATGCAATGGTTCCCTGAACAAATAAGGAAAACTTTTGTCAAAATATACATGTTAAAAATCCACCAAAATTATCTATTAAAATATTTGCAATTTCAATATTTTTATCCATGAAAAAAAAAAAAATCTCATTAGTTTACTCTTCTAGTTTTCATTCCTCTGTTCACCACCTTACTAGGGCATATTATTGCCTAAACACAATTTTCAAAGACAGTGGTGCAATTTTCATGTTCTTCCTCAGCTAGTGTTCAGTAATGAACTGATAAATTGTATGGTGGATATCGTTTGAACTCGTATATGTGAAACCACAGGAGGCCTATTCACCTTGTTTGGCTGTGTTTGTTTTGATTTGAATGTTTAATTCTTTAGTATCTATCAGGGTCACACTTGCTTGGTTACTAGAAGTAAACTAGAATATGCCTTAGGGGTGTAAATTCTTTAGAGAAACTTATTTAGTGATTTTGTGGATTTTTTTGCCAAGAATGACAGTGGCTAAACAATCATTAGCAAAACAACTATAGTCACCACATGCATTGCAAATATTTGTTTTCTTCTCGTTCCAAAATTTCAGATTCAGATCAGAAATACAAAATAGAATTGGGTAATTTCTATAATAATATTTAAATGATGACATGATATTTGTGATCTATCACGTCTGAGCCATTGTCAACAGCACAAGATGTCAAGAACTAAGATTTTCTATATGAATTACCAAAATACCAACAAAATTTGGAGCGCTTTAACAAATAGTGAAAGTAACAACAACAAAAAAAAAACAAGGAATTGACATGAAGTTAAATATTCTCATCAATCATAAAATGAAACAAGATTTTAGAATAAGCTTAACTGTTTTCTGAAGGTAGTAGATGAGTTACAACAGAAACAGATTCAGTATTGAAGTTAAAAACAAAACTAGAATAGTTTAAATATAATCCATTATCAGTGTACAACTTTTTACACTATTAATAAACCATGAAGTGCCACATCATTAAAGTAAATTAGGGTTTTCACTTCTAGTAAAAACTATAAAAAAAAATAAAATTAACAGGGGACACAAAAAATCTATAAATAGTTAAAACATTTTAGACTAACGGTTGATCAAAATCAAATCCAAAGCTAAAACGCAAGACTAAGTTAAACCTGTAAAACCACAAGCAAGAAACAACTTTTTGTTCCAAATTTTTCCAACTTCCATAATATCATGGCCCCAAAACTTGGAACACCTTGATCAACAAAGTAGGACCATAACAACGTTGACTCCCACTTCATTAAGTGAGACTGCCTTTCTTTACCAAACCGTCAATAATTGATAGTAATTGATATCTGATGTGTTGAATGAAAAAAAGCAAACAATGAACAAGTGCCAAGTTTAGAAGACAACTCAAATAATTCAATGTAGTAAGATGGACCAAAATCATCAGCAATAACTGATGAGGGTATTTTGATATTAAAATTCTAGTGACTCACAGCATAAGCAACGGCGAGTATTTCTGACGGTGTCAAACTCCATTCAGTTGACTCATTAGTCATGAATAATGACACTGTCACCATCAGTACAGCTCCAAAGAAGTATGAATACGCTGTGACAGATAGGTTTGCGGGATATTTTTTTAATACTGGTGCCTGAAAATAATTAATGGCAATGAATTAATACGACAACATTGCCACATAAAAGAACCTGAAATCACAATAAATTGGTTAAGAGAAGTTTAGGAGTAAGCACAACTAATCTCATCATGAATAGATTTGGAATGAGTAAATGACCTAATTTTAAGAATGATGCTTCTGACAATGTCATTTAATGTGCTAACAAGTATGAAAGCATAGGGAAGTCATCCAATATCTAAGTATGTGAATTTGTTATGAGTTTGTTCCAAAGTAAATTAGGTATAGAGAAGTGAACCCGGTTCATAAATTGAATTAGGACATGAAAGAAGTGCTTATAATAGAAGGAACTACAACTATCCGAAGTTCACACTCTTAAATCTAAATCATAAACGATGTGAAAAGAATGTGGATTGTTCAGAAGTTACAGAGTATCACAAGTTTCCTATCATCGGGATTTATTTTCCTAATAAGTAAGAACATTTAACACATAGAAGCAGGGGCTTAATAAATGGGTAACAACTGCAAAAAGTGACACAGATCACTACATTTTTCCCTTAATGCTATAATCAACAGTCATTTAATGGACATAACAAAAAGATGCAGACCTGAATGGCTAGAAAAGCAGCCATGCATATACAGTTCCCTATCAAGCACAGAACCCCAAGATGAAAATTGTCTAACCCAATACCCTGTAAACCACTCATTAACCATCCAGAAGGCTCTGGCTGACCTCTGGCACTTATTTCACCTTGTACTAAAAGGTCCATTTCTGTATATCCTATCAAAGCTGGACCGCGATACAAAACCATCAATATGGCACCAGAAACACATATCAGAGTTCCTCCAACCTTTGCCAGACCATCATATCTGAGTAAGTTCACTCTTTCTGTACTGCATAAAAAAGTTTATTAAGGTACGCATTATTGTGTGCCTTAGAGCCTATTTGGATCCTCTCTTTTTTAAGCTAAAAGCTAACTTTAAGCAAGCTAAAAAAAAGAGCTTAAAAAAAAGTTAAAAGTTGTTTGGTGATTACATAAAAAATTTAGCTTAAAAGTTACTTAAAAGCACACATTTCAAAAAAAACCTCTATCTCTATCTCTATGGCTTTTCATTTCAAAAAAGCTCCTCCTAGGAGCTTTTGGCTTTTGCCTTTTTCCTTCATTATAAAAAAAGAGTTTTTCATTATAAGAGCTTTTTTCAAAACATGTTTGGCCTAGCTTCTGCTTATAAGAATAAGAGAAGCTAAAAAGAAGAGGATCCAAACAGACACTTAGTGTATCCGAATAAGTTTATTAACGTACACATTTCAGCACTACAATTAAGTTTATTAATGTGCATTTGGGTCTCTGTGTTCTAATAAAAGGATTGTGTGTGTATCATAAAGTATAAAGTTAAAATGATAAATGATAGGAATGGAACTGACCCCATCATCACAGCAAATAGAAATGTGAAGACCGGAATGGCTGGCTGTATGGCAGCAGCATAAGTTGGATTAGTATAGCTTAAACCAATAAGAAACAAAAGCTGGTTGCCAAATATCCTGATCATGAATCAAGAAGCAAAAACACCAAATGCATCAACAAAACACTGTACCATTAAATATAATGGAAATAGGAAATAAGTGACTAGTATCAAGAACCTCACCCAGTTAATCCAAGAAAGAAGAATGACAGCAGGAGATTCTTAGTCATGGGTGGTCGTGTCCGTCTGCATCCAACATGGTATGCTTAAGATACTCATACATTTGAAATAAAGTGAAGAATATGATATGATTTAGTGGACACAAAAAAGTTGGAAGCTAGAATTTCACTTCTAAACTTTGAATGCGTAGCACAGTTTAATGTGCAAAGCAGGTATACCGTATAACCTATGCTGTCAACAATCAAAATTACAGTCATCCTCATATATATGATGATAGTATTGGAAGTCTGGAACCATTAGCCACAAACAAACATTAACATTTCTAGAACCAGATATTAGATGACAATTAATTACCTCTAACTAATGTCCAAAAGGATATGCTATATAATATTAGTTAAATATTGAGCACAATCTAAATTAGCAGGTGGAAAGCTCTATATATCAATAAACGTGTATATTTTCATACAAATTGGATTAACCTACCACATAAAGTCCAATGGTAAAAAAAATGAAGGTCACAGAAATGGTAGTATAACACTCACATATGAGCAGTCAGTGTTGCAAACATCACTAACCAACGAAGGCAGTAACCCTCCAAATTATGAATTGGGACATGTGGGGAAAAAAAGAAAGGCGCTTAAGCATCCAATTCTAACTGATTAAAGTCTTCTAGAACCAAATGGAAATTCATACACAAAACTCAAACTTTACAAAAGGGGGAATCAAAGAATAAATTGTGGAAGTTTTTGAAGGCAAAGGGGAGTCAACGAGGAAATCCTTCTCATGAGTACCGCATCTTTCAATTGATTCCAACGAGAAAAACCAAAAGAATAAAAGGGTGCATTTATATAGCTTTTGAAGTACAGTACAAATAAAATCACTAATGGTTGATTTGAAAGAATAAAGAGAAAGGAAGAAAAAAAGGAGCATACTTTTCACGGATATAAGCAAGGGGTGCAAGGATAGCAAGGGCAAGGAGATCCCTGAAGACACAGAAGACGAATTGGTTAACCCCAACATTAAGGGCCACCTTGGTGATGACATGGTAGCCGCCATTGAATAGCTGCACCAGCGCCATGGCCAAATGGGCCTTCCATGGGTCAACCCCCACTGATCCTGAAGCTGTTGCCATTAGAATCCACTATCTTTCTTGCTCTCTGCAACTCCCACACAAAAGTTAAAGAGAGAGAGAGAGAAGATGGGGTGGTTGGTGATGGTTGGTGTGATGAAACAGTGATAGGAGAATGAACAGAACACCAAACTCAATGCTTGGTCTGAAAGATACAAACAGAATGACAAAGGGGGAAAAAAAGTGTTGAGCTTTTGAATCGAAGGTGCTTGAGTTTGATTAATTTCTTTGGTTGATAAGCTCTAATTTGTGGTTGCTGGTAAACAATTGATGAGAACAGGTACAAAAATAACCTAGTGGTTGTAGTTGTGGATTGTTTTTGTTTATCTGTAGTTTGTAAGTGATCCAACGTGGCATTTGTTAAAAACCATGAATTCACAAAGATTAATGATGAGAGTGGTGAGCTTCAACACGTTGTCGGAAGCTGAAAAAGTGGAGTGCGTGGGGTTGCCTATCATGTGAAAGTAAATGCCGTGATTTAACCAAAGACTGTAACTTTTGTCTTTTGGCGATGGAGGAAGCGATTGAGTGATGGGAATAAAATTTGATTTTTTTTTATATAAAATAATAAATAAATAATACAGTTTTTTAACCGGCTTGAACCGATCGGTATATATTCGGGTTTTATAGGAATTATGTCGTAAAAAAAGTAATTGTGTTATGTCATAGAGATTCATTTTGCGCGTCGGAGTTTTTTTTGCTGTGGGCCCCACAAAATATTATGTGTGAAGAAAAATTTTTGTGGTCATGTTAAATGATCGATGATAAACCTCATATATTATTAACCTTAGTCAATTTTTGCATGCTCGTGTACATAACCAGCAAGAATATTATATGGATATTTTTAAAAGTTAAAAAAGAAAGAATTATAAGGAAGAGTAAAAACAAAAAAAAAAGAGAATTAAGTACTCAGCAAGAGTGAACTATGATTTAATATATGAGAAAATTATTCTCATGTTACATGATATAGATTTTCTCTCCTACACACTCTTCGATAATTGTGCCACTTTTTTCTTCTTCATTTTTAGATGATGGAGCCCACATATTTATCTCTATGACATGAGATAACTATCTCATTTAATATGAGATTAATAAAACCTTAATATATAAAGATGAATTGTATATTAATTCGACATAAAATATTATAGATGATACTTTTTTTTTGTATAACGTGGAGGTATCCTATTCAACCTCCTCTGGTCATCTTGCTCTCGGGATACGGCCTTGTAGGCTAGTCTGTCATTGGAACAGCGGGTGCATTGAGCTTCGCTATCAGAGAAATGATGAGACTAATCCCCCAATTGAGGAGGGAGGCACATTCTCTGTCCCAAAAATTTTCCAAGAATTTGCTTGAGGCAGGGTTTGAATCCCTGACTCATGCAAACTTTTGGAAACTTAGTTGCGAACTGAGCTACCGAGGAGGTTTTATAGATAATACTTGGCGCAACGGTGAATGTAAAAGTACTTATACAAGGTTGTAGGCTTTTTATAAGAGTTAATGGATGTCATTTGAAGACTAGTAGATGGTGTTTTACTGGACTTGATCAAATATAGGTTTACCAGATAGCAGTAAGATTGAAGAATCATGAGACCATATTTTACAAGGCATTGGCATTCTACAATTCATTTCCTTAATCTTCTGATGACTTCGGATTTGGTGATACGCTGGAGGACTCCGAAAATATGTGACCTCTCTGGTTTGCACTTCTTTCATGAATAAGTGGTTCAGTGACTCCAACACTTGTCTGTCTTTCTCTATAAGATGCCCAAGTAACCGTATATAGACCCGCAATGATAAAAGATCCACCTATGATACTGTCATCACATGGATAAAAAAATAAGAATAGTAAGAAACTTCACAATAAATTTCAGGGTGCAATGCTAGAGAAAGAGGAAGAACTTTATTAAGTTCAACTAGATAACACATTTTATAAGTCCTAAATAGTAAAGTTGTTACAAAAAATGTAGTGATGGATTGCCCCCCCCCCCCTTTTTTTTTTTTTCAAATGTATGACCCTTTGCTGTTGGTGAGTAGGTTTTAGCCACTTGGTCTAGTTAGAATAGAATGCATCAATAACAGGAATAAATCTTTGGTACTACTGTTGTACCAAGATTCAGTGCATTCCACCAACAAATTTTTTTTTCTATCCTCTGATGTGTACTGCTCTCATTGATGAGATACACTGAATCTTGGTATAGCAGTAGTACCAAAGATTGATTCCAATAAGAGCAAGTAATAGGAGCTATACCTTCCCAAGTAAATTGGACTTCCAAGGAAAATTTGGGACAGAAGGGCAGAAAACGCAGGTTGAAGTGGATTATAAAGGGAAACTAAAGCTGGCCCCAAGATCTTGTTGCACCATGTGACGAGTCCATAGTTAAGGGCAGATGCAATAGTTCCCTGAACAAATAAGGAAAAGATTTGGTCAAAATCTACATGTTAAAAATCCACTAAAACAATCTACTATCAAAATATTTGTAAGAGCACAGGATACTTTAAATCTTGTAATCCTCCAAAAAAATAAAAATAAAAAAATACCCTCATTTCTTTACCCCATTTGTTTTCATTCCTCTGTTCACCACCTTAGGACATATTACCGAAACACAATTTTCAATGACATATGATGACCTCTTTGACTTCTGTGCAAGACCACAAGTTATTTTTGCCCTCCATTTAACAATCTTGCTTCACCAGACAGAACAAATCCCTGAACCATAACATTAAAATCCCATCTTATTCTCAACTTTTGCTGCTCCCAGGGTAGAAACAGTTTTGTGGCTTTTGCTAATAAGGCCAATGCCAAGTTTAGTTGCTTAGGTAACAAAAAGGTGGTCTATCGATGTGGTTCATACAAATGAGATGGGGTCACACTAGTTTGGTCGCAAGAATTAAGCTAGAACATGGGTGTAATGCTTTACAGAAACTTTTTTAGTGATTTTATGCATTTTTTTTAAACTGCCAGGCATGAGAGTGGCTAAAAGAGCATCAGTAAAATAGAATTATAGTCACCATATGCAACGCAAACACTTGGTTTCATCTAATCCCAACAGATTTGTTCTTTGCTTTTTTTTTTTCTTTCATTAATACCTCCATGTTAGTAAACCAATAAAGACTCAAGAACCAAAATTCCAAATTTAGATCTGACATACAAAATAGCAAAAAGTGATTATATTTGAATGATGGCATGATATTTGTAATGTATCATGTCTGAGCCACTGTTAACTGCACAAGATGTCAACAACTATGTTTTATGATTTGAATTGCCAATATACAATATATAAGAAATATTTGAACTACTTCAATAAATTGTTAAAGTTATATATATTTAGGGGGCACATCAAGTGAGAGCGTGAGAGGAGCTTATCTTGAATTTTCAATCTTACAAAAGGTTTTTCACTTTCAGTAAGAAACCTAGTAACAGCTTTTTAAACAGGTGGCACCATATGGTTTTAAAATAGATAAAACTTTTTACACTAATGGTGTATGAAAACTAAATCCAAGTTAAAACCCAAAACTAAGGAAAACTTGTAAAATCACATGCAAGAACAACTATTTCTTCCTCATTTTCCCAACTTCCATAATAGCAATGCCCTGAAAATTAGAGCACCTTGATCAACAAAGTAGGAGCATCACAAATTCATAATATTGTCTCCCATTTCATTGAGAGAGAGTGCCTCCCTTTACCAAACATCAATAATTGACATCTTATGTGTTGAATGAAACAATACAAACAATAAACATGGGCAAAGTTTAGAAGACAACTTAAATAGTTCCATGAAGTAATATTGATCAAATGATAGCAAAGACTAATAAAAGTTCAAGAGATTGGAGATTAATTGAAAATTCGAGTGACTCACAGCATAAATAACAGCAAGTATTTCTGATTGCGTCAAAATCCAGTCAGTTGACTCATTAGTCACGAATAACGATACTATCACCATTAGTACAGTTCCAAAGAAGAATGAATACGCTGTGACAGATAGGTTTGTGGGATACTTTTTTAATACTGGTGCCTGAAAATAAATGACAATAAATTAAACACACCAATGATCTCACAAATAAAAGAAGGGAAAACATTTTCATGTTGCATGAGAATTCAATTCTCATGTTGTGACCCTTCGATTTGCGTGCAAATTTTTTCTTTTTTTTTCTTTTTAATAAATGTGGGGCCCACCACTAGTTGAGTCACAACATGAGAATTGAATTATCATGCAACATGAGAAAATCAAACCCCATAAAAGAACCGAAGATCATAATAAACTTGTTCACAAAAGTTGAGTTAGCACAATTGACCCAATGTTAAGATTGGTGCTTCTGGCCATAAGTGATAGTATCATTTAATGGATTTTTATTCAATAAAAGTATCGTTTAATGGATATAACAAAAAGATAGATAGATAGATACCTGAATGGCTAGAAAAGCAGCCATGCACATGCAATTCCCTATCAAGCACATAACCCCAAGTTGAAAATGGTCTAATCCAAGATCCTGTAAACCACTGATTAACCATCCAGAAGGCTCTGGTTGACCCCTGGCACTTATTTCACTTTGTGCTACATGGACAATTTCTGCATGTCCTATCAAGGCTGGACCACGATACAAAACCATCAATATGGCACCACAAACACAGATAAGAGTTCCTCCAACCTTTGCCAGACCTTCATATCTGAGCAAGTTCACTCTTTCTGTACTGCATGAATAAGTTTATTAAGCTGCACATTATTTTAAGTCCTCCTGTATCTATCTGTATAATTTTTATTAGTGTACATATTTCTGTACTATAACTATGAACTTGTGTTTGTGACTATTTTCGGTCAATGGAGATAAGTTATATTCGGTGAGTCCAAATTGACGTCGTTTTGGGATGGAAATCAAGATGTTTTTGTAATTCTAATATATTGCAGGGTTATATTAGTCTTCACGACGACATCATTTTGCGCTCACTGAAGATAACTTTATCTCCGATGACCGGAGAAATACTTTTCCCATAAATAAATAATATATATCTGTACACACATACATAAAACACTTTGAGTAGAAATTGAAAAGAGTGAAACTGACCCCATCATGATAGCAAAAAGAAATGTAAAGACTGGAATGGCTGGCTGTATGGCAGCAGCATAAGTTGGATTAGTATAGCCTAAACCAATAAGAAACAAGAGCTGATTGCCAAATATCCTGATCATGAATCAAGAAGAAAAAACACCATATGCATCAATAAAACACTGTCCCATTCATATATAATGAAAATAGGAAATAAATGATTATAGCAAGAACCTTACCCAGTTAATCCAAGAAAGAAGAATGACAACAGTAGCTGCTTAGTAATGGGTGGTCTTGTCTGTCTACAGCCAGCATGGTATAATTAGCAAATTAGGATCTCACACATTGGAGATAAAGTGATATATATTATATATATATATATATATATATATATATATATATATATATATAGGTTTAGTGAGTGTACGATGACCGAATGTAAAAATCGGTCCAGTGCACTATGTTCTCCCGCAAGAACATAACTATGTTCTCCCGAGAGAACACCATTGTAATATTTTTGCACTATGTTCTCGCGGGAGACCATAGTGCACTGGACCGTCCAGTCACTTTATTTTCATTTTTTCCATATATATATATATATATATATGGCAAAATGATTTCTACAGCTGCTATAACTACATCAAGCTAGAATCCGCGTCTGGATCCTAGGATCCACTGCCGGATCCTTTTTTTTTAAAAAGCGGTGGAGCCCATTTTTCTGTGTCAGCTGCAGATAGCGTTGTCTATGGCTGCTGCAGAAATGTTAAGCCCTATATATATATATATACTAACACATAAGAGGGCACAAATTTTTATTTTTATTTTAAGTTAAAACTGCAATTCTAAAGTCTGAATTTGTAGGTCAGTTAAATGTGCAAAGCATGTATAACCTATGCAAATTAGATGGAGTTTTATAACTTGAGAAATATAGCATAATGGTAAATGGTTGAAAGAACATGCCTTTCATAGAAAAAAGCGAGAGGAGCAAGAATAGCAAGGGCAATGAGATTCCGGTAGACACAGAAGACGAATTGGTTGACCCCAACATTAAGAGCCACTTTGGTGATGACATGGTAGCCTCCATACAATAGCTGCACCATCGCCATGGCCAAATGGGCCTTCCTTGTGTCACCCCCCACTGATCCTGGAGCTGCTGCCATTAGAATCCACTATTTTTGCTCTCTGCAACTCTCCTCACAAGTCACAACACTCACAGATAGAGAGAAAGAGACAGAGAGGGAAAATGGGGTGGTTGATGATGGTTGACACAATAATTGGATAATGAAGGAAACACCAAATAAAATAAGATGGTTTGGATGTGTGTTCAGATATATAAAATCATTAATATAGATTCATCCGGCAATATCAGAGTCTCATGTCCCGAGTTCGATTTATTGTCCACTTCTCAAATTTAGTAGGCTCTCGTATAAGAAGACGTGTTAACATATATAAAATTATTAATATAATTTCACCAAATCGCTTAAAGTTTTGGTGGTTGAATTGATTGTCTAGGGTAGCAAAAAATATTAAACAATCAAACAAAGAAAGGAAATTGTTGATAAGATAACAACATATGAAAATAAGAAACACTTTGTACTAAAATAAGAGACATACAACGTGGTATTATTGTTTTTGTCTTTTTCTGCTTCTTTTTTTCTTGACATTTTTTATGTGATTACGACGTGCTACTTGTCAGAAATCACGAACCCACTCTGATTGATGACGTTCATCCTAAGGTTAAACTGCCTTGGGTGTTTGTGAAATCAAAAAATTACTTTACAAGAGTAAATACTCTGTAAATTTTATGATGCTCAATTTAATTCCTAATAAATAAAAAGGCTCATCGTGGTCAGTAAGAAATTTAAATTTAGTTAAAATTGTGGTCTTTGTCAAATTCAAAAAAGACTCATATTAATCCCTCAAAAAGACTATAATGGGTCTATTTTAAATTTCTTAGGAACCATGATGTGCCTTTTTATTTGTTAGGGATTAAAGCGTGTATCATGAAATTTGTCGAGGATAAAAAAAAAATATTTACTCTTACAATTATTGCTTTGTTTTCCTTTTTTTTTATGAGTGAAATTAATATTCGTTGGGGTTAATGTATTTTCATAGATTTTAACCCCAGACATGCAAAAGCCTAGCGAATATTTTATGGCAACTGGGAAGCTCCAACTTCGATTTAAATTAGCTTAAGTTAATTTTATTTTTATTTTTGCTTTGGTTAAGTATATACACAAATATTATTTTGAGACTAACGTTTTTATTTTTTTGGTGAAATGAGACTAACGTTTTAAATACGGAATTTCTTAACTTTTTTTTTTAATTTAAAACTTGATCATCTTAGTGTAGATAATAATCCATCAAAATTTAATTTAAATGGTACTTGTTAAATTTTGTTAAGAAGATTTTAGAGGTGTGATAAACCTTTACCATAGTCTTTGGTAATAAAGTAAAAAAGTAAAACTTAAACCTTTAATTCATTTTTAATTAAAAATAATTGTAAGATCATTTTAAATCAAAAGTTTCTTTATTTGGTTTTTTTCCTTTTCCACTGTACCCCAAAAAATAATAATAAAGGGTTACTTTTTCCTCTTTTTTACTTAATTTGAATTTTAAAAAAAATATTCAATGTATTTAACAAACATTAATAAATTGATTTAAAACTATTATTAAACTTGAAGCAATTTCCAGTTAAGGGCACAATTTTATCCTTTTATTTTGATGTATGGGAAATACATAGGTAATGTTGCATGATTTCAAAATATTTTCACGTCGAGACAGCAATTGGGTGAGAGAAACAATTTTAAGGAGAGAGGAACAAATATTAGTGATCCCATGTCAAGTGTTGTCTTTATAGAAAAAAAATTTCGGTTTCCTGTAACATTACGAATGTATTACCCATAATGTATATGCCTGTCTATGCATATATTTTAAGGGTTTATCATCTATCATTTAACATGACTAGAAAAATTTTCCTACACTCACAATATTTTGTGGGGCCCGCAGAAAAAAAAAAAAACTCTTGCACGCAAAACGAATCTCTATAACATTACACAATCACTTTTCCTACAACATAACTCTTATAAAACCCATATTTTAATTCTCATAATTAATGTTAAAGTAAACTCGATTAATACCAGCAATCATACAAAATTATAAATATTGATAAGAAGAAATACACAAAGAAACCTTCAAGGCTTCAACAACCCATGATCATATATAGAATGACTTTACAAGAAACACAAGATTCAAACAAATAATATGCTGTATATGGAATCACTGAAAGCACTATGAGGACACTTTCACACGGCCAAAGCAGGATCAGCTATTAAACAATAAAAAAACTCAAACATTCCAATAATTAAACACTGTAAAGCACCATGCTAGCCACAATATATGAAACTACTCCAAAGGTTCTTAGTTTGATGGGGGTGGAGCAAGAAAAGGAGCTGTTGGGAGGGTTGGAAGAGAAGGAGGTAGTGTCACCTTAGGTGCTGTTGGCATGTTTAGATTTGGCAAAGGTGGCAATGTGTTGGGAAACTGAGATGGTATTTGGGTGCTTGGTAATGGTGGCAATGAGAGTTTTGGCAGTGTTGGTAATGGCATATTAGACAATGGTGGAAGTGTGGTGGGTTTAGGTAAACTTGGTTGAGGGGGCAATGTGGCCATGGGGAGTGGTGGGAGTGTAGGAAGTTTCATTGCTGGTGGTGGTGCTGCTTGTGTTTGCATGAGGTGACGTGCTGCTAGGCTTATTCTTGGGCTTGACAATAAAATTGTCATTAGCATACAAAAGATGAGAGAATGCTTTGAAATAACCATTTTTTGAAAGATTAGGGATGAATTCTTTTAACTAATGAAGAAGTACTTTTTTTTATGCTATTGTTTTGAGTTGGAACATAGCAAATCTTAATGGGTATATATAGTTGAGTACTTGAATGAATTTGCAGCAGTTTCAAAGAGTTTGATAAAATGTAGTTGAGGAAGTACTATAAGGTAGTTCACCTTAACAGAGTGGATGAGGAGGCCATCGAATTTCATCTACAATTTGTGCTGGTCAATGGTCATGGTCCCCATTTATCTACCTTTACACATAAATCATTCTTTGTTAAGTGAAGAACAATTACACCCATATAAACTAAGGAATTTGATTTTCTAATGTTGTTGTGACTCAACTATTGGTGGATCCCACACTTATTTAAAAAGAAAAAAAAATTGCACGCAAATTGAAGGGTCACAACATGAGAATTAAATTCAAATGCAACATGAGAAAATATTTTCCCACAAATTAATTTGGGTGGACGCAGGTTACTAGGAGTGGGGTCACTTGCACCTAGTAAGCTATCAAGGTTTTTAAGCATATATATTTTGTTTATCTCTATTATTAGAGATATAAATAACATTTTATTTTATTTCAGTATGTTTGTTATTTTATATTAGGGTAAGTTCCTTTATATTCTCTCATTTATCCATTTTACTCAATTAAAAACATTCTTCTCTATCTTTTACCTTCTAACATCTATTGTATTTGTCCCCGAACAAAAACTTGTAGTCATATAGCCTAGCGATATTTGACTGGTATTCACAGGGGAGCCAAGAGAGTTAAATGACTGTTTGCAATCAATAAATCCTAATTACAATTTACTCTTTTGAAGTAATTTTAATTATTATTTAGGAAAATTTAAGTTTAGAAGAGGAAAGTTAAGAGTTAAATGACTATTTTCAATAAATAAATACTAATTACAATTTACAGTTTTAAAATCTTGGTAAAAACATGCCCATGTGGTTTTTTTAAAATCTTTATTTTTTTTTTTTTTGGTTTGTAAAAGGGTATTTTTTTATGAAAATTATTTTTAAGTTTGGAAAAAAAAAGGAAAAGATTTTAGGGACATCAATGAGCTAAAATCTTTAATTTTTTTTTTTATGAAAATTAAGTTTGGAAAAGGAAAAGTTGACCTATGCTATAAGCTTTAGTAATATTTACAAATGACCTATCACGGAACATCTTCCAATTCAAATCCAAATTTCTTTTATCATGGCTGTTCGATAACCAACTCTCATTGGCTTTGAAAATATTTTGTCACTTTTTTATAAACCCTCTTTACTCTGCACCTTCAATCTTTAGTGTGTTTTGTTTTTCAAAATTAATGGTATACTTTGTTTTTAAGTGATTATATTAAATAATTATGTAAATTGGAACCCCAGAATCAAACCAATCTCATATTAAATAATTATATTCTTGCACGTTGAACAGAGATTCCCCCTCCAAACATTTGAGGCGAAAATAAGTTATGTTTTGGTACATGAAAAAGATAGGTATGTCTAATCCCTTGGGTCACGTCACCCTAAAGCTTGACTAATGAGAGAGGATCTAATCCCAAAGCAGAGTAATTAATTGGCTTAACAAAAATAACTATTGAACAAAAATAACAAACAGAAAATAATTAGTAATTATTAAAAAAAATTAAATAAAAAATAAATTATGAAAAAACTCAATTTTGGCGAATGAGCTTGGGTGCTTCAAGATTGTTTATTGTTCACTTTCTTTGATTGAAAAAGAGTTTAAAGCAAATGATATCACATCAACATGAGCAATGGAAGCTTCTGTGAAATGACGATTGATTAACATGAATAATAACAAGCATGATTCAATGACGATATCACATCAACATGAACAGTAACAAGCATGCCAGGAGATTATTTAATGTGAATCGGAATCACCATTCTTTAAATGGTCCCTTACTCTAAATAGGAGGATAAAATTGGAAAAGAGAAAAAATAACAGGATAAAAAGAAGAAAAAAAATTAATATTATGAGAGGAAGCAACAAAAAATTCAGTAGTCCTGGACTATATAAAATATTTTCGAAGTAGATCACAGAATTTATTTGTTGTATAACAATACAATTTCAAATGAGACAGAGAGATAAGAAAGGTTATTTACGTAATTAACAAACATAATGAGCAAGGGGTAGGAGCAAAACATATCAATAGAACTCATATTCTGATAAAAATGGATCACATACTAGTTTATCAAAAAAAAATAAAAACAAATGGATCACATAATATGGAAGAAAAGAACTCAAGACTGTTTTTGGCCAAACACCTTATTGTTATCAAATTCCTAATATAGTTCTTATCTAAGTCGGAGGATGCCTTGCCAACGACCTGGGATCTGGATAGCCATTCTTGGGATCCATATTTGCCTTATAAATAATATTGAGATAAAAAATATAATTCTTCACATGTGAACCCAAGAAATATAATTCTGGATATTGAGGGTTAACGGTCAACAGTAACACCACCATAGGGTATATATTACAGTACTATTAGATTAGTTGTCGTCAAATTAGTTGTTAGCTTTTGCATAATATTTTATAAAGTTAATTTATTATACTAAAATTGTAATATTTTAATTTTTTATAAACAGGTGGATAGAGAATTTTTTTATATATTCATAATTATTTATTAAGATTGTAATATTTTAATATTACAATTTGCCTCAATAAATAATTTTTTTAATATCACTCTATGGAAAGTAATTATTTTGCCTCAAATTATTCTACAGATGGATTTCTCTCTCTCTCTCATTTCTTTAGTGAGAAAGAAATGAAAAAGTCCAATCCTTATTGCAGAAAGATATCTTGTCGAAAGATGTAAAATAATATAACACACTAACACTGGCATTTTGACGCTTTTGTCTCTCATTAATTAATTAATAGCAAATTTGTCCATCCCCTAAAACTATCCACCATCCTGTCCCCTTTAGTCGATTAAGGTGAAGATCTAGTCGACTAAATTGTAAAAATATAGGAAATATGAAGCCCAAAATTTAATCGACTACAAAACCATCTTGATCGATTAGATTTCGGGGAGATTTAATCAACTAAAAATGTTATTTAGTCGATTAAATTTCGCTGGATCAGTTTTAAAAAAAAAAACCCCATTTCGCAAAGGGGGTTATTTTCAAACCCTAATCGATTACAAACCCCCAAAATACCACCTCATCAAGAATCGACTGAAACCCCTCCCCTTAGCCGTCCGATTGCACCATCAGAACTATCCACCTTGTGAAACTGAGTGGGTAGGTAACGTTTTGGCACTTGCATTGTGTTTTATGTTTTGATTATTTGTTTTCTCCTTTACATGATATTGTTTCTTTTCTTTTTTTCTGTTTTATGGTAGAACATTGTTTGATTTTTTTGGCTTTAGTTATTGATGTCGTTTCATCAAGATAAACATTAGGGTTAGGGTTTTGATTTTGATATTGAGTTTTGAAATTCTTTGATATTGTTATTGTCCGATTTTGATATTGTTTGATTTTCTCCTTTACATTCGAAATTTTTTGCCCTTTTCATGATTTTGATTTTTGAGTTATTGATATTGTTTATTGATATTGTTTCCACTTGCATTGTAGGTACGCTTGTTAAAATGGTTGGCCGTAGAAGATCAAGCAATGCCGAAAGTGAGAGACACACGAAGCAATGACAAGACCGGCCGACTTCATCAAGGCCACAATACGAAGAGCCTGCTACTGTCGACCTCTCATTTGGATACTTGTTTGAGGATGACCCCTCGGTTCACGCTGCATTTGTACGTGACCATGTGAACCGACCCTTATATCCTCTGAAATCATTGGATACAACATTTTTTATGGCGGAGGGATTTCACATTGTTGCGTTGTTGAAGGCAGCACATCTTAGGGTTTTGGCTGAGATGTTGTGTCCGTATTCAGAGCTGATGGTGCGGGCCTTCTACCATAACCTCAGCTACGTACAGGGTGAGTTGAGGTCGAGGGTCTGCGGGGTGGACATCATCATGACGGCTCCGGTATGGTTGGAGATACTGGGCTATGACTTTGATGCTTCGCAGACTGTAGAGTATGACGCAGATAGCAGCACAACACTTCTTGGATATTCCATATCAATCTTGAACATAGAACCCATATTAACTTGTGTCATGTATGTCAGCCAACCAGACAAGAATGCATATGATTTATCCCAGTCACCAAATAACTTCATAATGGCCTTCATTTTAGCCTTCCAAGCCTTCCTGTAAGTTATGTTGTATCCATACAAACGCTGAGCCATTTCTTGAATAAATTCTGGTTTTAGAGATGGATCTTCTTTTAATATACCTATAAAGGGAAAAAGAATTCAAAGTCAACACTATCAATAAAAAAAACCGAATTAAATAACATAAACATAAGTTATGTAACCAAACATCGCCTAATACATACTCATAATGACTGCACAGATAACATCAGAATCCAGTTGTCTATGGTCCCGGGTAAGACCTTGGTTTAGGTAGGTGTGTTCTTTACCCCACTTACTAACCACCCAAGTATTTCCATTCTTCGGCAACAATGCCCACACGTACCAGGGACAACCATCATTATGGTGTCGACACTTCATCACAAATCTATGCTTATCACTTTTTGTCAATACAGGAGTACGGTGAGCCATCATGACAGTTAAAAGAAATGTAAAGACTGGAATGGCTGGCTGTATGCAGTGGCGGACCCAGAAAATTATATGAAGGGGGTAAAATTTTTAATAAATCCAACTTATAGAATTTTAAATAAAATATAATTTAAGAAATATATTAAATTGATGAATTTAACATAAATTATTTCATTGTCATGTGTCATGTCAATGATGAAAGTAGGAGAATCACAATCTTAGACAAAAAAACATGTACAACGATATCAAGAGATGCATCCATTAAATAATTTTAATAACAAATATAATCACATAACTAAAATAAATCCAAAAAGAGGGGGAAGCTCGTGGAACCCAACTTAGGCAAGCACCTAAAACTAATATCATAAAGTTCCATAATGCCCACATCACTACAGACCCATCTACTTCAATTATCAAGCACCATAAAGCTAAACAAATAAATTTCAAAAACTATTGCAAATTACAAGTATTTTATTCCCATTTTTTTTTCTTTCACTTTTTTCTGGTTTTTGAGCATTCGAACAACATGAAACTACAAAAAGATCAAAAACTTTACAAAGAGAAAGTGAAAATACTCACAACAGGAAAATGGCTATCAAGCTTCTTTTTCATGCTAACAGATTTTGGGTATCAAATGAAGTAAAAGAAGGAGACTCAGAAAGTGAAATCGAAAGCTTTGAACAAAAACACTACCGATCATCAATAAGATGAAATCAATACAACTCATTTCAGATTCAAAGGGCACACAATGCTAGTTTTGTTAAAGTAACCCACCAGTTATGAAAAATGAAACATATTATGTATTTTTTTGGAGATGTAAATATTTTTTTTTCAGATTTTAGAGTGGAAGGGGGGGGCGCCCGCCCATGTAGGTCCGCCCCTGGCTGTATGGCAGCAGCATAAGTTGGATTAGTATAGCCTAAACCAATAAGAAACAAGAGATGGTTGCCAAATATCCTAATCATGAATCTAGAAGAAAAAACACCATATGCATCAATAAAACACTGTCCCATTCATATATAATGAAAATAGGAAATAAGTGATTATAGCAAGAACCTTACCCAGTTAATCCAAGAAAGAAGAATGAGATCAGTAGCTGCTTAGTAATGGGTGGTCTTGTCTGTCTACAGCCAGCATTGTATGATTAGGATACTCACACATTAGAAATAAAGTGATATATATTCTAACACATAAGATGGCACAATTTCTATTTATTTTTTTCCTTAAGTTAAAACTCCAATTCTAAAGTCTGAATTTGTAGGTCAGTTAAATGAGCAAAGCAGGTATAACCTATGCTGCCATTAATGAAAATTAGCAGTCAATGTTGTAAAAATAAAAATAAAAAAAATAAGTGGGTATTTTAGAACTTCAGACACTCGCCATCTATTTTCAATGTTCAACTCTTTGACAACATGAAAAAACCAAAAATCCTGCCCCCTCGATCTATCCAAGGGATGGAAGGGCAGAGGCCTTTGGTGTCTCCCCAGACAAGAATTTGAGAAATATAGCATAATGGTAAGTAGTTGAAAGAACATGCCTTTCATAGAAAAAAGCGAGAGGAGCAAGAATAGCAAGGGCAATGACATTCCGGTAGACACAGAAGACAAATTGGTTGACCCCAACATTAAGAGCCACTTTGGTGATGACATGGTAGCCTCCATACAATAGCTGCACCATCGCCATGGCCAAATGGGCCTTCCTTGTGTCACCCCCACTAGGGGTGGAATTAGGCCAGGCCGGGCCAGGCTTTGGCCTTCATGGCCTAGGCCTACACAAAAAAATGTTGAGCCTATCTCGCCTATGAGCCTATCAAAGGCTTACTTTAAAGGCCAGGCCTGCCCTGTTATTAAAAGATAAAAAGCCTACATGGCCTATGAGGCCTTTTAGGCTTACCATATTCCAAATTAAATTTAAAAAAAATGAAATTTTTTAACAAGCACACAGATTATAAAAATTCATGACAACAAATAAATATTAAATATTAGGTTAAGTTATCTAACTTTTAGAATAAATATTTTTTTTATTTAAATATTAAACAGGCCGGCCTACAGGCTAAAAGGCCAGGCATTTTATTTTCAGCCTACGGCCTTGTTTCTAAACAGGCTCATCCACAAGCCTTAACATGTTCTATTAACCTCGTAGGCCAGGGCAGGCCAGGCTTTTCGTAGGCCAGGCCATAGGCCCCTGTAGGCCGGCCTGGCCCATTTACACCCCTACCCCCCACTGATCCTGAAGTTGCTGCCATTAGAATCCACTATTTTTGCTCTCTGCAACTCTCCTCACAACACTCACAGAATGGAGAGAAAGAGACAGAGAGGGAAAATGGGGTGGTTGATGATGGTTGAAACAATGATTGGATAATGAAGGAAACACCAAATAAAATAAAATGTTTGGTTTGAAAGGCATATACACTAGCAAAAATATTAAACAATTGTTTTATAAGAGTTATATTGTAGGAAAAATAACTGTGTTATGTTATACAGATTCATTTTGCGTGCCGAATTTTTTTTTTGCTGCGGACCCTACAAAATGTTATGTATAGATGATAAACCCATTAAACAATCAAACAAAAAAAGGCAATTGTTGATAAGATTAACAACATATGTGTTGAGATCTATAGTCCCACATTGGTTGTATGTGCAACTAATGTGGCCTTTATAAGGCCTTGGGCACTCCCACCCTTTGAGCTAGCTTTTGGGTTGGTGTATCCCAAGGTTCTTTACTTGGTATCAAGAGCCTAAGGAACGTTTGAATTTTTTTTTTCCTCTACTCTTGATTATGGACTCTCCCGTCTCAATGTTTTTGGGTCTCCGGCTGGTAATAAGTCTGAGAAGCAACCATCAGGTCCTACTACATCTATTACTCCCACTGGTAATTCTTTTGCTGGAATCTCTCAGTTGCACTCTATAGGCCCTTGGACTCTTGATTCTGGGGCTTCTGATCACATTTATGGTAATAAGTCCTTATTCACTTCCCTTTGTACTACTGGTTCTTTTCCCACTATTACTATGGCCAATGGGTCTCTGGTCCAATCACGGGGTATTGGCACGGTTCTTCTTTTACCTAATTTATCTCTGGATCATGTTCTCTATGTTCCAGATTCTCCTTTTAACTTACTTTCTATTAGTCGTTTGACAACATCCATTGACTGTGTTGTTTCTTTTACTAAAACCTCTGTCATCTTTCAGGATCGGAGTTCGGGGAAGGAGATTATCAAAGGATGTGGTATCAGAGCCTCACCGTCCCCCACTTTCTCTTGTGGACTCTCTTAGCACAGGTAAGCTGGGCCTGTTGCATTATCCACTCTTTAAGCCCAATGGGCTCTCGTGTGAGGGGGCGTGTTGAGATCTATAGCCTCACATTGGTTGTATGTGCAACTAATGTGGCCTTTATAAGGCCTTGGGCACTCCCACCTTTTGAGCTAGTTTTTGGGGTGGTGTATCACAAGGTTCTTTACTTGGTATCAAGAGCCTAAGGAACGTTTGAATTTTATTTTTATTTTTTTTCTCTACTCTTGATTATGGACTCTCCCGTCTCCAATGTTTCTGGGTCTCCGGCTGGTAATAAGTCTGAGAAGCAACCATGAGGTCCTACTACATCTATTGCTCCCACTGGTAATTCTTTTGCTGGAATCTCTCAGTTGCACTCTATAGGCCCTTGGACTCTTGATTCTGGGGCTTCTGATCACATTTCTGGTAATAAGTCCTTATTCACTTCCCTTTGTACTACTGGTTCTTTTCCCACTATTACTATGGCCAATGGGTCTCTGGTCCAATCACGGGGTATTGGCACGGTTCTTCTTTTACCTAATTTATCTCTGGATCATGTTCTCTATGTTCCAGATTCTCCTTTTAACTTACTTTCTATTAGTCGTTTGACAAAATCCATTGATTGTGTTGTTTCTTTTACTAAAACCTCTGTCATCTTTCAGAATCAGAGTTCGGGGAAGGAGATTATCAAAGGATGTGGTATCAGAGCCTCACTGTCCCCCACTTTCTCTTGTGGACTCTCTTAGCACAGGTAGGCTGGGCCTGTTGCATTATCCACTCTTTAAGCCCAATGGGCTCTCGTGTGAGGGGTCGTGTTGAGATCTATTGTCCCACATTGGTTGTATGTGCAACTAATGTGGCCTTTATAAGGCCTTGGGCACTCCCACCCTTTGACCTAGCTTTTGGGGTGGTGTATCCCAAGGTTCTTTACTTGGTATCAAGAGCCTAAGGAATGTTTGAATTTTTTTTCTCTACTCTTGATTATGGATTCTCCCGTCTTCAATGTTTCTGGGTCTCCGGCTGGTAATAAGTCGGAGAAGCAACCATCAAGTCCTACTACATCTATTGCTCCCACTGGTAATTCTTTTGCTAGAATCTCTCAGTTGCACTCTATAGGCCCTTGGACTCTTGATTCTAGGGCTTCTGATCACATTTCTGGTAATAAGTCCTTATTCACTTCCCTTTGTACTACTGGTTATTTTCTCACTATTACTATGGCCAATGGGTCTCTGGTCCAATCACGGGGTATTGGCACGGTTCTTCTTTTACCTAATTTATCTCTGGATCATGTTCTCTATGTTCCATATTCTCTTTTTAACTTACTCTCTATTAGTCGTTTGACAAAATCCATTGACTGTGTTGTTTCTTTTACTAAAACCTCTGTCATCTTTCAGGATCGGAGTTCGGGGAAGGAGATTATCAAAGGATGTGGTATCAGAGTCTCACCGTCCCCCACTTTCTCTTTTGGACTCTCTTAGCACAGGTAGGCTGGGCCTGTTGCATTATCCACTCTTTAAGCCCAATGGGCTCTCGTGTGAGGGGGCGTGTTGAGATCTATAGTCCCACATTGGTTGTATGTGCAACTAATGTGGCCTCTATAAGGCCTTGGGCACTCTCACCCTTTGAGCTAGCTTTTGGGGTGGTGTATCCCAAGGTTCTTTACAATATGAAAATAAGAAACACTTTGTACTGAAATAACAAAGTTTTATAAGAGTTATGTTATATGAAAAGTGATTATGTAATGTTACATAGATTCATTTTGAGTGTTTTAGCTTTTTTTTTACTTCAAAAAATACAGACCCCATAAAATATTGTGTGTGTAAGAATTTTTTTTTTTTTTTTGTGATTTTAAACTACAACGTGGTATTATTGTTTTTGTCTTTTTTCTGTTTCTTTTTTTCTTGACACTTTTGATGTGATTACGACGTGCTACTTGTCACAAATCACGAACCCACTAAGAAACAAATAAGGTTAAACTGCTTTGGGTGTTTGTGAAATCAAAAAATTACTTTACTACATTTATTGCTTTGTTTTCCATTTTTATTTATGGGATAGATTATACTTAATATTTATTTATTTTATTATTTTTTATTATCAAATTTTAATAGTTGATTTCTGTCCATCTAATGATTATAATTTATGGGATCATATTTATTAATTAATTATTAATTTACAATAAATGATAATAATTAGATTGATAGAAATTAACGGTTAAGATTTGGTAGTAAGAGGTAGTAAAAAAAATAGGCAATAAGTATAACATTTCTCTTTCTTTATGCGTGAAATTAATATTCGTCGGGGTTAATGTATTTTCATAGATTTTAACCCCAGACTTGCAAAAGCCTAGCGAAAAAAAAAAAAAAATTTTGCTTTTGTTAAGTTAGCTACCAACTTCGATTTAAATTAGCTACCAAAAAAAAATTAGCTACCAAAAAAGTTAATTTTTATTTATTTGAGTAAATACCCTTTTTGGTCCCTGGCAATATCCACGAAATCCTTTTTAGTCCCTAGCAATAAAAAAGGGACATCGTGGTCCCTAAATTTTACAAATTAGGTCCACGTTAGTCCTTCTGTTAGTGAGACTCTAACGCCGTGAATAACGTCTCTGACGTGTACTGTTAAAATGCTGAGTCACCATTGAGGAATCCACCTAGATAAAAAACGACGTCGTTTGGTCCCTTACTTTTATTTTTTTCTTTCTTCTCCTCTCCAATACAGGTCCCCTCCACCAGAACCCATGTTCATTAGAGTTCACCACCACCATGGTAAATGAGGGCTGGTCAACAAGACTTAAAAATGGTAAATGAACACCCATTTAGTCGAGGTTGGCAATGACAACGTCAACAATCTCCTGGATAGTGTTGTCTCCGCCAAAATCTTTTGTCCAGTTCCAGTACTTGCACTCTGAGATGACCCGATTGACAACAATCTCAAGTTTGTCAGCAAAAGAAGAGAACCGAAGATGCCTCAACATCATGGCCGAGGAGAGAAGCAAAGCAACTGGATTAGCCTCACCATCATGGTAAAAGCACAAGAGGGTGCTAGAAGATAGAGATGAATAATACAATGGAATATTTTATAAAGCAGAGCATTAGAATGTAAATGAAAAAAGATGGTAATGGTACCGTAAATTTGGTAGTTAGCTGCTATGATATACTAACGTAGCATTAGACTGATCTTGTTGATAAACTCTGCGAGCACATCATAATGCACAAGAATGACAAGAGTGAAACGAAATGCTCGTGAAATGTTAATTTCATGTTGATTTTACAAGTTTCTTTCACTTGTTTGTTTCTAAGTATGGTTAGTAACATAAACCATGGTCTTGAAAATTTTAACTCCTTCTGTATTATATGCAATAGGTTTGTAGCGAATCATCTATTATTTGAGGTTGTTAATGGTTTTTGCTATTCTTAGTTGAGGTTTGAGGAAACTTGAGTGACTGCTACTGCATAATCTCCATCGAGCTGAAGCTCTTAGTTTTGTAGACTTTTTTAGTTAGTAGCTTTTCTAAACTAACCTCACCGGAGGATGTATAAGGTTGAAATGCTTGTTCTTGATCTTGACATGAGGGAGATCCCAATGTTCATTATGTATTCAGCAACCATGAATACTATGTTACGAGTAGTATGCTAACTGTATTTATGCCTCATAAAAAGGTTAACTTGAAAATTATAAAACAAAATGCAAGAGATGCGTTGGTCAATTAGCACTAACTTTTGATTAAATGATAATAAATCTACTTCAGAATCTATAAAAGGTTTGTGAAAATGAAATATATATAAACATACAACTATTCTATTATTTAAGCTAAGTTAAAGGTAAAAATAGCATTGGAACTTCATCTTCTTTTATTTACCCAATTTTAATAATTTTCCATGAATTATCAAACAGCGTTGGAATAAAGCAAGTAAAAAAAATGAATATATTTTCATTTTTGGATATATTTTCCCCATTGGATTTATAAGAAACTTGAATTAAATCAGGATTTTGGTTTGCGGTGTATTAAGAATGAAAGTGACAGAGACAGCGTGAGAAAGATGACAGTGGTAAGTGATCACATGTGTAAGTGAAACTTTTTTAGATTCTTTGGTGTTGTCAAGCTTCACAACAATGCAAAATGCAAAATGCAAATTGGTCTCTTTATAACTGTATGCTAGTGGTGAGGAATAGCAGGATGTAGGGGGAAGGTAAATTTGTAGAATCTTAAGAAAGGAAAAGCAATCCCCATCTATATCTGTCATGTCATCTATTCTTCCATTTCACCTTTATTGTTTTAAAGTGTGATTTGCTGAGATACTCAAGATGTGAAACTCGCGGAGTTTAGAAACAGAGCATTATGATGTACTCGCAGAGTTTCACAGAAAATAAAATTTTCCACACGTGAGGAGGAAGACCCAGTGAACCTTCATTAGCAGTGAATTCTAAAACTCCTGAATAGGTGGTCCCCTGTTTCTCTTTATTAGCACCTTTAACGCCTGAAGAGCCTTCTTGATGAACTAAACATAATGAGGTTCAGCTGTCTCAGACTACTCGAAGTGAGGGTGAGATCTTGCAATCATTCAACTTAACATAATGATGGAGAGGTAGAAGGTGGAGTTTTGCATGGAGGCTGTAACGATGGCGGTGGAGAATGGTAAACCAGGTGAACTGTAATGAATATGAGTGCTGGTGGAGGGGAACCTATATTGGAGAGAAGAAGAAAGAAAAAAAAGTAAGGTATCAAACGACGTCATTTTTTATCTAGGTGGATTCCTCAGTGGTGACTCAGCATTTTAACAGTACACGTCAGAGACGTTATTCACGGCGTTATAGTCCCACTAACAGAAGGACTAACGTGGACCTAATTTGTAAAATTTAGGGACCACGATGTCCCTTTTTTATTGCTAGGGAGCAAAAAGGAGTTCGTGGATATTGCTAGGGACCAAAAAAGGTATTTACTCTTTTTATTTTGCTTTGGTTAAGTATATACACAAATATTGTTTTGAGACTAACGTTTTAAATACGCGGTCTGGATTAAAAAAAATTCCTAACTTTTTTTTAATTTAAAACTTGATCATCTTAGTGTAGATAATAATCCATCAAGATTTAGTTTTAATGGTACTTGTTAAATTTTTTATTTTTTTTTGGTAAGCTAATGGTACTTGTTAAATTTTGTTAAGAAGATAGAGGCATGATAAACCTTTACCACAGTCTTTGGTAATCAAGTAAAACTTAAACCTTTAATTAGTTTTTAATTAAAAATAATTGTAAGATCATTTTAAATCAAAAGTTTCTTTATTTGGTTTTTTTTCCTTTTCCACTGTACCAAAAAGAAAATCAAGGGTTACTTTTTCCTCTTTATTACTTAATTTGAGTTTTTAAAAAATATTAAATGTATTTAACAAACATTAATAAATTGATTTAAAACAATTATTAAATTTGAAGCAATTTCAAGTTAAGGGCACAATTTTATCCTTTTATTTTGAGCTTAATTATAATGGATATGACCTGTCTATGCATATATTTTAATTCTCATAATTAATCTTAAAGTAAACTCGATTAATACCAGCATTCATACAAAGTTATAAATATTGATAACAAGAAACCTTCAATCATGATCATCATATATAGAATGACTTTACAAGATCAGAACACAAAATTCAAACAAATAATATGCTGTATATGGAATCACCGAAAGCACTATGAGGACACTTTCACACGGCCAAAGCAGGATCACCTATTGTACAATAAACAAACTCAAACATTAATCCAACAAACACTGTAAAAAGCACCATGCCACAATATATGAAACTACTCCAAAGGTTCTTAGTTTGATGGGGGTGGAGCAAGAAAAGGAGCTGTTGGTAGGGTTGGCAGAGAAGGAGGTAGTGTCACCTTAGGTGCTGTTGGCATGTTTAGATTTGGCAAAGGTGGCAATGTGTTGGGAAACTGAGATGGTATTTGGGTGCTTGGTAATGGTGGCAATGAGAGTTTTGGCAATGTTGGTAATGGCATGTTAGACAATGGTGGAAGTGTGGTTGGTTTAGGTAAACTTGGTTGAGGGGGCAGAGGGGGCAATGTGGCCATGGGGAGTGGTGGCAGTGTAGGAAGTTTCATTGCTGGAGGTGGTGCTGCTTGTGTTTGCATGAGGTGACGTGCTGCTATGCTTATTCTTGGGCTTGACAATAAAATTGTCACTAGCATACAAAAGATGAGAGAATGCTTTGAAATAACCATTTTTGAAAGATTAGGGATGAATTCTTTTAACTAATGAAGAAGTACTTTTTTTTATGCTATTGTTTTGAGTTGGAACATAGCAAATCGTAATGGGTATATATAGTTGAGTACTTGAATGAATTTGCAGCAGTTTCAAAGAGTTTGATAAAATGTAGTTGAGGAAGTACTATGAGGTAGTTCACCTTAACAGAGTGGTTAAGGAGGCCATCGAATTTCATCTACAATTTGTGCTGGTCAATGGTCATGGTCCCCATTTATCTACCTTTACACATAAATCATTCTTTGTTAAGTGAAGAACAATTACACCCATATAAACTAAGGATTTGATTTTCTAATGTTGTTCTGACTCAACTAGTGGTGGATCCCACATTTATTTAAAAAGAAAAAAAATTGCACGCAAATCGAAGGGTCACAACATGAGAATTGAATTCAAATGCAACATGAGAAAATGTTTTCCCACAAACTAATTTGGGTGGATGCAGGTTGCTAGGAGTGGGGTCACTTGCACCTAGTAAGCTATCAAGGTTTTTAAGCATATATATTTTGTTTATCTCTATTATTAGAGATATATTACGACCCTCATTCCTTTATATTCTCTCATCTATCCATTTTGCTCAATTAAAATCATTCTTCTCTATCTTTTACCTTCTAACATCTATTGTATTTGTCCTCGAACAAAAACTTGTAGTCATAGCCTAGCGATATTTGACTGGTATTCACAGGGGAGCCAAGATAGTTAAATGACTTTTTGCAATCAATAAATCTTAATTACAATTTACTCTTTTGAAGTAATTTTAATTATTATTTAGGAAAATTTAAGTTTAGAAGAGGAAAGTTAAGAGTTAAATGACTATTTTCAATAAATAAATACTAATTACAATTTACAGTTTTAAAATCTTGGGAAAAGTTCACCCCATTCCGATGTGGTTTATTCCAGAATCACTTATGCCCCTGTGATTTTTTTCTTATCACATATGCCTCTGGTTTTGTTCTTATCACATATGTCCCTGTGGTTTCTTATTTTTTACAAAGCACAAGGGCATATGTGATAGAAAAAAAATCTCAGGGGCATAGATGATTTTGAATCAAATCACAGGTACATTGGTGAACTTTTCACTAAAATCTTTAATTATTTTTTTTATAAAAATTAAGTTTGGAAAAGGAAAAGTTGACCTATGATATAAGCTTTAGTAATATTTACAAATGACCTATCACGGAACATCTTCCAATTCAAATCCAAATTTCTTTTATCATGGCTGTTCGATAACCAACTCTCATTGGCTTTGAAAATATTTTAATTCACTTTTTTATAAACCTCTTTACTCCGTACCTTCAATCTCTAGTGTTTTTTTTTTCTTTCTCAAAATTAATGTTATACTTTGTTTTTAAGTGATTATATTAAATAATTATGTAAATTGGAACCCCGGAATCAAACCAATCTCATATTAAATAATTATATTCTTGCACGTTGAACAGAGTACGATAGATTCCCCTTCCAAACATTTGACAACAAAGGTTCAGATAGGCTAATAGACAAAGAATATCAGGCGAAAATAAGTTATGTTTTGGTACATGAAAAAGATAGGTATGTCTAATCCCTTGGGTCACGTCACCCTAAAGCTTGACTAATGAGAGAGGATCTAATACCGAAGCAGAGTAATTAATTGGCTGAACAAAAAAAATTATTGAACAAAAATAATTAGTAATTATTAAAAATTCTTAAATAAAAAATAAATTATGAAAAAAATCAATTCAAGCGAATCAGCTTTGGTGCTTCTTGTTTATTGTTCACTTTCTTTGATTGATAAAGAGTTTAAAGCAAATGATATCACATCAACATAAACAATGAAAGCTTCTATGAAATGACGATTGATTAACATGAATAATAACAAGCATGATTCCTTTTCAAATAACGATATCACATCAACATGAACAGTAACAAGCATGCCAATCAGAGAAGTAGATCACAGAATTTATTTGTTGTATAGCAATACAATTTCAAAGGATTTTATAATTCTCATATTGAATGAGAATTGAAATCTCATGTTATAGAAATAAAAAGTATGTGGTCCCATGTATTAGAAAAAGTTATATGTGAGACCCATATCAGCACGAAAATGGAAGGATGTGTAGAAAAAATTTAATTCTCATGTTGAATGAGAATTATAAAACCCAATATCAAATGAGAAAGAGAGATAAAAAAGGATATTTACGTAATTAACAAACATAATGAGCAAGGGGTAGGAGCAAAACATATCAATAGAACTCATATTATGATAAAAATGGACCACATACAAGTTTATCCAAAAAAGATAAAAACAAATGGATCACATAATATGGAAGAAAAGAACTCAAGACTGTTTTTGGCCGAACACCTTAATATTATCAAATGGCAAAAAAAATTAATTTATTACTTTTTTTAATAAAAAATTACGAAAAAGTAGTCATTTTATAAAATATTACAAAACTATAGCAGCAGTCAATCACGCCCAAAAGTGGGCGTGACCATTATGAGAGAGACACGCCCTGCAGAGGGCGTGACCACCCAGGGGTAACACGCCCAAAACAGGGCGTGACCAGCAGGGGTGATACGTGATGGGTATGAGAAAAGGGAAAATACACTTTGTGAAAATAAATGGGATAGATAAGAGTTCACCACAATTGAGATTAAAGGCTAAGCCACCCTCCTAACTGATAAAGAACCCACTTGTCTCACCACTAACCCAAGGTTAGATAAAGATAACAAGATTCAAGACAAGTTTAAGCATTTGCAACACACTTTTTCATTTATCAAATATGCCTTCTGCATTACAAAATATCTTATATTTATAGAATAACTAAAAGCATGAGAATACAAAGAGACAAATAACTCTCAAGAGTTGTGTTGCTTAGGAAATAGAAATAACACTAACTAAACCCAACTCCCAAGAGTTATATTGCTTAGGAAATAGAAATAACAATAATTAAACCCAACTTTTAAGATTATGCTCCCAAGAGTTATTGACAACTAAAAATTCTCTTTATTGCACTTTAAATGCTAAAACTCTTGATTTTCCTTCTGTATCATCCTCCCCTTCCTGATTGAGATTTGTCCTCAAATCCTCATGGTCTTCGTTACTCTTGGAATAGACAAAGATATCATCAAAACACACCACAACAACAAAATTCTCAATGAAAGGACGAAGAATTTCATTCACAAGTCTCATAAAGGTGCTTGGAGCATTAGAAAGCTCAAAGGGCATGACTATCCATTCATATAACCATCCTTTAGTCTTAAATTTAGTCTTCCGCTCATTTCCTTCCTTCATTCTAATTTGGTGATATCCGCCGCGAAGATCAATCTTAGAGAAAACACTAGAACAGTATAATTCATCAAGCATATCATCAAGGCAAGGGATTGGATACCTATACTTGATGGTGATGTTGTTTATGGCCTTACTATCAACACACATACGCATAGTACCATCCTTTTTAGGAACATGTAAAGCTGGAACAGAACAAGGACTCATACTTTCTCTTTGACTTTTCTCTTTAGGTTCTTCTATAGCATGGAGGACTCTTTGTAACATAAGCAGATGCTCCCCTTGATCTGCTCCTAAGATAATTTCTTCATCCGGGATTTCATCATGTTCAGCATCCCAAATTGGACCTTGTTCATATTCATGCTCAATTTCTTCAATTTCTTTAAGTGTCATAACCCGCCTATTAGGACAATCAGCTTCAAAATGGCCATAGCCTTGGCATCTAAAACATTTTTTTTCATCCAACTTCTTTTTAAATTCTTTCGGAGCTTCCTCGACCTTCTCCTTAATAATTTGTGATGAAAATGAGTCACCCTTGGAAGAGTAATTCTTAAAGAAACTTGATGGCTTGTTGGTTGCCTTCTTTGATTTTGAATGTTTCTCCACTTTAATGGTTAACTTGCACACACTTTCAAAAGTCCAAAAAGGTTGTAGTTCCACCTTCTCAGCAATATCAGTATTTAACCCACCAATAAAATGAGCAATTTTTTGTTCCTGAACTTCTTGAAGGCCACTAGTCATAAGGAGTTGCTCATACTCCCTAATATACTTTCCAACGCTCAGATCTTCTTGTTTGAGAGAAGCAATTTTGAGATACAAGTCTTGTTTGTAACTGGCAGGAAGAAATCTTTTATCCATCAGCCTCTTCAGTTTAGCCCAAGATTTGAGCCTTCTATTGCCTTCTCGGTTCCTCTCCATCTTCAAGTTCTCAAACCATATTGATGCATACTTTTTGAGTTTGATGCTTGCAATTTTGAAGCACTTCTCATCATCAAAGTTCTTAACTTCAAAAATTTGCTCAATAGAACGAACCCATTCCAAATAAATATCGGGATTCAAGCTGCCATCAAATTCTGGGGGTTCGATCTTCACATCTCTAAAGTCATCTTGGAATTTTCTCCTTCTTCTATCATGAGGTGTTGACTCATTTGAAGAAGCACTTGATTCACTAGATGAAGAATCATGATTGGAGGGGCTATGAGTGCTTTTGGAATGTCTCCTACGTCCATGATGATTTCCTTGGACATAATTAGCAAGAGTTTGGCGTATTTCTTCAATCTGATTTTCAAGATTTGCAAGTTGTTGGTCACGCCTTATATTCTGATTTTGCTCACGAGTTCTATACCTTGGACCTTCGTCTTCCATGTGAACCGGTGCTCTGATACCAAGTTGATACGTGATGGGTATGAGAAAAGGGAAAATACACTTTGTGAAAATAAATGGGATAGATAAGAGTTCACCACAATTGAGATTAAAGACTAAGCCACCCTCCCAACTGATAAAGAACCCACTTGCCTCACCAATAACACAAGGTTAGATAAAGATAACAAGATTCAAGACAAGTTTAAGCACTTGCAACACATTTTTTTTATTCATCAAATCTGTCTTCTAGATCTACATTACAAAATATCTTATATTTATAGAATAACTAAAAGCATGAGAATACAAAGAGACAAATAACTCTTAAGAGTTGTGTTGCTTAGGAAATAGAAATAACACTAACTAAACCCAACTCCCAAGAGTTATATTGCTTAGGAAATAGAAATAACAATAATTAAACCCAACTTCTAAGATTATGCTCCCAAGAGTTATTGACAACTAAAAATTCTCTTTATTGCACTTTAAATGCTAAAACTCTTGATTTTCCTTCTGTATCAAGGGGTAACACGCCCAACAGAGGGCGTGAGGCAGCGAAGCTCTGTCTCTCTCGTGTAAGTCCATATTTATTTGTTTATTTTTTTTATTAACAGCAATTAATATATGATAGTTATTAGTGACTTAGATAATTGTTAGGGTGTTAGAAAAAAATATTAATGACTTAGATAATTGTTAGGGTGTTAGAAAAAAATATTAATGACTTTATTTAATTGTTATGGTGTTAGAAAAAAATATTAGTGACTTTATTTAATTGTTAGGGGGTTAGTAAAATATTAGTGACTTTATTTAACTGTTAGGGGGTTAGAATAAAATATTAGTGACTTTATTTAATTGTTAGGGGGTTAGTAAAATATTAGTGACTTTATTTAACTGTTAGGGGGTTAGAAAAATATTAGTTACTTTATTTAATAAAGTTAAGGGGTTAGAAAAATATTAGTTACTTTATTTAATAAAGTTAGGGGGATAGAAAAATATTAGTTACTTTATTTAATAAAGTTAGGGGGTTAGAAAAATATTAGTGACTTGCAAACGTATTGACCTTTCAATTAACCACATTATAATTAGGGTTTGTAAAAGAAGAATACCGTATCCAATATTAATTTAAATTGAATTTGACATTATTTAATGTATTGACTCAATATATTTTTAGAATAATGTAATGTTAAATGAATTAATTGTCGATGATATTAATTTAATTGAAATTAATATAACATTTGAAGTTAGTTAAATGCTATGTAATTAAGTGAAATTAAATTTTATTTAGTGTAAATTAATATAATATCAATAGTAATTTGGGTACATTATTTTTCATTTGTAGTAGTATTCTCTATTATGGCTCATTCGTCTTCATCAGAGTCCTCACGCTCTGGATCCGATGGTGATCTTGAGCCATCTGATCCTTGTACGCATGTACTTTCTGGCCCATATAGGTGGGAGGTACTACGTAAGAGGACACAGCGCTCTCACGTTTCACAACTTGTGTGGAACGAGGAAAGGTCAGGGCGTTAAAGACAAGGCGAGGTAAACTTCAGGGGGGACCACATCACGATGATATACCAGACGTTGTGGCCAACTATTTAACACAGGCTGGGTTCATACACGTGGCACGTATGAGTCATATTCAGGTATGTAATTTTTAAATTTACTTAATTAAAATATCGTATGTAGACTTTGTATAATTGTTATTTTTCCTTCAGATCGATACCCCCATGATCTCTGCTTTGGTAGAGCGGTGGAGACCTGAGACACATATGTTTCACATGACTCAAGGAGAGATGGCCATTACATTACAGAACGTGGCTGGTATACTTGGTTTGCACTCGCATCCTCTGCAAGAAGACGATCCTCCATTTTCATGTCATGGTTGAAGTTCAGTACCAGACCTGACACATTCTTCGTCATTGTCCGATGCACTCGCATCCTCTGCAAGAAGACGATCCTCCATTGCAATATTTTCTTCATCATCTTCGTCATACTCCTCATCCATAACCCAAGTAGGGTCATGTTCATCTTCATCAGACATGTTAACAGCAGGAGCAACAGATGAGGATGCAATAAGAGGAGAAGTAGACCTAACTGACCTCATTGGTATAACAACTTCCTCCGCGGTGGTAGTATCCACATACAACTCTAGGAAATCCTTTCGGGACTGGTTGGAGAACTCTTCCATTACCATATCGATGTCTTCATCATCGACCACTTGCAAGCTCATTTATTGTTCAAGTTGCCATAATCTTGTTGTGACTAGAGTGATCAATTGGTTGTCTACGAGACATAATTTTTGATGTATTTTCTGATGCAGCTCTGCAACCGTTGAGTTCCGTTTAATACGTGATGGCATTTTCTCCCCTGCAAAAATAACACCACGACGACCTTCTTCTATCCTACCGTTAAAATAAAGAACAACACGAATAGTATCATAATTCCCACTCATTTTAAAAATCAAAATATTAAAAGATAAAACAAAATACGAGTAAACAAGTGCAAACTATCAGAAAGTTTAAGCATAACAATGAGAGAGTTGTGAAGAGTGTGTAGGGGGTGGATGTTTAAATAGAGTGCAGTTTAGTCACTCACGCCCAGGATTGGGCATGACCTTCCAGTGGGTCACGCCCTCTGTTGGGCGTGTTACCCCTGTGGGTCACGCCCTCCCATGGGCGTGTCTCTCTCCTCCTTGGTCACGCCCTGTTTTGGGCGTGTTACCCCTGGGTGGTCACGCCCTCTGCAGGACGTGTCTCTCTCCTAATGGTCACGCCCACTTTTGGGCGTGATTGACTGCTATAGTTTTGTAATATTTTATAAAACGAATATTTTTTCGTAATTTTTTATTAAAAAAATAATAAATTAATTTTTTTCCCATTATCATTCCTAATATAGTTCTTATCTAAGTCGGAGGATGCCTTACCAACGACCTAGGATCTGGATAGCCATTCTTGGGAACCATATTTGCCTTATAAATAATATTGAGATAAAAAATATAATTCTCCACATGTGAACTCAAGGAATATAATTCTGGATATTGAGGGTTAACAGTAACACCACCATAGAGTATATATTACAGTACTATTAGATTAGTTGTCATCAAATTAGTTGTTAATTGTCAGAATATTTTATAAAGACAATTTATTATACTAAAAATATAATATTTTAATTTTTTATGAACAAGTGGATAGAGAAAAATTTTATATATTTGTAATTATTTATTAAAATTATATTTATTTTTTTTGAAACTGATCCTAATTATCTCTTTGAGACGAATTAGAACCCCCGGTATCTCCAGTTCGACTCTTCAAGCCGTCTATGGGACTTAATATTACAATTTGCCTCAAATAATTAATTTTTTTAATATCACTCTATGGAAAGTAATTATTTTGCTTAAATTATTTTACAGATGGATTTCTCTCTCTCTCTCTTATTTCTTTAGTGAGAAAGAAATGAAGAAATCCAATCCTTATTGCAGAAAGACACCTTGTCCAAAGATGTAAAATATTATAACACACTAACACTCCCCACCACCATATAAAAGTGGTATATATATTATGGTCTAGTCTAAGGCAAATAGCAGTGGAACAAGCTTCTGTAACTCTATTGAAGAAGATAACTTCAAAAGAGTTTAAAGTAAAAGATATCACATCAACAACGAAAGCTTCTATGATGTGATGATTGATTAATTCCATGAATTTAACTCTTATCTTGAATATATTTTTAGCTTGTATAAAATAATAAGTTAATTTTAAAATTGTATTTAATCATTGCATATTTTTAATTTGAAATATTCACAAATATGGATAAATACAGATTCAGTTTTTTTAAAACATTTGCAAGATAAATTTAATTTTAATTTTTGAAGAGTTTACGGTAAGTCGGATTAAACTCGACATCACTATCCCATTGCCAGTTCGTAACAGCAAAAGAGAGAGAAAAGCGTTCCCTAAATTACCAAAATTAAAAGACAAACTTCAAAAAAAGGGATTCTCTACAAAACTCTACTCTAATCAATTGATTCAGCTAGAAAACCGATTCTAGTGGAACTCGATTCTTGGATGGACCAATCGGATCATACAAGTTCTACTGTATAACTGATTAAATTATCCGATCGAACCGATTGGGGTTCGGTCAACTGTCGAACCGATTTAAAAATATTGAGATAAAAAAAGGCAAACTTCCAAAAAGGATCCTTTACATTTACAAAACCCTACTCTAATCCTTGATTTGTCTTTTCAAGGTCCAGTCCAATTGCCATTATGCCTTTCTTCTTTTTCATCAAATGTACTATCAAGAAGTTGACCCACACCGATATTATCAGAATTATGTCTTCTGACTTTGGGAACCGAACAACATTCGATGGGACATACCAGCGAGCTCACATTTTTTCTTTAGGTCTAGGAGTAGGAGGAGGTTTATAACACCAAAAGATGACCTTAAATATAGAAATTTCTAAAACATTTCCTGAAATCTAATCATGAATATCCATAATTAATTCATCAACAACAATACTATAATTCCAAGATTTAGGATATATTTGAATACTATTTCTAAAAACAATTTTTTGGTTTTCAGAATAAATAAATAAACCCATTTTATAAGACCTGTATTGTAAATATATATATATATATATATATATATATATATATTTGTTTTTAGAATCAAATTTAAAATGTTTTTGTTGTGTGTTTTTATATTTAACTTTCAAAACAAAAAATAAATAAAAAAGCACATGTGTCTATGACTATTCTGCAAAGCATTTTTAAGAAAAGAAAAATCAAAACATCAAGCAGACCCTTAGTATCTCAAAAAGTTCAGAGCAGTAGATCACAGAAATTATTTGTTGTATAGCAATACAATTTCAAATGAGAAAGAGAGATAAAAAAGATTATTTACGTAATTAATAAACATAATGAGCAAGGGGTAGGAGCAAAACATATCAATAGAACTCATATTCTGATAAAACTGGATCACATAATAAGGAAGAAAAAGAACTCAAGACTGTTTTTGGCCGTACACCTTTAGAGGTATCGTTATCAAATTCCTAATATAGTTCTTATCTGATTCGGAGGATGCCTTGCCAACGACCTGGGGTCTGGATAGCCATTCTTGGGATCCATAATTGCCTTATAAATAAGCTCATAAGCTTCGGCCAGTGACCTGGCTACGCCTATAGAAGCTTCAGAACGCAACCTTGGAACCTGCATCTGCTCAAATTCGGGCAGGGAACTTTCGCTTCCCAAAATAAGACTAAACAGAGCCTTTAAACATTCTGAAAGAATGGCTGGACTTGTGTCCTCCATCTCAGCCAATGGGGTCCCAACTTCATTGTCCCCCTCCTTACGGATTGAATTAAGGAACTGAGGCATCTTTTCTGACAAATTACATCTTCTTAAGATTGCATCAGCTTCTTTTTCCACAAGAACTCGCAAGTGATTATCGACCATTGTTCCAAGCCTTTTCACATACTCAGCAGCAACCTCATATCCAGATAGAGGTTGTTGAATAGCACACAAGCAGTTAATGAGAAAGATCTTGGAGGGGGTTTCACCAGTCTGCCAAAACATGACGTAGGTTAAAGGCAAATGTCGCACGGAATCAAAAGCTAGTATATTGCATAAAAGTTTTACAATGAACTAATAAAAAAGTTCAGAGGTTGACGATGTTAGAGTTCTTCCATTTTATTTCTTGGTCCACAAGATTTTACATTTAAAATATCACTTGGGATTTCTTTAAGATGAAATATTTCAATTTTGATCTCCAGTTTCCAAATAAAGTTTTAATTTGATTTCTTGCAGGACTGATTTTAAAGGGTTGTAAACATGGACTCATGCAACAACATGGGCACATTTAAAGATATATATAATTATAGATAATTGGGGTTTTTTCTTGGATAAAATGGGAATAATAATTTATTAAAATGCACAGTAATAAAGTTCGTATCAAAAGCAGAAGTTCATTATCGGGGAAATAAAAATACCTAAAATCCTATAAGCAGCAAATATGTGTAAAACCCAAAAGAGAAGGAAAATTAAGTTTTTAGGGGGGTTTTGGGGGGGGGGGGGACAATAATGGACCTGTGAGGATGAAGCAGAGCTGCTATTTGACAAGATTGCATCAACTGATGACCTAGTGAGTTGACCAGAGTCAGAACTCATCCTACTCCTTCTTGATGAGTGACCAACTCCTTTTGACTTGTGTGCCTCCGCTGCTCGTTCACACATCTGCAATAAATAGGAACCTAAAGCTAACATATCTAATGATTCATTAAAGTTACAGCCAATACAAAGACTTCTCAAAATGAATAGCCAGCATTTAGAAAATGTCTTTAATTCGATGCTTTCCTTGAGCTCTGCACTAAAGCATCTAGTTCGCAGATGGAGTATGCAAGCATGATTTTAAAAAACCTCAGGTAAGAACCAAAAAAATTGCACAAATTTAGTTCAAGCGATATCATGTTTGGAACAACAAAGGATAGAAACATGGGAAGGAAACCACATAAATTTACTATAATGTGCAAACTAAATAGTGAAAACATTATCAAACAGCAGAATTTAGCTCACAAGAACCAGGAAGAAACTCCCAAACTTTCAAATAATAGCAATATTTTGGAACCCAAGGGTAGCAGTTCTACACAGATATTTACGCCATCTCATAGTGTTATATATAGCTGCCAAGTACAAAGATTTTCAAAGACTACCATTATGTAAGTAACCATATGAAATCACAAAGGTCAAATTTTAGAATAATATTCACAATTTCACATCATTCTCTTTCATGATTACACAAAATGGTCATGCTATCAAATGCAGGTACCAAAAAAAATAAAGAATTACCAGATTGAGAAAATATTCACAATTTCACATCATTCTCTTTCATGATTACACAGAATGGTCATGCTATCAAATGCAGGTACCAGATTGAGAAAAATACCTGAATTATTGGATCCAGTATAGCAGATATAACTGGATCAAAAACAGGTTTTTGGCCAGAAGCAGGAACCATCATGCTGTTGTAGTTGTCAATAATTTCAAGAAGTACAGATACTCCTTCCCTCACTGCTGGTGGTGGAGAAAGATCAACAGCAACGAGTGGAGGATATCGTAAAAGCTTTTCCCCTCGACCTTTCAAAATATCAAAAAATGTTTTCTGAGCAGCATCTTTCAGTACCCATAGTGTATTACAAAGTGCAGTTTCTCGCCCAAGTAAATCTGAGATCTATAAGAACATAAAAAGTCATAAAGATATATAAAAATATGGTATTATTACTATCAAGAAAAAAGGACTGCGATGACAACTCACAGTGTAGCAGTAAAATTCAAGTGTATTACTGAGTTTGTAAGAGACTATAAGACTTGGTTGCGACTGTAAAACTTGTTCAACTCTCAATTTAAACGGCCGACATACTCCTTCAAAAATTCTATCAAGAACAAACATCAAGTCAGATTCCGTCTTCCCAGAGACAATCTCAGTGTTATTGGAGAATTGCTTTGCCGTTGGTCCAGTATCCGTAAAAGCATCTGGATCAAGTAATACAAGTACAAGTTCACGTTCAGATGCTAAGGCCTGCATGCATACGAAAAATTTATGATGAATAAATAAACCATGGTAGAAAAATAGCATTCAGAAGAGGCTTCAAGCATTCATCCAGAAGGCTTTCACGTCATACCTGATGCAACCAGCCTAGCATATCACCAACATATCGTAATGGGTCATGAGCATGCACTTCAATTGGTCGAGGCAATCCACCAGGTCCTCCACGTGTAAGAGCACTTATAAATCTTCTAAACAGTGCATTGTGTCTCATATTGGCTACCTACAAAATCAGTAAATCAATAATTTATGATGCACAAGTAAATGGTGATAAAGACAATCCAAGTTTCAATTTGACAAATAAGAACATTCTTTAAGATTTTATTATCAACATTAGGTATTTAGGTCTACTAGCAATCATTTTATCATAGTCACCATTAGATGGTGCAAGATAATATGTTCCAGAATATGAAATATCTCCATTTACATATGGAAGATGACCGATTTCTAATCCCAGGAAAAACTAGATTTGTCAATTTTGTCAAATCTACAATGAAATCACCTCTTCTGCACAATACTTGAAAAGGACAGATCTTTCCCTAAGGTAGCGCACAGCTGTTTTCAGAAGCTCGCTAACTTCTGGATTGTCAGTGTCACCCAATTTTCTACATTCGGCCTGAACCCACCTAGAAGTAAAGATTATAAGTAGTTATATATATCATCAACTAGCGGATCTCAATACCAAGAAACAACTTGCAAGTGTCTTTGAGAAAACTTACCAGACAGTAAATGTCTATTTTAGAAATTTATATCAACAATACATACAAAGGTTAAAACTCACACACACTTCATATGTGTATGTAAAATTGTAAATCACAGAAAATATAATGCATGCTCTAGCCACATGATGCTGAAGTGGACGAATCTTCACCTGCATAGGCGCTCATAAGCTCCTTCTTGATACACAGCCATCATATCCATCAGCTCTAAACCAGCACGCTGCAATGAAACTCCTCAGCTCAATTAAGATTGCAATTATTAAAAAAAACAAAATAAAACAAAATAAAATAAAAACAGATAAAGTAGCAAGAAAGTATGGGACAGAACCTCTGCCTGAACAAGATCAATAATAAGCGTAAATTGTGACAGTAAAGCAAGCAACATATAACAATTATTAACAAGAAGAAACAGAAAGATGCAGCTGCTTCAATCATTAATAATTTAAAGGAAATTTAAATATCTATGTCCCCCTGAAGTTATTGAATTTAAGCACACTTTTCAGAAATAAATAAATTATAAAGCGAATAATATTTGTCTAATGCTACTTAATCATATTCAATGAGAATTGGCATTGCATAAAGATAGCTCTCGGCATATAGCACAAATTACTTATACAGCAAAAAAAACAATCATTAGTACAACAAACCTTGATCCAACTTGTTTAGGTCAATGATGCACATAGGGCCATACTAATGCCAGAAGAAGTTATGCCATGTATCAAGTGATTGAAGCATGTTACCCTCAAAAAGAGATAATTATTTAAAAAAAATTACAAGTAAGAAAATCCCTGTTTCCTAAAGTCTCATCATGCAGATTCCTGCCCACTAGATAACTTGTTATTCTATACTGATTTATATATACATATATTTTATTTGATAATTGTACAACCTGATTTATTCTATTGCTATTTGCCACATTAATCAATTTAGCATAATTTTTGCTCAAAAATTAAGTACACCGATAATATGAATGTAGCCTCCAGTAAAACATCTTAGTGGATTTTGAATTGTCCATACTGGGAATCTTTGGAAGTCATATAACAGGGACTAGTGTTGATTAAGGATTAATTGATTCCAACTAATGGATAAGAATAGAGAGCTTATGCAGCCAGGAAACTTTCATATTTGTCCCAGAGATGTGCACCTCCTCCTTCCCCAAACCCAAAAGAAAATCTACAAATATTCTAAATTCTAGATATTACACAAGTCTGTTTCCACATTCATCTTTGTAATGATTACCTGATGATGTGTTCTGAGCAGCACTTTGCAGTTAGCATGAATTTCTTGGACATGAGATAGTGCCTTAAAAAAGTTTTCATTCAGCTCTTCATCTCTAAGTGCATTTATCTACAGATGATCAACAATTAATTGTAAGAAGAACATAATACATGTATCTCATATTTAATTCATAAAGCCATGGTTCAGTAATAGGTAGACATAAAACGATAATTTAAACCTCTTCAGGGGAGAGCTGATAATCACGTAGGAAACATGCCACGATCTCTTGTCTTTGTGTAGTAGTTTCAAGCTCCTGTTTGAGCCTCTCTGTGGTACTGATAATGTCCCCAGTGCTAGCACTACAACTGTTCAAAGCCTTTGCTATCCTGTAAAAATATAACACCTAAAATTTTATCAAAAGATCTACAGACTAGAAAAATAAAGAATTTATTCAAATTTAAAGAACAAGAAATTTTCAAAGGCAAACTTGATATGCTATGAGGCCAAATCTAAAATCCTAGCCCCAACAAAGTGCTGGACAGAGCATGACTCATGCAGAATTTAAGCCAACAACTACACCAAATAGAGAAATTGAATCTATTGATCACAAACCATACTCAGCTCTAACATGCTTGCTACAATGGAACTACATTGTACATAGTTTAGCAAACTTTTCCTAATTAATTACACCAAATCACTCACAACATTTCCTAGAGCTTCCTATTAAGTGATTGCACAGCATTATAAATATGAACCAGAACTCTAGGGACACACACTACGTGCTGAGCAATCTATTTTTTACTAGTGAATTTTTTGACTTATTTTCTGCAAATAAAACATTGATATTTTCATGATGAAAGGCATCTACGTACTAGGCATCAGAATAATACAAGATACAAACAAGAAACTGATAATCCTAATTGTAAGTAATAATATTAATAAGTGTATCCCCTAAAATGTTGAATGCCAGAGCACAAATTATCTCCTCCTAACTGCATTTTTCTCCTTCACCTACATTTTACAAGCCCACAATGCAGCGAATGAAAAAACTTGCCATACAGTTTCTCGATTAAATTATGATTCTAGAGATCATACATATTGGTCATTTCCTAAACAAACCGGAAACCTCATTCTCCAACAAATTGGTATCATTTTTCCTAAAACCCAATAACCTATTCCAATACACAGAACAAGCATTGTTTTGACGCTTCATGTATCTCATAATCTTTGAGTGAATATGTTTACTATGTTTCCACCGATGCATTCATTAATTGGATGGAAAAATATTTAAATAGTTACGCTTTCTAACGGGAGGAGGGATATTCTTACTACCAAAATCTTCTACTACCAACTCACTACCTATCTAATCACCGTTGGATTAATATTTTCTCTTTTTTCAAATTTTTTTTAGCATTCTCTCTATTTGATTCAATGGTGATTAGATAGGTAATAAGTTAGTAGTAAAAAAATTTGGTAGTAAGAATATCCTTCCTCAACTAACTGTTATGTCACTTTGAATATTTTTTCAGCGGTCCATTGATACACGAGAACTACTAAGCACTCCTGTATGACATGCTTGTTTCGTATCTCATAATCAATTACTTGTACAGAAAGTGATTAGTGTCCATATGAGCAGTTCCTGCAGAAGCCGAAGTGAATGCAGCTCAATATCACTACTAAGCACGTAAACTGAGCACCATTCAACAACATTCGAAATCAAAGCACACAATAGCTTTTACACACATCTACTGCTTATGATAAATATGTAAAAAACGAATTGCAACTAAGGAACCTTCTGGAAAGGAAAGCCACACCTATCACAGCACTCGGCGAGCTCATTCACCTCGTTCTCAACGCTATCCAAAGCCTAACAAAGAGAATTCGGAGAGAAAGGAACCGGACCGGATCAGAACAGCAGAAGCAAGTGAAGTGCGTATGAAAAAGAAGATTGGCATCATCGATATATGCGAGGAGGAATTACCAGTTGCGCGGCGTGGGAAGCGTCGAGGAACTCGCTGTTAATTGAGAGGGCGCGCTTCTCGACGGTGGATCGGAGGTTGCGGCGCGCCTGAGGAGTGTTCTCGTCGTAGAAGGAAGAGAGCGTGTTGAGCGAAGACAAGAGATCAGGGGTATCGATCCTCGATTCTAGAACCTTCTTCAGCTTCCGAGACAAACCCGGCGCCAGGCCCGTCACCGTCGTTCCCATTCTCTTCTTCTCCGATCTGTGTTCAGATCTTTGATCTAACTAAGCTTCTTCTTCGGTTCTTCCAATTTTGTTCGTTAAACCCGGTTCAGGATGAACCGGTCTGATGTGTGGTGGGTTCCGGTTTAACGTGCTTGTTCTCAATATTGAACTCAGTTTAATTGGGCTGGGTTGTCAAATAAATTTTTTTGCTAAAAGACCAATAGCATTAACATTTCACCCAATGTGTCTGGCCCAATTATAAAGAAATAAGGATGTCCCATTGTATTTAATTTATGGGTAAAAGATTTCTGTGGAGATAAGTTGTGGTTACGTTGTTTGTGACGAAAATTAAGATATTTTTGTAATTCGAATATATTACAGAATTATATTAATTTTTATTATTTAATTTTTTAATCTTATAATTCTAAAACGATATTGTTTCGAGCTCACTGGATATAACTTTATTTGCAGGAGAAATATTTTTCCCTTAATTTATATTATGTTTGGTTTTTGAAAATATTTTTTATTTTCATTAATTAATAGAAAAATATCAAGTTGCTTTTATTTTTCAAATAATTTTACTTGAAATAATAAAAGTAAAAAATTGTTTTATTATTTATAAAAATATTTTTGTAATTATTAACAAAAATAAAAGGCGCTTTCGAATATTAAAAGCATGCTTAATTTCTTCGCTGTCTCCAAAATATAAATTTCATAAAATAGAAAAATAACAAAGCACTACACCGTACATGCATTTGGACACATTTAGCTGCAAGGAACATGTCCTATGTTGTTTAGTACAATGGTCGTAGTCGTAGATATTACATCAATTGTACACTCCTGTCGTGTCTCGGACATCTAATTACCACAAAGTATTACTGACAACGTCCATTACTTGGCTCAAACACTATGTGAATCACGAAAAAACTAACGGGTTTAATGTTATTGAAGTTATAAGAGATAAAAAATTTCACTCGCTGCTACTACGGGAATCGCTTTTGATGGCTACTACTTCGCCAGGTTGACTTCTGCCCGTGGATTCAGCAGCAGTTCGAAAGGTTGACCTATTCGGGAATCCCCGGATTAGGGAAGGTTATACTTACAATCTTTTTTTCTTTATAATTTCTTACAATCATATCTTATCACCGTTGATTTCCGCCAATTAACGGTTATCATTTTAGCAAATTAAACTAATTAATTAATTATTAATTGATAATAAATGATAACCGTTAATTGATGGAAACCAACGGTGAAAAAATATGGTTGTAAGAGGTTGTAAAGAAAAAAGGTTGTAAGTATAACCTTTCTCAAAAAATATATATATAAAAAATATATTTTTATAAAAAAAAGGGGACGGATCTATTTTCAAACTTTTTTTGAGAATTTTTACAAATTACACTATGTTCTCCCCGGAGAACATTGTGTAATTTGTAAGAGTTTGTAAACAAAAAAGTTTATAAATATAACCTGTCACTTATAAATATATATATATATAAATATTTTTTTATAAAAATATATAATATATATATATAAATAAATAAAAATATTTTTTTATAAATATATATATATATATAAATATGGAGCAGGTTATATTTACAAACTTTTTTCTTTACAAACTACACTAAGTACGACTGATCATACTTTAATCATGCAGTTTAGGACCAGTCGTACTTAGTGTAATTTGCAAAAAAAAATTGTAAACGGATCCTATCACTATAAATATATATAAGAGATACTCTTATATATATATATATATATATATATATATATATATATATATATATATATATATATATATAGGCAAAATGATTTGTAATGTGACTGCATATAAGCATTGATGCAGTCACATAAAAACTACGTCGTTTTGGGTGGGATAAAGGAAGTTCGCATTTAAAATTAATAATAGAAAATAAAAAAAATTATATTTATTTCCACCTTTGTATGGTTATAATTCTTCATATTTAATGTTATATAATTATTTCTATCTTTTATGATTATTATTCCTCATATTTAATGATTTCACATTATAAAACGACGTAATTTTATATGACTGTACAAATCCTTAGATGCAGTCACTTTACATCCGCTAAACCATATATATATATATATATATATATATATATATATATATATATATATGAGGTAGGATCATTTGACAGCGGTGTCAACGGTGTCAAATTTCAAATTTGACACATCATCCGAGAGCCGTTGTATCAAAAAAGTTCAACGACTCTGATTTGTAAGCATGTGACACCATTGATCTTTTTTGATCCAACGGCTCACAGATGAGGTGTCAAATTTGAAATTTGATACGGTGTCAAAGGATATATATATATATATATATATATATATATATATATATATATATATATATATATATATATATATATATATATATATATATATATATATATATAAGATTCATATTTTTTTTCTTTTCTTCTGATTTGACCTTACGTAAGTCTCACGTTCTTTTATGATTTGATTTTCTCATGTGGCATGAGAATTCAATTCTCATGTTGTGACTTAACAAGTTGTGGATCCCACATTTATTAAAAAAAAATACTTTGCACGTAAATCGAAGTGTCACTAACATAAGAATTGAATATGAGAAAATGTTTTCCCTTCTTTTATATATATATATATATATATATATATATATATATATATATATATAGAGAGAGAGAGAGCATATCTCTAATGAGAAAAGTGTTTATCTTTTTAATTGACACAACTTATATCATTTCACTGTCACGAAAAGGTGGGACTCACACCTTTATTTTTTTATCAACTCTCTCCTCTTTTATCTATCTCTTTCTTTCTCTTAGAATAACATAACTTTACATCCTTTAAAATGACACACATTTTACCCATATCTAATATAAGAATCATCACAGTAACATATATAGGGATTGTAATTTCTCATGTTGCATGAGAAATTCAATTTTTTCTACAGAGAGAGCAAAGGGTGGGGCCCACCTTAAAGAAAAAAATAAAAAAGTAATTGACACGGACATCGAAGTAAAAGTGATAGGAGAGGAAACTTCTTATGCAACATTGAGAAGTTTTTTTCCAATATACATAAGCACATTGGCAAATAGATTTATGTGCAGAAAAGCATTAGAGAGAGACAGATGGTACAGTCATAAAAAAAAATTATTATCTCCCGGCCTACCATGCAAGGGAGCAGGAATCAGTGCTTCTCTAGCTAATTCGCACAAAATATATATGGTATCACATCTTTAGTTGAAGTTTTTCTTCTTTTATATAATAGTTTAACATAAATTAAAATATCTTTCTCGAACTTTGTACCATAAAACCTTCTTTTAGATCACACTTGTCTTTGTTAATTAAGATATCACGTCCTTTAGTTGAGGTTTTTCTTCTTTTATATAATATTTTATCATAAATAAAAATAAGGAAAATACGTATTATTTTAAAAGATGTAAAATTATTTTATTTTAAACGAGAGTAAAATAATATAAATTATGTCACTTAAAAGAACAAACACTTATATACCAAAAAAAAAAAAACAAATACTTTTTTCATAAAAATATCTTTCACAAACTTGGTACCATAAAACCTCCTCCTTCTTCTTTTTTGTAAAGCTATAAGACCTTCTTTAATCTAGCACTTGTCCTTGTTAATTATATAATTGGTAAAAAAAGATATAATAAAAAAATTCAGTTACATAGATGGTGAATTAAATATAATAAGGTACTTTGGAGATACATATTCTGATACCCAGGAGAGAGAATTTAAGCATTTTGAGAATGAGAAATTGAATTGTATAAGTCTAGATTATATTAGCATTGATCTGGTCAAAAGTAATCCGAAAGGATGCATTATCATGATTAATATAGTGTTTTCTTACTTAACATTCATGATTAGATTTAAAAGGGAACTATAACAGTTCTTATTAAGCATACATTGCTTGATATTAAGAGCAAGTGAAACTCAATTATAAATGAGTCAAATAAACCAATGCTGTAATTGATATTCAACACAAAGGTTTTTGAATCTTATTACATATCATATATCGTTTGTATCGAATAGTAAAATACCGAAATAATAAAAGAATTTAAAAATATATAATATAATTAATATCATGTAAATTTAAATTACAAAAAAAATCCAATCAGCAAAATACATAAGTTACTAAAGAGCAAACCGGTTTTCACCAAAAAAAGAAGAGCAAACCAGTTATTCTCTTACTCATGGGTAATCAAGATTAATATTATCACTTCTATCATTATCAACATCTATCAATGACATAACCAATTCATCATGCTCTTTATTAGTGTAGTTATCATACTCGTCTCCCCCTTTTTCTTTTTTGAAAATATTTCAATCAGTTCATCGTCGCTTCGCGACTAATCTAATTTAGGACGGATCCCGAAATTAATGTTTTAAATCTCTCCCAAAGATAATACATTGAATACATGCTATCTTCTCATTTTTTAGTTCAATATGACATTATTCTAAGGGATTTACTTTCATCCTGTTACCCGATCCATAAATAGTTTTTCATGCACAAATAAAATTATGGTGGGGCCAAGTTAAGAAAATAAAAAAAAGGGGATTTTCGATGTATGAGCAGGATATGATTTCATTGTTATGTTACATGATAATTGGATTTCCCTTATTCTAATGGTTTAGAAATAATATCTCACGAAAAACAAAAACTGTTATCACAATTCAATTATTCATACCCAAAAAGGCTGATCATATAAAAGGATTTATTTTTATTTTTTTGAGAAAAGGTTTTAATTGGAAATTTGAATGAAAATATAAAAAATATATTGATAATTAAAAAAATACAAAGACGGGAATATATACCAATTTAAATGTTTGTAATAAGCAAGAGAGGGGAATGAAAGGCAAATGTTTTATGAAACCTCTCAATCTTAAGAGGAAAAACAAAAGATAAGTTTATAAAGAGATTTGGAAGCTTGATTTCATTCTTTCTTATTATCTCATTATTGATAATCTCTAAATAAGGAAAACTAATTAAATTACCATTAATTCTTTTATTCTCCTTTTATTGATTCCATCTCATATATCAAGCATATTATGAAAATGATCAAAATGACAAAAACAATGGAAATATTATAGCATGATGTAGATAAGTAGTAATTAGATACGTTTATAGCAGTTATCCAAAGAAACAAAATATGTTTATAGTAATTATGAATTATTTGTTGGTCTAAAAAAAGAAGAAAAAACTGAATTGCAATCTGCAAAGTACAAATACAATAATAATAATACTAATGTTGAATGTATTTTATCCAAACTTATAATTGGGCTATCTGTTGTTTTTTGCTCTCTTTCGTTATGGGCTTCATATGTGTGCTTGGCCCATCTTTTTTGCTGGCCCCTCTTGTTGCTGCAGCCCACTCGGGTATGAAACCCTTATTTGGAACGGCGTCGTTTTATTTGAATGGCTGGTTAATATCTCTGGTGGCTAAGGGCAAAACGTATCATTGAGTGTGTGTGGCTGTTGAGGTCTTTTCAGATGAAAAGCTTTCTCTCTCTCTCTTCTTCTCGAATGTTCTTGCGAGTTAGGGTTTGTGAGAGGGTGAGACTTTGTCTAGATCTGGCTTATAGAGTGAGTAACTCGGTTAGCTGCAGTTGAGAACCTTGTTCATCTCAACAAGGTGATTCTGTTGATCGGTGTATATTCTCGGTTGGTGTTTAAACGGTGGAGTGGTTGCTAAATCAGGAGGATCGGTGGAGCTAACGGTGCTTAGCGTGTAGATCCGGTGATAGGAACTACGTTTCCTATGCTGTCCTGTGACGATTGGTGACATCTTCTTCATCTTCTTACTCTCTGTGCATATATTTCATCAGATCTGTAATCTTGATGCATGTTTCAAGATTTCTATTACTTGTTGAGTTGTTGTTTCTTTCGGTTTTTAACTTCACATGCTTATTTCCATTTTGATGTATCTGTATGCAACAACTCTATACCCGTGATTCTTTACTTTCTGAATAAAGTGTGATATCAGAGGGTGTTTAACCCTCTTTAGGCCCCAGGACGTAGGAAACTCACTAATACTGAGTTTCTGAACCTGTAAGATCTTTGTGTTCTCTTCTTTATGCTTTCTTTTATTATTCTTCTTTTGGTGCGATCTTTATTGTTTGTGAAATACGTTCCCAAAGTTACAACAAGTGGTATCAGGAGCTTAGGTTCCGTTTCCCTTTCTATCTTTTTCTTTTGTCTGTCCTCTACTTTTTTCCCCCTCTTTCTTCCTTTCGGTTTGCTCGCTCGGCTGTGGAGGTTCGGCAAGATGGGCATCACTAAGCTGGAGGTGGAGAAGTTTGATGGGAGAAGTGATTTTAATATGTGGAAGATTAAAATGAAGGTTGTGTTGGTTCAGCAAAAGTGCGAAGATGCTATTGGAGCTGAAAAAGACCTGCCGGAAACCCTGACACCAAAAGAGAGGAAAGACCTGCTATCTTTAGCCCATAGCCTTATAGTTGTCAATATCTCTGATAGTGTACTGCGTAGGGTTAGCAAGATTACTGACCCTCATGAGCTCTGGGTGAAGTTAGAGAGTCTGTATCAAACCAAGTCAGCCCCCAATAAAATGTTCTTGAAGGAAAGATTTTTTTCCTTCAAGATGGATCCCAGTAAGTGTCTAGAAGACAACCTAGATGAATTCACTAGGTTGACTCTACAACTTGAGAATGCAGGGGTTGTTGCCTCTGATGAGGATCAAATTCTGATCCTCTTGAATTCTCTTCTTGACTCCTACAGAGGAGTTAAGGATGCTATAAAATACAGTAAGGGGGATATGACCATTGATGAAATTACTCAGGCCTTGAGGGCTAGAGAAGTTGAAATAATTTCTCACAAAAAGCCCACTGCTGAAGGCCTGTATGTTAAAGGGAAGGGAAATAAAAAGGGAAAATCAAACAATAAAAGGAAGGGGAACAACAATCCTGTTCCCCAAGGTAACCAAAGTGTCCAGGGAAACCAAGACAAGAGTAAAGGTCAATCACAAGCTAAGCTTGTATGTTGGCATTGTCATAAAGAGGGCCACCTGAAAAGGAATTGCCCTGAAAATCCTAAGAGTGTCCCCAAACAGCAAGGTAAAACTGAGTATGCAAATGTACTCACTGAATTTGACAGTGTGGAAGCACTGGTTTTGTCTGATAAAACCTTTGAAACTGAATGGGTGATGGATTCTGGGTGTACATACCATATGACACCCAAAAAGGAGTGGCTTAGTGGGCTGGAGTTCCAAAGGGGTGGCAAAGTCTTAATGGGGAATGACCAAGTGTGTGAAATAAAAGGTGTGGGGTCTGTCATGTTCAAAATGAATGATGCCAGCTGTAAAATCTTAAAGGAAGTAAGATTTGTTCCCACATTAAGGAGAAACCTTATCTCCTTAGGGATGCTTGACTCTAGTGGCCTTGACTTTAGATGTAAGCAAGGATCACTTGATATAGTCAAGGGATCACAAGTTCTCATGAGAGGAAAACTTGTGAATGGCCTCTATATTTTAGAAGGCCAGGCTGTCACACAAAAGGCTTGTGTGGCAGCTGCTAACACTGATGAGTCCATTCTCTGGCATAGGAGACTTGGACACATCAGCAATCAGGGGCTGTCTGAGCTGTATAAGCAAGGTATTATTAGCTCAAAAGGGGGAACCAGTGTTGAATTTTGTGAAAATTGCATTTTGGAAAAAACTCACAAGCTCCCCTTTTCTGCTGCTAATAATACCTCTAAGACAGTGCTGGAATGTGTCCACTCAGACCTGTGGGGATCACCAAATATCCCCAGCTCTTTATCTGGATGTCACTATTTTATTTCAATAGTTGACTCATATTCCAGAAGGGTCTGGACTTATTTCCTTAAACATAAGGATCAAGCTTTTGTCAGTTTTAAGGATTGGAAAATCCTAGTTGAAAATAAAACTGGAAAAAGGGTTAAAGTCCTTAGGACTGACAATGGCTTAGAGTTTTGCAACAATCAGTTTTCTGATTTTTGCAAGGAGCATGGGATCCAAAGACATAGGACCTGTGCTGAAACACCCCAGCAAAATGGGGTGGCTGAGAGGATGAATAGGACAATCTTAAATAAGGTAAGGTGCATGCTTGCTGAATCTGGTCTAGGCAAGGTGTTTTGGGCTGAGGCTGTTGCTACAGCCACCTATGTGATAAATAGGTGTCCCTCCTCCACCATAGACTTTAAGACCCCAATGGAACTTTGGTCAAATAAGCCACCCAACTTAAGTCACCTAAAACCCTTTGGGTGTCTTGCCTATATGCACATTAGGCAAGATAAATTGAGTCCTAGAGCCTTAAAGTCTATTTTTATAGGCTATCCCCTTGGAGTAAAAGGTTACAAGCTTTGGCTTGTAGCTGAAAGAAAGTGTGTTGTTAGTAGAGATGTCATTTTCAAAGAAAATGTTTTCTACAAAGACATTGTGAGTGAGTCCAGTTCTTCTCAACCACCTGGAACCTTGCAGTTTGAGGTGGAGCAAGCTGCCATACCTGGGCAGCATGCTAATGGTGAAGAACTGAGGGAACAGCCTGCTGTTCCTAATCAACCAGAGCTTGAAACTGGTCCACTTGATGATGGTGGACAGGTTGAAGAGGGTAATGGTGATCTTGATAACTACTTGCTGTCACGAGACAGAGTTAGGAGGAATATAAGACCTCCTAGCAGGTTTGCACATGCTGATGTGGTTGCATATGCCTTACAAGTTGGGGATGTGCTTGAGTTGGATGAACCTGCTACATTTAAAGAGGCTATGAGAGTGGAATCCAAGGATAGCTGGCTGAAGGCTATGGATGATGAAATAGACTCTTTAAAGAGAAATAACACCTGGGTTCTGGTGGAGAGACCAAAGAAAAATAGAGTAATTGGTTGTAAGTGGATTTATAAAAGGAAACCTGAGATACCTGGAGTGGAACCAGCTAGGTTCAAGGCTCGGGTAGTGGCAAAAGGGTACTCCCAGGTTGAAGGAATTGACTACAATGAGATTTTCTCACCTGTAGTCAAACATGTATCAATAAGGTTGATGCTATCTGCTGTTGCTACCTATGACTTAGAACTGGAGCAGCTTGATGTCAAGACTGCCTTCCTCCATGGCAACATTGATGAGCAAATCTATATGGAACAGCCTGAGGGCTTTGTAAAGAGGGGAACAGAAAACATGGTGTGCCTGCTCAAGAGATCATTATATGGTCTCAAACAGGCACCCAGACAATGGTATAAACGTTTTGATGATTTTGTTTTATCAAAAGGTTTTGTTAGAAGTAACTTTGATCATTGTGTCTATTTTAAAAATCTGCATGATGATTGTTACATTTATTTGTTGATATATGTGGATGATATGCTGATTGCATCTAAAAACTTAAGTGAAATAAATTCTGTTAAGAATATGCTTAAAAAGGAATTTGAAATGAAATTTCTTGGTCCAGCCAAAAGGATTCTTGGCATGGAAATTACAAGGACAAGGAGAGATAGACATTTATCTCTATCCCAGTCTGAGTATGTGAAGAAGATTCTTAGAATCTTTGAGATGCATCAATCCAAGTCTGTTAACACTCCATTAGGTGCTCAATTTAAACTTAAAGCTGTCTCTGGAGAATTATCTCCTGAAGAGACAAAGTATATGTCATTAGTTCCCTATTCAAATGCTGTTGGCTGTCTAATGTATGCTATGATTGGCACAAGGCCAGACATAGCATATGGAGTTAGTATGATTAGCAGGTTTATGAGTAAACCTTGCAAAGAGCACTGGAGTGCAGTTAAATGGTTAGTTAGATACTTAAATGGGTCTATTAACTGTTGCTTGAATTTTTCTGCATCTGATTCAAATAATTTTAATATTGTTGGATATTGTGATTCTGATTATGCTGCTGATCTTGATAAAAGAAGGTCACTAACTGGTTTTGTGTTTACTGTGGGAGGTAATGTGGTGAGCTGGAAATGCAATCTTCAGCACATTGTAGCATTATCAACAACAGAAGCTGAATATGTGGCATTGACTGAAGATGTCAAGGAAGCCATATGGTTAAAAGGTATAGTAGGTGAGTTAGGTTTAGGTAAGGACCCACCAAAGGTAAATTGTGACTCTCAAAGTGCAATACATCTTTCTAAAAATTTTGCATTCCATGAAAGAACAAAACATATAGATGTTAGGCTTCATTTCATTAGGGAGATAATAGCTAGTGAACAAGTAATTGTTGATAAAATTTCTGGCATTATTAACCCTGCAGATATCTTTACTAAATCTGTACCTGTTAGCAAATTTAGAGATGCTCTAGGTTTGCTAAAAATTGAACCACCATGATCATGCATTGCATATGGGCCTATGGGTTAAATGCCTATTCCAAATCTGATATCTTCTTGCTTGTTTAGTTATGTTTAGAAAATTAGGTGGAGTTTTGTTGTATGTATTTTATCCAAACTTATAATTGGGCTATCTGTTGTTTTTTGCTCTCTTTCGTTATGGGCTTCATATGTGTGCTTGGCCCATCCTTTTTTGCTGGCCCCTCTTGTTGCTGCAGCCCACTCGGGTATGGAACCCTTATTTGGAACGGCGTCATTTTGTTTGAATGGCTGGTTAATATCTCTGGTGGCTAAGGCAAAACGCATCATTGTGTGTGTGTGGCTGTTGGGGTCTTTTCAGATGAAAAGCTTTCTCTCTCTCTCTTCTTCTCGAATGTTCTTGCGAGTTAGGGTTTGTGAAAGGGTGAGACTTTGTCCAGATCTGGCTTATAGAGTGAGTAGCTCGGTTAGCTGCAGTTGAGAACCTTGTTCATCTCAACAAGGTGATTCTGTTGATCGGTGTATATTCTCGGTTGGTGTTTAAACGGTGGAGTGGTTGCTAAATCAGGAGGATCGGTGGAGCTAACGGTGCTTAGCGTGTAGATCCGGTGATAGGAACTACGTTTCCTATGCTGTCCTGTGACGATTGGTGACATCTTCTTCATCTTCTTACTCTCTGTGCATATATTTCATCAGATCTGTAATCTTGATGCATGTTTCAAGATTTCTATTACTTGTTGAGTTGTTGTTTCTTTCGGTTTTTAACTTCACATGCTTATTTCCATTTTGATGTATCTGTATGCAACAACTCTATACCTGTTATTCTTTACTTTCTGAATAAAGTGTGATATCAGAGGGTGTTTAACCCTCTTTAGGTCCCAGGACGTAGGAAACTCACTAATACTGAGTTTCTGAACCTATAAGATCTTTGTGTTCTCTTCTTTATGCTTTCTTTTATTATTCTTCTTTTGGTGCGATCTTTATTGTTTGTGAAATACGTTCCCAAAGTTACAACAAATAATAATAATAATAAGTTTTTATAAACTTCATAAATATTTCATTACAATTATTTATTTATTTATTTATTTCTCTCTCACTCAGTCTCTCACTTTTTCCCTCTTAGAAGGTCCTCACAGTGTTTCTTCTGTGAAGCTTTCTAATAATGTTATCTAAGGTGTGCTGGTCTAGTAGCAAAGCACAAATTGAACATTAATTGTGATCCCTAGCTAGAAAACTATGTTACTTTCAGCTCAATGCTTACGTCAGAATGACTGAATGACTAGGAGATTGTGTTGTGCTATAATATATTATTGTACATATATTATTATTATTGGCACTGTTCCATGTATGCGCGCATGCTTTATAAGCTTATCAACTAGCATATTGCATAGAGGCTGCACTGGATTTGTTTATACGGATATTCAAGCCACACAATCATTCCAATTATCATGTTCTTGTCCACTTACAACAAATCTAAGATGTACATTCTATTTTAACTTTTTTATTTTTATTTTTATTTTTCCTCTAACAACTCTGATCAGGCAATGACTCACACCTGTATCCCATCAAGTTGATCAGGTGGCCGTCAAAATATCAAGATCCATGAATATTATACATCATTTCAACAATCATGGCTAAAACATTCTATTCTACCTAATTTCATGGGTGGGGGACTACAATTTAAATCACCTCAGCTCAACAACACAACACAAAAAATAAAATAAAAAAACAAATGAAAGGAAAATAAAAAGGAGAGATGTAAGAAAAGGGAAGAAAACCTGAGAGGCACACGCGTGTTTCTGTGGGTTCTGCTGTCTGAAAATCGTGCAGTAGCACCTGGGATTTGCCGGTTGCTCTTTCTGTCATTTCTTTAGTCCACATCATCCCAACTTTCTTTCATGTGCATAGGGCCTGATTTGGTAAAAAAAAAAAAATCAATAATTTTTGATACATTTTTTATTCATAATATAATACGTCTCTTATTTTTATTAGATTATTAATAAATAATTTATTTTAATATTAACTAAGAGAATAATTTGATAAAAATTAAGAAACATGACATATTATAAATGAAAGATGCATTGCAAATTCAATACATCCGTGGCGGACCCAGAAAATTATAAGAAAGGGAGCGAAAACCTAGAAAAATTACAAGAAGGGGGCAAAAATTTTAATAAATCCAACTTATATTTCAAACAAGATATAATTTAACAAATATATTAAATTGACGAATTTAAGATAGGTTGTTTCATTGCCATGTGCCCATGTCAACAGTGGAAAGTAAGAAAATCACAATCTAAAAACAGAAAACATATATAAACAGTTACAGCAAATGAAATATATTATATATTTTTTGGGAGCATATACATATTTTTTTCAAATTTGGGAGGGGACGGTCGCCCATCCACACCCCATGTAGGTCCGCCCTTCATCATAGCATTAAAGAAGATATTCTCCTGCTTTGGAATCTACCCCATGGGCAGTTGAAATGAAAATATTTTCGGATATTACACATATAGCAAACACTAATTATATTTTTTATCAAATATTAAAAAATAATCATTTATATTATCTTTATTTTTATAATTTTATTTTTTAGAAAATGGAGTACCTGCTCCTGAATCACTAAAAATGTGTACTAAACATGTGTAGTACAAAACACAATCACATTAAGAAGAGAATAAAGTAAATTGATCAGGCATATATGATATGTTACTGCTCCAACAATACAGGGGACAAAATTGTCACATGATTCCAACCTACAGTACTCAACCACCATGTAAAACAAAATCCAGACTAAAACTATGGTCAAATCCTTTTCTACGCAGTTTACCCTCAAATAACTCACTCATAAATCACTTCTTGAAATGCCCCACTATTTTTTCTCTGTCTTTTTTCTATCTAATGATAATTACTCTGAGAAGCCGTGTAGCATTAATTTCAAGTACAACTGATAACTAAACATCCATCGTGACAACAAAAAATGCATCTTTTTGGGTAACCTTCTTTTGAAACAGCTAATTAAGGTTCTGTTTGATTATTGTTGTCAGAAATAATTTTTTAATTTTTAAAAAAAAAAATTAAAAAACTCATTTGCTAAGACCTGTTTTGTAAAAATAGATGTTTTGAAAACTATAATTATCTTTTTTGTTTTTAGAATCAAATTTAGAGAACATGTCGGAGTTGTTTTTGTTTTCTATTTTGGTTTTTAACTTTTAAAAAGAAAAAAAAATTAGAAAACAACTATTTCCATAACTATTTTACAAAATAGTTTTAAGAACAAAAAAATCGGAACACAATCCAACAGACCCTAACTTTCTGCTTGTAAGTTCTGTTTTTTATTCCCCCACTTCTAACATATCATCCAATGTTACAAAAACATTGATGTGTTTGATAGGACGGAAAAAAATTTTTGCCCATGAGAGTGGGGTGAGAAAAATAATTTAGCGATGTTTGGTAGGAGAAAAATAAAAAAGTGGTTGGCAAAATTTGTTTGATGGGTAACAATTTTACACATGCTATCAATAGAAAATTTTACCATCCAATGTATGGTAACATAATTTGCCCTAAGCCAACACATCTTTTCTTATCTTATCCAGCAATAAATTTTGGTCTACCAAACACATTTTCTTATCTTACCCGGCTATAAATTTTTTCCACATGTTCCTAACAAAATTTTTTGACTGGTAACAAAAAATATCTCATCTACCAAACGCCAAGGGGCTGTTTGATAGCCATCATTTTCTAAAATCTCTGGAAAACTGAATTTTTAAATTTTTTTAATTTATTGATATTATTATAAACTGAATATCTTCATCATATTTTAAAAAAAAATGAGATTCCCAGATAAAAAAACTCTCCTCTATCAAATGTCTCCTATGGAAAAAAAATCTATCCCTTTAAATTACACAAGTTTGTATCTTTTTAAATGATTTATATAAAGTATAATCAATTATATTTTGTGTAAATCTGAAAAGTTATTTTTTCTCTCTCCTCAATCACATCACTGACGTGTAAAATTAAAAAAATAAATCAGATTTACATAAAGTATAACTGGTCATACTTTATATAAGTTATTAAAAGGACATAACTCGTGTCCTTTTAAATGCCACATACTAAACCCAAAAAAATAATTACATTCATCTAGTCAATTAGTGATCCAAAGTTGTGAGTGTGATGATCATCATTGTTTAATAATAACTCCCATCATCATTTTTGAAAACATAGGAACGCAGTTGGAATCAAAGATAATATAATTAAAGTCAGTTACAAAGAGAATAGAAAGTGCAGTGCAGGTGCCGCAATCAGTTTTAGTTGGTCCGTCATCTCCATTATTAAAGAAAGTTTTACATATATGACTGAGATCTCCACGACATTCATCATATGGATGTAACCCACCCCACAAAAAAGGATTTTTATTTCAATTTAACCGGTTCTTCATGCGTGTGAACTTTATAAGAAACTTGAAAAATTGGACATGCGTCTCAAATCTAACCATGTCCTTAAAAGAAACACCAACTTGATCATTTTTTGCTTAAAAAGAGCTATTCATCATTATTATATTTATGGCATACATTGCTTTGAATTTATGTGATATGGTGGAATTTTATAAATTTATAGATAGATTTACTATATGCTGGAACTAGCTAGTAGATTCTATGGATTTATCATGAAAAATAAAAGGCATGGGAGGACTACAATTGTCACATGAACGAAGGATACCTTTTGTACTATATCCCTCCCACTTGAAAACTATTCCCGTGCAATTAAACTAATTTACCATATATTAAAGCAAATTTAAATTAATATAACATTAATCAAATATACATGATTTTGATTGCTAAGATACTGGGATCAATTACACTCATGATGTCAAATAATTTTTTTTTCTTTTTAATGAGTTGTAAAGTATCACTAATACAAGGAATATATCCCATGCATAATCTCCATTTGTAGAACAAGGAAAGAATGAACCGAAAGAGCAAGTAAATTAAAGAGAAAGGGGAACCAAGAAGGGTTGTAGCTTCTTTTTTTTTGGTACATACTTCTTTCTTTTTTTTAATTGTAATAACTTGATACCATTTAGAAGCATCGTTACAAAGGTTAAAATAATTATACTCTTCAACGGAAAATTATTCTTGTACACTTTATTATATTTTTTAGCATAAAAATTGATCCCTTATAAAAGAATCTATCAGGTGGGTATTGTATTAAAATTAAATAATGCAACATTTATACTATAAGAATGATAAAAATAAAACACTTTCGGTTCACGATTGCATGATACCTTATTTTGTTTATATATTTTTCTGAATTCTGTTTAGGTCCTTCTATTGCGCCAAAAAAAAACAAGATTACGGCGGATTGGGTAATTTGAAAAAAAAAACATTTATATGTATTAAATAAAGGAAAATTTGTTGTCCTTTTTTTTTATAACAATTTGTTGTACTTTTAAAGGATATAATTTTATATCATTTTAGACAATAACCGTTGATTTTTATCAATCAACGATTATAATTTATCGCAAATTACTAATTAATTAATAAGCTTGATAGAATAAATTATGATTGAAATTATAATTATTAATTGACGAAATAAGAAGATCTATAATGAATAAAAATTATATCTTTAAAAGGATAAATTTTAATTATCTCTCGCCCCCCCCCCCCCCCCCCCCCCCCCCCCCCCTCTCTCTCTCTCTCCGAACAAGCTTTTTGACAACCATGTAATTTATTTATACTATATGAATTGATTATATTATCATAAAGTTCAAGGCATAACATTTATTATATTACTTAAATAAAGATGAGTCAAAATTAAAACAATTTTTAAAAGAATATTAAGATTCAAATCAATTCCATATATTGTATTCGAAGGAATTCGAACTAAAGCAGCGATTAATCACTCGTGCACCGACAACTTAATTAGAATATCTATATCTCCTCTCTCTTTTTCCTCATGATTTATTGATTTGATCGACAAAGATTATATTTAATTTTGTTTTCGGCGCAAGGATCCTAATTTGTTTGAAAAGAAATAATCATAACACTAATGTAAAAAGAAAGTTGAAATATATTCTCCATTGTTAGATAAAATAAATTCTCAGTCATTAAGATACTGGTATAAGCTGTAAAACGACTTTACAAGTTGGATCACTTGTTGTGTCACATCACACATTAATGTGTTATTGCAAAGGATATTGTATTATACGAACAAGTGAATATTAACGTGCTAATCAAAGAGATTAGTACATAACAAAGATGCGTGGGTATAAAAAAATGAAATTGAGATCAAGGTCAGCCACTTGTTTCGGTTAAGTATCTTAGATTTTCAACCTTGTATATATCAGCAGTTTGTCCTTTTGTAATTTTAATTAGAAGGTGACCCAATATATTAGCATTATCATTAATTTCAGAACCCAAAGAAGATCCTACGTCTATTTTTAATAATGTTGTTTAATTTGTATATGTTCTATAGGTTGAAAGGAGTCAACACTACAAACCAGCAATTATTGTAATTAAAGATATGTGAAACTGTTAAACTTAACCTCAAAGAAAACGACACCCATCCAATTTGTAATGGCAGAAGAAAAAGACAGAACTTAGGAAGTGATCCATTTTTCTCTCTTTTATGTTATGAATTTACATTTGATGTAATATTTTATATTATTAGTAAAAAAGCTAATATATTTTTCAATAAAGATGTTTTATATAATTTCTTTTAAATGATACTACATATTTTGTCAATATTATATGAACTATTTTAAAGAGTAAATAAAATACTTATAATCAACTGAGTGACCACTAAATTAAGATCTAGTGGCATGTCATTTTTCATTTATATTATACAAATCTCACTAAGCATAGACTTGAATTTAAAAGGTTAGGGAAGTGCAAAGAAAATATTTGATCTCAATTACTTTAAATATGACCTAACGATATATCCAAAAAAGAAGTTTAGAAATCCAATTCATGCCTATAGGCTTGTTTCATAGGTATCCATTTCTATTTTTTTTTTTAATTCACTCTCCTCTTATTTGAAACTCGAGTATCGCGCTATTATCATGGGTGTGTATGGATTGAATTGAACCGATTTTTTTTAAAAATAAAATCAAATTAGTTCAAACAGTTCGGTTCAAAAAATGTTCGGTTCGGTTCAAAATTGATTTGGTTCGATTCGGAAATGGTTCGGTTCGGTTGGAAACGGCTCGGTTCGAAATCGGTTTAGGTCAACCATATTCTTGAAAGAAAAAACATAAAAAATCAAAGAAATAAAGGTAATAAAAATTGGTTCGATTTGAAAATGATTTGATTCTTGAATTAATTTTTAAAAAACAGTTCGATTCATGAACTAGTTCTTTAAAAAATGGTTTGGTTCATAAACTAATTTTTAAAAATCGATTATTTTAAGAAAGTTATTTTCGATTCACAATTCAATTCAGTTATTTTAGTTATTTTATATATCCCTAATTACCATCTTCGATCTAATGAAGAATATCATCATCAAATATATATATATATATATATATATATATATATATTTAATAAAAAATTAAAATAACATATCGTTTGTGGGACTAGGGTATAATACAAGATAATGAAGTGAGTGGAGGAACAGGAGTGGATCCCACGCGCCACCAAATGATTTGTGGGGTGATGCGCGTGAGAATGTCGAGACCTAATCAGCAATAGATAAGAAAACGACAACAAGCTTTGCTCCACTACAAAGTGGGAGTGAGTACCACGTGTCAGCTTCCTAACTCCATTTGCTAACTCGCTAAACGACACCCTCCTCCCAAGATGGACCCCCGACCCCTGCCAATTATGCATTCGTCGTTTCGTTTTCAATCTTCCATTTCATAACAATTATTTATTTTGTTAATAAAGTAGCAAAATATAATACCAAATTTTGTTACATAGCTTACAGATGGGTTTCTCTCTCTTTTATTTCTTCAGTGAGAAAGAAATGAAAAAGCCCAATTCTTATTGCAGAAAGATACCTTGTCCAAAGCTGGAAAATAATATAACACACTAACACTCCCCACCGCCATATAAAAGTAGTATATATATATTTATATGAGTTTTATTAATCTCATGTTAAAGGAGATAAGTTATCTCATGTCATAAAGACAAATTTGTGGGCTCTATCATCTGAAAAATAAAAATAAAAGAAAAGAAAAAGGTGACATAATTATCAAAGAGTGTATAGGAGAGAAAGTTATTAGATATAGCATAATAGTAATTTTTCCCTATATATATATTATGATCTAGTCTAGGGAAAATAGCAGTGGAAGAGGCTTCTATAATTCTATTCAAGACAATAACTTCAAAAGTTATTTACTTTTCACTATTTCAAACTTTGGGACTGTGTGGATGTGATGGTGGAAGAAACAATGGTTTTGGTTGAACATAAGCTACTTCAGTAAACAAAGACAATCTTTCAATCATTAATTTGTACAATAACGAATATCATATTATATATTTCAACATTATTGTTAGTATCAATATGATAAAGTCACAAAATATATAGTTTATCCATGCATATTAATATGTGAGTGATTTAGTGACTTCTACATCCTAATTATATTTTTTTTGACCCTATACTTGTGACATTATAAGTGTAAAATATCTTGTGAAACAACGGATGCAGTAGTTTTGGCCCTTACACGATCAACTTAATTCCCCTCTTTTGACTCCACTCCACTTATTATTCTAATTCGAACATAATTTGAATAGAAGAGATTATGTTTTGCTATAATTTGTATTTAATTCTGAGAATTGAATTGAAAGAATCTAGACTTTGAGGCGGCCGATACAATATAATAATACATGTTGATCAATTTTGAGGAATTTTTTTATACTTATTATCATTCTTGTTATATTACTATATATTTTTGGTTCATTATTTTAACTGTTTTATTTATTAATTGGCGAAGTCTATATTATCATTAATCGTAAATATATCGTTGATGAGCAATCCCGAACTCTCTCAACGAGTTATGAATTTTTTTTATTATCCAAAAAAAGAATTTTTTTATAACAAGTTATGAATTTTTTTTTTTTTAATTTATATGGGGTGTGCTTTGATTTTTTTATTTTTTTATTTGAGGTGTGATTCATTCACTGGAACTGGCACTTAGATATGCATAACTCTCGATACATATTTATTTATTTCTTACTATTCTCAAAAGGTTAATTTTGAATTTCTCCTATTTGCCTTCTGACGCTTTCAAAATATTCCAAGGAGCCACCCCCAACACACACAATGAGAGATTTGGAAACAGTTGTTTGATTTTTAGAATAAAAAACAAAAATATCTGTTTAATAAGTTTGTTTTGTAAAAATAATTATAACAGCGATATATTAGTCTCTTTTATTCCGCTTAGATTTTTGTTAGGAAATCATGAGGGGAATGATACATTTCCCATTGTAATTTGGTTAATGAATACCAATCTCTGAGCCAAAATAAAAAGTTTATCTTATTATTGTTTTTGAAAAAAAGAAATTTATATAAGATTGGGGTTCGTAAGAGAGGACACTAATACATACATTATACATACATATAATTATTTTGACATTAACATTTAATTTTTGATTAAATCAAAATATTTTCTAACTAAGTGTATGCCAATTTTTTTATATGATTAAAAATTTAAATCTAAATTCATTGAGTGTAAAAAATTAAACTGAGTAGTAACCAATCAAAGATAAACTGAGTTTTAAATTAAGAAAATGAACTCAATTTTTCTGTGAATTAAACCTAACTTAACTTTTCACCAAAAAAAAAAAAAATAACCTAACTTAACTCATGATTAACTCTTAGGGAGTGTTTGATAGGATGGAAAAAAAAAAGTTGCCCCGGAAAGTCGGGTAGGAAAAAAAGACTAACCATATTTGATAGAAGGGAGAGATAAAAAAGTGATTGGAAAGTTTTGTACCCATCAATTTTTTTTTGCACACAAAAGACAACCGGTGAATAATGACCACCGATGAGATGGTAAATAAAACTACCCAAGCAAATGTAAACAAAGAAACATACGAAGTTGCAGAGAGAGAGTATCGAGGGTAATTTTGTATTTTTGATTCACATTCCCATCAATATTTTCCAATCAACCAAACATAGCAATAGTAAAATTCATTTAATTTTTTCGGAAAAATTTTGGCCTATCAAATATATTTTTTTAACTTACCCGGCAACAAATTCTTCCTATCATATTCTTAGTAAAAAAATTTCCTTGATAAAATTTTTTTTCTCCTATACCAAACGCCGCGAGTATTAACGTAGTGCATTGATAAGAAGCACATTTAACTCAAACTTCCCACAATTTAAGCATCATGTTGGTTTATCGGGGACTGGAATATTATTACCTTGAACTTAGCAATTGTTTAGAAAGCTCTAAAATTAAAATCATAACCATTCAAAAGTTACATGTAATATGTGTAATAAAACTTCCTGCATTTTAATCAAAGTCCAAAATTTTCATATCCTATGCCATTATCACTTTTCACTTACGGACCTTTGAGTTAGTCAGAATCATCATGTCGAATTGCACGCCCTTCTCTCATCTAAGAAGAGGCATTCATGATGAACAATAATATAATTCAAACATTAGAAAGTTCTTGCACAAACATTTTTCAATTTTTGTCCTATCATAGAATCTTCTCCGATTTGAAATGCGGGGCATGCTATAAAGTTAACTGTATATTATGCTTTTTTTAACATGCGGAAACAAAAAATCATATGGCCAAATATGTTATGATCATAGTTATCGCAAAATATGATTTATGTTCCCCATAAAAATCTCTAATCTCTGGGAAATATATTAATCACTAGTCTCTTCCATGGATATTGTCAATAGCAGTAGTCTTAATCAAAGATATGGAATAAGCATAGTCAAATGACACGGGAGTGAACTAATTTGTCCATCATGAAACAAGATAACAGAATATCTTGCATTATAATAGACACTTATCTTATGAATCTTATTATTAATCATGTAATCCCTCTAGACCCTTGATGTAAAAGGAGGACATTCCATATTGAAATTCATAAATATTCCACATTATAATATATGGCCCTTAAAACGTGGGTTCAAGAAGGTTCAAATTGATGGCTAGTGTGGTTTAAGCTAAGGGCAAATATACCCCAAAATTAAACAAGGAATCCATGCCCAAGTTATAAATATGAAAGTGAGAGGGAATGAATGAGAATATGTTAAAAAGTAAGGGGTCCTAGTGGAAGAAAAGGGACGATAATAACGGCCCTAATTATGCATATATATATACATAAATTAATATACAAGTTGATGACAGAAAATACATATGCGCACTTAGTGTTAAGAAGGGCAATGCTCCAAGTCTTTCCACACTGAAAAGGTACACTCACACTGGACCCATTATAAATACCATTTATCTCAGTGCTCTTCCAAAAGGAAAAAAATAAATTATTTTTATGGACAGAAATTGGAATCTGATTGATGGGTTCTGCCTTTAATCATTCCTCTCTTTTTCAGCTTAAATAGAAACTATTAGATTAAAAAAGGAAAGAGGAAAATGGTAAACACCTTGCTTAGCATCACTTGCCTTTTTTAACTGAACATATGAGTGTTATGATAACACAGAATGATATAATAAAAACAGTCATATCGAATTTCCGTGATACGAATGTTGAAAATAACAGTGCTATATAATCTATAGCACGTTCCTAGAGGGAATATTAGAATCACTTAGCTTTACTAAGAAATGCACCATTAATTTTCTCCTTTGCATTTACTAACATAGAAAAAGTATGGACAAGTTTAATGAACAATCTCTCTTTGGTGAATCCCCACGTACCCTTTTCCTGTTCTTTCATCCTTTTGGAATTTATTCTTGCTGCTTATACTTCGAGGAATGTAAAGTTTTCACTGTGAGGCATAAACTTTGTGCACTTCTCTAAGATCAGGAACATGACAACTTTCCAACCAAAATTCAAGGCAAAGAGAGTTGCATGCCATGGGAATGAGGAATTAAAACTAAGGAAATTGTCTGATTTTCTTCTTTCTCTCCTTTTTTTTATTTTTTGAGTAAATATCATTTTCGGTCCTCAGCAAATTTTACGACGCCCGATTTAGTCCCTAGCAAATAAAAGAGCTATTCGTGGTGCCTAGGAAATTCAAAGTGGATCAATTTTAGTCTTTTGAGGGACTAATGTGGATTTTTTTTGAACTTGTGAGGTATCACGATTTCAACTAAATGGGTCCATTTTGAATTTCTTAGGGACCACGAATAGCTTTTTTATTTGCTAGGACTAAAGCGGGTATCGTAAAATTTGACGAAGACCAAAAAGAATATTTATTTAACCTTTTTTTTTTCATGGATGGCTTTCACATGTAGAGTAAAGAGAGGGAAGAGAATATTAAGCACTTTTCGTTTCATTTTGGAGGGTTCTTTCACTCACTGCTTCTTGACCTTAACTAACACCAACCGCATGGGGAGACAAAGTCATGTCATTGTCCTCAAACGTACCAAAAAATAGTAATAATGACAAATGTGAAATTTTTAAAAATGAAAACAACAAAATTCCTCATCCATTCATATTTAAAAGTAAGATTAAAATTCCATGATTATTTATAAGCTGTTGTGAAAAATGACAAACCAACCACAGATGTGTGGATCCTAAAAGATATTCTTCTCTCATCATTTCAATATGTATATGTACTATCCTCTTTGCTTCTAATTAAGTTCGTCCTTACATAGAAATCTTTTAAAGGTTGTGAAATAAGTAACCAATAAACGAAAATGCATGCACCGAGATGTCCTTAATCGTAATGTAGTTGGTTCTGGTCTTCATACAACATAAGACAAGTATGAAGGAAATTGTAAAGAACCAATTCAACCCAAAAGCTTAAGCTGGTGGGTGAGGGCTTTTTAATAGTTTTATATATATCAACACACCCCCTCACACGAGAGCCCATTGGGTTTGAAGGGTGGACAATGCACATGCTCTCTCTGTATAATCCACGCTTCAAGTCCAAAGGGCTCTTGTGTGAGGGGGTGATACCCTTATCCAACACTTTGACATTTTGGGTTGAAGTGGTTCTTTACAGAAATGAAAGGAAATTTCATCATAATTAGTTGCATGTGTAATGGTTTTCTAAGAGAATATAAATCAGTAATTATATTCCAGAAAGATTTTGCATATTTCAGCTATGAAAAGTGTCTTAACCAAAACACTTTTTCCTTAAAGAAACTTTTAGATATTACGTTTGCATCTTACATCATAAACTTGTTTTAACTCAAGTTTACATAAATCTTAAGACTTCTGATCAATTATGCTTCAACAAGTGAATCAAGCATTAAGTTTCTAAATTAGTTTGTTGAGAAGGCCACATGGGGATATGGTAGCTAGCTTTCCAAAATACAAAAGAAAAGGGAAGGGAAATGCCATAAATGTAAAAAAAGTTTAACAAGAAGAACTGCCATATATGTATAAAGACATATTCACCAACCATGATTTACATGCTTGTCCTATTGAATTTGTTGAAATTGTTGAAGAGCCATCATAGTCACTCTGCTGTCTGCAGTACTCAACTGTCAATCTTTCCATTTTCACATGCCCACAACATAGTATGCACAGTGCATTCATGAAAACTATATCTTTAAAAAGAAAAAAATGGAAACGTACGATAGACAGCATATCCAACAGATAGCTCAAAATATCAAGGGCATATCACTAAAGCATTAAAGAGAACCGCACTTGCTTCATAAATCATGAACTTGTACATAGAGAGAAATGCTACAAAATACTATTATTGTCAGGATAGACGGTACTATAGCACTTTCTTTGGTTTGGCAAATCAAATTTACATGCACGGACATACATACAGATACAATGTTGTATTCACTTTCTTGTTTGTTGTGTGGCTTGGTTTCTGTGTTTATTTTCTTGCTTCTGTTATTGTGGCTTGAAATTATAACAGACATTACTCTAGGGTCTTGTGTAAAATATTAATTGAAAATCCCAAGAGGAAGAAAATTTTAAAATTTATGACAGAAGTGGAGGCAGTTTTTGCCTCTTCGAATTACAGTATGTTTCGTTTGCATGTAAGATTGTTCCTTGGATCAAATAGCTACTGTTAATGTTAAATGGTGTTTCTATCATTGGAGCATGCTCAGTGACATGTCATAATTTCAAATCAACTTAAAAAGTATTTAAATGCCCTTGCTCAGCAAGGACAGATATTAAGAGAAAATAGTAATGTTATTATTAAAGGTAAACTGAGAAAAAAAGTAAAAATAGTGAAAAAGAAAGCAAGAAGTGATCTTAAGCAACGGTTCAGAATTTCTAAAAGTTTTTGGGTGAGCTAGGTCGTGCTAGAATAATTTGAGATAAAAAGGTGGGATTCCACCATTCCAAGGGGCCTAAATACGACATTGGCACACAGTACACATCCTAGTCTGTGCTATATATTTATGTGTTGCTTCTTGCTACACATTGGCAAATCAAGTTAAAAGGAACATCTTAACTTCTCTCAACCTCCAATCATCACTTTCCATCACTATTACCACCACCACCAAAAGACTGAAAATCTCTCACTTTCTTTAGCCATGCCACAGAACTGCATAGCACCAAAACCTGAATACTGCAATAGCCTCTCTGTGGAAGGACCACCAGAGATGACTGAGCCCCATAACTCAAGTAGTGTCCTTGCCTACCCCATACGAACCAATGAACAATCTTTCCCAAAACTCACTATGCACCCCATAACTTTGAAGGTAACTTACCTTTCACAAAACAAGAGTTTCAGTAGTACATATATCCCATACTTACATTGATTCCATGACAGCACTATAGACATTCATGTGATAAATTTTTTTGTTACTAATTTTTTAGCATCTGTTCTGTTTTGGTTTGCAGTTTGAGGAATTGGTGTACAAAGTTAAACTAGAGGAGAAAGGAATGTGTTGGGGCAGTACATGGACTTGCAAAGAGAAGACCATATTGAATGGAATCACAGGTGTTGTATGCCCAGGAGAAATTCTTGCTATGCTTGGACCATCAGGTAGTGGCAAAACCACACTTCTCACAGCTCTTGGAGGCCGTCTCAGTGGTAAACTATCTGGAAAGATCACATACAATTCTCAGCCTTTCTCAGGTTCCATAAAAAGAAGAACAGGTTTTGTGGCTCAGGATGATGTGCTATACCCTCATCTGACAGTCACAGAAACACTAGTGTTCACTGCACTTTTAAGGCTTCCCAACAGCTTGACCCGAGATGAGAAAGTTCAGCATGTGGAGAGAGTTATCACTGAGCTAGGACTAACTCGTTGCAGGAGCAGCATGATAGGAGGACCACTTTTCAGAGGAATATCAGGTGGGGAGAAAAAGAGAGTGAGCATAGGCCAAGAAATGCTCATCAATCCAAGCCTTTTGTTGCTAGATGAGCCAACTTCAGGTTTGGATTCCACCACTGCTCAAAGGATCCTTAACACAATCAAACGCTTGGCTAGTGGTGGTAGAACTGTTGTCACCACCATTCATCAACCCTCAAGTCGCCTCTACTATATGTTTGATAAGGTTGTGTTGCTGTCCGAAGGGTGCCCCATCTATTATGGTCCTGCTTCAACTGCCTTAGAGTACTTTTCATCTGTTGGTTTTTCAACATGTGTGACTATCAATCCAGCTGATCTCTTGCTTGATCTTGCCAACGGTAATACTTATTAATCATTTGTTTGATTTCATATTTGTCTAATGATAGTTAATAACTACCATTTTTCTCTCTGACACACAATTTAATGGCTTAAATGGTTCTATTAAAAATTCCCTTCCCCAGACACTCACGAAGTGGGTATTTGAACTGGGCCGGCCCTTTGATAGTTAATAACTACTTTAAAAAGTGGAAGCTGGACACACACTTTTTTTCTATTCATTGTGGCTTAAATGGTTCTATTAAAACAAACAAAAAATACATTTTTGTTTACTTGAGATGGAGATGTGGTCTAAACTTCCTGAAATTTACCACTGAAAATCTAGAGGGAACTCGGCTAATTTAGAGAGAACCATGTATCATATTTATCTCTTTAATTATTTATATGCAAAGTCCAAGTCTTGGACAGACTCGAGTATTATTTTGAAGAAAGCAATACTAACAATGTCATGACAAAAATGGAAAATTTGCAGGGATTGCCCCGGATTCCAAGCATTCAACTGAACAAAGTGAGGGGCTGGAACAAGAGAGGAAGCTGGTGAGAGAATCTCTAATCTCTGCTTATGACAAGAACATAGCTACAAGGCTGAAAGCTGAGGTTTGCAGCTTGGAAATGAACAACTACAACATCACAAAAGATGCTTGCTCAAGTAGGTCTTCTATCTTTAAAGGAAAAAAAATCAGTGAAAAAATGTAGTCTTAACTGGTCTGAAATAACTTTTTATTGATAAATTGATGCAGGAATTCCCATAAAATCAGAGCAATGGAGCACAAGCTGGTGTCATCAGTTCAAGGTACTATTACAGAGGGGAGTGAGGGAGCGAAGGCATGAAGCCTTCAACAGGCTGAGAATATTCCAAGTCATAAGTGTGGCGTTTCTTGGTGGACTCTTGTGGTGGCATACACCAGAGTCACATATTGAAGACCGGGTAAGTAATTAATAATTGCTTCAATTTTATTTTATCTTCTCTAGTTGATTGTAAGTGGTAACTAACAATAATAACATCATTTAACTCAAGAAGTTCTGGTAATATAAGTAGGCCTTTAACCTCACTGAATTTTTCTTTTCCTTTTCATATTCAAGTCAACATCACATATCTTCAACTCCAAGAAATCAAACTAAGATCAATAATGCTTAAGAGGGACTAATATGGGGTTGTATGTGTAATGCAGGTTGCCTTGCTCTTTTTCTTTTCTGTTTTCTGGGGATTCTACCCTCTCTACAATGCAGTTTTCACATTTCCTCAAGAGAGGAGAATGCTGATCAAGGAACGTTCATCAGGAATGTACAGGCTTTCTTCCTATTTCCTTGCTAGAACAATAGGAGACTTGCCACTGGAGCTTGCACTTCCAACTGCATTTGTCTTCATAATCTATTGGATGGGAGGGCTTAAACCTGATCCTGTGACTTTTATCCTTTCACTTCTTGTGGTTCTTTACAGTGTTCTTGTATCTCAAAGTCTCGGCTTAGCATTTGGTGCTATTTTGATGGAAATTAAACAAGCCACTACTCTAGCTTCTGTCACAACCCTTGTATTTCTCATTGCTGGAGGGTACTACATACAACAGATTCCTCCCTTCATAGCATGGCTCAAGTACTTGAGCTATAGCTACTACTGTTACAAGCTACTTCTCGGTGTTCAGTACGATGATAATGATTATTATGAATGCTCAAACGGGATGTTGTGCAAGGTTGCAGATTTTCCTCCAATCAAATCAATGGGTTTGAATTATATGTGGGTTGATGTGTTCATTATGGCCTTGATGTTGGTGGGTTATCGACTAGTTGCTTATTTAGCACTGCATAGAGTTAGGTAGATCTATATTCTGGCGGAGCTCCCATACACGTAGCATGAGAATTTGAAGAGTTTTTGTGCTAATTCAACTGAGGAATAATACTAGAATATTAGCCTTTTGATGGAACTTATGTAATCAGATTTTTATCAACAACTCTCTCCCATGACCAAGTTGGATGTACAAGACTTTTCTTATTTTTTATCACAGTTTTAGAGAATACTAATTCCAAGTGTTACTTCAGCATAAATTTCAATTGCATGAACAAAAGGAATATGCCACATGATAAGAAGCAAGGAAAATAACATTACGCATTCCAGTCCACATAAAAGATCAAAGATAGCAACCAGACGTTGAGGCTAAATGCTCAGAATCCTTTATCCCAGAAAAGATCAATTTGATGCCTTTGATTGAAACCAAAAATCTTCTTGTTTCATTTCTCCCTGAAGAATTTACAACCTAGAGTGGACAATTATCAGAATAATTTTCCAAAAAGGCTCTAGTGGCACATAACAAGAAGATTTTTCTAATTGAGTGATAATAATCATAATTTTTCCATGGTGCTTTAGGAAGATCAGAAGCATTAGCATACCATTATATTTGAGCCAACCAAGGGATATTCATCATCCAATGAGTTCTAGAGGATGACACAATTTAAAATCAAATAATAATGAAGATTAAGCTTAGTTAATGCACATAATGAAGAGTAAGACCAAAATAATTGGTAATAGAAAGTGGGTGGATATTGGCAATGTGTTCTGAGGACCTACAAGACCAATGAAATCAGGTTAATACTTCATCTACATAAGAAATGACATCTAAAAGATATCCTTGTCACACCCTACTTTAGCATAGTGCATTATCCAATCTAAATCACTCTGAAGTTGGTCATGGAAAATGACTATCTATAATTCTGCATAAACACAGTAACATTTGAAACAGGTAAACTGCAGAAGGGTATAAGATCTCTCAATCGGCTTGTCAATCAATTATTAGCTAAATTTGGAGAAGGAAAGTAAAATATGTAACCTATGGTTTATCTGTGTCTGAGATATGGAGAAAAGTAGTACAGGATGATAATTTGACATCAGTCAGTCAAGAGTGATTCCATCAAAAGTAGAAAATCATTATATCACACTTGATGGTTCTCATTTTCTCTTATGTGTTAGGTATTTAGTCATAAACAACAAAAAGGTAATGCACATAAGAACTATTTTATTCATGATAAAGCCGTAATTAATCAAAGGTCAGGTTTTCCATGACGGTTTAATAAATCAACAAAATTAAGGAAGTGAATCTTTTGACGCATAAAAAAAGTTATAACAATGCTTACGTCCAGAAGCAAAAAGGATTCATTATTATTTGCCATTGAGGACTTTTAATATATGGGTTTTATAAGAGTTATATGCTGTGGGAAAAGTGATTGTGTAATATTATAGAGATTCGTTTTGCATGTCTTAATTTTTATTTATTTTTTTTGTTTTAAAAAGTGTGGGCCCCACAAAATATTGTGTGTGTAGGAAACTTTGTTATGTCATGTTAAAGGACAACGAAAACCCTTAATATGTGTATATATATACATATTAGTAGAAACCTTGCAGCATAAATAGCAAAACAACAGTAGAATCTGAAATTTTAATGGTCCGATTTGGCCTCCACATAACTCAAGCATCAGAGGTGAAGGTTCACATCACACCTAGCCAACTAGGCCTTATGCAACCATGCACCAATCGCCATTGTTCAATGACACCCCCTGATGCAGGCATTATATGCAATTGTCAAGCAACTATGTTTGAACAGCTGCAAGAACTCTCTCCCTTGTGCATCATGACTATTCCTGTTGTAAAGAACCAATTCAACCCAACAGCTTAAGCTTTTGGATGATGATACATTAATGGTTTTATATATCTCAACATGCCCCATTACACGAGAGCCCAGTTGCGAACAAAGAAATTTCACTTGAAAGAAAAGGGGACTTTTGGGTGAGGCTACATTAATGGTTTTATATATCTAACACCCGTAAATATCAGAAATTTTATTAATTACAGGGACTAACATTTGCTATTGGAGCATTCCATTACTTTGAGCATAATCCACAGGGAACTCGGTTCATTGTACAAAACCCATTTTACAAAATCCAAACAACCCATTATTTACTTTCCGAAATTATAACTACAAAAGAATAAACAAAATTGAGGAATGTAAATTGTCCACGGAAGAATCATGATATCATCAAGAGATGATAATAAAGAAGAAATTGGTCAAAAGTAACCAAAAAATTAAGATTCGAAATTTGGCTTAGATACGAGATACCACATTCCATTCAAACATTTTACACGTGAGTGGGACCTGAGAAGGGCTTCATTCTGAGATTGAGAAGTCAATCTGAGTGATGCTATGTTTGAAGCACATTGAACATATCCAAAGTGGTGGTAACAAACACCGAAAGTTCCATGAAAGAACTTCATTGATAAGATGCAACATCAGTTGAATCTTGGATGCTTCTATACGTAAGAGCCTTTTCATTGCCCAAATTTCCTACCTGAATCTTACTTTAAGGTAATGAATGTTAGAGACCCAAAAATATCATTTTTCTTTCTTTCTGTATTTTTGCATTTTGTACTCAATCAGCGATAATTATCATTGCCATAGTAGCAACTCTACAGACATCAATAACTATCATTGCCATAGCTTCAGCAATAACTAACTTTTTCCTTTCATTCTTTCTTCTGGTCTTCAATCACCTTCGTCACATGTTGTCATTTTGACCTACCGACATATATTCACAAACTTAATTAGGCAATATAAAAACAAAAATCTATCAAAACTACATTACCCACAATCAGCAACTAAAGCAATCAAACATAAGATAAACAGGAATATTCTCATTACCAAAATTTTCCATTACCAACTTACTACCTATCTAATTATCGATTAACATTTTCTCTCTCTTCAAAAACTTTTTAACATTCTCTAATTGATCCAATGGTGATGTAATGGGTAGTAAGTTAGGAGTAAGAATTTTTAATAGTTAAAATATCTTACTTTAAGATAAAAGCTCAATCCAAAGTCTAGTTTCAAGAGTTCAAAACCCTACTTAGTCCTAAATAGATAGAACATGTGTCTTCAAGATAATTAATGTTTATTGCCGTAACTATTACTAATTAGTTTTGATATGATATGATAATCTTTAAATTCAAAAGCACTTCCACTAAAAAATTGGGAATTGATAGTGATCATAGTCCAAAGAATCGGATATAATCACATACGATTGAGTCTGGTCCAATAAATCTAACACGATCATGTATCATTTAGTCATTGGCTGATGAGGTGGTCATCAGGTCCTGCTAGGGGATTCATAGGATGAAGTGCACACACAATGCGTTCAGTATTTGTTAAGTCTTGATTTGGGTTTGATCTCGTAAGAGGTCTTAGCCTTGTGGATTTTAGTGGGCCATGATCTAGATCTGATAGGAAATTAAAATTTAAAAATAGATAATAAAAAAAAGTAATAAATAAAGATATAATAGAGAATAAAACAGTAAGAAAAACGTGTTTTTCCAACAGTGAAATCTCATGTCCCATGGAAGATTATTTCTACGGGAATGAATAATTAAACATTAGACTCGTAGTTGACTTGGTCCGTATTTTTACTTCAAATTTCTCAGCCCAACCCATATATTTTATCATAGTTTTTAAGTGTGTCCATTGGACTTGACTTGTCTTGACATCCTTAATATCGAGGTTAAGGTTGGACCCATACACCCATAGCTAAACTTTACTTACCTATGGTGCAAGAATTTAAAACACCACAAGCATTTTTTAACAACAATGGTTGGATTAACATAATTGATTAAGATTAATTGGTAATAACATGATAGTAATATAACTTGATTGTTACAATATCTTTCCCGGATAAATATTGTATTTGTACAACCCATAATTTCTTTTTAATTATCAAGTAGTGAATAGGTAAACGAAAGAATGACTATTTTGCCACGTTTCACCAAATTATTTACCAGACTGTCACGCAGTAAAAATTTCCGAAATGCCACGCGGCATAATTCGCTCCACTGTGCAGAGAATTATGTTTGCAAATAATTCGCTACACGCTGTAGCGAAATATGTTGTGTCTGTTGAGATATATAGTCTCACATTAGTTATATGTGCAACTAATGTGGAGTTTATAAGGTCTTGGGCACTCTCACCCTTTGAGCTAGCTTTTATAATGCCATAGGCACTCCCACCCTTTGAGCTAGCTTTTGGGGTGGTGTATCCCAAGATTCTTTACAATTAATGCCAGATATTCTGCCGATCAATTCTATTCACAGTGTCAGGGTGCACAATCAGTAAAAATGACACGTGTCAAGCTGGCAACAATCTAGTAAATAATTTGGTAAAGCGTGGCAAAATGGTCACTCTATTTAACGGTTATTATTATTATTTTCCCAAAGTATTTTTTCAACTAGTGGAAGATTAATTTTTTCAAACGAAGATTATATTAATTGGATAAAATTCTTCCAATAAAATTTGTTTATACACAGGATCGAACTCCTGTTAACATATTAAGAATTCAATTATCTGGCAATTGTGCTCGACTTTGTTGATAAACTTATTATTATTTTAATTTTATTACTCGTATTACTTAATTGGAGATTGTTAAATCAATTTAAGATCAATGATAATTTTTACTAACATTTACTCTAAAATTAATCCAACGACAGTCAGGTAATAAGAATAATATAATCGCTCCCAAATGAAATAAAATAGTGGGAAAGAAAGGAAAGGAAAAAAAAAAAAAAACGACGCTCCGTTTGGGGAATCGATAATTGTGTTTTGTGGTGCGGAGAGAGAAAGAGAAGAGAAGATGGAGGGTGAGGAAGGAGGAGGCATAAGACTGAGCAAGAGATTCTCCGATGACAAGGGTGGCGGAGAGGTCGATTACAAGACCAAATCAGGCACCGCATGGAGCCACTCTTATCTCAACCAGAAGCCATGGCACCCTCTCTCTTACCCCAATCAACGTCGCAAGTGGATCGCCGAACAAACCCACTCAAACCGCCAACGCCGTTCCGACGAGGTCGCACGTGAGGCAAGTATTCCACCCTTCTTCCACCCAATTCCAATTCAAATTTCAGTTTCAATTACCCTTATTCTCTTTGCATTTGCAGTATGCTCATGAGCAAGAGTTCTTTCGCCAAACATCTCTCATCTCCAAGAAGGAGAAAGAAAAGGTTCCATTTTGCACCCAACCCTTTTTTTATCACTTCATTTGCTTTCATGGGTTGCATTTTGTTTTGGGTTTTAATTTAGGTTTCTTAATGGTGTATGTGTTTGTGTGTGTGTTTGTAGGTGGAGCTGATGCAAGCTGTTAGCTTTATGTATGTTCGTCCTCCTGGTTACAACGCCGAAAGTGCTAAAGCTGCGGAGATGAATGATGAGAAGAAAATGGAGGAGATTAGTAAGGAGCCTCAACCTCAAGACCCAAATGCTCATGGACCTTCCTCTTCAATGTACCTCTTTTTCTCCTTTGCCTTGACTTTATTTTTATTTTTTTCAATTATCAAACTACTCATGTAACTAGTTTTCAGTTCTTGAGTGATTGAATATGTTGGTAAATCATTTACTTCCTAGGGCATCGAGTTCCATGAATTTGAGTGAAGAGAAGAAGAAACCAAGGCCAAAAGATGTTTTTGGGCGTCATCTACCAACTGAAGAAGAATTCGAAGTTCTTAAAAATGCGCCAAGGTATGTCAATTACTGTTAGTTTCTGTCTTTTGTTTAGTTATATTGCACAACCCGTTTATATAGTATTCTTCCTACTAATGATTAATTTTTGTCTAAACTGTTGGACAAGTAAACTATGTTGACGTGTGGCATCATCAAAGATATCAACCTTGAGTGCGTAGGATCCACATCGTCACTTTGATTCCACAGAAGCATCTTGGTTTAAAGTTTAAACTTATAGAGGGACTAGATTCACTACAGGAATTCATTCTTTCAATCTCCTATTAAGAACAACTGTGTATGTTGAAATCACAGTTTCAAACCCACATAGGGCATTGCTCAATTGTAGGGGAGGGGGGGAAATTATTGGTAATTGTTACATCATGGAAGGGAGCTAGGTATTAATGATTAGGTCACAACATATGTGTTGAAAGTGACTGAAATCTTTAGTTTCAAGTGCATCCTAGATCGGTTTTGGTAATTGACAGACTGATAAAAATTCTGCCTGATTGCCACAGATTTTTAGCTTCTATTATTGTATTTCAGAAAACCAAACTTCATGCACTACATTTTGACATGCAAGTGTATGTTTCTAGTTTAAATTGCTGCTGTAAGACCCCATGAATTGCTGTGAACCTATTTAATTGCACTTTTAGTAACTGAATGGCTTTTAGGCTGGAAACAGGAGTTCCTGGCAGGGTGAAACCTTTTGGAGTTGAAGTTCGCAATGTAAAATGTTTAAGATGTGGGACCTATGGTCACCAAAGTGGTGATCGTGAGTGTCCGTTGAAGGATGCTATAATGCCTAATGAAGAGAGCAGATTGAAAAGAGATGACCCCTTGAATGCTATTCTTGCTCATACAGATCCTACTGAGGTCCTTTACTCGTTTTATTGAACTATTGTTTGAGAAATTTTACAATTTTGTCTTGACATTGTGGATTAATACACTTATGCAGCGGTACAGTTTGATTTAATTGAATTTTTGTAAGTTTTTTAATTTTTTGTTGACAGATTTGCTAGTTTGAATAGGTGTTACTTGGTATTTCTTTTTTTCAGCCTTCCCTTAAATAATTAATACATTGTTCTTCAACTCAATTACGCCTTGAAGCCAATAATTTGCTATATACGTATCATACCTCTGTTATAAAAAGAATATAGCTCACATAATGGTGAGATGGCTTACATCTGAGTACAAACTGATGTTCATATTTGCTGTCAATTACATTTGCAAAAATGCCATTTCTGCCTGTCTTCCTTTATCTCAATCCCAATCTTTACTTAGTTTAAGATCTTTGGGACCTTAATTCATTTCAACCAATTGTTGAATGTGAGATAATTTAAGCAAGCAATAAGAATTAGTATCCACCAGTTTCTAACGATATTCTTTTCATACTATAGAAGGGAAAATGCTTACTCTCCATCATTATTCATAGTTCCATGCATTTCTAATCCTTTTTAAATAGAGTTTTGCTCTATCATCATACAAGCAATGCCCAATCTTTGATAAGAGTGTGTTTAGGTAAGCTTATTTTATTTTTGTAAAAGCTGAAAATGAAAATGTTTTTAGAGAGAGGTTTTCCCAGGAAAGCACTTATTGAGCAAAATAACTAAAACCAAATGTGCACTGTTTCAGAGGATTTAGAGAATTCAACCTCCTTGCCTTCAGACTATCTAAAATCTAAAGAAAGTTTTATGTCCTTTATCGTGGCACTGTTTGCTGTTGGGTAATGCATCCTTGAGTTATTGTCATGCAAATTGTAGTCTAGATACAATGAAGATGTTATCACTTTATTTTTTAATTTTTTTCCTAACAAGATGGTAATATTGATTTCTATTTTATTGTGTTTGGCAAACAATGCAGCCTCTGAAATGGGAGCTCAAGCAGAGGCCAGGAATCAGTCCTCCTCGTGGAGGGTTCAAACCGGATGATCCCAACCAGCAGATAGTTGCTGAGGAGGACATATTTGATGAGTATGGAGGTATCTGCTAGAAGCCCTTATATTAGAAAGTAATTTGATTGCCTTGAAGTCTTGGAAGTTTATCCAAATCAACCATAATCGTCCCCTATTTTGCAGGTTTTCTCAGTATGGGTAATATCCCCGAGTTATTGACCAACTTTTCTAAGAAACCAAAAAAATCCAAAAAGAGCAAGCATAAAAGACAACAACTAGTACATTCAGAAAGTGAAGCATCTTCTGATGATGGAGAGAGGAGGTCTAAGAAAAAAAAGGTTAAGGTAAACAAAAAGAAGCGAGTTCATGCAAAGTCTAGTTCATCAGAAACTTCAGTCTCTGAAAAAGATCAAAGAAAGAGCAGACACAAGAGTTCCTACCCATCACAAGATTCGGAGAGTGACTGGAATGATCGAAGTAGAAGGACTAGACAAGAGCATTCCTTTTCGCCCAAAGTTTCTGATCGTCCTAGGCATGGCCGGGGTGGTAAACATGGCAGACAAAGGCATTCTTTATCAACTGAGGGGCATAGGCATAGTCCTGATGGGCACCACAGAAATTACAAGAACAGCGATAAGCATTCTTATTCATCGGAAGATTCTGACAGTGACAGGGATGATCGAAGTAGAAAGAATATACAACCGCATGAGAGGAAACATAGCAAAAAAAGACATTCTTATTTGCACGAGGATTCTGGTACTGCAGGTTATCATGCAAATTATAAAAGCAGGGATGAGCATTCTTATTCTTCGGATGAATATAATCACCAAAGACAACCCAAGGTCAAAAGGAGCAACCATAAACACTCATCAATAGCCAATTGCGATTCTCAAAAAAATAACACAAGCTATGGTTTTGATCGCTACGATGGAAGTCAGAAGTGCAGCTCTGAGCATTCTTATTCATCTGAGGATTCTGATGTTGACAAGGATGATCGAAGGAAAAGGATCAAACAAAAGAGCCGCAATACACCTGAGCGTGATGTGAGTAAACAAAACAGAAAAAAGCGGTGTTATTCGTCTAAGGATTCTGGTGGTGATGGATATCATAGAAGTGAAAAGAGAAGATATTATTGATCTGATAATTCTGATCATATGAAAGACATCATAAGTTGAGAAGCAGAAGCCACAAGCATTGAATGGCTCATTGAAAATTATCACTAGCATTCATCTCAAGTCTTACCAAGGGATGCCAAAATAGAAAAAGCCGTTTTCAATGTCAGCATTATCGTCAGTGTGTTAATCAGTCTGATTCATACTAAGTTGCGTGCTGTATTAAATAGGAAGCTGCAAATTAGTGCGCCATCAGTCTTTTGTATTAGTTATATGGTCTTTTAATAGACGTTCGTTCGTGTAACAAGCATTCGTTTCTTCTGTTTGAGATCGTTTCTTATGAAGTGGTTTACTTCGTAGCATAAAATACGAAATTATAAATGTTAAATTAGATAATTGGCCGATGTTGGGATAAAATAAATAAATATTTTAAAAAAAAAAACTATGAAGTTGTTAAAATTTATGTAGTATATTGTTTAATAAATATTTGAAAATATAGTTTCTCATGTCTCATACATCACATAAAAAAGTGAATGAGATTTATTTATTTTTTCTCTATTTTTTCTTTGGTGGATTTTAATTTTTATCTATTTTTTTGTGTATTGCACGAGACAAGTTCTCGTTAATTATACCTTTATGTATTCTTTAAAGTACATAGTTAAATTTCTTTTGTTTAATTTTCCCTTTATTAAAGGATTTTTTTTTTCTTGGATTCTTAAGAGATTTCTTCATACCCTTTTAAATTAAAAACTAATTAGTCTTTTTCGTAAGTTCAAACCCTTACAAATCTCAAACCTATTTATTATTTTATCCATCATCCCTTCTGGATAAAAGTAGGTTTTGGTTATCCATTCAACAAGGTTAACAAAATCGATTTCAATGAGATTCTCCGCAATCCACAAGTAACTCCCAATTTACTTCCCTCAATCTCGCCGTGGGTCGAATCAACAAGATTGCACTTATTTTTTTAACAATATGTTAATACGAATTTCATTCAAATTTCGTAGATTGCTTAAACTCATTTGTCATTAGCGGCAAAATACACCAACCCACTTGAACCTACCTTGCTTAATTGCAGGTTAAAACGTGTTCAACTCGTGGATTTATCTGCCAGTTTAATTTTTATTTTTACTTTTTATTTTTATTTTTAAAGATATTAATTAATAATATTTTTTATACCTCTTTTATATTCATTTGATACCTTTTATATTTATTGGGAGTATAATTTTTTAAAAAAATTACTTTTTAATATGTTGGCGGATGATGCAGGTTGGAAGCGGTTCGAAGTGCGTTACAAATTTTAACCAACTTTCGAAAACAAGACAAGAGAAGCTGGGTTATTTTAAGATTGACGACGAGAGCCGAGCAGGTAAGGTTATCCACTTTGCCACTTCTAAATGTTGCTACTGCAATAAAGGAATGAATTACCACTCACTCACACAATGGAATATACAATCCTCAAGATTTCAATAGCTACAGTAAAACTAGGGCATCTTCAACAATAGGCCCAGGTAACGCAATCTGAAAACTCGACATAGAGTAAATTTCCCAGCGGCAAAAATAAGCCCACTAGTACAGAATATGTACCATTACAATGAGATTTTAACGCAAGCAAAGTTATAATTCAATTAAGACAAAAAAAAAAAAAAGGATTAAATTCTTAACCACTTAATAAAAAAAATGTTAGAACATTTCAAAAATAAAATCACTTCTACCAACTACCTCTATTTCAATCCTATAAAGTACAACTAGGGAACAGTATTTCTTTTCTTCTCTTTTTCGGTAAACGGAAGAGTATTTCTTACTTAAATTATGAAACTTTTCAAAACTAAATATTAAAATAATATAGGTTGCGTTCGATTCAAAATTGATCAAAGATTGCTCTTCGGCCGATCCCCAAATCCAGAACAATTTGTAAAACAATTTATCAAAAACAGAGTTTCCAAGTACTTTAAAAAAATAAAGTAAATTGCATCTGTAAACTAGAATAATCCATATTTCTAACTCAATATGCAGACAAGTATAGTTCATGTTTCTAAAGCAAACACACACCCTGATATATGAAAAGAAACAGTAAGCTATATTGCAACCATAAATAAAGTGCCTTAAGTGAAAAACAAGCTAATTTTATAAGCTTTGATTTTCTTATATTGCATGAGAATTATTTTCCCGTGTTATGACTCAACTAGTAATAGGCCTCACACTTATTTAAAACAAAAAAACAAAAAAATTTGCACGCAAATTGAAAGATCATAACATGAAAAAACATTTCTCATACAATATGAGGAAACACTTTTCACGCAACATAAAAACTGTTGTCCCCTAATTTTATTGACACAAATTTCATTTTATTTATAAAAATAGCTGCTTGTTATATTTATATTTTCGTTTGCAAGGAACTAAACCCTAGTTCTATACCCAAATTGGCAAATTCAACTATATCCTAACTTAATTTCTATTCAATTGAATTTAAATAAGAGGATATAAGAAGAAATTAGAAGTGCGTTTGACAAAGTTAATCGTCATATTAAGCAAATAATATGAGTTATATAACCGTGTATATTTCTTTTGATCCCAAACACAGATAAACGTATACATTTAAGTACTACTATCATTTAAAAGAAAAAATCAATTTAGCTTGTCAAAAACCAAGGACTCAAATGAAGTAATGAACACATATGGCTAGGAAGCATAAAGCATGAAGCGAGTATAATCCTAACAATGTGAAATAACAGACAGTGAGACAAAATAACACCACGTTCAAACCCATAAGTGTGACATTACAAATTTCCAAGTTTCTTTAGCGGTTAAACCATGTACTTGAAGATAAAAAGACCTACTTAATGTACTAGAACAAGTTACCATCACGAAGAGTCCACCAAAGCTGAACATCAGCCTGATTTCACAAAATGGTTAGAGAGCAATCTGGCAATTTCTGTGAACCCTACTTTATCTTTCCCATCAAAAATGGTCTTCAACTTTTCATCACAAAAGATCTCCTTCTTATTTGTAGGATTCTGCAAAAGAATAGCTCTGTCATGCCATTGTAGACACAGCCAACACTGAAAAGAGACAAAAATGGCAGACAACAAGAGAAGCAGTTTCCATAACCCAGGACAAACTACCCTGCTTCTATAAGTGAATATCATGAAAGCTTCCACTAGTTTATTGACAGAAAAAACACAAATTACAAAAGAAAATTTATGAAGAGATTGGAGAAAAAGACAAAAAAAATACATGGGTGAAAAAAGGCAGCATAAACAGGAGAAGAAAAGCCAACAACGATTAAGATTAAGATTGCCATTAGCAGCTCAGAATTGAGCTAACCAAGCAAACATCACAAACCTGCTTAAATAAAGTTCATAAACAATCTGCATTCCAAAATCAAATTATCATTACATAATACACTACAACTATCTTAACAAAATACATCATGGTTACGAGTATTATAACTTATGTAGGATACTAGATGAAACGCACTAAAAAGGCAAAAGCAAAACCCTAAAAGCAACAAAACAACGAAACAGAGATAACTGACATAAACTTTATACTGAGTACCTTGCATTTGTTACATAAATAAATTACATATAACAGATAATTTTCATCACAGACAGAGAAGCATGAAACTAAACTATGAGCCTCACTGATGCAACGATACTAGTATCCTCACCTTAACAAGCACAAACATCCAATATAAAGTTAAACCTAGCATCAAATCTCATGGTTTCACACGATAATCAGCAACACACATTATTGTGACTACAAAAAAAAGATGATCCAATTAAATAATAAGCACATTAATATAACCAGTATTTTCTGCACAGAAATCGAAAAAAAAAACAGCTAGAAAGACGAAGATCGCAAAGAGAAATAGCAGTATTGAGTGAAAATGAAAAAGAAGACCTGAAGATTTTGATGCTTGATGTATTCCCAGACTCTTTTGACAGCGTCGGTTCTCGAGACTTCGGGTGAGCCGAGGAACTTGCCGAGCTCAGAAGACACCGGAACCACCTTCTGAATGCCCGCGTTGGGACTGGAACGGCTCCTGCTCGATACCGTCTTCTTCGCCGTCTTGATGGTGGCTTCACCGCCGGACGCAGCTACCTTCTTGGCCGCGGCGGCTCCGCCTTTCGCCGCCGCCGCCATGAGCGCTCTGCCGGCGCATGCTCCGAAAACCCTAGCTGCTGCCATGATCGCTACTCTAAAACCCTATTCGTTTTCAAACTCTGAAACCCTAAAGAGTTGTACCAAACCAAACCCAAGAGAGGCTTTTGGATTCCCTCCTCGTCGAACTCGTTGTTCCCTCAGGAACTTTTCGATGCTTATTAGTTCCTGCAATTATTTACCACGTGGCAGATTGTGATTGGGTGAAGACCGTTCTTAGAGGTTTATGTGTTCGAGTTTATGTGGAACCGGATGTCTGCAATTATACAATTGGAATTTACAATTACTTGTTTGAGCTTTTCCCCTCCTCGGTTTCCCGCTTGTTCCTCTCTAAACATAATATTGCTCTCAACTATTTTTTCAAAACTTTTATTTTATAAGAAAAATGCGGTTTTAGTACGAAATTTTGAAATTAATAATTACGAGAAAAATATTGTTTTTGCTCCTTGCCATTTTTATGTACAAACCATTTTATTCTTATAAAACCCTCATGATATTTCTGCCTCTCTTTTTTTGTCATTATCTCACATTTTGTCTAAAGAACGCATGCGAATAGTTTAGAAACAACTGTTCTCAAATATTTGGATTGAAACTCTCGAATGAAATGCTTTGAGCCTTTGACCCTTTTTTTGCTTAATTTAATCTTGACAATTCAGCTAAAAAAAAAAAAAAATTCGTTGAAGATTTGAAACAGAAACACCAAACTGCCCCAACAGTTTTTCATCCAATTTAATGAAGATTCAACTGGTTTGCTATTTTTTTCGCTAGTTTTTCTGTTGAGATCTTTTAGTAGGTTTTCTGCAGAGGACAATTTTTTTTTTTTTTTTTTTCGGTTTGTAATGAATAAATGTTTAGGAAAAAAAATTGTCATATTCAAGGACAAAGCATGTCACAATCTGAACAAAGGTTTACTTTAGTACTAAGGGGTAACATTAATAAAAAGAACCATTCACTTGAATCAAACCCAATACTTTTGAAATTATAGCATTCAATTTTGCCAACTGAATCAACCCTTGTTGCCTGCATAAGATAATATAATTAAAAACTGGGTTCTAGCTCTTCAATCCCCCCTCCTCATCCAACCAACAAATAATGCTGGAGGTAGCCGGGAGCTATAAGCTGAATAGTGAAATTTCAACAAAGTTACGAAGGGCTAGCCATGGTACAGGGTGTGAAAGTAATAGTTATATGAGCTTACCATTGTCGAAGAGAAAGGCCAAGGGGCCTAAAGGAAAGGACTTGGAACGATGCCAAAAAAAAGCTCATGCGCAAAAGATAACATATAGTTAATAATTGCTAAACTACAACCATAACATCATAATTCAAAATTTGCCATACCATAGATTCAAACAAATATGTAAGCAATAAACCATCTCTCTGTTGGATTAAGCCTAACGAGCATGCTAAAAGAAGAGTAGAGAGAGGAATGCTATTTATTTTGAAGGACAACAACACAATAGCCAAACTAGTTGTCAAACTCTAGTTTTGTCATTGGAATTCTCTCATAATATTATCATGCAGATTAAGCAAACACAGAAAGTTTGAAATAAACTTGGGTCCTAGAAGAGAGGAAAACCATATTATACAAGCCCTACTTCTTTTTTGACTTCCCTTTCTTTTGTACGGCTTTCCCCTTTGCTTTTGTGTTATCCGTGAAAGAATCCATCTTATTATCTCTGATATTAATCGCACCCTGGCTGAATTCTGGAGACAGGATTCTTGCAACCTCAGGAAAACCAATGCTGCTTTTGCCACGTAACAGTGTTTGCAAATTCTGCTCCCAAAGCTTATCCTTTTTAATACCAGGACTCTGCATGGCATATATCATTGTCAAGCGAGTACCAATAACAATGCTCAAGTGTAAATGACTAGAGCACATATAAATCATAAGAGAGTAAATTCCAACATTTGCATGATTACAACAAAGTTGAAATGAAATGAATAAAGAGGCCTTGTTTCTTAAACATATTTCTCATCAACCCAATAGTCCAGACATGCTTGAGTGACTGACTTCATCCAAAAGTTCCAACAGGATATGGTAACTGTTCTTCGATTGTTTCCTAATCATAAATAACTACAAGGTTATTTTTATTTTTTAATTCTGTTCGAGAAGGGAACATCCTGTGAGCTAGCTCTTTCAAAGAAGATTTTTTGCATTCACAAGAATTTGAAGCAACTTCCTTTGGTTATTTTCAGAATTGCCACAGAAAATACACAAATTCAACATAGTATTAAGTTTTCACCCTAAAAGCCAGTTTAAGAGAAGCATCAATAGTTCAAAAACGCCCCAACCATCAGGCAGAAAGTAATCATAATGTAGCATCGAATAATCTAATACTAAGGCTCGAATAAATTGGCATGTGTGTGAGTGAGAACAATGATCAAACAGTTGGCGTGCGAAGAGAGAGGGGGGAAGGGGCAAAAAAACCTTTAAATTGTAGAGTTTGATAAACTTGGAGATGATCAAAGCAGTTTCGGAACGAGATTGATGAGGGATACCGAGGAAGTTGCAGAGCTCACTAGAAGATTTCCGGGTCTTGGTCTTGCCCACGCCCATAATTTCCGCGACGGCATTCGACACCGTCGACATGCTCCTCCGCCATGCGCAACCACTCCCACCCAACCCTATCTTAATCTGATTCATTCTCTCTTTGATTTGCGGTGTGTTGCTCCGGCGGCTAGTCTCTACAACTACTATCGCACCCAAATTCGTTCACTCTCCAACCCCAAATTTATTTTAAAAATGAATTTTATATTACATGTCTTAAAGAAAAATATGATAGATGAATTTTTTGAAAAATTAAAACCCAAAAAAAAAAAATCATTTTTTTCATGAGTTGTTTTTGGGAATTATTACTGTTCTTTTATTTCTCGAATCACCTCGCTCACTTTTTACAATTAGGGGACGTTTGCTATAAGAGAAATTTTTTATCATCGGGAACAAAAATTTGCTGGGGATATGGTGGGAAGAATTTTTTGTCGGGTAAGTTAAAAAAAGTGTTTGGTATGCCAAAATTTTTCGGAAAAAATTGGGTGAATTTTACTGATGTTATGTTTGGTTGATAGTAAAAAAAGTTGAAAATATTAACCAAAGTTACCAAACTACCCATTAATTTGAATATAAATTGAAATTGTTCTGTCATCGTAATTATATTTCTCTTTCTCTCAAATATCATTTGCTTCTTCGAGTCAGTGTGGATCTGATATTGCTGCCAGAAAACTTTTGCTCACTGCCAATACCCTAATATGCCACACCTATCCGACCGCCGTCCACACTGTCTACAACAATTGCATCGCTGACATGGGTTACCCACCAACTCCAAACCAAAACGAAACTAATGTCGATTTCCCTTTAACATAAGATCCACGCTGCAAGCTGCAAATCCATACTTCCTGCATCTCCCGTATTATAACTAGATCATGATGTATTTTATTTAGAGCTTTCCGAATGAAGTTGTATACAACAAATCCTGAATATCAATTCGTTTCTGCATAACAAATGCTGAAGGGTGTTTTGGTCTTTACAAATTTTTATCAGCTTCCCACATCTAGGCTAGTTTTATTTACCATCATCTGAGAGGTCATTTTTTAGTGGCAAAGTATGTGTAAAATAATTTGCTCGGTTTAAAAGTTTCCCACCCATTTTTAATAAAGGGTTTTATAAGAGTTATGTTGTAGGAAAAGTGATTGTATAATGTTATAGAGATTCGTTTTGCGTGTATTAGTTTTTTTTTTTGCTTTAGAAAGTGTGGGCCCCACAAAATGTTATATGTGTAGGTAAGTTGTTGGTGTCATGTGATATGATAGATGTAAACCCCTTTAATAAATCCTCTTACCAAATATGGGTAGTTTTTTTGTCCAACCCCACTTTCCAAGGCAATTATTATTTTACATCCTACCAAACACCCCATAACTTCTGAAATGTTTTCCTTCCAATGACATTGGGACTAGGACTTTTCACAAACTGACATTACAAAAAATATACGGGGATAGTTTTATTCTGTTGTAGGAAAATAATTATTCAATGTAGTGGAAATAAAAGTATAAGTGAGACCCAAATGTAAAAGAAGAGAACAAAAATAGAAGTGGGACACATTTCTCTTTTGTGTGGGTAGGAAATTGGCTTCTCTTATGTAACATGGGATAAATATAATCCAAAAAAAAATTCAATAAATTGGAAAGTAATTTCTCTCAAACTAATTTATTAGTGTACATTTTTAACATATGAACTGAAGAGTCAAATTTTTCCATGCCAACTTATTAATATGTTTATTTTTAATTCTAAATAAATATATAAAAAATAATATATTTGGAAATTTTATGTATTTTTAAACCCCAAACATTAATGAGTTTTAAAATGAAAGATGCAAAAAAAATAAGGGTTCGAATCCTGACCACAACAACAACAAAAACTTTAGGACCAAACTATATAAACGGATTTTGTTATCATTTATTAAACAAACTCTTTTATGTAATTTTTCTTAAAAAAATCTTAGAAAGACAATTATAATATAAGGAAGAGCACTCTGAAAATTGTTGTAAAAAATGTAGTGATATGGGAAATAAAAAATATTAGTTTCATGAAAAAAAGTTGATTATTAAAGGTGTAATTGATCACGTTCTGATTCCTTTCAAATCAAACCTAACCTGGCATAAATAATAAAACGAAGGTTTTCATTTTATCCTTTAACATACCATAACAAGCTTTTCTATACACACATTTTAAAACAAACAAAAAAAATATGGCACGCAAAATGAATCTATGTAACATTACAGAATCACTTTTCCTACAACATAATAAACATAAAATCCTAAAACAAAGCAGGTCTGAACAAAAAAACTATTTAACAATTATGTTAATGGCGTATCTAAAATTAAAAATTGACCTTAAAGCTACAAACTAGTCTCTTTAGTCTTTTAAATAAGGATAAAGTGTGTATCATTTTAAAGATTGTAAAGTTGTGTCATTTTAAGAGAGAGAAAGAGATAAATAAAGGAGGAGAGATAGTTGACAAAAAAATAAAGGTGTGAGTCCCACTTCTTTGTGAGAGTGAAAGGATATAAGTTGTGTTATTTAAAAGGATAAATATTTTTCCCTTTAAATAATATAACATCTTTTTTATGGGATTAATATTTCTCAAATAATAAGAGATAATGGGACTCGTGTGAGCCTATGTGAGAGAAGAAAGAGATAGAGAAAACACGTGTCTCACTAGTGGCAGAGCCACCTGCCTAACTCAGGGCTAAAGAAAACTTAGAGCCTGTTTGGATCATCTCTTTTTTAAACTACAAGCTACTTATAAGTTAAAGTTAAAAAAAGAGCTTAAAAATAAAAGCTAAAAGCTGTTTGGTAATTACATAAAAGCTTTATCTTAAAAGTTACTTAAATGCACATATTTCCGGAAAATTGTCTTTCTCTCCATCTTTATAACTCTTCATTTTTTAAAAAAAAAAAGCACACAATTCAAGAAAAGTAAATAAGAGCTTAAAAAAAACTCCTCCTAGGAGTTTTTAGTTTTCAGCTTTTTTTTTCATTATAAGAATTTTTTTTTTCATGATAAGAGTTTTTCCCAAAACCTATTTGATCTAACTTATGCTTATAAGTAGCTTTTAGCTTAAAAATAAAACTATCCAAATAGATACTTAACTGGTGTCAAACACTAAAATTCATCCTACAGAATAGTTATGATAATTTAGCCACGTTAATAACATGGCTAATTTTAGAAAATAAATCGGAGCCAAGGCCCCACCCAGCTCCAAAGTGACTTCTGCAACACTGCAATATATATTGCAAACTTTTATTTATATAGATAAATACAAATCCCTATATATATATATATATATATATATATATATATATATATATATATATATATATATATATATATATATATATAGGGATTTGTATTTATCATTTAACATAACACAACAAATTTTCTTACATTCACAATATTTTGTGGGGCCCACATTTTTTAAAGAAAAAAAAAGATAATTACGACATGCAAAATGAATCTCTATAACATTACAGAATCATTTTTCCTACCACTTAACTTTTATAAAACCCATATATGTAAGAGATGTGAAACAATAAACCCAAATATCCTTTGTTTTTACTAACTGGTAAGTCTTTTGTCTACTGACCCTAGAAAACTATGTTATGGCTACTAGCAAGAAACTATTATGCGCAAACATTGGATTTGAATCATGGGACGACATTTATTTGAAAAAATAAATCTATGACCAAGAGTTAAACCCGCCAAATGCAATGAAGAAAGGATGCAAGATTATTAAAGTAGATGAAATAAAGTTGAAGAAAGTGTTTGTGCTAACTTTCCTTAAAAAACTAAGTCGTCCAATTATAATAATTAGAAAATCGGATGGGACAAATTTTGTTGGGCTCATAATAAACAAATGAACCTCTAAAAATGTCCGGTTTGTTTAATTATGGTTTGGTTTTTTTAAATTATTTTGTAAAATAATTATGGAAACATGTATTTTTGTTTTTTTTTTTTTTCGTTTTGAAAGTTCAAAGTCAACATATGAAACAAAATCAATCAGGTATGCTCTTTAAATATGTTAAAAAAAGCAGTTACAATTTTTGAAACTTTTTTTTTTATAAATCAGGACATATCAAACGGGTATTTTTATTTTTATTCTAAAGATCAAAAAATTATTTGTAAAAACAGTATTCAAATTGGCCGTTGTTTCTGCTTGTGGGTTTTTGCAAGCTGAATCAGCAAAGCCAAGAGACCGGTTTTTTGCAAATGAAATGAACAAAACTCACATAATCGCATATCTTTTGTCGTGTAAGATTGGATCAATCTAACTAGAAATAGCCATTGGCCAAAAAAAAGGGAGGGGGGAGGGGAGATGTTAGAATTTGTGTCTTAAATTTCATGGGTTAGGAATAAGAAATTATTTGGAGAAGAAGAGGAAAAGGGAAGATAAAATTGTGTGTGTGGGTAGACCCACATGGGACAAGAAATGAGAGGTGGGAGGGTTTATATACCTCCACGTCATCTCTTTAGTTTGCTTGAGGCATACCACTTTTGTCCTAATCTCTTGTGTGAAATTAAAATAAATTTCATTAAATTATTTTATTATTTTTTATGCAAAATACCCCTATTCTATTCATTGCCTTCTTCCCGTATTTCCAAACTGAAACGGATTCCATTGCTACGCACCCTTTTGAACCGGGATGGTGCGTTTAGTTATAACCGAACCGGTACCGATTCATTGTTGTCAATCATGATGGTTCGTCAATGGCGATTCAGTGCGTCCGATCGGTTCGCCGGCGGCTGTTCATCGTGTCCGATCAGTATCTATATATGACATTAAACTCTTCAGGAAAGTATATGATTTTTTTTTGAGTCATTACTCTGCCGAATTTTTTTCTAAGTCATCCCTGTGCATCCATACTCATAGTACATACTGCCTTAGGCTTAGAAAAGTGTGATTCCATATGGCATTTGGTTGTGTTCGTGGGGGCTCCTGATTAATAGTGTCATCATTCTTAAGTCCTGGGATACAATTGTTCATCAAACATTCAACATCAATAAAAGGAACAAATTGTCTTAGGGAGGAATAAATCTTTGGTACTACTGTTGTACCAAAGACTCAGTGCATCCCACCAATGAAAATATTACATGTCAACTAATTTTTTTTATGTCAAATTTTTTCTCTCTCCTATGATGTGTACTGCTCTCATTGAAGAGATGTACCAAAGATTTATTTCTTAGGGAGACAACTTTTGTTGGGCTCAGATTTATTCAAACTTAAGACAAATTGTCTTAAGTTTTGAACCGAAACTATGTGTTTCATTGCTCCGCGCCCTTTTGAACTAGAATTGTGCATTAAGTTATAATTGAACTGGTACCGATTCGTTGTTGTCAGTCATGATGGTTCGTCAGTGGCAATTCAGTGCGTCTGATCGATTCGCTGGCGACTGTTCATCGTGTCCGATCAGTGTCTATATATAGACACTAAACTCTTCGAAAAAGTATCCAAATTTTTTCTGAGTCATTACTTTGCCGAATTTTTTTCTAAGTCATTTCTGTGCATCCATACTCATAGTACATACTGCCTTAGGCTTAGAAAGTGCATTTCATCTGGCATTTGATTGTGTTCGTGGGTGCTTTTGATTGATAGTGTCGTCATTCTCGTGACGTATATCCGTTCTATCCTGAGAGACAATTGTTTATCAAACCTTCAACATTAATAGAGGGAACAAATTGTCTTAAGGAGACAGCTTCTGTTGGGTTCAGATTTATTCAAACTTAAGACAAATTGTCGTAAGTTTTAACCGAAATGGTGTGTTCCATCGCTTCACACCCTTTTGAACCGGGATGGTATGTTCAATTTAACCGAACTGATACCGTCAGTCATGATGGTCATCAGCGATGATTCAGTGTGTCCAATTGGTTCATCGATGATTGTTCATCATGTTCGATCAATGTTTATATATAAACACTAAGCTTTTTAGAAAAAGTATTTGAATTTTTTCTTAGTCATTCTCTGCCAAATCTTTTTCTAAGTCATTCTGGTGGATCCATACTCATAGTACATGTTGCCTCAAGCTTAGAAAGTGCGATTCCATTTGGCATTTGGTTGTGTTCGTGGGGGCTCCTAATTGATGGTGTCATAATTCTTGAGAATATCCATTATATCATGAGAGACAATTGTTCATCAAACCTTCAACATTAATAGAGAGAACAAATTGTCTTAAGGAGACAACTTCTGTTGGGCTCAAATTTATTCAATCTTTATGCATCCATTCTTTCAATATTTATTGTGAATTATACTACTTTACTTTCTGGTGCAGATTTATGTTTACATAATATACTTCCTTTTTTACTACTCAAATTCTGATCCTTGTGAAATCAGATATATTCCATTTTCTAAATGTCTTCATATAGAAAAAAAAAATTCAAAAAACTTAAGAATTAGGCTAAAGATATTTTTACTCCAAATAATTCCCTTGGCAAGTCCGATCGAAGTTAACATGCTACTTCTGAATTTCACCAAATGAAAGCTTTGTATGAACCTAATTATACACATAGACATAGTCATGGTGTCTTGGTTATTTGAAAGCCAAATAAAGTAATTTCCACATAGTCATGCGGCAACGGCGGTGTCATTGGTAGCTGCAGCAAAGATAGTGGTGGTGATGGTAGCAGTGGTGTTGTGATGGTGGCGACAGTGGTTGCGATGAAGGTGATGGTGGTGGTTATGGTTGATGGCGGTGGTGACGGTGACGGTGGTAGTGGTGGTTCCAGCGGTGGTAGTTATGGTGGTGGTGGTGATGGTGGCATGGTGGTAATGATGGGTGGAGGTGGTGGTGATGGTGGCATCGTGGTGGTGGGGGTGGTCACGACAACACTATTGGTACGACAGCGGCAACGATGATGGTGGATGTGGTCGTATTGGGATGATGGTGGTGGTGGTGATGATGGTAGAGTGATTAAGAGAGATAAGTGTTTCTTATTTTGTGACCGGGGACAAAAAAAGCAGAAATTTTCTGATTCTTTTTTCCGTTTCCCAGCACAAAAATCAATCCGATTCATCTAGGGAACAAAAAATAAACCAGTTTTACTATACGAGTTTCCTATCCATTTCTGTTCCCGAAAATATAAATTAATAAAAAAATTGATTTCGAAAAGATTGTCATGCGCACCCTAAGTCAAAAAGGCGTAGTTTTAGCATTTATCGTCTAGTATCATGAGAATATTCCAACAATTCTTATAAGAAACAAAAGTTATGTTTTTTTTTTTTCATTTTCTTTTGCCTTCCAATTATACAGTTCAAAATCTTTTAAATGGTCAAATTTGCAAAGACAAAGATAAAGGAAAAAGAAAAAATATTTGTCCAGTCATTTTAGATAAAATTAATATTTTTAATTTAATATGTAAATTATTTTTTTCTTTCACTTTCTCCTATCAAGATTTCGGTTTCTTTTACAATAAAATACAATAATTTTAACTAACAATTATACATCCTTTAAAAGTACAAACATTAATTTCAAAAAGAAAAAGTATTTATCGTTTTAAAAATAATTATTTTAGTTAAACAAATTACATTATAAAAAAATGAAATAAATGTTTTAATTTATATATTAATCATTGAATTTTAATTGAGAAGCAATTATCAACATCATTATATGCATAATTACGAATTGGATGTTTATATTTAAATAATAATAATAATAATAATAGTATAAAATTGTTACGAGAAACAATTAACTATATATAGCGTGAAAGTATTGTTAGAAAAAAAATACAATGTATAAAAAAATGAAAGAAACAAAAACATAAATAAAAAGTAAAAATATATAAAAAAAACAATTTTGAATAGACATTATTAAAATAAAATATAAAATAACGCATACTATATATGGGTAAGGAAAATAAAAAGAGGTGATACAAAATGAAACTGAATAATTTTCAACTATGTAATCAATTATTTAAGGGAAAAATAATTTATGAACTTAACTTATTCAAAATAACAATTAATGCAACAACTTTATAATAAAATACCCGTTTTACACGGAAAAGTGAACTGTATTTGAGTAATTATTACACATGGATCTGAAAGATATTTTTGCCTGGTGCATTCTCTGGTGTTTTTTTACATGATGTGACGTGATTATACAATATTATATTTACCATTTTTTTTTACGATCTCTTACAATCATATCTTAACACCGTTAATTTTCGTCAATAAACGGTTATCATTTATTATGAATTAATAATTAATTAATTAGTTTAATTTGTGAAAATCATAACCATTGATTAGCGAAAATCAACAGTGTTAAGATATGGTTGTAAGAGATTGTAAACAAAAAGATTGTAAGTATAACTACCTCTACAGAGAAATTATAATTATATAAAAAAATTAATAAAAATATATTTATAACTATTTATTTTAATATATTTTTTTCATTTATTATATGTTAAATAATATACGAATACCTATAATAATAAATTTTATTAATCTCATGTTAAAAGGAGATAAGTCATAGAAATAAATTTGGAAAAAGAAATTAAAATATTATTATTTTAATAAATAATTATGAATATATAACTATTTCAAAATTATTTACGGATATATTACGATCATTCACATTTAAATTAAGCGTGAGCTAAATTTTTTGCCACTTTTTTCCTATAATAATACTGAATCCACTTTCATATAAATGTTGATGAGAATCGGACAAGCCCATATGCCAATCGAATACGGTCGGGTCGGGTCGATCCGAAAAGCATCTAACCGTCCATTCTGCTTTGCATCTATCAGCGTAATCATCTATCCCCTCTTACCGTTTCATTGTGATTCCGCAACCGTCCTTCAAATTCCGGCCACCGGAGACCCCTCTACCGGTTCCCCGACCGGCGGACCCATCTGCGATATATCTTCTCTCTACGGTTTCTGTTCGATCTCTCACCAGATCCCTTCCTAGGGTTTCCGTGACACTATGACTCTTTCGGATGACGAGGACGTAAACCTAGCTCACTTTCTCGAATCAGAAGTCCTCTCCGAGGTCTCTGACCAGGTATTCTGATTAGTCACGATCTTTTAGAAATGTTTTTTTGGATATTCACAATATGTTGATGATAGACGATAGATTAGGGTTTCATTTGGGGGTTCAGAAACAAAAGATCTGTTTTCGTTGTAGTTAATTCGAAATTATGGTTTGGTAGGTTTGATTTGAGTGACTATTGTTGCAGGAAGAGGAAAATGCGGAGGAATCCAAAGCAAAGAGAAAGCGTGTAGAGGAGGCTGAGAGTTCTAAGCAGGTTGCTAAACAAAGTTCTAGTTCATCATATGTGCCTAAAAACTATGGTGTCGATAATGGCATGGTGTCGAGAAGGATTGAGACTGGTTTTTTCAACAAAATCCCGCCTGAGCTTTTCCATCATATCCTTAAATTTCTGTCCTCTGAGGTTACCTCTTTGCACTGGTTTTTGTGGAAATTTTGTTTATTTATTATTGGGAATGATATTGTAACTACCATGTTGTGTTACTACCATGTTGTGTCACTACCATGTTGTGTTACTACCATGTTGTGTTACTACCATGTTGTGTTACTACCATGTTACTACCAATCAATCTCACCGTTAGATCGCTTATGTTGATCCAACGGTTATATTTATTTCCATCTTTGTATGGTCATGATTTTCCAAATTTGATATTTTATATTTATTTCCACCTTTATAATGGTTATGATTTCCCATATTTAATGCTTTCCCTTTAAATTTGGGAAATCATGACTATACAAAGATGAAAATAAATATAACCGTTAGATCAACATAAGCGATCTAACGGTGAGATTGATTGGTAGTAACATGGTTGTTACAATATCCTTCCCCATTTATTATTATTATAAGTATTTATTTTAGAAGAGAAGTCCCTTTAATTGTGGCTCTCTATGTACATGGATTTTGTTGTCTTGGCATTTGAAATTGAATTAGCTCACTATAGTTTTTTTTTTATGGGTGCAGGACCTTATTTCTTGTTCCTCAGTCTGTAGGTTTCTAAATTATGCGGCATCTGATGAAGCATTGTGGCGTCGCTTGTAAGTACATATTGTTTCATCGAAATTTGCACCTTTTAAAGTGTTGTTGATAGTTGTTAAAAATTTAGCATCAGGCCATCAGATAGCTTGTATGGACTAATTTGGATTTTATATTCTTTCAATTTTGGAATCGGGGTGTCTGTCAATTAGATAGTGCTGATGTTCTAGTTGGTGGAGGAGTGCCAGTCCCATATCAGCTGGGTATGAGACATGGAACTCCCCCATCTAAAGTGGAGACTCTCCCCTCTTATCAGCTTGGCTTTGAGGAGTGGGTTCTCCTCTACTTAGATAGTTCATGTTATTTTTGTTTCCTTGTTTGGTGAGATTTACACTATTCAAAATGCAATAACCATGTTTATGCCCATTGCTATGGTTAAATTTGCACAGGTACTGTATGCGATGGGGTCTTCTTCCCCCAACAAGGAAATTAAGGGAACGCCCATGGAAAAAGTTATACATTCAGGTTCTTACACATTTTGCATTTCTATTTATTTTAGTAGTCTTTCGTTATTCATTTTTTGTGCATGAGCAATTTATCAGTGATTTGTGGTTGAGCAATTTTATGGCATTAATTGAAATACATACATAACTCAGGATGTTAAATTTATTTCATCTTTATTCTCTTGGAAACTGAATTTGAGTTATTTAGAACTATTTTATTAACTTTTGTATGGATCTTGTCGTATGTCCTGTCATTATGCAGCGTGATGGAGAGGACATGGTTGAACTTGTCAGAAACTGCCAAAATGAGTTTAAGGAGTATTACATTCAAATGCAAGCAGCCAAACGAAGTCAAGCACCTCATCCTTCACAGGTAATGAGAGAAACTATTGTATCCTGGAACTATATGCTGATATGTTGAGATCCTTTCAATAAATAGTTCTAGTCCTTGTACAACTCTGTTCATGCTCCCTGTTGTCCGAGCTTTCATTTGAAGGAGAGAAAGGAAAGGGATAATGATGTTTATATAGCAATGGTCTTTTGCTTTTGCTCCTAGTATATCTACCCAAATTGGGATTTAGGATTTCATTACATTATACTAATGCTGTGCTGCAAATTAATTTTGTATCTATACTATTATGATCTCTTTACTTCTAACTACTTCATAGCTCTATGAAATAGACGTGGCTTGACTGTTTGTGATTTCCCCTCTTATTTTCTACTTTGAAGTTGAAGGATGACAGGATAATTCTTGACAAAACATTAGCTGATCAAGTGTCATCATGGAAAAGCAGCAGGGGCCTCACCGATACAGTGGTGCCTGATCATGCTTGTTCTGGGGAAACTTGCTCTTACTACGAAATTGGAGATGTATTTATTTGTGAGAAGACTGGACAAGTTCATGGTGGGAAACATCATCTATGGCAATGCTTATCTATACTTTAATTACATGACATTTTTTTTAAATTTTATAAATCCTTTGGTCTGGACTAGAGCTTATAATTTGTGACTTTTTTTTATTACTAATAATTGTGTTGTTTTCTTTTCTAGTTTGTGATGATACATGTAGAGAAGTAATTATGGATCCTACCAACGAGCTTTTGGTCTGTACGATATCAGGGCACTGTTTTGATAGATTACTGTCACCTGCTGAAATGGAGCCTGATGCTGTAAGCCTAATATCCTTTGACATAATGACTTTTCATTTCGTTTTATTGTAATACATATCCATGCACGTTAAATCTCATTGAAACTTTCAGCATTTATTTTAATCTTAAGGAAGTTCAACTTATCAAAACCAAGTTTACTGGTCCTTCTATATAGTTTTTCTTCCTAACGGTTTTTTTTTTTTTTTTTGAAATTTCAGGAGCAGCAGCAAGGTGGTGTGACAGATGAGGCAGAGCCATTTATGGGATCTGGCCGTTTTGGTAAACTCATCTCTTTGGCTTCCCGTCCCCCTCATATCTTCCTTCTTAAATCAGTTCTTGCACATGCATCTCATTATGATACGTCTTTTCAATTTTAACAGCACGAGCTTATTTGCTGGGATACAATTGTGCTGATGAAAAGGAGCTTGAAGCTACTTTGAGGTTTTGCTAATCCCCAGTGAGCCCTTTCGGAGTCGATGATCTCATGTCTCATCATTTACCCATTTGACATAAATATATCTGCTTTCTTTTTCAGTTTCACTTGACATAAGAATATTTGCGTAGTCTTGTATTATAAGATTGCGCCTTGGTCTACTGGTCTTTTATATTATTATTCATATGTTTTAATGTATAGTTGAATTCCAGTAGGGGCATTTTTCTTTTTCTCATTACTGCAATTGTTGGTCCGTTATGTTTACAAAATTTCTCTTAAGAGACACAATGTACCGAGAAAGTTAAGTAATAGACTAATAGAAAATGATAATTAGTTTGGCATTTTTTTTATTAGCACAAAGACTTCTTATTACTTCCTTCAACCCATCAAATACCCTAATGTGATCATTAGGTGGATGTGGATTGGCAGATAGATGAGTGTATCGAAGAAATGAAAGAATTACTGTTTTCCATGAGTGAAGCTAGGATTTGTTTCTTATTTTCGTTGATGGGTGCTCTTAACATTGTTTAAGAAGCATGTTATTTTGTAACTGGAATAACAATTTTTTTAAAAAAACACTTTTTCTTAAAAATCAATCTCAGTTAAACATGCACTTACAATGTTGCTCATATTGAAGAGTATTTAGAAATTTTTGCGAATGAGCTAATTGCCAATTTTCTGTGTCTTCGGAGCAGTTATTTTTCAAATCATTATGACCCATGCATATGAACCTGATTACTCAAAAATAGCATTTGACAGATGCTTCGTGTCTGACTGTCTGAACCGAATTGCAATTTTTAAATATTACGTTGAGTAGCTAACGTGTTCTAGTTTCATTTGTATTATCCTTTTTTTTTTTTTTTTTGATAAACCGTAATATCCTTCTTTTAAATTATAAAGTAAATTTTTACTTTGATGTTCAATCTTTGTCTTTACAAACTTACTATTAACACAGGCACTGACATGTTTATTAATCTATGTTTTTTTATCGTTATTTTGCGTCTTCATTAACCAAAATGTGGTCACGCTAAAGTAATCTTCTTTATAGTAGAATAAAATATAAATTTAGAAACCATTTAATAATTAAAAAATATTTATATAATGAAACTGTAAATATATTTTAAAAATATATTTAAAATTAATAAACGTTAAAGATATTTCATATTCTTTAATTTTAATTATTTAGAGAGAGAGAGAGAGAATCAGATTCCCCAAATTCAACAAAGTTATTAATTTAGTTTTTTTCCCCCTATTAGATTTTGATTCCAGTTAACTAATAATTGCTATTTTCTTAGAATTCAATCTATAATTGTGCAAAGCAAAAACAAACAAATCAAGCAATTGATGAATCAATTAGCAGCAAGCTCCCAGTTCCAATCCCCTAATTATCAGAAGGGTAAATATCCTTTTTGATATTTAGCAAATTTCATGACGCCCATTTTAGTCCCTAGCAAATAAAAAAGCCCATTGTGTTCTTTAAGATTCAAAATGGACCCATTTAGTTAAAATCGTGATCCTCATAAATTCAAAAAAGACCCAAATTAGTACCTAAAAGGACTAAAATAGGTTCATTTTGAATTTCTTAGGGACCACGATGGACTTTTTCATTTGCTAAGGATTAAAGCGGATATAATGAAATTTGCCAGTGACAAAAAAATGGTATTTACGCTTATCAAAATTTGTATTCTTAAGGTGGCGTGAAATTCGTGAATATATCCCGATCTCAATATTATTAGTAAAAATTTTGTTAAAATTTTATATAATTTTACTAGGAAAAGGTTATACTTAGGGTATTTGTTTCTTAGTACCTTTTATTACCAAATCTTAATTGTTTATTTCTGTCAATCTAACGGTTATAATTTATTGAAATTTAATAATTAATTAATAACCCAATAAATTATAACTGTTAGATTGACAGAAATTAACGGTTAAAATTTGATAGTAAGAGGTACTAAGAAAAAAAGTAGTAAGTATAACCTTCTTCGTTTTACTATATAAAAATTGAGATAAGTTATTATACCTATCATTTTTTTCTGCCTACCTTTGTCTATCACCTCAAAATATCATTAGATCAGAATCTCAAGAAGAGAGAGAAAGATAAATGTTAGTTAAGATTATGATCTAATAGTATTGGAGAGTGGTTGACAAAGGTAGGTAAAAAAAAAATTGTAGGTAGAATAACATATCCCGTAAAAATTTTGTACTTATTTATTTAAAATATGTGAGATGTTATATTTACTACATCTTTTTTTTTACTCTCTCTTACTATCAAATCTTAACTGTTGGTTTCCATCGATCTAAATGTTATAATTTATTAAAGTTAATAATTAATTAATAAGTATGATCCAATAAATTGCAACAGTTAGATTGATGAAAATCAATTGTTAAGATTTGATAGTAAGAGGTAGTAAGAAAAAGAGGTAGTAACATGGTAGTTAAAATCGGGATTTTACCTAAAATCGGAAGGAGAATAAAAAATCGTAATACGTAAAATCCTAAAGTAAAAAAAAAAATCATAAAAAATGTAAAAGTGTTTGGTGTTTTGATTAAAAAAAATCATATAATCATAAAATCACATATTTAAATCGGGATTTTAACTACCATTGATAGTAACTATAACCTCCCTCGTATATTAAATAAGTAAATTTTTATTTATTTAATATATGAGAGGAGGTTATAGTTACAACCTCTTTTTCTTATTATCTTTTATTATTAAATTTTAATCGTTGATTTCCGTCAATTTAATATTTGAGATTTAGTAGGTCATACTTATTAGTTAAATATTAATTTTTAATAAATTATAATCGTTAGATTAGTAAAAATTAATGATTAAAATTTAGTAGTGAGAAGTAATAAAAATAATAGATAATAAGTATAACTTCTCTCTATACATAAGAGAAGAACTTTTAATTAGCAAAATTCGGAATCCCCACGTGTCTCTGTGTTAGAGGGACCGTGGCATGCTTAGACGCGTCGCTGACGAGTAACGCTAAATCGTATCTTTGACGCTCGTCCACCACTAAAAGGCAAATCCACTCTCTGTTACTATAAATCCCTATTTCCCTCCCTCCCTCTCTCTCTCTCTCTCTCTCTCTCTCTGTTTTTTCTTTATTCATTTCAATTTGTCAATTTCTTCATCGCTTTCTGCAAAATCCAAAATCAGTGAGTTATTTCTTTTCTCTCAATCATTTCTTTCTAAATTTTAATCCTTCTAATTATTCATTGGGATAAATTTTGTACCTTTCTCGTTTGAATATGAATTTCTTCCTTTCTTCCTTCCTTTCTTTTTTCTTTCCTTTTTGAGTAAAAAATTATGGTTTTATTATTACTTTTTGGTACATATGGTTTTATTTTTAATATTAGGTTGTTCTATTACATTTCTGTGCATTCTTATTCTGTTCATGGTTACTGGGTCAATGTTCCTTTAATTTTTATGAGGGTTAGATTGATATTATGATGGTTTCTCCTGAAATATAGCAGAGTTTAATGTTTTATCTGTTCACAATTATCTAGTCAAGAATGAAAACAAAAGTTCCGCTTTTGTATAACTTTGGCAAGTTAGCAACTTTAGCAAGGGTAATGGCTTGAATTGGAGAATGCCCATTTTAAGTTTCTTAGCTTCCCTCTTCGTATTGTAAAGCTATATATATATATATATATATATATATATATATATATATATATATATATATATATATATATATATATATATGAGGTTATTAATCTTATGTTAAGTATCTTATGTGGTGAAACAAAGTTATGGGACCCACAATTTTAAAAAAATATAAAAGAAAAAAAAAATGGGTATAAGATTCTATGAGTGTGTAATATAAGATAGTTATCTGACGTGGTATAAGACAACTATTTTCCATATATATATATATATATATATATATATATATATATATATATATATATATATATAGCCAGGATCCTTTGACACCGGTGTCAAATTTGAAGTTTGACACCTCATCTAAGAGCCGTTAGATAAAAAAAAGATCAACGACTCTGATTTATAAACATGTAACACCAATATATATATATATATATATATATATATATATATATATATATGTATATGTGATTTTGTCTATCTGGTTATATAACCAATATGTTACTCTTTTTTAAATTAACCAATTTCTAATCCTGAATCATCAGCTCTTCTCCTGAAAGATGGGAGGTGGAAAGGACAAGCATAATGATGATGACAAAGGAATTTTCTCACATCTTGCACATGGGGTAGCTCAAGCTGCTCATGGGGGGTACCCACCTGGGGGCTACCCTCCACCACCAGGGGCATACCCTCCTCATCAAGGCTACCCACATGGGCATGGTTACCCTCCACAAGCTGGTTACCCTCCACAAGCTGGTTATCCTCCTGCTGGTTATCACCCTTCTGGTTATCCTCCTGCTGGTTATCCTCCAGCTGGTTATCCTGGTTCATCACACGTCCCAGGTATAATTCCTTGATTCTTATTTTTGTCATTATTAAATCTTTTATTAACTGATTATTACAATCCCATTATTGTTATGAATCATATAAAGCTACTTTAGGCTAATGAATTGAGTCAATTGACTTAAATTAATTGAGATACTGGTGCTTTTTAAACCAATATATACACCGTCCACTTGTGTGAAATATATTGCAAATTCCATACAACATATGGATTGTTTAGCTTAAAAATCAATTCATAAGCGAGACTTTCTAACTTTGACCTGTGGTAACTGGTAACTGATGCATTGCCTATTTGAAGTTTTCTGCTGCTAACTTATTTGCTTTGTCATCAGGGTCTTATGGGCACGGACATGGTGGTATGGGTGCAATGCTTGCTGGTGGTGCTGCTGCTGCGGCTGCTGCATACGGGGCTCACCATGTTTCCCATGGCCACTATGGACATGGTGTTATGCCCCACGGGAAATTCAAGCACCATGGCAAGTTCAAGCATGGAAAGTTCGGCAAGCATGGAAAATTTAAGCGTGGAAAGTTTGGCAAGCTATTCAAGAAGTGGAAGTGATCTTATGTATATACAACTGTGATTCTAAATGTTGCTGCTTATCGCTTCCATAAATAAACCATACCTTGTATGGTGTCAATCAATACTTGTTCTAACTCCGTTTAATGTTTTTTTTTTCTTTTACTTCGGCTAAGACGAAGATAAGAGACTCCGTTTATATTGGAAAATATTAACGGCAAAGCCCAAAAATGCTCAGGACATTATGTGTAAGCTTGGATTTGCTGCAGCAAAAAACATTGACTAGTTCATCCCTATTTTGTTTTGTGTTGGAATTAATTTTAAATTAATTATGTTCATGAATAAGAAATTTGATACGGAAAAGATGTGTTTTTTTTTTTTGTTAAATAGGTGTCTTTAGAGTCGTGACATTACATTTTCTATAAATATATAGAGAATCAGGATTTTTGCAGAGTTTTTTTCCCTAATAGTCTTTGCACATTTTTTGCATTTCCATTCTTCTACTCTAGTGCGATTAGTAAGACATAGGTTAAGTTTGATAGGGCTATTCAATGTGAAAGTGCTGCCACATGAATAGAGATAATCTTTTCTATCCTTTGGAAACAATTGTCTATGAATTCTGGGCACCATAGAGAGGGTAACATTATTTTAAGGACACAATGTCTAACATTGGGTTTGGATTGTTCCTTATTACATTCATATATTTTCGTAAGTACGCTTTAACATTGTATTATTGCATGTTTCAATTTCTAGTGTGTATTTCATGAAACTGTGAATATTGTTGAAGTGATTTCTCTAACACAGATTATCCTTTCTCAATGATTTTAACATATGTATAACATTTTGCTTTATAATATTGTTTTCCTTTTAGCCTCAGTTGAATTATTTTATTGGATTGAGAGTAGAATAATCATTGTTTTTAGAAAAAAGCTAAAAAATCCCCCGATAGTTTTGCCTTAAATCACTTAAATCCCTGTGTTTTTTATTAATAATTTACCCCTTTATATTTTTTTTCCATCCAAATTCATTCCTAAAAATTAAGCTAATCTAATTTACCCTTCTTAGAAGAAAAGAATAGATTAATGACAAAAAATAAAACAAAAAGAATTGAAAACTTAAAACACTTACAGAATAGACTAAAAGTAAAATACTAATAAAAAGAGGGAGGTCATATTTACAATCTATTTTCCAACCTTTTACAATTTTATTTTACAGTTTAATCAAAATCAAATCAACGGCTCTTACTTGATGTTATTTTATAATTATTGATTAAATTAAAAAAAAACAGTTGTAAGAGAAAATAAGTTATAACTATAACCCCTTTCTGATAAAAATAGAAGAAAAAAGATCCAATATATTTAAATTAAAAAGAACAAAACAAATTAAGAGAAAAAAATAAAAGAAAAAATAATATCAAATATGTTAAAAACTTCTAATAGTAATAGAAAAAAGTACAAGTAAAAAAATAAATAAAAATAGACTAAATCAAAGGAAGAAAATAGATTTAGGACAAAAAAGAAAAAGAAAAAAGAAAAAACAGAAGAAAAAGAAATCACTAATATTTTTTCTTTTATTTTTTGTCCTTAGTTTATTCTCTTACCTTTTATTTAAATATGTTTGGTCTTTTTTCTTCGCCTCCCTTTTTTTACATTTAGTCTTTCCTATCATGTTAAAAGAAATAAAAAAAATATAACTTAGTGTCATAAATTTTTAACATATTTGGTCTTATTTTTTCTTTTATTTTTTAATTAGACTATTATTGTTGTATGTTTCCAATATATTTAGTCATTTTTTTCCTTTTTATTTCGCTCATTCTATTTTCATCTATTTTATTTAGATATATTTGATTTTTTTTTTCAATCTATTTTAAGAAAGATAAAATAGCGGATTAACTTAACTTCTAACGGTGTTAAGAATGAGTTTGGATAGAAGAAACCATAGGGGCTAAATGATTAATATATAGAAACCATAGGGGGTAAATGATTATATATATATATATATATATATATATATATATATATATATATATATGGCAAAATGATTTGTAATGTGACTGTATATAAGCGTTGGTGCAGTCACCTAAAAACTACGTCGTTTTGGGTGGGATAAAGGAAGTTCGCATTTAAAATTAATTGTAGAAAATAAAAATATTATATTTATTTCCAACTTTGTATGGTTATGATTTTCCATATTTAATGTTTTACATTTATTTCCACCTTTGTATGATTATTATTTCCCATATTTAATGTTTTTACATTATAAAATGACGTAGTTTTATATGACTGCACCAATCCTTAGGTGCAGTCACTTTACATCCGCTAAACCCTATATATATATATATATATATATATATATATATATATATATATATATATATATATATATATATATATATATATATATATATAGGGTGTTAGTGATTCAAGGCAAAATCATAGGATTTTTTGAACTTTTCCCTTCTTTCTTTGTTACTATTTCAACATAATTGTGGAGATTATGACCATCTTGAAACATTTCATATGTGGTCTCCTTCCAGATGGCAATGAAAAGCCGCTCAAGATATATTGTGACAATAAATCAGCAGTGTTATAATCCAACAACAATATAAGCTCTTCAAAATTAAAGCATATTGATGTAAAGTTTCTAGTTGTTAAAGAAAGAGTTCAGAGTGGTCAGATTGCAATAGAACACATAGGGACAAACTCCATGCTTGTGGATCCATTGACAAATGGCTTAGTGCCCACGGCTTTTCATGAGTACACTATCATATGAGTGTTGTTTTCCTTGAGGACAATATAGTTTAGTGGGAGTTTATTTTAGTCGTTCTATGTGTTAAACATTTATATGTTTATTTTCTGCAGAATAAAGGAGATGATTTCATATTTTCCATCTGAATGTGTATACTTCTCTACTTGCGATTTTGCATTAAATGTTGAGAATTATGAGTTGATCTCGTAAAGAATAAAGTAGGACCAATTGTTATCAAAAAAAAAAGTAGGACCAATTGGAAAAAGGCATGATAAAGATCACATTGCATGTAATTTTTATGCCGCTCATCTATACTTGATCTATGTCATTGAATATGTTGACGTGGTGACCATAGAAGGATTAGTTACATTTAAGAGTGACAAAAGTCGCCATGATCTCATGTTGATATAGTAAATGGAGCAGACTGTATCTAAAGTGGAATTTAAAGGTGAATGGCATATGAAAAGAAAAGATGGCTAAACAATTATAGAAGAGGGGTGAATTGTGTGTTACTTTTTTTTTGCAAAAAATAATAAAAAAACACAACCTTTTTATAACAATTTCCACCAAAAATAAAATTCACAGAGTATCAAACGTTTTCCAACCCAAAAATAGAATTAAAATATGACATATAATGTCTAATTCAGAGATTAAACAGCGAAATCAAAATTAGAAGGGAAAAGAGAAGAAATCAATGAAATTCAACATTATTCAATACCCTTTCCAAGAAAATATTCAAGAACGAATTCAAATTGAAAACTAATGATTCTCAAACCTTAAACAGATTCAATATAACATGTATAATCCATAAAACAAGTTATAAGCAATGAAATCAAAGAGATAAGGTTTAGGAAGAATCACACCAAGATATATCCTGATTTACTCTCTAACTACTTGAGAGCTACATCCAAACTGAGATTAATCGTTCCACTAACATCAAGCTTTCAACATGTACTTGAAGAAACTTTTTTACAACTGGAATTTCACAAGTCTATGATCATATTCAACCTAAGCCCTTAGGATCACTCTAGTTGTCTCACCAACAATTACAACAACATAAATTATCCAAACAGAATTGGGGTATCCTCTGTAACAGCCCGTGTTAACCCGGATTGTTAACATACTATCGTATTAAGCCACGCTTAATTAAAATGCGGAATAACTTTTTCTTTAATTCAATTATGACGTCATTAAACTTAGCCAACTTGATTACTTAATCAATTTCATAAAATACTGCATGTATGTAAATTGCAAGACATCTAACTGGAATACCTCATATATAAATAATAAGTGAGTATCTAAAGCCACAGGACTACAACACGTAGCCTGGGTCAAAATCCTGATACTTTAATTACAACATTAAATTAAAAGACAATAGTCAAACCATGTGGCATGGACAAACCCCATGCTCACCAAATAAGGCAACAATGCCCAATAACAGTCTCAACATAAACTTAACAGAAAACATAACGACAGTCAAATAATCAGCAATCAACAACCAGCAGGTCAGCATATCATAACTATCAACTCAGCTCTGGCCTCCTGCCACCTGAGCCCTCGACATTACCTGATCCTGAAATAAGCGTCCCCAAACGTGGGGTGAGATCTCTAACAAGAAATCTCAGTAAGACAAGGGGTCCTCAAGGAGTCTCCACCCCAAGCTCACTTACATGTGTAATATAAGTTCTAAAAACAGTATTACAGTATAAGTTCTAAAATCATGCGATGCAGCAATTAATCATGTCATGCGTGCTTTCAAATCTACTGGCCAGAGAAATGTAGGAATACGTCTATGCCTACATGAGTACATGGATACTACCTGCACCTCACCCACATGCTTCTCCATCTTGTATGTACTACATACTCAGGATTGCCTTCTAGGTGGACACCACATGCATATCATAATAGCTCATTACATATAAACAACTCAACAGCATTTCCAAAATAATCAAAGCATGTAACACAGCATGCATAAACCCATCCCCATGGGACATGGTGGAACATCAAAATGGCTAAACCGAGGACACGAAAGCTTACCTTGCAAGCTAGCTACCCAAGCCAAGAGTCCAACCACTCACAAGTCCACAAACAGCAGTATCACAATCTGATATGGACCAATAATACATCAATAATCATGTATCACAAGCATACAACTTAAAGATTACGCCTTTCCTTTACGTTTTACGTCTTAAGGCTTCCAACAAAGCCATAAGCCCTTAATCATGTGATTCTGACTTAGTTCATTAATTACAGAAGCCTAACTTCCTTAATCTAGGGTCCACAAACCCCCCAATTGCTTACTGTATGCACAGTAAAGCTACTGCTCTTCGAAATCCCAGAATATCCGGATATTTCATTGGAAATATCAGGATATCCCGTATCAGGATATCTCATTGGAAATATCAGGATATCCCATATCAGGATATCGCACTCGAAATATCAGGATATCCCATATCAGGATATCTCACTCGAAATATCAGGATATCCAATATCCGGATATCTCCCTCAGAATATCAGGATATCCCATATCCGGATATCTCACTCGAGATATCAGGATATCCCATATCCGGATATCTCACTCGAGATATCAGGATATCCAATATCCGGATATCTCACTCGAGATATCAGGATATCCAATATCCGGATATCTCACTCGAAATATCCGGATATTTCGCGACAGAATGCAGTTTCTGCATTTCGCGAAGATATCCTTCCAAGGTTCCATTTTTAACACTTCAACACGTTAAAGCATGCATCTTTAAGCATATACAAGTTCATTTGGGTGTTGGTTGCTTCATTTTAACTTTTTACATGCCAAGACACCAACTTTAAGCATCATAAACTCATGATCATGGTGAGATAACTTACCAAAGTTCAAAACAGAGGCAAGGTGTGCTCTTGGAGCTCTCCCAAGGTTCCTCAAACTTAGCCTAAGTAGGAGCACGAAAATGGCACTTCAAGATGGGTTCTTGCACCACAAGAAGGCACTTTGAAGCTCACAATGACTACCACAAGGTAGCCATCACTAAAGCTCCAAACTCATGCTCACTAACTACACACACACAGCTTTCTCAACTCAGAATGATGGCCACAATGCAGCCCCAAGGTTAACTCTCACCCTCCCCAAGTGTTTGAGTGTGAAAGAAGAAGAAAAGGTGAAGACTTGGTGAAGGAGAAGCAATGGACAGCAGCCACCTCCCTTCAGCCACCCAAAACCCACGTAGAAGAAATAGTATGGCCTAGGGTTGTGTGCAAGTTTAGTATTTATAGGCACAAGCCACTAATCGCGCAGTATTAGCCTTAATCGCAAAGTAAAAGATATTGATCCCAAACTTCGGATTCTAGACCTACGCATTTTTCTAAGATTTGTCATATTTTTATTTTATTTTTCGGAGCACCTTTCCGGTACGCGCTTTTCCATAGCCAGTATCAGTTCTGGCATCAGATTACGTCATTTTGACTTGAAACTTGTTTTACAAGTCCTACATAATATTCTAGTAATTATCATGCATTCGTTATAATTTTCTGGGATACTTTTCCGGTACGCATTTATACCGAGTAGCAGAACCGGTATCTGCGCTTTTCTTCCAAAAAACGACTTTCAGCATTTTTACTCACTCAATATAATTATCTAAGCCCATTAATAATTATTAAGGTCAATTATGGAATTATTTCCTAATTATCATAATTAGTTTACTAATTACCTTAATTAGCGGTGCGGGTTCTTACATTCACCCCACCTTTTTAAGGATTTTGTCCTCAAAATCAGAAACATACCTGTCTCGAAAGTCGGGATACTGTCGGAGAAGCTCGTCCTCTCGCTCCCAGGTACACTCCTCAGGAGTTCTTCCTGACCATTGCACTTTGACCATCGGAATGATCTTGCTCCTCAACTGCTTCTCGCCACGATCGAGGATCTTGAGTGGTCCGACGGGAGTCTTTAGGTTCTCCCGAACCTCCACATCATCCGGCTGCACCACGTGCGAAGGATCGGCTATGTACTTCCGAAGCTGAGACACGTGAAACACGTCGTGGATGTTGGCCAGGTTCGGAGGTAAAGCGAGTCGATAGGCCACTGGTCCTACTCTACCAAGGATCTGGTAGGGCCCAATGAATCGCGGGCTCAACTTCCTCACGCCGAGTGCCCGTCCAACACCGGTGACAGGTGAAAGTTTCACAAACACGTGCTCACCCTCACTGAACTCCAGAGGTCGATGCTTGACATCATAGTAGCTTTTCTGACGATTCTGCGCCTGTTTCAGCTTTTCCCTGATCATCTGGATCTGTAGGGTAGTATCTTGAACAAAGTCCAAGCCGAATAGCTCTTTATCTCCAACCTCAGACCAGTAAGTAGGAGTCCGACACCTCCTACCGTACAGCGCCTCGTAGGGTGCCATGCCCAGACTAGCATGAAAACTGTTGTTGTATGAGAATTCAACCAACGGAAGGTACCTATCCCATGCAGAACCCTGCTCCAACGTGCAAGCTCTCAACATGTCCTCCAATGTCTGGATGGTCCGCTCAGTCTGTCCGTCAGTCTGAGGGTGATAGGCGGTACTCAATCTCAACTGCGTACCAAAAGCCTCCTGCAGCGCCTCCCAGAACCGAGATGTGAACTTCGGGTCCCTATCACTGATGATACTCTCGGGCACCCCGTGAAGCCTCACAATCTCGCGGACATATAGCTTGGCCAACTGCTCTGTAGTGAAGCTCACCTTCACTGGAAGAAAATGGGCAGACTTGGTCAATCTGTCGACTATGACCCAGATAGAGTCACAACCAGCCTGAGTTTTGGGCAATCCCACCACGAAGTCCATGGAAATACTCTCCCACTTCCACTGTGGAATCTCCAGAGGTTGAAGTTTACCAGACGGTTTTTGGTGCTCGATCTTTACTTTCTGACAAATAAGGCACTTGGACACGTAGACCGCTATGTCCTTCTTCATGCCCGGCCACCAAAAATTCCTCTTTAGGTCCTGGTACATTTTTGTGGCACCAGGGTGAATAGTAAACCGGCCCTTATGAGCCTCTGCCATAACCTCTTCGGTCAATGGCCCTCGAGGAATAACAATCCTCTTCTGGAACAGCAGCAATCCATCCTCGTTCCAAGACACACCGTCCTGGTTCTTTACGTAATCAAGGCACTCTCTTTGCACTTGCGCCTCTTTGATCTTTTCCATCAGCTCATTAATCACTTCTGCTGTTTCTAACTCAAGCAGTGCACCCCCAAACAAGGAGTTCACTCTCAAGTCTCTGAACTTCTCGATCACCTCGTAGTCGTTCATCATTAAACTGGATAAGCTCACGGATTTCCGACTCAAGGCATCGGCTACCACATTGGCCTTGCCAGGATGGTACCTCAACTCAAAGTCGTAGTCCTTCAAGAACTCCATCCATCTACGCTGTCTCATGTTCAACTCCTTCTGGTCAAACAGATACTTCAGGCTCTTGTGATCACTGAATACAGCAAACTTCATGCCAAACAGGTAATGCCTCCAAATCTTGAAAGCAAAAACAATGGCTGCCAACTCCAAGTCGTGAGTCGGGTAGTTCTCCTCATGAGGTTTCAACTGTCTTGAAGCGTAAGCCACCGCTTTCCCTTTCTGCATCAGCACACAGCCAAGTCCTTTACCAGAGGCATCGCAGTATAACTCGAATTGCTCCGCAGGATCAGGAAGAACTAACACTGGAGCAGTAGTCAGTCTCTCCTTCAACTCCTGGAAACACTCCTCACACTCATGTGTCCACACGAATGGAGTCTCCTTCCGGGTAAGGCGAGTCATCGGTAGCACCATCTTGGAGAATCCTTCTATGAACCTCCGATAGTACCCGGCCAAACCCAAGAAGCTTCTCACTTCTGTAACCGTCTTGGGCCTCTCCCAGTCCATCACGGCCTCAATCTTGTTAGGATCAACTGCAACTCCATTAGCAGAAATCACATGACCCAGAAATTTCACCGCCTTGAGTCAAAACTCGCATTTCGATGGCTTCGCATAGAGCTTTTTCTCTTTTAGCACTTGCAACACAATCTTTAAGTGCTCGGTATGCTCCTCCTCCGTCTTGGAGTAGATCAAGATGTCGTCAATGAAGACGATCACAAACTGATCCAGGTACGGCTGGAAAATCCTGTTCATGTAGTCCATAAACACTGCGGGTGCATTGGTGAGTCCAAACGGGATCACCAAGTACTCGTAGTGCCCGTACCTTGAGCGAAATGCTGTCTTTGGGACATCCTCCGGCTTCACCCGTATCTGATGGTAACCGGACCGGAGATCAATCTTGGAATACACACAAGCACCCCTGAGCTGATCCAGCAAATCATCAATGCGTGGAAGAGGATACTTGTTCTTGATTGTCACCTTGTTCAACTGTCTGTAGTCGGTGCACAACCGCATGGTCCCATCTTTCTTTTTCACAAATATGACCGGTGCTCCCCAGGGAGACACACTCGGCCGAATAAAATCTTTTGCTGAAAGCTCCTCGATATGCTTCTTCAGCTCCGCCAACTCTGGTGGCGACATCCGGTATGGAGCCAACGAGATAGGCCCCACACCAGGCAATAAGTCAATGGAGAACTCTATCTCCCTCTGCGGTGGAAACTCAGGTATCTCCTCAGGAAACACCTCGAGGAATTCCCTCACCACAGGAATGCCAGTGAGATCCTCCTGTGTCCCACTCACCAAACCTCCCAACATGACATAGCCAAATGCCCCTGCTCTCAAGGCCCTCCTCGCCTGCAGGACTGAAATGAACGGTGAGGAACTGGCTGTGGACCCACCCGGAGACATCACCACTTTCTTGGCACAACAGTCAATCATTGCACAGTTTCTGGACAACCAATCCATGCCCAAAATAATCTGAAGGTTGGCCATCGGTAATCCTATCAGATCTACCGAGAAGTCACGGCCATCCCACTGAAACGCTACATCGCGATGAACAGTGGAGGTCAAAAATTTTTCTCCGGTGGCGGTGGTAACCCGCATCGGTGGAGAAAGCACATCACTGGGCAACTCAAGCCCCACAGCAATAGGGGTAGCAACAAAAGAGTGCGTTGCCCCGGAATCAAATAAAACATCAACAGTTGATCCACCAATGGTAACAGTACCTCTGACCAGGTTCGGAGCTCTGTCCGACTGCTGACGATCGAGAGTGTAGACTCGTCCGGTGGTAGGTGGCACGGCTGGTGCCCCAGTAGGAACCATCTGCAATGGCACAGCCTGCACTGCAGCAACTCTCGCCGTCGGGCAATCTCTCGAGTAGTGGCCCTCCTTGCCACACTGGAAGCAAATCAGCTGACCGGTAGAGCACGGCCCAAAATGTGACTTCCCGCATCCAGAACATCTGGGAGCAGGAGGTCTAGCGGCGTTCCCCGAAGCAGCAGTCTTCCTGAACTGGTTTGGCGCTTGCTTAGCCGCCAATGGTGGTTTACCCTTGCCCTTGTTGGCAAATTTCTTGTTCTTCCAGGGAGTAGAACCACCAGCGCTCTGTGGCACCTCAACCTTGGCCCTCTTGGCCTGACTCGCCTGGCAGTAGTCCTCGATGTCGCGGCACTGCTGCACCAACGCTCCGAAGTCTCTCGAAGCAGAACCAGCGAGATGTCCAGCAATATCCTCATTAAGTCCCCTCCGGAACTTGGCCGCCAAGAATGTAGGAGTAGGCCTCGCCATGCGAAAATGAGAGAACTTGACCAGTTCATTAAACTTGGCCAGGTACTCGTCGACAGACAACGAGCCCTGCACCAACCGGTCAAACTCCCCCTGCTTCCTCTCCTGTGAGTCATAAGGGAAGTACTGACCCAGGAAGCTCTCCTCGAAGAATGGCCATGTCATCACATGACCTTGCATCTCATAGACCTGAGACAGGTTGGTCCACCACTCATGGGCCTCGCCCTCCAGCATGTATGTGGCGAACAGCAGCTTCTGCGGATCGGTGCACTGCATGATCCGGAAAATCTTGTCCAGCGCCTGTAACCATCTGGCAGCAGCAATGGGATCATATGATCCGTCGAAGGTAGGTGGCTTATGCTTGCGGAAAGCATTCAGTCGGCGATCGATCTCGTCACGATCCTCAGCAAGAACGGGGATAGCCTGCATAGCCCCCGTCAAATGACTACCCTCGCCCATCTGGCTCTGGGTGTCCTCCTGTTGACTAGGCGGAGGTGGAGGCGGTGGCGGCGGTGGAGGTGGTGGAGGACCCTGGCCCGCAGCAGGACCAGCCCTCAGCTCCTCCAACATGACCCTCATCATCGTCATGTTGGCCATCCGGTTCTCCTCCAGAACCTCTGCCGTGGTTTGCCGGTTCGCATCTCTAATTGCGTCCAGCATTGCCTGGTTTGCCAGCCTCGTGGCTTCCTGGTCGGCTAGTCGGGCCGCCTGCATCTCAGCTAATGCAGCCAGGACAGGATCCGATTGATCCTCGCTTGTACTCGTGTTCCTCCTCGGTGGCACCATGACTCTGCACAAGTTACACAAAGAATGAGTTGATCAGGCCCACGCCATGTGGTCACAAATGCATTATCATCACACACACCAGTCAGAGAGAACACAAAGTAGACACGCAACGACACATCCTAAGTTATTGCAATACATACAGGCTTTTCCCTAGAAAGTGCTCTGATACCATAAAATGTAACAGCCCGTGTTAACCCGGATTGTTAACATACTATCGTATTAAGCCACGCTTAATTAAAATGCGGAATAACTTTTTCTTTAATTCAATTATGACGTCATTAAACTTAGTCAACTTGATTACTTAATCAATTTCATAAAATACTGCCTGTATGTAAATTGCAAGACATCTAACTGGAATACCTCATATATAAATATTACGTGAGTATCTAAAGCCACAGGACTACAACACGTAGCCTGGGTCAAAATCCTGATACTTTAATTACAACATTAAATTAAAAGACAATAGTCAAACCATGTGGCATGGACAAACCCCATGCTCACCAAATAAGGCAACAATGCCCAATAACAGTCTCAACATAAACTTAACAGAAAACATAACGACAGTCAAATAATCAGCAATCAACAACCAGCAGGTCAGCATATCATAACTATCAACTCAGCTCTGGCCTCCTGCCACCTGAGCCCTCGACATTACCTGATCCTGAAATAAGCGTCCCCAAACGTGGGGTGAGATCTCTAACAAGAAATCTCAGTAAGACAAGGGGTGTTCAAGGAGTCTCCACCCCAAGCTCACTTACATGTGTAATATAAGTTCTAAAAACAGTATTACAGTATAAGTTCTAAAATCATGCGATGCAGCAATTAATCATGTCATGCGTGCTTTCAAATCTACTGGCCAGAGAAATGTAGGAATACGTCTATGCCTACATGAGTACATGGATACTACCTGCACCTCACCCACATGCTTCTCCATCTTGTATGTACTACATACTCAGGATTGCCTTCTAGGTGGACACCACATGCATATCATAATAGCTCATTACATATAAACAACTCAACAGCATTTCCAAAATAATCAAAGCATGTAACACAGCATGCATAAACCCATCCCCATGGGACATGGTGGAACATCAAAATGGCTAAACCGAGGACACGAAAGCTTACCTTGCAAGCTAGCTACCCAAGCCAAGAGTCCAACCACTCACAAGTCCACAAACAGCAGTATCACAATCTGATATGGACCAATAATACATCAATAATCATGTATCACAAGCATACAACTTAAAGATTACGCCTTTCCTTTACGTTTTACGTCTCAAGGCTTTCAACAAAGCCATAAGCCCTTAATCATGTGATTCTGACTTAGTTTATTAATTACAGAAGTTCAACTTCCTTAATCTAGGGTCCACAAACCCCCAATAGCTTACTGTTCACACAGCACAGCTACCTGCGAAATCCCAGGATATCCGGATATCTCATTGGAAATATCAGGATATCCCGTATCAGGATATCTCACTCGAAATATCAGGATATCCCATATCAGGATATCTCACTCGAAATATCAGGATATCCAATATCCGGATATCTCCCTCAGAATATCAGGATATCCCATATCCGGATATCTCACTCGAGATATCAGGATATCCCATATCCGGATATCTCACTCGAGATATCAGGATATCCCATATCCGGATATCTCACTCGAGATATCAGGATATCCCATATCCGGATATCTCACTCGAGATATCAGGATATCCAATATCCGGATATCTCACTCGAGATATCAGGATATCCAATATCCGGATATCTCACTCGAAATATCCGGATATTTCGCGACAGAATGCAGTTTCTGCATTTCGCGAAGATATCCTTCCAAGGTTCCATTTTTAACACTTCAACACGTTAAAGCATGCATCTTTGGTTCATTTTAGGTTCATATTTCTTATACCCTCTTGTTTACTCATTAAACATGGCCAAGACATCAACTTTAAGCATCATAGACTCATGATCATAGTGAGGTAACTTACCAAAGTTCAAAACAGAGGCAAGTTGTGCTCTTGGAGCTATCCCAAGGTTCCTCACACTCAGCCTAAGTAGGAGCACGAAAATGGCACTTCAAGGTGGGTTCTTGCACCACAAGAAGGCACTTTGAAGCTTACAATGACTACCACAAAGTAGCCATCACTAAAGCTTCAAGTTCAGCTCACTAACCTCACACACACAGCCTTCTCAACTCAGAAAAGGTTGCACCACCCTCACCCAAGACACACTCTAGTTGCTTGGAAGGAGGAATGGTGAAGAAAGAAGAAGAGAAGAAGAAGAAGAAGGCAAGGAAGAGGAAGAAGAGGAAGAAGAAAGAAAGGTGGCAGCAGCAGTCACGTAGGAAAAATAAGGCACCTAGGGTTTTGTGCCTTAGTGTGCCTATTTATAGGCAAAGTTACTAATCGCGCAGTATTAGCCTTAATCGCAAAGTAAAAGATCTTGATCTCAAACTTCGGATTCTAGACCTACGCATTTTTCTAAGATTTGTCATATTTTTATTTTATTTTTCGGAGCACCTTTCCGGTACGCGCTTTTCCATAGCCAGTATCAGTTCTGGCATCAGATTACGTCATTTTGACTTGAAACTTGTTTTACAAGTCCTACATAATATTCTAGTAATTATCATGCATTCGTTATAATTTTCCGGGATACTTTTCCGGTACGCATTTATACCGAGTAGCAGAACCGGTATCTGCGCTTTTCTTCCGAAAAGCGACTTTCAGCATTTTTACTCGCTCAATATAATTATCTAAGTCCATTAATAATTATTAGGGTCAATTATGGAATTATTTCCTAATTATCATAATTAACTTACTAATTACCTTAATTAACGGTGCGGGTTCTTACAGAATGCATGGGCAGGATATCTTATATTTTGGCAAAGGTAGTCTCATGCATATCATGTTGAGCGATAAACCAGACATCTGTCACGTAGTGGGAGTAGTGAGATGGTACCATTCTGGATATAGAGGAACATTAGATTATTGTTAAGCATGTACTCAAGTATCTTTGGAGAACGAGAGATTATGTGCTAGTATATTCTAGTGGGAGTCTTGAAAAGCTGAGTTTTCACAGATTCAGTTATTTCAAGTGGATATTGACTCAAGAAATCAACCTTGAGCTATGAGTTTTTCACTAAACTCAGATAGCATTAGAGGTGGATCTTGTAGACCCAGTTACTAAGAGTTTGCCTGAACTTGTGTTCAAGAGGCATGTTACTTTTTGGGGTCTTAGGAGGATCCCAGACTTGCATTAAGCGAGTGGGAGATATTAGGTTCATTGTGCTCTTGGAGTAAGACAATGAAATAATATAATCATTTTCTGAATTTTACAAATAAGGTATTATTTATTTTGCACACTATTTACAAACATCAAGGTCCGGATCAATTGTGGAGTATATGACCATATGGATACGTTCATGGAGGACATGATCATAGGTTCTCACAATTGATGAATAGATTCACAGCTGTTAAATAAAGTTGGGCACTTTATTTAGGCTACAATATTTTATGAAATGGTTTTGTCCGAATCATTGTAAAATATTGGTGTGAATTAACATTCACATTGAAAGGATCAAGTAGAGATTTGATTAAGGTTGTTTTTTCTGTCATAAGGTATCAAATCTCCAGTTAACTATAGTTATGTAATTGCTCTTAATTCTGAGTTTATTATAAATAGGTAGTCAAATAGTTTTCATTCTTTGATTTACCAACGGGTGAGGTTCGATCTATTAACGGCCAATAACTCGGTATTTTGGGAGTGAGATTATTTGATTATCGGTATTTATGAGATAAACAACATGGAATTTGTAGGATATGTCCCCTTGATATGTTTCGGTACTTGGATATTAAAGACACTGGCCAGTGCATGTAATCCATTAGAGAAACTATCATAGTCAAGGGAATAAATAATTGATTGAGTTACAGAAAACTTGTCAATCAATTATAGACATTCTACAAAGGGGCGATGCATATTCATGTTATAAGTGTTATTAATCTTGGAGTTCAAGTTCGGGCTTTTAGTGGAATAGCACCGAATTAGATAATCATTCGTTGATTATCAAGAGCCTTGATTAATAACAGATGGTAGATCCCCAGGCTAGCTCAAGAAAAGGGATGAGACAATTTCAGTTGATGACGACTAGTGGGATACATGGACTCGGGCTTTAGGCTCAAGTTTGTACTCAAGAGCAAGTGGGAGATTGTTGGGTTTTTGCTCTTTCACTAAAGCCCAATAGGGTCAAGAGTGAGAAGAGCTCAAGAAAACCAAAGCCCATTCAGTTTAGGGTTAGGGTTTCTTGGAACCCATATATATTCTACGTTTAGTCATTAGCCTCTGCTAGGGTTTCCACTTGGTGGTTGCAGAGGGCTGATGTATGGTCATCTCCCTGAAAGTGAGAGAGTGCCCACACACTTCCGGTTCCCCCTTGAGTCATAGTCTGGAAGATCTGCCACAGTCCAGCATCAAGGGATTTGTTCATGCTGCAACGTTGAGGTGAGCAGTTCGTGAAGAGGAATCACAAAAGGGAAGATTCTACATGAGATCTGCGCTCCAAGAGGTAATCGTGAAACGAGGATGATTCGGTTAGCATACCAATGTACTAGGTCCTAAATCGCTTCCGCATAAATCCAATAGTTCCTACAATTTAGTTCCCACATTTAACAACGAAATTAATGTTTTTCATGTTACATGAGATAATTTTATCTCCTCACATACAAAAATATATATATGGGACCCAAGTAAACAAAAGAGAGAAAGAAAATATGGACTCCATCAGTGGTGGACCCAGAAAAATTTATTTATGTCCGCACACTCACTCACGGGAATTTATTTTTAAATACATTAAAAAATAAGATTATAAACAAAAAAAAAAGGAGTAAACTTCTCCTGTTGACAAGCTTTGGCTTTAAGTAAGCTCCAATAATGTCTGAATATTGAGCAATTATAGAGAGAAATGATATTGGCATGACATTAAACTCTTCGAGGGATTTAACATTTCGCTTCACCTTCTGCTCCAACCCAAATCCAAGAATATAAGATCATTTCTCTATCGGTCTAAGTCTAGTAGTGGCTAACATTGGAATTCCCAAGCTTTCCGGGTAATCCACAAAAGGCTTGATGATTGTAGCAACTTGCATTCCCAAAATTTTTATGTCCGCACTTGCAGTCATTTGCCCCTAAGTAGGTCCGTCACTGGATCCTATATGTTTGTAGAAGATAAAATTATCTAATTCCTACAACAAGAGAAATATTAATCCCTTTTAACTATATATACATATTATTTTATTTCATGTTTTTAAATATCAATTGAACTCCAAAACCCTAATCGACCTACTAATCTGATTTTGGTTTTGAGTTTCTTTACGGTCCTTCGAAACTATGACGTGGATAGAAATTTTGTAAATGTAAAGACTAACTTGTTTATATAATACCAAGGGTTAATTTGCTAATTTATTCAATATATAAATATTCCCCTAATTGTTCTAAAAAAAAAAAAAAAAATTCCCCTAATTAATACTACAAAATGTGGAGAACTTGTTTTGGGTGCACATGGGTAGAACTGTTTACTTATACTACAAACTTCAAATTCCTATGCAAACAAGAGGAGAGCCTTGGATAGTAAGGGACTTTAGATTTTAAAATTAATGACAAGTGAGATATTAATAAATCAGATATTTATGACACTAGGCTTATATTTACAAAAAGTTGATCTAATAAAATATTCCCTCAGCTGGTAAAATGAATGAAATTTTAGAAACATATATACAAAAGGGGAATCAAATTGAAAACCAATCCGCATGCAAATATACCTACATTAATTTCGTTGCCAGTTAATGTCTGAATGAACTAGAAGCAACGTTCCTAAAAAAATTTCACCCAGAGAGAAACAGAAGAATTAGCATATGACCTTGGCTTGCAGAAATAATAATTTAGAACTTCTGTAATTCATCCACCATGTCATATACTTTCAAATTGAACTAGTAAAACCAAATATTGAACTTAAGTTCATGAGACACAAGACAATATAACAATGTTCACAATCCAAATTTACGAAAGTAAAATGAAATTAACCATCTGGATTCTCCTATCACACATGACTCTCTCAAAGGTAGCAGAATAAACAATCTGACACAAGACTCAAACTCAATGTAAATTCTATTCAGTCCACATTGCTTGAGCCAAGGTTCCAGCAGCTGTTTATATTTATAACAAGTTCATATTCTGTTAACACTTTTAAGCCTAAAATCCATCAAAATCACCACCAACACAATCATGTTCTTCCATATAAGAGCTGTTGAGATATTGACTTATGTCAAAGTCATCATCATCTTCAGTTTCTGTCATCTGACTTTGAGAACCAGTGTTTGGTTCAGAACAAGGATTCTGAAAACTATTAGATAAGCTGCAGAAGTTTATTAAGTTCTCATGTGGATTCTGCAGGTTCAAAGTATTGGCATAGTTGTTGAAAGGTTCATAACTTTGGTCCAAAGCAGGTACCTGGAGCTGTGCTGCTTCAAATTCCTGCAGATTAGATTGTAACCCAAATGAACAAACACCATTTTCTGCTCCTGGAGTTTCATTCAGCATGTGATCATACATTGAAGATTTCCCATTCATGAGGGCATTGCTTAAAGGTTGTTGTACCTGTGCTGCTCCAAATCCCTGATTATATGACCCCAGTACTGGATATTGATTCCCTTTAGACTCTGATCCAAATAAAAAGACACAATTTGCTGCACTTGGATTTTTATTCAGTGTTTGATACCTTGAAGATCCCCCATTGAGGGCATTGCTTGAAGGTTCTATATTTCCCCCAAGTAATCTTTTTCCAAAACCAGATATTGGCCAATTTGACAAACTTGGAGTACTATTTTGGAACCCAAGATTCTGGGAGCCATGAACAAAGGGAAGGTTAGGGTTCTGGTGTTGAAACTGGTTGTTCATAAGTTTCTGATGGAAAGCATTGTTAACATTCATGTAGTTCTTCTGAAGGGCTTGTGATGCTTGAAAGTTCTGGCCAGTCCCCAGCAACAGTGGCTGTTGTACAGTAACACCCTGGTTTGAGAACATTGCTCCATAGTCACCATATGAATTGCCATTAGTTCCAACCTGAGATCTAGTACCATTCAATCCACCAAGAATATTAGGGCTACTTAGGATGGGATTAGGGTTTTGGTAGCCATGAAAAGAGGATGATGAGTTGCTTAGTTTTTGAGTATTATTGTGTTGATCTAAGGAGCTGCAGCATGATGCTTCATCGCTTATTATCTTTAAAAGGGCTCTCAAAGTTAAATGCCTCACACTTTCAATAATCCCCTTGACATCATAACTATCCAATTCGAAGTTGGTAATTGCTTCCGTGCCCTTCAGTCTTATTGATACTATATCATATGCTCTGGCTGCATCGTCAGCAGTATCTGATTGTTGAAGTAGACAAAAATATATCTTATGTTAAACTATATATGATACATAATTAGTATAGGGGCAGGTTATATTTACAAAATTTTTTAGTTACAAACTACACTATATTCTCCCGGGAGAATACAAACTTTTGCAAACTACATTATGTTCTCCCGAGAGAATATAGTGTAATTTGTAAAAAAAATTCAAAAAGTTTATAAACGGATCCTGTCCCATTAGTATATGAGAAAAATGTTTCTGTTTTTGCTGCAGTGAAAATTTCTCTGACACACTTACGTAAAAGTGAGTAGGTCCATTGTAAAGAAAAGCGAGAGAAAACATTAATGAGACATACTCATTTTTAAGTGAGTGTAGAGAAAAAAAAATTCTACAATAAAAGCAGAAACATTAGATGAGAGATATTCTTACTACTAAAATCTTCTATTACCAACTCACTACCTATCTAATCACCATTGGATCAACGTTTTCTCTTTTTTCAAAAACTTTTTAGCATTTTCTTTCTTGGATTCAATGGTGGTTAGATAGGTAGTAAGTTAGTAGTACAAAATTTTGGTAGTAAGAATATCCTCCCTCAAAACATTAAAGCCTTAGTATATAAGAGTGAGGATATTCTAACTACCAAAAATTCTTACTACCAACTTACTACTCATCTAATCACCATTGGATCAATGAGAGAGAATGTTAAAAAGTTTTTGGAGAGAGAAAAAATATTAATCTAATGGTGATTAGATAGGTAATAAGTTGGTAGTAGAAAATCTTGGTAGTCAGAATATCCCTCCTGAGTATATAATATGATATATGTTCTCTTCATTATATATAAGTACATAAATAACTTATAATTGATATACATGTCAATGCTTCAAAGTGTGCCTTAAATCATAAAATAAATAACAAATGAGAAGTGTTAGGATATGAACATACAATATGTTCCCAAGCTTATGCCTGGCATCCCCTTATCCTTACCCAGCCTTGCTTCCCAATTTTTTCTATCAGAGGTCTTGATTCTGATAGGAAGAGAGAGAAGAGAGAGAGAGAGTGAGTGAGAGAGAGAGAGAGATGAACTAATTAATTAAAGAGAGGAAAAGAGGGGAATACAAACCTGTAGACGCCACGGTAAGAGGTGTCACTATTTTTTCCCTTGCCCCTACTGAAATTTCATTAACATTTCATACAATCATGAAATTTAATTTGTTAGAGTTAATATTGAACTCATAGCTAGCAATGGTTGGAAATTTTTTAATTTAAAGGATTACTTGGCTTTCGCCATGCTAAACAAACACTAGAGAATAATGAAGTGATCCCATAGCTGAGAAAAATAAATTCTTGGAGGCCACATTCGGGTGGAACTCTTCATATATGCTATAGCTTCTGGATCCTAACCATTATATATGGTATAGTTTAAAAAAATAAAATAAAATAATATTAATTATGAACAAAATTGTTATGAAGTTGATTACCAAAAAAAAGGAATGGATATGGATATATGAGTAAATACACACACTAATTACCAATATTCATGTACTCCCTTTACAAATCTTCAGATCATATAAATTCTACTACTTTAACAAAAACATTAATTTATTGCAAATAAGAATTTTCCTAAATTAAAATAATAATAATAAGCAATGAATTGCAATGGACTTTGAATTAGAGGTTGCAAAAAACAGGACAACCCCCCCCCCCCCCCCCGATCATCCTTCAACCCGCCAAAAACGGGGCGGGGAGAGTTGACTCGCCGTTTGATGGTGGGTTGAAAATATCAATCCACCCCGTTTTGAGGTGGGTTGACGGGTCAACCTGTCTAAAAAATAATAAAAAATTATATTTTATTAATTTTATAATATTACTTATTTTTATTTCACAGTTCCCTTAATTTTTTTTCAATCTCAAGCCTAAATATAAGCTAATATTCAGTCAGATATTTTTTAGGAATTTACTTTTACCACTATATATGGATACCATGTGTCATAAGTAAAATTTTTCTTCTTTATTTTTCTAGGGGAGTACTAAAATAAAATAAAAAATTAAATCACAAAAGCTTAATGATAAATAAAATACTACCTAACAGAAAAAAAAAGTTTATTCGCGGGCCAACCCGCCCCAACCCATCACCAACCCATTTTGACCCATAACTAAACGAGGCGGGTTGAGGCGGATTGGTGGGTTTAAAAAATATAATCCAACCCGCCTCATTTTAGCGGGTTCGCGGATTGACCCATTAAATTCAACTCATATTGTCAGCTTTAAATTTGAACATGCATACCAATTTTTTTTTTTCTTTCTGTTGCTTCTAATTAACATCTTACCTTCTAACAGCGAGAATATATTCTTTTTTGGTCATCTGTTGCATTTCTTGGATATCCCCCAAATAGAACCTCACCTACGATTAATAGTATGGTTATGAGATGGAACTCAACTAATGAATAATAATTAAATCAAAATCAACAATATGTTTTTCTAATGGAAGACATGAATATATCTTCAATGGCATACGGGAAAATTCGTTGTTGTGATCTCTACGCCCCCTATCTTAATTGAAACCAAATCATGAGCTCTGGCGGCTTCAATTTCAGTCGAAAATCCACCTGCCAAGATTAGGAGAAAAGAAAAATAAATTAAACAAAGAAAAATAAAAGAGCCTCATTGGAAAATTACTCAAGTCTCAGCTTTTCAATTACCCAATTTGTGAAAACCCTTATCTTGTTTTTGGCCATTAATAACATTAAAAACACTTTAACTAGGGGTGAGGAAAATCGTGTAGAAAATTCAGATTTTATCTTGAGAAAAAGAAGTATCCTTTTAAAGGAAATTGTCCTTTTAAGTGATGTACACAAAGTCTTCTTAACGGTAAGATTTTGTATAAATCTGAAAAGTTATTTTTTTTTCTCTCCCTAGTCATATCGTTGATATGTAAAGTAAAAAAAAAGAGTAAACTTTTCATATTTACACAAAATCTTAACAATCAAACTTTGTGTAAGTCACAAAAAAGACACAATTTGTATCCTTTTAAAGGACAGTGAACCCTTTTATTTTTGGCCATTAACATTAAAATTACCACTCTACCTAGGGGTAAGTAAAATATGTGTACCCTTGTATTTTTGCAATTAAAGAGACAGTTTTTTGAATTTGAACATGTGACATTTCAATCACATAGGAACAACTTTACCACCACTCCAAATTCATTCATTTTATTTTGCAATTAACATTAATTTAAAACAAAATTCTTACAAGAATAATTGAGTACTTACCAATATAAACTGCAATAGTTGAAGAAGATCCAAGCATAAAAGGGAATATAAAGTCGATATGTTAGTGGATTATCCGAGGTATAGCCCATAAATGGAGAATCAAAAGCTTTATATAAAAGGTTATATATTTCAACCTGTCCTTCCTTTCTCTCCGCTTTTATCCCACACAAATGCTTCAAAACGCTCGTCATGACACCTATGTCAAGATTAATTATAGATTTCATTAAGGTCAGGAAAAATTAGAACATGAAATTAAAATCAAATGTTTAAATGTTGAGAGAAAATCAAACTTGGTAACTCCCCGAAATACAGAGGTCTTGATAGAACTTCTTTTACTAATCAATTTAGGATACCCTCCAATTAGCTGCGTTTGATGATTATATCCACCATAATTTTGTTCCCTATGCACATTCCTGTTACAGTGGCACATAATAAGAAAAATAATAAATAACATATTATAATATTAAATTACCATAGAACACATGATCTATATATCTATACATACATTGCATAGTGCTGAAGTTGGTAAGGGAACACATTGGCTCTTTTTAGACTTTCTTGTATGTGTCTTTCATCTAGTGCTGCTTCCAATAGAGTTGAGATTGTTGATGAATTTGCTGGACCAAATTTGTGCATAGAAAGGACATCATCATAATTTTGGGTTGAAGAATATTGGGTCCAATTATTCAGCAAGGTTTGGTTTGGATTTTGAATCTGTGGAGTCATTAGGTGATGGGGTATCACTGAACCTTGAGTGGCCGAATTGGGTGATTCATGCAAAGAGGATAATCCTGTCATGGATCTCAATTGTGTCACTCACACCAATGGATTGGATTAAAAAAAACACACTCTTTAAATATACTTTTTGAGGTCACTTCTCTGTATAAATAGTGCGTTGAAAATAGCATTTTTGGTCACGTAAAAGTTAACGGTTTTGGACATATTATATGGTAGGCTCAAGCACAGGTAATGTTTTTGTTAATTGGAACCAGCATCGTAACTTTCACCACCTATGTTTGACTGTCCACTTTTATTTTAAAATATTCTTACTATCAAAATTTTTTATTACTAATTTATTAACTATTTAATCACCATTGAATCAAAAAGAGAGAATGCTAAAAAAAATTTGAAAAAAGAAAAAATGTTGATTCAATAACGATTAAATAGATAGTGAGTTGGTAATAGAAGATTTTGATAATAAGAATATCTCTCCTCTTAATTTAATAGTCGAAGATCACTCAATACTTTAATGAAGAAAGAGAAAAAGTTTGAGGTAATGTCAAAAACAAAAAGTAAAAAATAAAATTCAATGAAGAAAGAGAGTGTGCCATCACTCATTCAATTATAAATGAACAATAGTAAATAAAGTAATACTTTATTTATAAAGTAATCTTGTGCCATCAGGTTATTATTTATTTGAAAATAATAATTAATTAATTGGTATAAATAACTGTTAGATGGATGAAAATCAATGGTTGTGATGAATAGTAAGACTTGTAAATCTTATTCTAGAGTCAAAAGATCTCTCCCCTAAAAGCTCATTAAATGCTAATAGTTATTTATTTATATATTTGAATTTCTTTTCTTTTGTTGTTGTATTTATTGCATTGGTTAGTATTTTATTTTATTTTTGGTAATATTCAATGTGTAATTGCATACATCTGACAATTTTCTCATGAATGTCATTCAATTACGTCAGTTGTCACAAATTTTTATTTACTGAAGTCTACAAGTTGATTTTTTTCCCCCTATGTATAAATTACTAAGAAAAAAAAACATATCATTTAATCAAAGACAACGCACACATTAACTGCATATTTGTTTAAGCTTATTTAAAAAAATATATTTTTTTTTATTCATAAGTTTTCTCATAAAATAAAAGAAACTTCCGAATAAAAAAAGTAAAGAAAATAAATTATTTTCCTAAAGATCTAAAATAAACTAAGGTAATATGTCTCTCATGCTGTTGAAAAAGATACATCACCTGCAGTAAACCCTCAAAAATTGCACCATTTTATTTTAAGTATGTGGATCTTATATATAATTTGTTCTCTGCAATTGAAGACAACTTATCACCTAGAGAATAATATTCCCCATAAACCAATCTAACCACAAACTTAGTAACTAAGTCAAGAGGAATAATTACTTACAAATTTGTAAAGGTATCTTTTCTCTTACAAAAAGAAAGAAAAATTTTCTTACACATAGTAGATATATGTGCTATTTAAATATATATATATATATATATATATATATATATATATATATATATATATATATATATATATATATATATAGTGAAGCCCACGTCAATTTGCATATCTCACAAGGGGGATAACTTATCCGAGAATTTATTATCCCTTACAAACTAGGTATTATAGGGGTGTTTGTGGTTTGGATTGAATCAATTTTGAAAGCAAAAATTATCTTATTCAATCTCTTCGGTTTGATTATGTAATCATTCATTTTATGTGGATTTTTTTTCAAATCTGTTCCAATCCAATTTTATTCGGTTTGGATTGAATCGATTTTTAATTTTTCGAAAAGCCTAAAATTTGTACAATATTTTTTTTCAAATAACAAGTCTTTTGTATGTATTGACTTTGTAAAGTTTCTATGATAATTATTGTTATGTAGAAGTATCATTAAACGATAATTTAATTTTCAATATAGTATAACAAAAAGTTGAATTATCATAATTTACCTAAAACAAAAAATTTACAATGTGATTGTCTGAGATACAGAGTAATCCAAATTTTTATCCTAGAGGAGCTGATGTACAACAATAACCCATACAATAAAAATATATAATGTATCTCACCCAAAAAAAATAACATAGATTAAGTACAACCCACTCTCTCCAACATGATGGGTTAAAGGGTCTTGAGTTTAGAATTTTGCTATATGAATTTTGGGCTATGATTGGGGAAAGACTCAAGTAGGTAGAGAGTAAGGTTCTGGAATCATTGGATCGATTTTCATCAATCAAACTGAAAACTGATTAAATTAGATTAAATTAAATTTTGCAATTTTCGGTTTTCAATTTTTCAATCTTCGATTGATTCGGTTTGAATCGGTTGATAAATACTACTAACAACCGCGTACTAATTAAACTCTTTTATTTTATTTACTTAATATTCGTTTTCAATTGGGTGATGTATAACAAAACAAGTAATGCTTGTTGGGATTTTTTTAATGGGTTTTATAAGAGTTATGTTGTAGGAAAAGTGATTGTGTAATGTTATAGAGATTCATTTTGTGTGCAAGAGTTTTTTTTTTACTGCGGGCCCTACAAAATGTTGTGAGTGTAGGAAAATTTTTATAGTCATGTTGAATGATAGATAATAAACCTTTTTTAATATACACCCGGCCCATAATGTTTTGGGTGCACCTTTTCTAGAAAAGGAAAAAAAATTCCATTTAAGTCCTTATCTTTTTCATAAATTCCATCTGAGTCCTGATTTCTTACCATTTTAAAATAAGTACTATAAAGTCCTGGATCACGTAAAATGTGCTCTGCTTGCTGGTACACTATTTAATATCTAAAAATATTATAAATTAAGTTTTATCAAAATATTTAATAAATTTTTATTTAAAATATGTAAGTGTACACTCTTTTTAATTGTTTTTTAGTTTCATTTTTAATAAAATATTGATTTTATATTTTTTCCCTCAGTATATTGAACTTTTCTCTTCATCAATTAAATTATTTCCAAGTACTAAATTAAATGTACAAAATATATTTTTTTCATATCTATTCTATTTATTTCTCTATAATATTATTATATCAGAATCTCAACTCAACTTCACCTTTTTCTCTCTCTTGAGATTCCGACTTAACAATATTGAAGATGAGTAGATAAAATAAGTATGAAAAAATATAGACATAGAATCTTATCCTTAAATTAAAATGAAATTAAGGGTTAAATATTAGTGTAAACTTTATGCCCTATCACATAGATTTCTATAAGAATTAATGTCATATGATATATTTGAAAAAATCATATAATTTTTTTATAAAAGGATATTTTTGTCAAAAATATTTATTTTTATCCTATCTATTATTATACAGTTCATTACCAAACAATGGATAGTATTATATTTTAGGAAAATAGTAGTCTCATTGTAGGAGATTGCTATCTTATGCCATAGACACTTCAATAATTGTGCTGCTTTTTTCTTTTCTTTTTTAAGTGGTGGGTCCCATCATTTTATGTCTTAGTGTAAGATATGCTCTCGTCTATAACAAGAGAGTAGACAATCTCTACATTTTACAATACACTATTTTATACAATGTCATATCAAACGCTGAATAGTATTAAAATTTAATCAGGTCTTATACAATCAGACCTTATACTATCTTGTACACTAAACATGCCCAAGGATACTAAGTAAGGAGCATTTAATAAATGTATAAAAAGAGAGCATTTAATATATTCTATTAAATTTTTAAGTATTTGGTTTTTAAAATATTAAATATTTTTACACAATACTATGTATTTTGATTCCTTAATAAATTTCATAAGTGCATTCTTAATTGATTTGACCTATTTCGTTGACTTATACGATAATGTCTATTTTGATAATTAAAAATAATAAATAAATAAATTTTCTCTCTGATAATAATTATTAATTTCGTTGATCTTTCTTTCTCTCAATAACTACAAACCACATATACTTCTCTTTAATTAATTTTTAAAAAATTAATACTAAAATAATTTAATTTAAAAAATGTAGAGTAACATGCCAAACCACTTCTCATATATACGCGTTCCTTATTTGTGGTACAAATCATCTATTTGTATGAACTCGTTCCTTTGCCATTACAAAAATTCACATTTATTTTTAGACTATTATAGCTAGACCTTTTCTTTTTGGTATAATATAGTTTGCATATGACATTTGTCTTAAAAACTGTTTTTCTCCAGAGACTACTATAGGGGCAGAAAAAAGTACACTGAAGTTGGCGTTATCTATTTCAAACACAATGTGTCATGCCCAAAACATTCCTATAATCTCAAATCATCAGACTTAAAAAAAAAGAAGAAAAAAGATGTGAAATATAAAGCTGAAAATTTATATACAAAAAACTCAAAAAAAATTAAGTAGTCTTTGAGTTGGAACTTAGAAGTTCATACTGGGAGGGAGGGTTCCTCATTTGGACCCTGCAAATTTGCAATACAAGTCCTTGACTCAAGGGACTGAAGAACTCTAACAACTTCTAACATTGATGGCCTTTTCTCTGGCACCACAGAAGTGCAACTAAGGGCAATATCTAAAGCTCCAATCATTTCTTGATGGCAAGTATGTGATATTCTTGGGTCAAGAACTTGATGTACCCCATTAGTGATGTTCACTTTCCTTCTAACCCATTTCACAATGTCAATATTGGAGTCACTTGATTCTGCTTCCTCTGCTTGCCTGCCACACACTAGCTCTAGCAATACAACACCAAAGCTATACACGTCCAATTGTTCACTTGCTTTCTTACTGTAACCATATTCTGCTATGCAACAATAAAATTAATTAGTATGTTAATATTTATTTATTGGTTAAGGAATATGATGATAAAATGGGGCGAACCGCAACACTGGTAAAGCTGTTTCTTTATAACTGAAAAGTCATGGGTTCGAATCCAGGAAATAGCCTCTTTGCAATTATGTAAGGGTAAGGCTGCGTATAAGGATTTCCTCCACCCCACACTCGCTAGTCGGGTTTAAGGGGGAGTGGTTTTTTGGTTTTTGGTTAAGGAATATGATGATGTCATATACACTAGAATCGGAAAGCAAAATTACATATTTGTTGCAAGCATGCAAATTGCTGATATACTAGGCAGTGTTTAACTATCAATAATGTTTCATAAGATGGAGTTATAAACACTCTAGGTAGAAGTTTGCTCTACTATGTGGCAATGCATTATTTCCTCTTAAGTTCATGCTTTTATGTAATTCACATGTCATACCTGGTGCAATGTAACAGGAAGAAGCTGCTTCAGAATCCAAAGTTGATTGAAATGCAGCTTCTCCAACAACTCGATCAAGAGCAAAATCTGTTAGTTTTGGAACAAAGTTTGCATCCAAAAGAATGTTCTTTGACTTGACATTTCTGTGAAGCAAGTGTGGGACATAATCCTTGTGAAGATATGCCAATCCTTGAGCAACTCCAATGGCAATCCTCAATCTAACTCCCCACTGCAACTGAAAATTCTGACGGGAAATCAAATCCCCTAAGCTTCCTTCATGCAAGTATTCATAAATGAGAAAAACTGACTCATCAGAATGGCAGAACCCCAGAATTTTAACAACATTCTTATGCCTAATTTTTGCCAAAGTTTTGACCTCAGCTTTCAGAGTTTTTGAGGACTGGTTTCCAAAATTAACCAGCTTCTTCACAGCTACCAGTTCACCACTAGGTAAACTCACAACATAAACTTTACCAAAAACTCCACCATTTCCCATTGAGCTTTTCTCATTCATCCCTATGAGAAGATCATGCTCAGTAATTCTGAGAGGATAGAAGAACACTGAACGCCAGACACCTACTTGACTCCCCTTGCAAGATCTCCTATACAATATAAACCCACCAGCAACAATGACAGTTCCAGCAACAAAGGCTAAAGAGATTAGGACACATGTTAAGGTTGTAAGACCACCAGTGTAGTGTCTTGGCATGTCATCAGAACAGGAGTTGGGCAATCCAGGGCCACAAAGATCAGGGTTACCTTCCAAAAATGAGGCAGGTAGACCAGAAATCAAGGAGTATGGTACTTTACCTGATAGCTTATTGAAGGACACATTGAAAAGAGCAAGCTTCAAGTTTTGAAGCCCTTGTGGGATTGAACCAGTGAGATTGTTATCTGAAAGATCAAGGTAAGTAAGCACTTGTAGCTGAGCAAGAGAAGAGGGTATTTCACCTGTTAGACTGTTGTCAGCCAAAGACAATGAAACTAATTTCCGGCATTTTTTCAGCTCTGGGATTGGACCAGAAAGGGAATTGTGAGAGAGGTTTACTATGCTCATAACTGGTGAGTCACAAAAATTTGGAGCAAGTTCACCATAGAAACGATTGAGAGAAGCAGAAAATCTGTACAAGCTCTTGATGAGGCCAAGACCTTGAGGAATTTTACCACCAAAGCTGTTATTGTCAAGCTGAACTTGCTCCAACTGCACAGCTTTTGATATTGACTCAGGTATTTGTCCTGAGAATCTGTTGTTTTCAGCTCTAATGAGCTGAATTTTGGGTAATGACCATAATGCAATGGGGAAATCTCCAGAGAAACCATTGTCCTGAACTTGGAATCTCTCAAGACTCTTACAATCACCAATAGAGTTGGGTATTGAACCAGTGAAGGCATTTGTATGAAGGCTGAGAATTATAAGGCCTTGTCCTTTACATATGTCAGTTGGAAATGGCCCCAAAAGCTTGTTTTGGGAAACATCAAAAGAAACCAGGTTCCTGAGAGAAGATACCAAAGCCTTAGAAATCCCACCTGTTAGATTGTTCTCAGAGAGATCTAAATGAGTCAAACCATGCAGCCCCACCAAAGAAGCTGGAATTTCACCTTGAAAAGAAGAACTATGCAAGAAAAGTTGCTTAAGATTTCCAAGTTCACCAATATCCCCTGGAATCTCACTCACCAAGTAAGGATTCTGAGACAAATCAAGAACTTCAAGCTTAGTGAAATTGCCAAAGACAGCAGGTACACTACCTGAAAGCAAGTTGTTTCCCATGTTAAGAACTTGGAGGTTCTTCAAGGAGCCTAAGCTTTCTGGGATGTTTCCTTCTACATGGTTTCTGCTGAAATCAAGCACTTTCAAGGAAGCAAACTGAGAAATCTGAGATGGGATAGTGCCCCATATAAGATTGGCACTGAGATTCAAAGTTTCCAAAGAACTACACTGAGAAAGATGAAGAGGGATGGGCTGGTTGAAGATATTATCAGCAAGGTTGAGATAAGAAAGATTAGGAAGGTCACATATAGAAGATGAGATATCCCCAGAAAGGTTTAAGCTCTGAAGATTAATAGAAGTTACTGAGAGTGAAGGAGTGCTGGAGCATGTGATTCCAGTCCAGTTACAGTAGTGGTTTGCTGAAGTATTTGACCAGCTAGATAAGGCCTTCTTAGAGTCTTCAATGGAGGCCTTGAAGGAGAGAAGGATATCACTCTCTGATGAACAAGAACTAAGGTTGAAGATTGCAAAGGTCACAGAGAGAAGGAATAGGTATATACAAAACTTAGCCATTGGCTTGGAATCTGCAAAAGAGCTAGCTTTTGTGTTCTTTTCAACAACTCTTTCTATATATCAATGTTAAGTGTGAGAATGTGCCTCCCAATAGATATCACTGGATCTTCATGGACTACAAAGAAAAAGGCTTACATTTACGTACAATAACTCATCATGACCATTGAGAATTTTGTTGATAAAACCTCAATTATTATTATTTTTTCCTTTTTCTGGTTTTTTCACCTTTTGCAAGACTGCACAAGTGTATTATTAATATTATTTTGTTTTTTCTGTTTCATTTTCAGTTATTATATATTTATTAGAAAAATATAATATGAAATTATTAATCTCAGAGTTGTTGGATTAAATTGGTTATTTTACCATATTGATAGTCTTATCACATGTAATATAACCTCCATTTAATTGATTAAGTTATTGGATTGAATTAATTACTTTATAATATTTATTATTATTAGTATTTAAAAATTTTCATGTTATAAAAAATAATTTTTTATTTCCAAAATATTCGAGACATTTTTTTTAATTTCTTTCTTCTCTTCACACTTTTATGTATATACAGGGAATAATTTCATCTAATAAAAGATAATCTTGAAACCACCAAATAATGGTAATTCAGTTGGCGCATGAGAGCTGAGCAGGTGAAGGTGAAAGTATACATTCGATCTCTTCCGGTACCATCTTTTGAAGGAGTTTAAAGTCTTAATCTTTGGCTCAAACAAAATTATCTCATACCTATCGATAATAATAATAAAAAAAAACCTTCAAATCTTTTTTATTACTACTAACCGATCCCTCCAAAATAGAGCCAACACTTAGAAGACATTCTCCAAGGAATAGTTGTTACTCTAAGTAATAGAAGATCACACTTTTCGCAAAAAAAATAAAAAAAGTAAAAAGTTTTTCAACGTTGCAAATAGAATCCTAAGGAGAAAAAAAAAAGTAAAGTAGGCTTAGGCGTAGATTTGACCTTCGAACACCGAAACCTTGATTGTGGGAAAGAATTCAATGCACGTACCTCACTCCATTGAAGATGTTTTGGCTTGAATAGGATGTTCACGTGGCCATTTTGTCAATTTGTGTCCTCGATGGGGTCTCAAATTGACCATCAGATTTCAGAAGTCAGAGACCTTTTGTTTGGCCAAGGCATGAAACAAAATCCTCCATTAAACTAAACATGGCACCTCGACCTCGGGGTCTTTAATATATTAAACAGAATAAACAATAAATCGAGACTTGCAATATACAAGGAGTAATTGGCGTCCATATATAGTATAATATAAGGAAAGAAAAAAAAAAAAAAAAACGACCCAATTCAAATAACCACTTCTGTATTCTGATGTCTGAGGTAACCGGGGGAATCTATTCCGCAGTTCTATCATGGTATTATAAAGGGGACGGGGGAAGGGAATAAAAGTCACATTGGTTACTGTTTTTTGGGGAAATATGATTATATACCCGCAACTTACATATACGGGAGTAATTGGCGAGCCATATATAGAACATTTATAAGGAAAAAACAAAATATTTAAAAATTCAAAGAGGGTAATATTATATATAAAAGTTAAGGGGTGGTGTCATTGAAGAAATAGAAAAAAATGTGTGGGTATAAGGACCAAAAAAAGGGCAGTGAAGAGAGGCTTCTGCTTCTCGTGACTGATAGGGCTGATGATGAGACAAAGGTCCTTATTGCACGTTTCAGACTCGTTTGGAATTACATGCCATACCAAATAAGAACAAGGAGATCAAGATGAAGTTGAGTTAAGTTTTGCTAGTAGTACAATTTTTTAGTTTATTTCCTTTGCTTTTTTAATTATAATTAGACCCCCTCTTCCTAATAAAAAATCATACCTTTTATTTTGTAGGACAAAAGCTCACCCACTTTTGTTGCATATTTGTCTATAATATCATTTATATGCATGGGATCCACAATTCAAAGTGGGTCAGGATCACAGGGGCTCTTTCAAGAAGATGAATTTTTCATTTCACCAATGGGAATAGGAACAGTATTTATCATTTTAAATGATACAATTTATATTCTTTCACTCTCATAAAGAAGTGGGATTCACACCTTTATTTTTTTGTCAACTCTCTCTTTCTTTATCTATCTCTTTATCTCTCTTAAAATGACATAACTTTACATCCTTTAAAATGACACACCGGGAATAAATAAGGGTATAGTAGACTTGAACTAGGAGATATATATATACACAGTACAATGTGGCTGTGGAGGACCATACAAATAACAAATTCATTGATTTATTTTCTTTATTTGAAAAAAGATAAGGAGAATAAATGCTTTGAAATATATTGTTACTTTATTATTTTAAAAATAAAATAATAAAAATGATCCATTAACAATAATTAGGATAAACTACAGTGCTTGGTGGGAAATCCACAATGTATTCAAAAAGGGGAAAAAGGAATAAATAAAATGTTCAATTTCTCTGACAAGAGTGGACGAAATCCAAAAAGTTCCTAACAGTATCAATGGGTGAAAAGATTCTTAACCTTTGCATGATTTCTATCAACACAAGAAGGACCACGAAGTTAGTTTCTCTTTCTGATTTCAAAACTTGCCATACAAAAGTTGTGAAATATTATAGTTTCTTTTTCTTCGTAGTATTCAGCTTCACTGTTGGAAATATTAAATATGGTCCATATCCGTTTATGATTAGGGTCTTGTATGAGTCAGATCGGGTCAGGTTTTTGTGCCGATTTGATTCAACTTGGTTTTTATAGGTCAGTTATTTTGATCCGACCCGCTTTAATTTGATCCAAGTTAGGTTTGATTTGGTTTGGATATTTTTGAACTAGTTCAGAATCAGGTCGGATCTGATCTAACTTGGTTTCTGAAGTAGGTCTGACTTGGTTTCTGAAGTGGGTCAAATTCGACCTGACCCGTTTTTGACTTGGTTTTGTTACAAAATTTTGTCGAAATTTCTACGTTGCAAACGACGAAAATTTTGTCACACAATTATTTTTTTGTCCAAATACTTTTTGTCGAAAAGCGACAGAATTTTTTCTCTAATGAAAATTTTTACAAAAAATAAATTTTCTATCTAAATTTAGTTTCTGTCAAAAGTTTTGACGAAAATGATTTCCTCCATCAAATGTTTTAAACGAAAAAAGAATTTCGTCAAAAAATTTGACGAAATATTTTTGTTCAAAATTTCGATAGGAATGTATTCTGACGAAAATTTCAACTGAAATTGTTTTGAGGGAAATGTTTCATTCGAAACTTTCGAAGAAATCTAGATTCTCTAAAGAATTTTGCCAGAATATTTTTTTCCGTCAAATTTTTTATCAAAATATTTTTTGTCAACAAAATTTTGCGAAATTTTTTGACAGAAATGTGTTTCGTGGAAAATTTTGATAGAAATATTTTTTATCAAAAAACTTGATGAAAATATTTAGTTGAAAATTTTCGATGGAAATGTGTTTAGCTAAAAATTTCGACGAAATCTTTTTTTGTCAAAAAGTTTAACGAAAACGTTTCCGTCGAAAACTTTCGCCGAAATTTGAATTCTGTAAATAATTTTGAGGAAATTTTTTTTTTTCAAAAAAATTCGATGGAAATGTGTTTCGTCGAAATTTTTGATGCATATGTTTTTTTGTGAAATATTTTGACGAAATTTAGTTTCTGTAAAAAAAAATGACGAAAATATTTGATAGAAACATTTTTCGTAAAAAGTTTTGACTTAATTGTTTTACATTAAAACTTTTCTTTTTTAATGTAATTGTGGTTTTTTTTTTCTTTTTTTCATATAATGGGTATGAGTCAAGTTATGGGTCAATGTAGGGGTGGCAATTTAAGACACGACCCGCCAACCCAACCCGGACCCGACACGAAATTTTCGTGTTCGGGTCAACCCGTTTAATAAATGGGTCGTGTTCGGGTTGGAAAAATATAACACGAAAATATTCGTGTCGGGTCACGGGTCAACCCGTGAACCCGCTCTGACCCGCAAATATAATTTTTTTTATTTTTTCAAGGTTATTATGGTAATTTTATTGAATGATATAAAAAAAAATATACACTCTAGGTTTCTTTTTATTGAAGATTTTTTTTTTGTTATATTGCAATCAGATTTGGTGCTTTTTTGGGGCGAGTCGTGTAATAAACGGATCACACTTATATTATAAGATTTTTCGGGTCGTGTCGTGTCAACCCGCAGAAAAAGTGGGTCGTGTTCGGGTTGAGAATTTTGACACTAATAATTAATCGGGTCGTGTTCGGGTTGAATCTATTCGTGTTCGTGTCAGACACAGGTCGACCCGAACCCGACCCACGAACACGATTTGCCACCCCTAGGTCAATGGGTCATTATTAAAACAAGTCAGGTCTAAAACTGACGTAAATAAAAGTCGGTCAGTATTTAAACCCAGTTTAAAAAAATATGTATTTATGGATCATGTCAAGGTCAGATCAAGGACAGGACAAGTGAACTAATTTTTTTGCACGCCCCTATTTATGATTCAGTGTTCCAAACCAATAAAAAATAGATATTTTTTTACTTGCTCACCAAAAAAATTAGTAGGTGTACCAAAACTACAATAGAAATTTTGGTATTTTGAGTGTTTATATCATATGCTTATCATATATTTTTTTTCCAAAAGCAAAACCTTTTTTTTTTAATCTTTAGATGAACACTAAAATTCATTAAGCTGAAGATGGAAAGGGGAATCAGTACATCACCGGCAACAAAGAAACAAAATTCAAGAAAAGCTTCTTTTGAAGCTTTAAAGCTAATGCAGCCAATTAACTCATGCATAATCACCAATTGCGTGTGTGAAAGATAATAAACTAAGCCTAAATGCCAAATCCTTTAATATTTGAAAAAGATGTAATTTGTTAGTATCGTGCTATTGAATTTCTACACATGCTGCGAAGTGCGAACCACAACACCAAAGGAAATAGGAGATTCAGTAGGTGTTCCAATGAATCTCCTTTTGCCTATTCATTCTTAAGTAGTTTTATAGGGTAAAATGTGTGTCATTTTAAAGGATGTAAAATTGTGTCATTTTAAGAGAGAGAAAAAGATAGATAAAGGAGAAAAGAGAGTTAAAAAAATAAAGGTGTGGATTTCTCCTCTTTATGAGAGTGAAATGATATAAGTTGTGTCATTTAAGAGGATAAACATTTTCCTCAATTTTATAATAATAAAATATTTATTTTAATTAATGTTTATCTTTTTATTTGAGAGTGACAAAACTCTTTTCAAGCAGAGAAGAGTGACACTTTTATAGTGACATTACATTCCAACTTATTAAAATAATTAAGGGTTTATCATCTATGATTTAACATGATCTTAAAAAATTTCCTACACACATAACATTTTGTGGGGCTCGCAGCAAAAAAAAAAACAACTCTGGCACGTAAAATGAATCTCTATAACATAACACTATCACTTTTCCTACGACATAATTCTTATAAAACCCAATAATTAATTATAAAACTATTTTAATACTTTAGTTGTACCATTATGCTTTATTATATAATTTATATTAAATGACTAAATTATAGTCTGTTTCAGTGAGTGGTTTGGCTGTCCTGCGCTGATTCCTTCATAAAGCAGAACTGTTGTAGTTCATTGTCATAGTCTTTTAGGTGGTGGTTGGTAGGAGAGGTTAATTTTTTTTTTTTCCAAGAAAATAGAATGGGAGATTTTTTGGCTAACTAAAATACTTTTTAATAATTTATCCGGAAATTTTTTTTATCATATTCTCAAAAATTATTTTTTTCTGTAAAAAAATTTCTGCTCTCTTACTTCTTTTTTGTTTTCCATGTTTTCCTATTAATTATCTAAATTCATACATTTAGTCAAAGACCGACTAATACTTAATTATTAGTATTATTATTATTTTTAGAATACCCATTTTTCTCTCTCTAAAATTCACTCAAGGGTAGATTGTATCTCCTAGTTTGCAAGATACCAACATACACTTTACATATTACAGGGTTATATATTTTATATCACTTAGTTTTTTTTTTCTCCTCCCACAAATTGTTGTGTGTAGGAAATTCTCTATTTTTCCTATTGCATGATGGATGCAAACCCCATTATTTTATAGCGAAAACTTCAAAAATCTCCTTATGAGTTTTTTTAATTATCACTTACCCCTCACAATTTTTTGAATCATTTATACCTTTATTTAATTTTTTTTTTTCACTTACCCTCGACTTAAAGTTTCTTTATCAATTACCTCCCTCACTTAGGGGATAAATGATAAAAAAAACTTTAAGTCAGGGGATAAATGATTCAAAATTTTGCAGGGTTTTTTTGTTGAAGTTTTTCCTATTTTATATTGGGTTTTCATTTTGTCCTTAAACATGATACTATAAAGTTTCTTACACATACAACATTTTGTGGGGTCAACACTTTTTAAAATAAAAAAATAAAAAAATAAAAAAATAAAAATTAAGCCATGCAAAATGAATCTCTATAACATTACACAATCACTTTTCATACAATATAATTCTTATAAAACACTTTCATATTTATATAATTTTGTTAATTAATTAAAATTGATTTCATTTTATTTTCTAGAAGGCTTGTGCATGTAGCATCATTCTAGCCTAGGTGATTTCTTCATAGTTGACTTTAATTTAACACATACTAGACCCATAGCTGTGAAAGTGTTCAAACCTCTGAGGTGAAGGACGACAACCATAATTGCTGAATGCTGCATCTGATCTGAAAAAGGGATAAAAGGATGTAAAACAAGGATGTAAAACAAAATAAGAAAAATCTTAAAGAGGAAATGAGAACTACTGGGGCCAAAATAAAATTAAAAGTAAAAGCATCCTGTTGTAGATTACAGTACCAGACCACTTTGCAGGAACCCAACAGATATTAATAAAATGGTGAGAGAGGATATTCTAACTATCAATTTTTTTTACTATTAACTTACTACCTATCTAATCACCATTGAATCAAAAAGAGAGAAGGTTAAAAAGTTTATAAAAAAAGAGAAAAAGAAATGGTGATTAGATAGGTAATTTTGGTACAATAAAATGAACGAAAGTTAGACAAATTTTGGTATATATAATGGGAAATATGTGTGTCATTTTAAAGGATGTAAAGTTATGTCATTTTTTTATAAATAAATTTCAAAGATATCCTCCTGCCGTAACCGAAGACTAATCCCCATCGAGCACCGTCGGAACCTTTCGGGGGCGGCTCTCCCAAATTCTTTTTTCCATTCTCAGGCTCGAAGTCGAGACCTCTTGTTAAGGGGCCAGACTCCTTATCACATGTGCCAAAGGAGTTTGGTAAAGTTGTGTCATTTTAAGAGAGAGAATGAGAGAGTTGACAAAAAATAAATAAAGGTGTGGGTCCTATCATTTTATGAGAGAATAAAATGATATAAGTTGAGTAATTTAAAAGGATAAACACTTTCCATATATAATTTGGTGGCAGTGTCCAATCAATTCCTTTGACTTTTTATATTTTTTATTTTTATTTGTTTACAGCGTACCAACCCCTAGCTAATTAGTTGCATTATCAATCACTGAGGACTTCTCAGATAAAATTAGGTCATGTCACCAATCACCACAAAATTAATCACCTACTAAATGTTCAGTAACAATTTTTAGTATTTTTATATTTTTATTTGTTTACAATCTGTACCAACCCCTAGCTAATTATGTGTGCATTATCAAAATTCACTGAGGACAATTTTAATATTTTTTTAAAATTAGGTACATGGTCGAACCACTCACCACAAAATTAATCACCTACTAAATGTTCAGTAACAATTTGCCATAATCAAGATCCCCCAAAGAAATACAAGAAAGTGAGACTCAATTTTTTCTTCTTTCATCTACCAAACAATCATCATGTTTGATTACCTACTAATAAAGTCAATCATATATTAATATACTATATATTGTAGTACTAATGAAGATTGTAAAACAATAATTAAAAAATGGGTAGAAAAGAAAATTTGTTTAGGTATGAAATCAGGGACGAAATTTTCTTTTGCACATTGATCATGGCAGTCAAAGTCATCAAAGCTATGCGTGCCCTTTGGAATCATGGTTTTCAATGAATGATACCCATCAATAAAATTAAGTTTTTTTATTCGTGCTCTTTTCAACTTTTTTTTCTTTCAAATTAGTTTAATCCGATTCGAGTACCCTTCCTTTCCCAAATTCTACTCAATTTGATGGTTAAGTCAATGCTATCAATCAGTATTTTAAAACTCAGTCTAATCATCGACTCAGTTGAAGTACTGGGTCAGTAGTTCAACTGCATAAAATATATTTATAAAATAATATATAATAAATATTAAATTATGAACATTACATCCAACAAATAAAAGTGATTAAATGATAAGCCTTATGATCCTCAAACACAATAACTCAAGTTCAAATCTAATTATTGGTGTGGATATTGGGTCACTGAAACCCGAATCGACCCACCGGTCCGAACTAGGTTTTAAAACACTCCTATCAATCACATTTCATTCACAATGACCTTTTGCATTAATCATGTGAATGAATGCATTACTCAGTAATTAAATGAAGGAAAATAGCGTGTATATAATGCTGTTTTGGCACATATCAATTTGCCCATTTGAAAATCTGAATAAAGCATATTCACACACTTTCAAATTTCAATAGTCAACTTTTCAATTGTTATTTAATAATTGAGCATCCAAGGAGAGACTATACATGTAGTAACACTACTAAATGAGAATGACAAAGATAAAGGTAATTATACAATAGCCTTTCCATTATGTTATGACCTGAAGATTTGAGAGATATAAAACAACAAGGATGGACATGGGTGTCTGTGCTCACTTTGTTTGCAATATTCCCCAGACACCAAAATCACTGATATCACAGCTAAGAAGTCAGGTGTTGAAATTTGTCTTTTCATAAAGAAACCAGACACGAGATGGTGGCTGTGAGGGAAAGGCAAGTTTTATTATCAAATTCCACTTATTGCATTGAAGAAAGCAATGAGGGATAATTATACGCATTCCATAGCTTAGCCACTATTAGTAAGGTGGAGACGCTTGTTTGATTTTGCTTCCCATGTTTATATGAATTTTATGAAAAGTGCAATAGATTTAGGAGGCAGGTTCTTTGACACCGGAGTTAAATGTGAAGTTTGACATTTCATCTGAGAGATCAAAAAAGATCAACGGCTCTGATTTGTAAGCATATGACACCGTTGATCTTTTCTGATCTAACGGCTCTCAGGTGAGATGTCAAACTTCAAATTTGACAACAGTGTCAAAGGATCCTACCTCTAGATTTAGATATATCTCTCAATATTTGTTCTTATTTAGCTTAGGGAAAAAAAATAGTTCCCTTTCAGCCTCTTGCCCCCATCCCATACCCCTCCTTTTATTTTTCGCTTTTTTCCCCTCAAAGTTTGGCTAGGGGTGTGGCGTGCTTTAGTCAAAGTATGCTAATTGCACCACAAATATGCAAAATCTGGTTAAAGAAGAAACATTGGTTGTATTATAGGATGGGGACGGGTACAGGCTAAAGGTTCATGACCATAATTCATGTCCATAACCTTAGATAGCATTATTAAGAACAGTGTTATGAATCCATTATAATCAATACACTAAAATTTATTCTTAATTTAGGCATGCACAAAAAAGATAAATTACATTAAGAAGCTATCTTCTTAAATGTACGCAATATCATAATAAATACACACAATTGCTGCTACTTTCATGTCACTACTAGAAAAGTGAGTATCTTCGACGGAATGAGTCAATATAACATATTGATCTTATTTATTTTAATAAGAATACTCACCCATTTCAAATTATAATAGGTGACATGTTCCGTGCATTATGTTCAATTGAGATATCTATACAAAAGGATTAAATTACATGGTAATATTAGTCACGGATAGGTTATGTCGAATCAATGATATTTGCGTAGCTTGGGTATTCGATGATGTATGGCTAAAATAACATTTTATTGTTGTTGTCAACGTATTGGGAATCTAAATGTTTACACATTTGGAATGGATTGAAAACAATGTTCCTAAGTTGACCAAAATGTACAAACATATACATCCTTATGTTTGTCCGGATATATGTATTTATGCAATAGCCATAAGCCGTGTTATGGATATTATCTCAATGATATGGTGACTAATTTCGCAACTTGTTGATCACGAGCACTGTAAGGTTACCGTAAGGTTGTGGTGCCTTTGCAATATCTATACAAATAGGGGAATGATCCGTTTACAAATTACACTAAGTATGACATGTCATACGCTCTTGATTGAAGTATGACTGGTCATACGCTCTTGATTGAAGTATATTAGAATAAATATTTTTATTTTTCTGTTTCTATTTCCTTTATTTTAGGCATTCAGTTTTACACCTTACTTTTCTGTTATAGAACACATGTATAGGAGGGAGGTATTCTGTTTTGACACCTCAACTATTTTTGCTGTTATAGAAACGTGTAAACACCTCACCAATTCTGTTGTGGCTGAGATGTATATATACACACCTTGTAAAGATTGAATTCAGATTTTATTAATGAGAATTATCACTTTCTTCTTTATCTGTTTTCTAATATGGTATCAGAAGTTTTTCCTTCATAGTCTTTGACATGGCCCGCGGCAATAATACCGCTGCTTCCAACTCAGCTTCATCTGGGTCTTCTTCTACAGGCTCAGATGATTCTGCTAGTCCTTATTTCCTTTCCAGTGGTGATCACCCTGGACTGGTTTTGGTTGCTCATCCCCTTATTGGCTCCAATTTTCATTCCTGGAGTAGGGCCATGAATTTAGCTTTGACGGCAAAGAACAAGTTGGCTTTCATCGATGGCTCTCTCCCTTGTCCTTTGAACACTGGTTTCTTGTTTTCGGCATGGACTCGATGCAATTCCATGGTTATTTCATGCATTCTTAATTCTGTTTCAAAGGACATTGCTGATAGTCTTATGTATTTTGCTTTGGCTTCTGAAGTTTGGGTTGACCTTCGCAATCGTTTCCTTCAAGCAAACGGCCCTCGCATCTTTCAACTCAAACAGCAGATTTCTTCATTACATCAAGGTGCTCTTGATGTCAATGCTTATTATACTCGTCTCAAGGTCCTGTGGGATGAGCTACAAGATTATGTTCCTCTCATTCCCTGTTCTTGTGGTGGGATTCGTCTTCTCAACACTGTTCAACAACAGGATCGAGGCATGCAATTTTTGATGGGTCTCAATGACTCGTTCTCTTCTATCCGGGCTCAGATTCTCCTTATGGATCCCCTACCATCTCTTTCACGGGTTTTTTTCACTTGTTCTCCAGGAGGAACGCCAACGCCAGATCTCGACGTCTCTCACTTCACCTCTTGCTGCTCCTCTGATATCTGCTGCATCAGTAACCGCCTCGCCGTCCAACAATCATGCTTCACCATCAATTTCTTCTTCCCCGTCAGTTGCTGCCGCCGGTGGCCAGTTCCAGGGCAGATCCAAGCCCATTTGCATATATTGCAACATCCTGGGCCACACCAAAGACAAGTGTTTCCGTCTTCATGGCTTCCCACCAGGCTATCCAAACCGGTCCAAACACCAGAGGCCCACTCCCATTTCTAATCCTACGGCCCACTCCAATATGGCCCTCTCCACGCCACCTCACCCAAGCCCATCTTCAGAAAATATCTCCCTGGCTCACCTTCAGCATTTTCTTTCCCTGTTTCGCCAAGTTCAACCTATTCACAACCGTCTGTCGCGCCATCTCCACCGTTGCAAACGGCTGACTCACCCTCCGTTGCCAGCTTCAGTGGTAAGCTTCTTTCTTCTCTTTCCGCTTCTTGTTGGGTCCTAGATACAGGAGCGACCCATCATGTCTCTTGCACTCCTGTGTCTTCTTTTTCATCTCCTTCATCCTCAGACTCAGTGGTTTCTCTTCCTAATGGATCCACTGTTTCTGTGGCTGCAAAGGGTTCTCTTCCTCTTTCTTCTTCTCTCACTCTTCATAATGTCTTATTTGTTCCTTCTTTTTCTTTCAATTTGCTCTCTATTGGTGCCCTTACTCGTGACTCTGGTCTTGTTGCTCATTTCTTTTCATCTCATTGTTTTCTTCAGGACATTATCACGGGACAGGCAATTGGGATTGCTAACCGCATTTTTGGTTTATACATTCTTGATTCTCTTGCTTTATTACCCCCTACATGTAACAACCCGTGTTAACCCGGATTGTTAACATACTATCGTATTAAGCCACGCTTAATTAAAATGCGGAATAACTTTTTCTTTAATTCAATTATGACGTCATTAAACTTAACCAACTTGATTACTTAATCAATTTCGTAAAAATACTGCATGTATGTAAATTGCAAGACAACTAACAGGAATACCTCATAAATAAATATTACGTGAGTATCTAAAGCCACAGGACTACAACACGTAGCCTGGGTCAAAATCCTGATACTTTAATTACAACAGCAATTTAAAAGACAATAATCAAACCATGTGGCATGGACAAACCCCATGCTCACCAAATAAGGCAACAATGCCCAATCAACAGTCTCAACATAAACTCAGCAGAAAACATAAACAAAGCGGAAAACATAACAGTCAATCCAGCACGCCAGCATATCATAATATCAGCTCAGCTCTGGCCTCCTGCCACCTGAGCCCTCAACATTACCTGATCCTGAAATAAGCATCCCCAAACGTGGGGTGAGATCTCTAACAAGAAATCTCAGTAAGACAAGGGGTCCTCAAGGAGTTTCCACCCCAAGCTCACTTACATGTGTAATATAAGTTCAAAAACAGTATTTACAATATAAGTTCCAAAACTATGCGATGCAGCAATTAATCATGCCATGTGTGTTTATCAAATCTACTGGTCAGAGAAATGTAGGAATACGTCTATACCTACATGAGTACACGGACGCTACCTGTACCTCACCCACAACCTCACCATCTTGTATGTACTAAATACTCAGGCTTACCGTATAGGTGGACACCACTTGCATATCATAAAAGCACATTGCACATAAATAGCTCAACAACATTTCCAAAATATTAAAGCATGTAACACAGCATGCATAAACCCATCCCCATGGGACATGGTGGAACAACAAAATGGCTAAACCGAGGACACGAAAGCTTACCTTGCAAGCTAGCTATCCAAGCCAAGAGTCCAACCACTCACAAGTCCACAAACAGCAGTATCACAATCTGATATGGACCAATAATACATCAATATTTATGTATCACAAGCATACAACTTAAAGACTACGCCTTTCCTTTACGTTTTACGTCTTAAGGCTTCCAACAAAGCCATAAGCCCTTAATCACATGATTCTGACTTAGTTCATTTATTACAGAAGTTCAACTTCCTTAATCTTGGGTCCACACACACCCACTAGCTTACTGTTCACACAGCACGGCTACTGTTCTGTGGGAACCCAGGATATCCGGATATCTCAAGGGACATATCCGGATATGCCATATCCGGATATCACACTGGACATATCCGGATATGCCATATCCGGATACCCAGGTCCCATATCCGGATATCAATATCCGGATACCATATCCGGATATAGATATCCGGATATCTGTTCGACAAATATCCGGATATCTCACGACAGAATGCAGTTTCTGCATTTCGTGGATATCCAGTCCAAAGATCCCACTTTTAACACATGTACACGTTAAATGATCCATTTTTAAACATATACAAGTTCACTTAGGTGTTGGTTACTTCATTTTAATCTTTTACATGCCAAGACACCAACTTTAAGCATTAAACTTAAGATCAAAGGTGTAGGAAACTTACCCCAAGCTTTGAGCAGCCAACAATGGTGCTCTTGGAGCTCACAAGTCAGCTCCAATGTACAGACTTCAAGGGTGCACGAAAATGTCACCCAAGTAAGGACCTTTCTTCACAAAGAAAGCTTCTTGAGGCTTCACAACTCAAGAACAAGATGGCTTTCCTCCCAACTCTCAAACTCAGAACCAAAAACCTCACAACCAGCAACTCAACATTCAGAAGAAACCACCTCTCGTACTCACAAAGCCACTCACAAGTGTTTACAAGAAGGGAAATGTGAAGGGAATGGCTTCAACCTCAAGAAAAGAGAAGAGAAGCCATGAACAGTGTTTTTCCACACAAGGCAGCAGCCACCCACGTAGAAATTTTAGAATGTCTAGGGTTTTGTGCCATAATGTGTCTATTTATAGGCACAAGGCCACACACGCGCAGTATTAGCCTTGATAGCAAAGTAAAAGATCTTGATCCCAAACTTTAGAATCTAGACCTACGCATTTTTCTAAGATTTTTCATATTTTTATTTTATTTTTCGGAGCACCTTTCCGGTACGCGCTTTTCCATAGCCAGTATCAGTTCTGGCATCAGATCACGTTATTTTGACCTAAAACTTGTTTTACAAGTCCTACATAATATTCTAGTAATTATCATGCATTCGTTATAATTTTCCGGGATACTTTTTCGGTACGCATTTATACCGAGTAGCAGAACCGGTATCTGCGTTTTCCTTCCGAAAAGCGACTTTCAGTATTCTTACCCACTAATTGTAATTATTAAAGCCTCATAATAATTATTAGGGTCAATTATGGAACTATTTCCTAATTATCATAATTAATTCACTAATTATCTTAATTAGCGGTGCGGGTTCTTACACTACACATGTTCCCCCACCCCGTTGTTTTTCTGTTCTTTCTGATTTTTCACTTTGGCATTCACGCATGGGACATTTATCATCTCCTGTTTTACATAAAATGAAATCTGATCTTGGTTTTTCTTCTACAGGCTCCTGCTCTTTTAATTGTAGTATTTATCCCTCAGCTAAACAAAAATGGCTTCATTTCGTTTTAAATCCGCAGCGTTGTGCTCATGCTTTTGATCTCATACACTGTAATGTTTGGGGACCTTTTAACCCCATTTCAATTTTTGGGAATAAGTATTTTTTAACGGTTGTTGATGATGCAACCAGATTTACCTGGGTTTATTTCTTGAAATGAAAATCTGATTTTGCTTCTGTTTTTCCGAATTTTTACAATCTTATGCTCACACAATTTAAAACTCCCATCAAGTCTATTCGCTGTGATAATGCTCCTAAATTTAATCTTACTTCTTTTTATCTTTCTAAGGGAATACAACTATTCCATTCTTGTGTTGAACGTCCTGAGCAAAAATCCGTTGTTGAACGAAAACATCAACACATTTTAAATGTTGCTCGCGCTCTTCACTTTCAATCTCATATTCCTTTACTCTATTGGCAGGATTGTGTTGAGACTGCTATCTATTTGATTAATCGGACTCCTTCTCCTGTTTTATCTGACAAGACCCCTTTTGTACTTCTCTGTCAACGTCCTCCCTCTTATTCTCATCTTCGAGCTTTTGGATGTCTTTGCTATGCTTCCACTTTGTCTCGCACTCGCACAAATTTTCTCCCCGTGCTTTGCCTGCTATCTTACTTGGCTATCCTCCAGGTGTCAAAGGTTATAAACTTCTTGACCTCACTTCCAATCGTATTTTTATTTCCAGGGATGTTGTTTTATTTGAACAGGTTTTTCCCTTTGTTTCTTCTAAACAACCTCAATCTCTTTTTCCTATATCCCCTATTTTTTCTCCTCTTCCTTTGCTTACTGCTGAAGCTTCCCCACCTTCTGACCGTCCCAAATGTGTCACTCGCCCTCCTCCACATCTCCAAGATTATATATGTCCTTCTACCACTGCCCATCCTATTTCAAATTTTATAGGTTACACCCGCCTTTCACCTTCTCACTTATCTTTTGTTAATACACTTTCCCACCATTTTGAACCTACTACCTATGCTGAAGCTTCTCAATTGGCAGCATGGTGTGATGCTATGAAGTTTGAAATTCTTGCTCTTGAACAAAATCATACATGGGATGTTGTTTCTCTTCCTTCTAACAAGGTTGCTATTGATTGTAAGTGGGTTTACAAGTAAAATATCACTCTGATGGCTCCATGGAACGGTACAAAGCCAGGCTGGTTGCTCAAGGTTTCTCTCAACAAGAAGGGCTTGATTATATGGAGACTTTTTCTCCTGTTGCTAAAATCTCCACTATCCGTGTGTTGATTGCCCTTGCTGCTAGTCATAATTGGTGCTTGCATCAACTGGATGTCAATAACGCTTTTCTCCATGGCGATTTGAATGAGGAGGTGTACATGCGTTTACCTCCTGGGTATCTTATTCAGGGGGAGTCCCTTCCTACTAATGTTGTCTGTCGTTTGAAGAAATATCTCTATGGGCTTAAGCAAGCATCTCGCCAGTGGTTTGCCAAGTTCAGCTCTGACTTGCTTTCTTTGAATTTTATTCAATCTACTGCTGACAATACCTTGTTTACTCGCACCACTAATGATTCTTTTATTGCTATACTTGTTTATGTTGATGATATGATTTTGGCATCAAATAACTCTGAGGCTGTCCAGCAACTTATTTCTTTTTTGAATACTCAGTTCAAGCTAAAGGATCTTGGCCCCTTGAAATATTTTCTTGGAATTGAGGTTGCCCGCTCTTCTAAAGGGATTTTTCTTTCTCAGCGAAAATATGCCTTGGACATCTTGCAGGATTCAGGTCTATTGGGCTGCAAACCGCAGTCTACACCTATGGAATCCAATTTAAAACTTTCTATTCATCTTGGGGATCTCCTACCTGATCCTTCTGTTTATCGTCGGCTTATTGGTAGGCTCATTTATTTGACCATTACTCGCCCAGACTTGTGTTTTGATGTGAATCATTTGAGTCAGTTTGTATCCTCTCCAAGGGTGCCTCATCTTCATGCTGCTCAACGCTTGTTGGCTTATTTAAAGCTGACTCCTGGCCAAGGAATTTTTTATTCCTCCTCTTCTTCCTTGAGTTTGCATATCTTTGCTGATTCTGACTGGGCCAGCTGTCCTAATTCTAGGCGATCTGTCTCAGGTTTCTGTGTTTTTCTTGGTGACTCATTGATCTCTTGGAAGTCTAAAAAGCAGGTTACTGTGTCCCGTTCATCTGCTGAGGCCGAATATAGATCCATGGCCAATGCCACTTGTGAGATTTTATGGTTACTCAACTTACTGCATGATTTTCCTATTTCTCTTCCCACTCCTGCTCATTTATATTGCGACAATCAAGCTGCCCTTCATCTTGCAGCCAATCCCGTTTTTCATGAACGCACAAAACACATCGAGATTGATTGTCATCTTGTTCGTGATCAAGTTACAAAAGGCACTGTTCGCACTTTTCCAGTTTCTTCTCAACATCAACTTGCTGATATCATGACTAAGGCTCTTCCTAGTTCTCTTTTTTCTTCTCTTTTTTCCAAGATGGGAGTGCTTAACATACACTCTCCATCTTGAGGAGGAGTATTAGAATAAATATATATATATATTTTTTTTTTATGTTTCTGTTTCCTTTATTTTAGGCATTCAGTTTTACACCTTACTTTTCTGTTATAGGACACATGTATAAGGAGGTATTCTGTTTTGACACCTCAGCTATTTTTGCTGTCATAGAAACGTGTAAACACCTCACCAATTCTGTTGTGGCTGAGATGTATATATACACACCTTGTAAAGATTGAATTCAGATTTTATTAATGAGAATTATCACTTTCTTCTTTCTCTGTTTTCTAATAAAGTATGACCGATCATACTTAGTGTAGTTTGTAAACAAAATTTTTATAAATATAACCTTCAGCATATAAATAAATCAAAATTAGACTCCCCTCATGTTGTGATACAGTGATACTAGTTGTGTGAAGGAAGTGTTTGTATACTTGGTTCCTAACCTCCTGGAAACTCGACAACCCTTTCATCTACAAATTTGAACAAGGTGTCAAATTATAAATAACTATTACCCTTAATATAATGGTAAGTGGAGTTGACAGAAAAATCCTCGTCGTCACTAATGAACCAAGTTATCAGGATCAATTTTTTTATGCCAACAATTACTAATAACTAATATTTAAATACTACCATAAGCTCTTGTTGGGACTGTGACATAACTAAATCATAAAATGAGTTTTATACACTTCGAGTACCCTTAATTTTTTTTATATATATAAAAAAGTTACAAGCATATATTGTGAAAAATAATTTTTAAAAAATAAATCAATAAGATAACGAAATTAAATATGTTCACTTCAAATTTTTTTTTTTTATAAACAAGAACTTCAACTTTTAAAAATAATAGAAAATCATAAATTTGAATTAATCAAACTCAAACAAGTAAAAGAGAGAGGTTATATTTATAATTATTTTTTTTTGTCATACAACCTCTTAAAATCAATTTTTTAATTGTTTAATTAAATGGAAAAGTGTGTATCATTTTAAAGGATGTAAAATTGTGTCATTTTAAGTGAGAGAAAAAGATAGCTAAAGGACGAGAGAGTAGACAAAAAAATATAAAGGTGTAGGTCACACCTTTTTGTGAGAGTGAAAGGATATAAGTTGTGTCATTTAAAAGGACAAATATTTTTCCTTTAATTAAAATCAAATCAATGATATGAAGTGAGAGCCGTTGATTTAATTTTAATCCAATAATAATAAAATAAGAGAAAAATTGTAGTTACAACTTTTTTTCTTACAAAATCACCGTTCAATTTCCGCCAATCAACCGTTATCATTTTTTCAAATTAAACTTATTAATTCACAATAAATGACAACCCTTGATTGACGGAAATCAACGGTGTTAAAGTATGATTGTAAGAGGTTGTAAAAAAAAAGATTATAACTATAACCTTCCTCATAATTTTTTTTAAGAAATTGTAAGGTAAAGTAAGTCGTAATGACCTTTTAAGAAGAGTAACATAAAGATGTTTAAATGAAAATGTGTTTTGGGCCTTGGGCATTATTACAAAGAGGTAGATGGGCTAGTCGCTAGGGTGATTTGAGTACCATATTTGATAATTGGGTTTTTGTGACGGTGCATTTTTCATCTGGGTGTGGTCGTCCCGCACCATAACATAACGGCGGGAAAAAAACAAAGAAAAAGAATAAAAACGGAAGTGTATGGCGGGAACAACCCTAACTTTTTCCTTTCTTTTTTATTTTTTCAAATTAAATATCATTTTAAGCACAAATATTAATTTATTTAAAATAAAACAAACACGAGACGAGACGCAAACAAAACCACCAAACGAGTATTGGAATCATTTTCTGCAAATGGCGCAGAAGAAGAAGAATAAAGCTAGGGTTCCCGAAGATGAAGAAGGAATCGAAGCTGAACCTCAAAAGAGCCTCTACCAGGTACTACCGTAAATTCATGCTTTCTTTTTTTTCTTCCTTTTTCTGAAAAAATGAAAACCAAACAAAAAATTGGAAAAAAAAAACGCATTAATTATCAAGCATTTCACCCTTCAAATTCAATTGTTAAACCGCATCTTGTCTATTAGATCATGTTATAGATGTCTAATTGAATATGCGTAAGTGAAGATTCATTATGTTGAAAGTCCTTACTCTCATCCTTTGGTAGAATCTTCAAGTTGAAATTAAAGGACCACGAACATTTGTATTTTTATTTATTTTTTGCTTATTTTCAGAAGATTAAGTTTACTCTCTAGATGATGATTTTGTTCCCTTTACTTGTTTCACTGTGATATATGACTTTGTTGGACATTGACTCATTGATTGGACTCTTGTAGGTTCTTGGCGTGGAAAGAACTGCATCTCAACAGGAAATAAAAAAGGCGTACTACAAGTTGGCATTGCAGCTACATCCTGATAAGAATCCTGGTGATGAGGTGATTATTTAGGGCTGCTTGATATGTCCATGATCTTTTTGTTAGTTTTTAGGTGTTGGCAGTTGTAATTCGTTGTGTTCATACAGGAAGCTAAAGAGAAATTTCAGCAACTGCAAAAAGTTATCTCAATTCTTGGGGATGAAGAGAAACGGGCCCTGTATGATCAGACTGGTTGTGTTGATGATGCTGTGAGTGTTTTTTATTTTGGCTGCTGCAGATGAATTGATAAAGCATGGCAAATTGGATTTCATAATTGGAAATGTCTAAATATATAGTAAATCCTCATGGTATGTTACTGTTATTGATATAATAATTCTAGGATCTTGCTAACAAGTTCATTGAGGACACTAGTTGATTAGCATTTAATTTTCTCTTCTTAATGCTTCTAATTACTTGAACAAAGAAAGTAATAAATGCTTTTTGAGTTTGCGATATGTTAAATGCTGGAAGATTAGCATTAAGGATACTTGAACCATGTCCTTGGCATCTATAACTCATTTATCTTTTCCGAAAATCAGGATCTTGCTGGAGATGTTGTTCGGAATCTTCATGAGTTTTTCAGAACAATGTACAAGAAGGTATATGTTTTAATATATGATATCCTGTTTCTTAATGCATTGTGGTATACTTGTTTTCATTTATATGGTTTTGTAATATGAGCTACAGGTCTCTGAAGTTGATATTGAGGAGTTTGAAGCAAACTATAGGGGATCTGACTCTGAGAAAAATGATTTGATTGATCAATACAAGAAGTGTAAGGGTAATATGAACAGGTAAGAAAGTATTGTGGATATGTGATGTGCATTATCCATTTTTGAAGAGGCTTTGAGTTTGATATCTAGAGTTACTTCCCTTTGCAGGCTTTTCTGTTCAATGCTTTGTTCAGATCCTAAACTTGACTCCCACCGATTCAAGGATATTCTTGATGAGGCTATAGCAGCCGGTAAGAATAGTAATTAGATTTTGTTGACTGAGGTTTCAGTCAGACATTTGCTCTACATCTAAGTTTTTCTGCAGGAAAAGATATATGTTGACTATCAATTGTCAGACTTGGAATGAAAGTCAATAAGAGGATGGGAGAAAATGCAATTTTTTTACTTCTACGTTTTATCACTGAGAATCAGCATATTAATATAGGCAGTCATGGCAGACTCCATTACAATATATTACGGATTTTTCTTGGGTCGTTAAGCATCTCCCTGGTTGATTATTGGTTTTCTCTTGTCAATATTCTGTAGGAGAACTAAAGGCAACAAAAGCCTACCAGAAATGGGCTAAGGAAGTATCTGAAACCAAACCTCCAACAAGTCCTTTAAGGAGGAGGGCAAAGTAAGTTGATCAAGCAGGGTTTTACTTACACTATTTATGCTGTAATTTAGGACTGATCCATTGTTTTCTACAGGTCAAATAAGCAGTCGGAAACAGACCTGCATGCAATCATAACACAACGCCTAAATGACAGGAAAGGCCAGTTTGATTCAATGTTCTCGTCTCTTGTTTCAAAATATGGTGGAGGTGATATGCCAGAACCCTCTGAAGAGGAATTCGAAGCTGCACAGAGAAAGCTGGAGAGTGGAAGATCATCAAAAAAATCAAAGCAATCAAAGCGGAAGTAAAAAGTATATGTAATCTTGTATACAGTTATTTTGTTTCCGCGAACATGACATCAGCTCCTGCTTCTTAATTATCGAATGTTAGCGTAGTGGTAGTTCTTTTTTTACCGAACTACTAGGTGTTGTTTTTAATGCTCAAGTTAATGTGACTGGTTATTTTCATAACTGAGACAGAACCATTTTACTTGTGAGTTGTGACAGTTGAGTGATTGGTTTCCTTTTATAAATGTCTTATATGGATGTTTGTCGTTGCATATGAAGAATCTGTACCAACAAGCTATGCTCACAATTGGATTTAAATGAAACATCTGTGGCATTTGCTAATCTTCAATGCACTCAGCAAATTTTTTTTTGCTTGCCGTGGTGTGTGACAGTTGAGTGATTGGTTTCCTTTTATAAATGTCTTATATGGATGTTTGTCGTTGCATATGAAGATTCTGTACCAACAAGCTATGCTCACAATTGGATTTAAATGAAACATCTGTGGCATTTGCTAATCTTCAATGCACTCAGCAAATTTAGGCAGGCTTGAAATCAGCTGTGGACAAATACTGGTTTATGGCCTCCACAAATTTTATTGTAGGCATAGATGGTCGCTTTATGTTTGCCTAAAGTGAGAAGGCCCTTCTGAAGTTTGGGATCGGCCCATGTAAGGTGTATTTATTCGAGTTTTAATAGGTTAAGATTGCGATTCGACATAAAAAAAGTACTTTACAAGCCTTGCAAACAATTCATCACATCCATTTACTTCTTCCACTTTTTCCCTCACATCATTGGCCTAGATTTCACTAGTGAAGCTCTGCAAGAATCATCGTTTTGCTATTTTCAACTGGTTAGTAATCACGAACCTAGCCGTTTTAGTGATGATCAAAGTTCAAATGCACAAACTTTTTTTTAAATAGTTTTGCGAACCCTTTCCAATCCCATTCACAAACGGAAAGATGAAGTTCTATGATACCTGATAAAGATATTGGCGTGATAATAAACCAGATACAGGCCTTTGCTTTGAATCAGAACTATATACGACTACAATTTTATTTAGCCAAATAATTATGGATTTTATTTTTTTATGTCACATGAGATAAATCTTCTCTCCTACTCTCAACAAACTGTGGGACCCATTTTATTTTTTAACAGATAAAAAAACAAAGCACGAAATCGAAGTCGGAGTAGGAGATAAAATTTTTTTTATATGATATAATAGAAATAAAACGGAAGTCGTCAAATATGTTGTAATATCTCCTGTCTTTGTCATTGTCTCCGCCTAGGTTTATATCACACTGTTGTTTTCATATTACTTATCCCCATTATGTCGTCGGTATTTTGACAATCAAATCAAAAGTTTTGAGGTTTTTGAAAGGAATTTTGGATTTCCTAAAAACAAAAAACAGAGGAATGTTACAACTGACAGTACATGGTTGCTTTTGCGGGGACAAAGGTTATTTTAATAGTTGGGACATCATTAAATACTTCAGAAGTAACTGATCTCATGAATAATTGAAGACTCTCCGACCACTAAAACAAGTTGTAACTTGTTACTAATAACAATGGCATGCTTGCATAGCAGGGAAAGTATTTAGCTTGGAAAGGAAAAAGGCAATCATTGGAAGCATAGGAGGATGACCCCTTTGTTCTCTCTACTAAAAAATTTCTTCGTTTCTAAAAAGCCATATGAAGGTGAGCGTCATCAATATTACATGTCCTATCAATTAAAATTTCTTCGTTTCTAATTAGTTTTTTGGGCCTTGGAGATTGGATAGTAGCAAAAATGTTAATTTTCTTGTTTTCTTTTCCTTTGATCTTATAATAAATATCATTTTCGGCCTTGTGAAATTTTACGATGTCCGTTTTAGTCCCTATCAAATAAAAAGATTATTCGCGCGTTAAAAAAAAAAAATTCAAAGTGGACCCATTTTAGTCGGACTAAGATGAGTCTTTTTTGAATATGTGAGGGACCACAATTTTAGCTAAATGGGTCCATTTTGAATTTCTTAGAGACCACGAATAGTCTTTTTATTTGCTAGGAACTAAAATTGACATCATAAAATTTGCAAATGAATATTTACTCTTGATAGGTCCTTGTGTTCAACTATTGTAAAAACTAAATCATGGCAGGTCTTCTACGATCTACTATAATGACATTGCATCTCCTTCTTTGAAAGGTTGGTTAAACAAACTAATTAGGTTTTTGATTTGACATCACCATCACCAGATTAATAGGAAATTTTATTTGTTCAGCACATGCTTAGAAATGATGATTACAATTCTTACAGCTAAATAAACCCGATTAGCATCTAAATTGAGCAAATGTGTAAATAGAATTACAACAATCTGGTTATTGACACACATCGGATTAGCATAAATTAACATGTTTTAAGTTCGCAATTTACATTAAGAATCCGTTTGATTTGTTAAAAAAATAACAGACGAGATAATTAAAAGCAAATTTATTTAATTTACATGAAAATTTTGATAAATAACAATTCAAAGACAATACAAATTCTCACATCATTTTATGTGCAAATTTTTTTTTAATTAATATTTGGTGGGTCATACAAAAACTTGAGGAGAGAGAAAAAATATGATGTATCAATCATAACCGTTGATTTACCTTTGTATGATTTAACAAAACCGAAAAATAAAATAACGAAAGATGAGATAATCTTTACCCTAAAAAAAAAGAAGAAAAATAGTCTTGTTAGGTATGATATTTTTTTGTTATTTTGATTCTCTTTTACACACGACCATATCATGTTTTTGTTCCACATTAGAGGATCCATTTCCACAAATCTCTAAGTTTTGTTATTCACTAAAACCAAATTACAAAATTTTATGTACACAACTAATAAAAATACTCATTTGTTATAACAATGCATCAAATGATATTATAATAAATAGAATAGATTTTTTTGATATGAAATAAGACTTTTAAGTGTCTTACTCCAAATTCTAACCATTAATTTCTCCCGTCCACTGTTATAGTTTATTGAATTATACTGTAAAGAATTAATTTAACACAAAAACTTAAGCTGTTGGGCGAGGTTACATTAATGGTTTTATGTATCTCAACACGTCCCCTCACATGAGAGCTCATTGGGCTTGAAGGGTGGACAATGCACAGGCCCACTATCTGTGCGAACAAATAACTTTTTCCACTAGTGAATAACAAAACTTATAGATTTGTATTGTCTTTGAATTGTTATTTAGGAAAGTTTGTTCTATCCACATTAATTTTTTCTATATATCTCAACTACCACTTTACAACACCACATTAGATCAAAATCTAAAGAAAAAAAAAACTTTTAATAAATAGATTTTTTGACTCTGGAACAAGACTTTTAAGTGTCTTATTCCATACTCTAATAGTTGATTTTCCCATTTAACAATTATAGTTTATTGAATTATACTAATTCATTAATTATTAATTTTAAATAAATAACAAATATTAGATGGATAAAAATCAATCATTAGAATGAGTAATAAGATTTCTATATCTTATAGCAAAGTGAAAAGATCCCTTCCCACGGTAAATATTACTTTATTCAATCCATATGTATTACAACATTAGCATTTTCTTTTTCTATTTTTTGCCCTCTAAGAATGTCGGAGACTTGGAATTGTTAAATAAAAGGATAATCATGCCCCTGGACCAGTACCGGTGGTTGGCCAGCGCACTGCACGAGCACAAAAAACACCAACTTTTTGTAGAGTATTTTTACCTATTGGCCCGAGTCTAAATTTTGATGTTTTTGTTTATTAAGGTACAAGGACTGTGACATCATAACTCGTGTTATGAACATTCCTTCTTGTGAATGATCTCCTATGAACCTGAAAACACAAGCAAGACTTTTCCTTTTTCTTTAGTTTTCCATGCCTTTCCACCCTCCATCCAACCTCTCTCCCAACTCCATATTCTTTTTGAGTCATTGAGTAGGGTGGGAAGCTATGATATCAATACACTTATATCAATATATTTATAAAGAGTTTATCATCTATAATTTAACATGACCAGAAAAAATTTCCTACACTCATAACATTTTATGGGACTCACAGCAAAAAAAACTCTGACACGCAGAACGAATCTCTATAACGTAACAGACAGACTTTTCCTACAAACAAGTGTTATAAAACCCATTTATAAATGTGACACTATGTCTATGTCTTCTTTATATATCTTTTACTTGACTTTGTTGCCCTTCCATTCTACTCTTCTCTTTCTCTCTCTGCACTTTCTTTGGGTAAGTCATCAACCTTCTCCTTTACCTGAGTCTACCCTCTCTTCTCTCTCTACAATCCTAGTCCTCTCAGGAGGTAGTTTAGTGTCATAATTGTGGAATGTAGCTTTACTCATTTTTCATGTGAAACCGTTCATGGTTGCTGGAACCTATTGAATAGTCTTCAATTACTTCATTCTCTTAGGATACATTTACTTTGCCCAATTAATGCTCTAGCGGTTTTCTTCAATTACAGCATTTGGATGAAAATTGGGTAGAAAGGTTTGGTAGTAGAATTCACACTCACACATAATTTGCCATAAAAAAAAAATCTTTTTTTTTTCTTTTCCTGAATTGGGTTCGTGGCAAATCAGGATCTGCTACTTCGGTGCTCCACAGTTTTGTCTTCTAGCTTCTGGAGTTTTCCATGGAGACAGATAACGGTGACACGAGGTCTAGGAAAATGGAAGATTATGAAGTGATTGAGCAAATTGGGAGGGGAGCATTTGGTTCCGCTTTTCTCGTTCTTCACAAGTCTGAGAAAAAGAGGTGAGAAAATTACACTGTTAACTGTTTCCTGTAACTGCTTAAACCATGCAACATAAATTATAGAAGATCCATTTTTTCAGTTAGAAAATGGATAATCCCATGAAGAAAAATTCAATCTTTTTTATTTTTTTGTGTTTGATTGTTGGAGTTGAAGCCTATAAAATTTGATAGCTTTTAGCTTTCCAACTTCAATTATTTCCTTTTCTGTGAACTTCTAAACCGTGCATCATGAAGTATTGGTGATTGATTATTTTTTCCAGTTAAATAATGGACAACCCAACAAAGAAAGTTTCAATTTTTTTTAATTTTTGTTTCTATTTTGAGATTTTCGTGTTTAATTGTTGGAATTGAAAACCCAGCCAATTCAATAGAGCTAGCTTGTCAACTTCAATTTTTGTTCCTTTTCATGATGTCATCTCCGGTAGGTATGTGTTGAAAAAGATTCGCTTGGCCAAGCAGACAGAGAAGTTCAAACGCATAGCACACCAAGAGGTTGGTGTAACAAATGCTTCCATCTGATTCATATACTCAGTATCCATCGTGCAATTATTTATTTAATTATTTTAATATATTCTCTACTTTCCTGAATGATTGGACAAGCAATTCTTTTGAACCAAATTGCTCACATTACTGTCTTATTTCTCCACTTTGTTTATTTTTTTTGGTTCTTAATCTGTTCTAATAGAAAAAATAAGCAGTAACAATCTATCTGTTTCCTACCATTGTTTGAGTCATGCATGTTGCTTGTATGAATCAACCCAGTTATTTGTACTGTTCAGTGTCTTTATATTTCTGTTCCATGATGATCTGTGAATATGCCATCGCTGGCTATGCTTCTTTCTGACTACAAATAAACCAGTTATCTGAATATGTAGTTAATTCAAGACACAGCATCCCCGCTGCACGGAAACGGACAGTGACTTTAGTAAACTCACATTGAATTAATTTCATTGATGAATCATGTAGCCGTAGGTGAAATGCTGCTCAATATTGTTTTCTAAAGTGCTGATCAAACTTACAGAGAAGAGGATGCTTGTTTTGTGAATATTATTATGTTTACAAAATGCTGTAAACGACATATGACACATTGTTTTCGTTTTGAGCCAAGGGCCATCTTAATGTAGGTTTTGTGTAAATATATGAAAGTATTCTTAAATTTTATAATGATTTAACAGACTTCAGTGCTAAGAGCTTGTGTGAAGCTGATTTTGAACAATAACTTTCTGTATAGTCGCATAGTGATAAAATCTATCATACTGTTACAGATGAACCTGATTGCAAAACTAAATAACCCATACATTGTGGAGTACAAAGATGCATGGGTGGAGAAGGTAGTGACATTATCCTTTTTTTATTTTTTTATTTTTTTTCAGCTGTACATTGAAGGGCCGGCTTGGCTCAGTGGTAAGCATGCTTACCGTGATGTCCAAGGTCCCGGCTTCGACTCGGCCTCTCCGCAAAAGCTCGTATGTCCTTCCCCAGACACTCACGAGTGGGTATTGAACTGGGTCGGCCCTTTATTTTCAGCTGTACATTCATATAGAAATGCAAAATTAAGTTTGAAGATTTATAGATATATCAGCTTATTCTGATGTTTATCACTCTGCATAGGCATGTTTCTGATATTTCATATTTTGTAGGAGGACCATATATGTATTATAACTGGCTATTGTGAAGGAGGTGACATGTAAGTAAAGTAATATCTGTTGGTAACACTGATTATTTCTTGCATAAATTAAGGATCATAGCTTGTTGGTTTTCAATTAATCTTGGTAGATAAGAAAACGTTTATTAGCAATCCACATTTAAATTCTTATCCTAAAAGCTTAAGCTATTAAATAAGGATCAAAGAATGGTTGTGATAACTCCTAATACATCCTTTCAGATGAAGGCCTTCCAAAGGGTAAAGTGTGGATTGTGGACATTATACAAAGGGTAAAGTGTGTGTCATTTTAAAGGATGTAAAGTTGTGTCATTTTAAGAGAGAGAAAGAGATAGATAAAGGAGGAGAGAGAGTTGACAAAAAATAAAATAAAAGTGTGGGTCCCACTTCTTTGTGAGAGTGAAAGAATATAAGTTGTGTCATTTAAAAGGATAAAAACTTTTCCCTTATACAAATTGCTATCTTCGACCGAAACTACACAAAACTTTATGTTGAATTTTTTCTTTGGGATAAAAGTGTTATACTGATTTTTAATGAATAGTCTGGGGATGACAGAAGGGCCGGCTTGGCTCAGTGGTAAGCATGCTTACCGTGATGTCCAAGGTCCCGGCTTCGACTCGGCCTCTCCGCAAAAAAACGGGGGTAAGGCTTGACTCGTATATCCTTCCCCAAACACTCACGAGTGAGTATTGAACTGGGTCGGCCCTAGTCTGGGGATGACAAGTATTAAATTTTTGGAGTCAATCTGATTTCTCTGTCATGTTAACGAGATCCTTGTCCTAGGCCTAAAAGGTTAAGGTGTTAGAAAAGGCCCAAGAACTTTTTTTGAAACTCTGGCATAAACATGTTTTGTAATTAATACATATTATGGAGAATCTGGAGGGGTTCCTTGTTGATTGATGTTGAATTTTTTCCATTAACTGCAGTATGACACCATATAGAAGCTTGATAGACAGAGATACCTATATGTTCATTTCATAACATTACTAATCTCAATCACATTCTAAAGTTGAGATGAAATACACTTAGATACGAGATTTGGGATACTGTGGTTCTTATGTATTTCATAAAAGATAGTATATATGCATGCATTTATATGGTACTGAGGAGAAACATAAACAGTGACATGGAGTCCTAATCATGGAACCTTGCATTCTTTGTGGAGCAGGGCTGAGAACATAAAGAAAGCTCGAGGATCATTTTTTCCGGAGGAGGTAACTAATACGGTTAATCTGCCATTCCTTAATATTTCCTTAATATGAGTATTCCTTACCCACTCTGGATCACCAATTTCTCTTACAGAAGGTCTGCAAATGGTTGACTCAGTTGTTGATAGCTGTGGACTACTTGCACTCTAATCGCGTAATCCACAGAGATCTTAAGGTGTTACATATTCCCTTATCCTGATGAAGAAATCCTTTATATGATATTTATATTAACACAACTTCATTTAATTTCAGTGTTCCAACATATTCCTCACCAAAGACAACAACATTCGGCTTGGTATGAAGCATTATCCCTTGAAAGCTCATTTTTTGGCCTTCATGTACTCTGTTATCTAAAAAAATATATTTATTGCTTGGACCATACAGGTGACTTTGGTCTTGCAAAGCGACTTAATACGGAAGACCTTGCTTCCTCGGTATTGTATATATGTTTACTAAGTTAGCATTTATCTTATGCCTTCTTCAAGAAACTTAATTGTATTTTATTCCATAGTAATGGATTATCATACCAAGTAATTGATGCTCTTCAGCTTAGAATAGATATTTGTGCCTATCATCCTATACTTTTTATGCGTTGAACTTCTGATTATTATTATTAATGATCCTATGCTAGATTCACAAAGTGATAGCTGCTTATCATTTGCACCCTTCTTATATTTTGTCTAGGTTGTAGGAACTCCAAATTACATGTGTCCTGAGCTCCTCGCGGATATACCCTACGGTTATAAATCTGATATGTGGTCTCTTGGTAAGGATCATGGATATCTTATTCTAATTGACGATGCTATATGATATCTGACCTTGTGTAAGAATGATATCTCTTTGTATGTAAAGGTTGCTGCATGTTTGAGATTACTGCACATCAACCAGCATTTCGTGCTCCAGTAAGAACTTGAACCATCTGCAGTTTAGTTTTATTAATGGAAATGTAGTCTCTAGCAAAATAATTTAAAAAAATGAATAAATGAATGAAACAGGACATGACTGGACTTATCAATAAAATAAACAGATCCTGCATTTCTCCACTGCCAATTGTTTATTCTTCCACACTGTAAGTAAATTCTTCAAACCATTCCTAGTCACACTGCTGTCATTATTTTTTTAACCTCTGCTTTTGGTCTATGATTTAAATATTTTTCCTCAAAGTGAATCCACATATATTTAACCAAGCAAAGTTTCCTAGTGAATTTCTCACGTATAATTGCATAAACTTTTTTTTCCCTTTCTTTCCCCTCTTTATATTTCATTATAATGATAGAATTGAAAGATGATGTCCTTGTAACAGGAAACAAATTATCAAGAGCATGCTGAGGAAAAACCCAGAACATAGGCCAACAGTGAGTTCAACTGAACCTATCTTGTATGATTAATTTTGGATGGAACTGTTGATTCTAATGCTGCTTCTGTTTGTTGACAGGCAGCCGAATTGTTAAGGCATCCGCATTTACAACCTTATGTTCTTCGCTCTCATAATGCATCATCTAATGTTCTTCCAATATATCCTATAGTTAATTTAAAGGATAAAACAAGAAAATCTTATAAATCTAGTGGTGGTAAGGACCATAGGGACAAAGAAGCAGGATTAGTAAATCATTTGGAACGGGTTCATCCAATTGAGGGAAATGGAGATGTACAGCCGAGCAATCTTCCTAAGGATGGCAAGGTTACAGTCTCAGCCTGTGCAGAAGATCACCTTGAGACAAAGATGGTTGATCTTACCAGCTACATAGTGGAATCTTCTACTAGTATTAGTGGCTCAAAAGATGGGTCAACAACATCTGAATCAACTATTTGCAGTGCGTGCAAGGAGGACTTTAAAAGTAGACATGCAAGGGAAACAGCTGACAGTGAGATCACTTCGAAGAGTACGCAAGATTCCGTGCATGAAGAAGAACAAGGATTTTCTGCTGAACATTTTAAGAAATTAGAAGGGGTTGACATAAATGCAGTGACCACAGAAGTTGAAGATGCTTTTTCCAATGAAGGTTTTGATAATGCTGAAGCTCAGAGGGAAGATGGCAAAATTGAGGACTCAAGTAAATCAACAACGACCAGTGCAGACAGTAGTAGCACTGATAAAGATAAGTCCATTAATGAGGAAAGGTCATCACTAATTGTGCATCCTATATTGGTTGAACATGAAACTGAATCTGGAAACTGCTCAAAGAAAATTGAAAACCCTGATGCATTTAAAGAAGGCTCAAATATGAACTGTTTGTCATCTGAAAGTAATAATACAATTGCAGTTAAGGATGATGATAGAGCAAAATCACACATTATTTGTTCAACGCATAAAGAAGATGATAAGACACCTAGTGACATTTCATTGAGTGCACCTAATGAAAAAGGTGGTGATGAAACAATCAAGAAGGTGTTGAATAGTCCTTGCCAGCAAAGAGCTGATGCTCTTGAATCTCTACTTGAGTTATGTGCTCAGCTACTTAAGCAAGATAAACTTGAAGAGCTTGCTGGGGTGCTAAGACCTTTTGGAAAAGAAGCTGTCTCATCCAGAGAAACAGCAATATGGCTCACAAAGAGCCTCTTATCCGCCCAAAAATTTAATCCTGAAACCTAGTTCATAAGTTAATTTATCCATTATTGTGAGAAATGTGTATTTCAAAATGTCACATAAGTTTGTTCCTTCTTGATTGTTGCTTGCTTGAAGATTGGATACTGGAAAATAGCATGTCACATATTCTTTCCTGGTAAATGAATTAAATTATTTTTGCTAGGTTGTATATTATTTACTGGTGTTTTCCTCCAGGTTATAGCCATTGATTTCTTGAATTTTGTCACTTCCCCTCCGAACTAAAATAACAATAAACTTTCATTGTTTAATTTAACAGAAAAATGATTTTGCCGTTATTGCATATAAGTTATCTGCATTTACTTCCAAAATGATATCGTTTTAGTGTTGAAATATTAAAAAATTATAATTGTAAAGACTATTATAACTTTGAAATAAATTAAAATTCCCAGATGGTGGAGTCCACAAATTTATCTCTTATGACATGAGATAACTTATCTTCTTTAACATGAGATTAATAAAACCCGTAATTTATTTGGTTTATTTGTTAGAAGACATCCTGGTCCACATGACCATATTTTTCTCATTGTCTGGTTAATATTACATATCAAAAATTGGGACCTAGGACTATTGCCACTCTATTAACATAAAATTAGTTTCCATAATGTAAAAATGGGCTTGTATTTCTCTCATCTTGAAATGAAAGAGCATTATATTCATTCAAAACAAAACAAGAAAAACATCCTAGTAACTTAAATGCCATGAATGTCGTCTGGCTTAAAATAATCCCTACGGTCAACGACCTTGCTTTTCTCTATATTAGTTGAAGATTTTTTATTTTTTATTTATTTTTTAATATTTTTTTAGCAGTGTAGAATTATAAATACCTCAAGTAGTTTGAGATAAAGGGTATTGTTGATGTTAACATTGATGTAGAATTATGAATCAGAGGTTGTTTTTAAGCGGAGATATTTCTTTATATATTATGATGATTCATGCATGTGACAGGAAACTGTTGTGATGGTTTCCCTGCATGTTTCTTTCTTAATCTTAAGCTGCTAGGCTATCTTCTCTAGAATCAAGATATGTTGAACCGTACGTAAGATCTTAAGAAAGGAAAACATTTGAACACAAGAAAAACAAGATAAAATTAAGAATCAAATAATGTTTTATTCATCAGTCATAAACATATATAATAATACATATTCATATGATGTCTTGTTGCTTAAGGGAAATCTTTCTTCCTCCCTCTTATTGCACATACATATAATGTGTTCTTCCTTAAGCGACATCTTTAGTTGTTCCTCCCTTAATGGAACAAGGCAAAGAAAGACAAGACAGAGGCACCAACCAAGGAGCCAACAAGGGGCAAGGTGGCTGAGGCTCCGCTGCTTGGACCGGGGGCCGGAGCAGGAACCTCAGTGGAAGCCAACGCCACGCTCATGGAGGCGGTGGCGGCGATGAGAACAGCGCAGGTGACCTTCTTCATGTCCATGATCAATAAAAATGTGACTTGTTTTGGAGACCCGCTGGTTTGCTTGTGAAACAAGTATGTGTATGTTTTTTTGGAGATTTCTTATGTTTACTTGCAGGTCTGATGTAGAATGGTTTTTGCATGGCCTTTAAAAGACAAGGATTTGAGTTATTTTGGGAAAACACCACTTCTTTTGGTTGGAAGTGTATGGTGTTGCAATGTTTCAGGGTTTGTTTCATATATATTTGTGGCACAAAAGGGTTGTCAAATGTCAACCTCTTTCTATGCTTGAACAAGTTGTAATTAAACTAGAACCATCCAAATGGCTACTCAATTTGAGATTTTTCAGTTTAATTTATTGTTATTCTAAATATATAATAGCTGTTGCTAGAAATTTTCCCAGTTTCTTTTCTTTTCTTAGCATTCCTACCATTTTTATTATTAGGGGTGTGTTTACTAAAAAAAAATTAATTTTAAAAAATTAGTATGAAACTTCTAATAAAAAATGAAACACAAAATTTGTAGTGTTTGAGTAAAAGCCGAAATTACATTAATGAAGATTATTAACATTAAATAGAATAAAAAATGACATATTAAAGATAAACACTTTCTTTGATAATTTTTGTTACTGATGCACTTAGTATTAAGCAAATATTATCATTAGATTTATTTTTATTTTTTCTTCAACTAGGGTGTGACACAAGCATTACTTTGGTGCTAACCCTTCTAGCCAACAATTATTTTTCTAAGATTTATGTTTTAATCATTCCTTAAAAGTTGATCAACTCATGAAATCTAGGCGGGTTGCACATGATTGATTCAGATTTTTAAGCGAGTTTTGGGCTGGTTTGATGGTGATTAATGGAGTCTCTTTTATGAATGCAACATGATGATTCTTCAATCTTCAAGCAAGACATTTTAACGTTTAAGTCAATATATATAGTGATATATATGTATATATATATAGCACCGATACCGACATGTGTGGGACACGTGACACGATACGACACGACACTCCGACACGTTAATTCTAAAAAATGTTAGATTTCGACACGTTAGGACACGTTTTGATATTAAATAATATTTTTAATTTATGTACTGTATATTATATTATATATATTATATATATATATACAAAAATATATATATATAATATTCATAAATTTTGCAAAGAAACATAAGATATCCCAAATATTTATATTAAGTTCAATAAAATAGTAATCGTAATCTAACGAATCTAATAGTTAGAACTAAAAACTCAACGCAACGCAAACTTTGAGATCTTTTATGAATTTCTATAACGCGTATTGGAGTGTCGGAGTGTCCGAGAGTGTCGGGAAGTGTCGGATACGACACGTCAAGATTTTTATATATATATATATATATATATATATATATATAGGATGTATTGACGCTTGTTTTGAATATGCCTACACATTAACTAATTAAATTACCCTGGTAGAAAAAGAAAAGGTCAATTGGCTCCTCTTGGGTGGACATTAATTCAATCTTTATTGCTATGCTTGTTGATCAGATATATATATATATATATATATATATATATATATATATATATATATATATATAAAAAGACCGGAATGCAAATGCATAGGACAGACGTTATAACTTCAACGTTGTTGCAAGAAATAAATGAATAAAGAAAAAGAAAACAACACTTAAACATCACAAGATGATGTCTGTGTTTGATTACTCTATTTGGTCATGCAATTTGCAAAACGAATTGCCTTCAATAAGCAGTTCAATTTACTTGTCACCAGACTAAATTTATTTACTTGATTTATCATTGATTATGATTTCTGACACATCTAGTTCAAAATGATCTAGATTTTCTTATGTTTCCTTTTACATCTCTAAAATAGCCAACATCTAATACTCAAGAGTCAACAAAAAAAAAAAACAACCCTGTTTAGTATATGATATTTATCCATCATTCTATTCTATCTTTTTCAATTGGCAAATGAAGCAAGAATTCTAGAATCTTATCTTTAGGAAGCAACAAAGACATTATATTTGCACCATAGACTTAGCCTCTTTGAAAGTTTAGGCACCGTTGCTATGTCAAGGGTGCTTCAGCTGGCATGAAAGTGATTTCTCACCAGCTTCAATGAATTGAGAAAAGATAGCTTGCCAAGTAATGCCTTTCACTTTTCTACTAAGCACAGTAACTAAAAACTTCAGTAGCAACCAAATGGTGGTAGCTCAGTTGGCGCATGGGAGCTAAGCAAGTGGGGATGAGAGTATGTGTTCGAATCTCCCCAGTACCACCTTTAGGAGGGGTTTAAAGCCTTAATCCTAGACTCATCCCGAATCGAATTAGTTGGGAAGCAATGAATCGATTAGAATATTTCCATACAAAAACTTCAGCAGCAAGAGTTTTAAGAACCCAATCCAAGCCATGTGACAAACTCAAGAGTACCGTAAGTGCAAGGTACCTGATTGTTCCTCTAATTGTAACGTAAGGAGCTCTTTGAGGACACAATGTCACCCTGCATTGATTGGTCTTGTGGGGTCTCAAAAACCTTAATAAAAAAGGAATAGTAACATTAAGAATGGTTGATGGTTAATGTACCACTTACCAACTTGATAAGGATTGACCTTCTAACATACCCTTAAACAAGTTCTATATAAACTCAACTCGAGACTCAATAGTCATTGAACAATTCAATTAACAAACACAATCTTTTTTCAGTTTCTTTGGTCACTTTGTTACAGCAACATAAGATATTCTGTGGAAATGACAACATTTGGTGGCTCTGCAACTCACTTTTTGGTGGCAGTAATGGTTGTTGTGGGCTTGTTTTGTGTGACCAACACTGTGGCACAGGATTCAGTGATAGCACCAACATCACAATTAATGGAGACTGGAGCTGGGTTTGCTTTGCCTGTTTCTGGGGTTACCTTGTGTTCTTCTATGTTGGCTTCTCTTGTGGCATTTATGATGCAGTGAATTGGAATGTGCTTATAATTAAAATTTGTCACTTTGCTGGGGGTAATCATGTTATGTCTTATGTGTTAAAATTGATATATTTTTGCTATGAATTTAAAGGGTTGCTTTTGTTGCTTTTACTATTCTTGAAAATGGTGCTGTGTTTTTGGCATTATAAAATAGCATTAGCTTTATGAAGAGTAAAAGATTGTGATTTGGTGTGAGCTGATATGTAATTATTGAACTCATTGTTTGTCTATCAAAAAAATTGATGAATTTTTTCTGTTTTTAAATTCTTCATTGCTGCACTGCTGGAAGGATAGTCCAAACTTGGGAACTAAATTTTTGTTTACTTTGAAATGGAAGTTAATGGAAAAACATCAATTATATCATGGCTCCTTTCAGAGATTAACGATCAAAATATTTGTTGACTGTGAATTATTTGCATGAATGCATGGGTATTATTGGTCATAGAATGACATATATGATACTGACTGTCATGGACTCATGGTACAAAGCCCAGTCAACTGAAAAAAAGGGTGCAGAGCCCTCAACTTGAACTTGATTGGGCCAATGTGTTTCCAAGAAAACCATTCTTAACCTATATTGCTGAAGAGTGAACAACTTAATGCGACCAATGGAACTTATCATGATCTCAGAACATAATAATAATAAAAGGCAGGTTATATTTACAAACTTTTTTGTTTATAAACTCTTACAAACTACACTATATTCGTCCGGGAGAATACAAACTTTTACAAACTATACTATGTTCTCCCTGGAGAAAATAGTATAATTTGTAAAAAAATTCCAAAAAATTTGTAAGCGGATTCTATCCCTAATAATAATAAGGGAAGGACTCATTTATAATTTTTTTTTATAAATTACACTAAATCCGACTGGTTATACATGATTGAAGTACGATGATAATGTGTAGTTTATAAACAAAAAATTTGTACATATAACATTCCCTATTATAATAATAATAATAATGACAATTCTTTTACCAAAAAAAAAAAAATTAATGACAATAAAAGATGAATCTTGTAGTACTAATATTGTTTCCATTCGCAGCTCACCTTGCACTCATTTTTTTTTTCTTAAAGAAAAAATTTAGCTGATTTCTTGGTAATATATAAGAACGATAATCACAAATATTGTACAAACAATTTGATACACATGTATGTTTCAGCTTATTTTTGGGGGAAGTAATTGACTTTTTAAGCTCTTTTAGAAAATTAAAAAAAAATAATTATTCTTTCTAAAATAAACTAATCCAAACATGTAATGAATCCTTATTTTGGTCATTGAGAGATTTGTGGAATATCATATGATCGTTAAAAAAATATTAAATTAATTTTGTCTTCAAATAATCCAAAAGTTATAACAGGACCAAATCTATGCGATAAAAAAATGCTAATGGGTATACCAATATTTTCAATCATTAACCAAGCAAGAATGAGTAAAAATTTTAAATTTCCACTTCTTTCTATTCTTATTCCATCTATGATTTTCACTTCTCCAGACAGCCATTAACCTTACCTCACCCACATTATTTTTTTCTCTCTTTGATAAGATATTTTCTTTAATTATCAAATTCCTTGCCTCACATACATTTCCATTTTCCATTGACATTTCATTACAACTAAAAGACCAGTTTTCATTTTTCAGCCCACCTACAACATTTGGGTCTAGCCCAACATTAGCTAATAATATATTCAACTACTACCTCAGCAATTTTGTTCTTAAATTTAAAACTCAACTACTTCTTGACTGAAGCAATCTTTACAAAAATTATATAGCCCAACAATAACAAACTTAAACCTCATAAACATTAAACAGCATGAGCCTCTCTGGATGCAAGTGTGGGGCAATGCAGGCCCATTCATATATTATTAAGGCACAAGCATCTGACACCACATCAAAGTGGGGACACATGTTTTCAATAAGAAACAAAGGGAATAATCACACAGTCAGTAATATCTACGGTACTACTGCTGTACCATTTACTCACTGCATCTATCCAATAAATAGAATCTTAGTTCACCAAATAGAGATAGAGGGAAATATCTATGGTACTACTGCTGTATCATTCACTAGATACAGATATCTTAGTTCACTTAAAAAAAAAAATTGTTCCCAATGAATTTACACTCCCAAAATTCACGTGACACACAGGACTCATATATGCACAGATTGGATTTGGCCATAGTCCATGTGCCCTTTGTACATGTCAATTAATACAAACTGAAATCTATGAAGGGATGGTTCTGATGTGACCAACAAATAGAATCCTAGTGCAATGGTGATCATACCACAATTCCCCAATGCCAAGCCATTTCAGGCAAGAAATCACCCATTTCCTAAATATGCATTTATGATTGTCATTATAGGTGGCACATAAATACCCTAGACATCCCACTGAAAATCAGTTAATGTCAGGGATGGTGATTGAAACAACTAGCATAATTACCATCCCATGCATGATTTCCAAGAGAATGTGAGTTTAAATGAGTTTGGGATTACAATGTCAAAAAATTTATGTCTAGTAAATATCATAAACTTGTGGAAGTCATTCAATTGGGACTAAAGCTGCATGTTAAATCCACTTTCCCTCGTAAGGGGTAATAAAAAGGAGAGGTTTTGATTGGTGCTCAAAGTTTTATTGATAGGGTATGGGAAAGAGGTAGATAAAGACCTTCAGTTACGGAGCAAGGGAAAGCAAAAAAAAGACTGGGAAAAAGGGGTTAATCCACTCAAGAAACAACAGCATTGGACAGAGGGGAAAGGAAAGAAAAATGAAGCAAAGTTTGTACCTTTGTTATTTCTCTGATATCGTATCTAGCATGGCAATCTCTTGATAGCAAAAGGAATAGATCCTTGTATAAAGCACATGCTGCATAAGAGATGGTACGCTAGTTGGTAACATATTATGTGGCTGCACAATCATATAGGTGGGGATGCTTTGTCTTTGCCATATTAATTATAATAACGTGCACTAATATCAACCAAAATGTTTATAAAATTATTTGATTAATATGGTTGACACAACAGAATCATAAAAAAAAAAATCACTACCCGTTAAACCCGACTAGCGAATGTGGGGTGGAGAAAATCCTTGTACGCAGTCTTACTCTTACATAATTGTAAAGAGGTTGTTTCCTGGATTCGAACCCATGACTTTTCAATCATGAAGGAACAATTTTACCACCGCTCCGGTTCGCCCTCTTAACAAAATCATAAGGACGACAAATTTTTTAACACAACTATATATTCAAGAGGAGGGAATTTTCTACTACCAACTTATTACCTATCTAATCACCATTGGATCAACATTTTCTCTTTTTTCAAATTTTTTTTAACATTCTCTCTCTTTGATTCAATGGTGATTAGATAGATAGTAAGCTGGTAGTAGAAAATTTTGATAATAAAAATATCCTCCTTCTATATTCAAAACTCCAACTCGAAATGACTAGTTAAACTAGAACAACTCCATAATAATTGGTAAATAAATAATTTTAATCTCACACAAAGCCAATATCACTTTATTCAGTTTATCCCTAGTAGTACTCTACCTGGCCTGGTGATAAATACTCCTAACTAATTTAACCAAAATGTTATATTTGAATGCACATTAAGAGGGGTATCTGAAAATCACCCGACAGAACACTGAGCAAGTGAGGAATAACATGAAGAAGATTGAGTTGGGGAGTCATAGCTAGGCATGGGTTTGGTGCTGAAAATGTTAAGGAATTGAGGACACGCAGCTCAAACTTTAAAGAAAAAGATAAGGTAGAGAGATACTTTGTGGACTAGATTTTCTTTCTTACATATGTAGTACGAAGGTTGGCTTTTCCCTAAACGATGACATGAAAAACATCACATACATACGGCACACCACTTTTAGCCAAGGTACAAACCTCTCTTATCCTTCTTGCTTTTGTAGGACTCATGGGGCTCTTCACTATCTTTCGTGTGTCCTATCAACAATTAAAAGTCCATACATTTGTTGATTTATATATTGTGTATCATTTTAAAGGAAGTAAAGTTATGTCATTTTAACAAGAGAAATGGATAGATAAAGGAGGAGAAAGAGTGAACAAAAAAAAATAAAGGTGTGAGTCTCACCTCTTTATGAGAGTAAAATGACATAAATTGTGTCATTTAAAAGGACAAACACTTTTCCAATAGATTTGGCATAATGGTATTTTAGTAGATTATTTATTAAATGAACTGTCAATTATTTTTACATTATTCATAATTTTTTTCTAAAAAAGCATACAATTTTACATAAGAAATCATATATGTATAAGGTTTTGATTTAAAAAATTATATGAATAAAATAAGCACAAAGATTATTTTTCATCTAATTTATATTTTTATATAAACCATTAGAACAAATAATTATTATCTTAAGTGGGAATATTTGAAATCTTTCATAACTTTTACTAGTTATTACTCATAATTTTTTACTTTTGTGTATATTCAAAATATCCTTAAGTTCACTTCGTTAACAATGCTTAGCTGCTTGAAAAATCTGAAGCCGTTACTTGCCTTATTTTCTTGAATAATATTTCGTATACATTAATATAAGCAACCTAAAAAAATACAAGCCACCAAATAATGGTATAATTTTTATACTATAAATATATTTATGTCCCTTTATTTTTTATTTATATTTTAATTCTATCACATTAACTTATATGAGGAAATTAATGTAAATGTGCTACTTATTTTTCTTTTATTTTTTTAATTACATAGTCCACATTTTGATTTTATGTCCAGATGTACTCATATCTTTGTACAGATTCCTTTCGCGCATCAACCATAATTTAAATTTGCTACTTATATTTTCACAAAAAAAAAATAAATTTGCTACTTATATATTACGGGTAATATATAATTATAATAATTAAATTATTTTCTCTCTCCGTCATATCAGCCGATAAAATCTGAGAAAAGAGAAAAAAAATATTATTATAACTATATATTACCCCAAATATATAGTTATAATAAGTCACTGTAAGAATTTTTCCTTGCAGCAAGAATAGAAAAACAAATCCCTTTGTATATATGATATAAATTTGAAACTAGTTAGAATGTTTGGCTTTATGATTACATATCAATATATCATTATGATATAAATCTGAGATATATGTTATTTGGTCATTAATCTATATATGCAAAAAGGGAAGATATATAACTTGCCTCATTCTTACTTTCTGTGTTGCTTTCTCATCCTCTTTTATGTTTTAAGGAAAAAATATTTATTCATTTAAAGGATATAACTTTGTGTCATTTTAAATAAAATTAATTTATTTTGATGTATAATTAATGATATTTTATATTCTCTCTCATCTATTTTCTCTCTCTTCCTAATTTTATAGAGGATAAAAAATGTAAAAAAATTATCAATTATACATCAAAATGACATTATTTCATCTTATATGACACAAAGTTATATCCCTAAAAATACAAACGTTGTTCCCATGTTTTAATTGTCCTTTTAAGTGTTTTTTTAATTGTTTAGTTATTTTTAAGTGCTTCACGAATGGGTTCCTTTTTAATTTTTTCGATTTTTTAATGTTAAGATATGTTATTTTTGAGTTTCTTCAATTTACATTCTAACGTTTTTAAAATGGGCTTGTGCAGGTGCCATAGAAAAAGTAATAAATTGAAACTCTTGGTCATAGCGCAAGGAGGAAAGTATGTTTCAAGACAAATTTAAGACACTTAATTTTGACAGACATGATTGATATCCTTTGCATGTCTTGACCTTAGAGCCTTATAGAATAACATGACTTTAGATTTGTCGAGGAAAGTTACACATTACGAAATTGCGATATTAAAATAAAACCTTGACACAAGAAATAAAAGTTGTTTGAAAATATATAAAGGCACCCAAATTTAATAGAGAAGATAATGTATGGTAATCTTTTGTCTCTTTTACTATTTCTTAATTTTAGTGTTACAATGGTGATTATTAGATAGGTAGTGAGTCTTGTAAATGTTATGCTATTTTTTTTCTCTTTTATTAGGAGTATTCTTGCTTAGACTTTTCAATTCTGAAACCTTGCATAAAAAATTTAATTAATATGTAATATAAACACACACATATACATATAAATTATTTATATATATACACATAATTAGGTGGTTGGTGAAAAATAAACTTCATATTTATACAGTGATCAGGATTCATGATTGTAAATATAGCATCATTATTTGAGGGAAAATAACACTTTTACTGCAAAGGGGGGCAACCGAGTAGGGGAATGAGAGAGGAGGAAATTACTAAAAACAGAAAATGGATGATTAATAATTTGGAAATGGATAGCTCACTAATAATATATGCAAAGTCAAAGACATTAACTTCGGTTCACTGAAGAAGGGACTTCTGGGATATTGTCCTTTTTGCCAACTAAGAGAAACTTAATGAAATGAAGGACTTATGGCCTTCGGTTTAACCAGAGGAGGGTAGCACTCAGTGACGCCACTTTGTTCTTGCCTACCCACATATTCTTCCCTTATTTATGATCCTACGATGTAGGGTCCTCTAGGCATGTGTTTCTGCCCTTTGCCCTCACACACATGTATTCTATATCTCTAGAACATAATATAGGATTTGATTTTATATTTACATTTTATATTTTAATTATTACTAATAAATTAGATCGATTAGATATAAATAAATCAACTATTAAAATTGCATATGAGATTTATTATATTTATATCTGTTTAAATTGATTTTTCCATATATATATATATATATATATATATATATATATATATATATATATATATTATATCATCTTATACCTACACTTACATTTTCAATCTTGTCTAGCGTCAAAATTATGTCATTTTATATTAATAGGGCTTTGTAATTTTATATTACACTTACACTTTTAATAAAATATATATGATTAAATCTCAATATATATATATATATATATATATATATATATATATATATATGGGTCAGGATCATTTTACACAGTGTAAATTATACTCTCAATCTTGTCCGTTGATTCCACTTATATCTAAGGGTTCATATATATATATATATATATATATATGGGAAATCACTTCTTATTCAACTGCAAAAAATGAGATCTTCTGCTATAGACACAGATCTTGAAATGAAGTTTATTATTTAATAAAAAAAAAGGAAAGCATAGCTTATGGGTCTACTGCAAAATTTTTGATCTTCTGTTAAATGAGAAGTGATTTTCCTTATATATATATATATATGAGAAAAGTATTTATATAGCCACTTTAGATAAGGTTATCTAAGCTAGCCCTTTTTAATTAAGTATTACCTCTTAGTTATTATATCGGTGTAGAGAGAAAAAAATAATTTTCATATATCGATGTGTGTGTGAGTGTGTGTCTTCCGTGTAGAGTAATGCTATCCTAGTTTTCATTACGGAGGCAAAATCAGCTGGGTGTGGGGACTCTCCGTGTCAGCTTGAGACTGTAGCCTACTAGCCTTTATTCTATTTGTCTGGGAAGAATTGAAAGAGTTAACATATGCACCAAATCGAATAAGATTTAGTTACTGTACAGTTTATGTGGGTTGTGCGCGTACAAGTATATAGACACACACATGCGCTGTATTTTAACTAGAATAATTCTTGATGAAAAGAACATACAAATTTCTATTGATTCAATAATTATAGGAAGGTTATATTTACGATCTCACTTCACTTATAATTTTTTATAATCAAATCTTAGATGTTGATTTTTGTTAATTTGACAGTTATAATTTATTAAAAATTAAGAATTAATTAATAAGTGTATTATAATTGTTAAATTATCGTAAATCAACAATTACAATTTAATTGTAAGAGGTGTAAATAAAAAAATATTATAAATATAACCTCCTTCGAATAATTATATCCGGTGAAAATATATAAACTTAGGGAAACGATTATCTCATTTTACATGAAATAATTATCTTATATTATTCTCACATTAAAAATTGTGCCATCGTTTTCCTTTTTTTAATAGGTGGTGGGCCTCACCACATCATGTGTCTATAATATGAGATAATTATCTCCAACAACATCAGAAAATAGAATCCCGTAAACTTATGGATCGATGTCCTTTTTGTTTCAGAAAACAATAAATCGAAATAATATTATATCTGTTAGTCACCAATGACATGGAATCACCAACAAGAATTATTAAGATTTGAAGATGTTCACAAGTGTTTGCGCATTTTCTTGCATTAGTAGTTAATTAAGAGACCAAATCTTAGTATAGACATCTCCTCACTCTTTAAAGGAGCCAAACATGATTTATTTATTTATCCTTCTGAAATCCTAACAAGCTGATAATTAAATCAAATTCCAACAACAAATAAACAAAGCGTGTTGACTATCAACTTGATATTGCTGTAATCTTCTTCCGCATCAAAACTAAAGACCATACATCAATCAACAGGATAATTTCTATAATTAGATTGTACAATTCTCCTCAAATCTTTTTTTATAGATTGCATAATATGTGAAATTACGTGCTTAATTAGTGTCAACTCTTATATCATTATATGCATGGATTGTTGGGAAATCTAATTCGAATTTAGTAAAAGCATTTTCTTCAAACTATTTTCAAGTTGGAAAAATCCCACCCGAAAATCTTCAAAAAGATTCGGGGGTCTTCTCTGTTGATATATATAGTCTCACATTAGTTGTATGTGCAACTAATGTTATCTTTATAAGGCCTTGGACACTCCCACCCTTTGAGCTAGCTTTTGGGGTGGTGTATCCCAAGGTTCTTTACATGGTATCAGAGTCTCGCCGTCCCCCACTTTCTCTTGTGGACTCTCTTAGCACAGGTAGGTTGGGCTTGTTGCATCATCCACTCTTCGAGCCCAATGGGCTCTCATGAGGGGGCATGTTGAGATATATAGTCCCACATTGGTTGTATGTACCTATGAAGCACCGATACGCGTTTTCGATACGTTATTCGATGATACAGGATGTCGATCACCAAACGATACGTTTCCGATACGCGTATCCGATACGTTGGAAAAGAAATTTAAGGAGTATCGGTGCTTCTTAGGTATGTACAACTAATGTGACCTTTATAAGACCTTGGACACTCTCACCCTTTGAGCTAGCTTTTGGGGTGGTGTATCCCAAAGTTCTTTACATTCTCTAACCTTGTTACGATACCGGTGTCTAATCTCACTTGAATTTTTACTTACAAAAAAAGAAAAGAAATAATCTCTAAATGCTGCCTATCAATTGCCTGGTTGGCAAGTTTCGTGCAATTTTTTCCACCTCAAAGCCACATGTATCATTATTCAGGTAACTAAAAATATAAGATACAAAGAAACTTATATTGTAGCAAAGGAAGGAGCTATAATAAGTAACCTTACGCACACAGTTGTCTAGCAACCTAGCTAGGAGGAAAACCAAACAAACAGATTCAACACCCTCATTGTATTACATCTTTGATCCTACACAACTTGATTATTTTCGCTACATTGGGGAATTTTTTTTTTTTCTCCAGCTATACAATTAGGTTAGTTGGGTGATTACTTCAAACACCTAATGAATTGGGTGCTCTCCAGCCTTGTATCTCTTTTCAAACCATAGCCTCCAACACCATAGATTTTCCATTGAGATAAAAATCATCAGGCCCACCGACTGAACTACCATAATTGATTTTTCCCGACAATATTCTTTGAGGAGACAAGAATATCACATGATCTCTGCAAATTCTTATGTTTTTGGACGTAGGGTTTCAAGATCTATCACAGGCCAGGTTTTAAATAACGATTATATAATTCATAACGATTAGATTAGCCATTAGCTAGAAAAATTATATTTGATTGAGATTTAATCAGATGATAATTACAATAAAAAAAAGGGATCGTCACTAAATATGGTATACTTCCAAATTGCAAAGGAATGCTAACCAATCAAGAACCTGGAATACTACGGGAGAATGATATTATCTAGGAGAAAAGTGTTTTTTCTTCTTAGCTTAAAATTTATTAAGGTTCTTTCAAATAATATTATCTATCATAAGAATAATTTAGAAATGAATTTCATAGTTTTTCCATAAAAACTTAATTACAACAAAAACTTATTCCATAAAATAAAAAATCATTATATAGATTGATCCAGTCCAATAGTTGTTAGACAGATAATTGATTTTCATTGAAACAAGGTGGGAGATGTACTTACTATTAGAAATTTTTATAATAATTGTGGGATTCAATCAATTATAGTTTTTCTTGTTTTTAATAAAAACAGGCTAAGTCATGATCCATATGGGATGCAGTATAATGATCCTTTTGATTTGGGCTTGGATATTATAAACTGATTAGTGTGTGTAACAGTGTAGGTCTAACCCATATGCCCATAATGGGAAGGGGACTAAGGTTAATAAGTTTGGCTAGGTCCCCTCTGCATTCACAATGTGTTTTAAAAAAAGATCATTACTCAATAACTAGCCTTCAAGAAATTAAGAATTGTGACTTCAACAAGTAAGCCTAAATTTGTTGGTGTTCTAACTTCATATAATCCTATTTTGAAATTTTCTTACACTCACAAGACACTTGCTGAAGTTAAATTTTATGTAAACAAATTTATTTATGTAAAATAATATTATTATCATGGTCTACCCAGATAAAGCTTTTGGTTTTGATCATACATAAAATTAGACTTGCCTGATGGACGAGCCCCTTTAATGTGGTCCGGGAGCTTATGCTCCCATTCTAAAAATAGGAAAAAAAAAAGAAAAAGAATTGAGATAGAATTTAGATAAAAGAAGAGGATATAAATGGAAGAAAACTTTCATTTTTAGGTAAAGGACCATGGAATGGTGTTGTGGACCTGGAGCACATTAGAAAAATCCATCTTGGACATGACATATATAGAGAGGTGGATTTAAGTTCGATTCTGGGATAATAATAATAAAGGAAAAATATTTCTTCATTTATAACCAAAGCGACGTCGTTTTGGTATTGAAATTTTAAAAAATTATAAATATAAAGACTATTATAACCCTAAAATAAATTAAAATTACAAAAACACCATGATTTCCGTCCTAAAACGACGGTGTATTGGGCTTACTGCAGATAAGTTGTATGCAGAAAAAAAACGAACCCTAATAATAATAGTAGTAGTAGTAGAATGACAAATTGTTATTATTAATTTTTAAAATTTGTTTTGCTACTTTGTTTACAAATAGCATATGTGTTTTTTAAGAAATAAACATTTTGAAATAGTGTTTTTTTTAGACAAATTTAGGATTTGGGGTGATTGTCTCCTCTCAGGGCAAATTTCTAGACTATCTAAAAAATGCTTACATTTTTACTAAAAAAAAAAAATGCTTACATAAATTATTATAGGTATTAATAATGGGGTTTACATTTGTCATTTAACATTGACACAATAAACTTTCCTACACACACATTATTTTGTGGGACCCACACTTTTTTTAATAAAAAAAAATTACGGCACGCAAAACGAATCTCTATAACATTACACAATCACTTTTCCTACATCATAACTCTTATAAAACCCATTAATAATAGATATAAAATAATTTAAAAATCAATAAAAAAAATTTTTGGACCAAAGAAGTTTAAGTGGGGTTAGGCACCGGTTTTTCCACCAGGGTGAGGGAAGACTCCCAACCTCTTTGAGGATTTCTGTGAGGGATTACATATCACCCACCAACAAAGCCTCTTTGAAAATTTCTAGGAGGAATTACATGTTATCCACCAACAAAGTTCTCAATTCAGCGAGCGGGGTTTGAACCCACACCCTTGAGGGGTATGGACCAAATCTTTAGCCAACTATGCCCACTTTGTTGGCAAAAATCAATAAATTTAGTTGACGTTATTATAAATATGTCCTTACGGTTTATCAAAAAAAAAAAATGTCGTTACGATTTGTACGTACCAATTGTGGGTAGCAATAGGTTTTGAAGTAGCTACTATATTGTTTGAAAATGAAACACATAAAATACAATCATTTTATTTTTTATCAACCAGCGGTGATCCAAAAAGAGGGTTTGTGGCGCAAATTTGCTCCGGTTAATTTTTTTTTTTAAGAATTAATTCAATCCAAAATTTTAAAGTGTTAAGTAATAATTTTTTTAATGGTTTATATTGTTCTCTAAAACATTCGCTCACATAAGAATTCTTTAGGCTTGAAATATGAATATTGCATTGGTCCATCTTTTTTTCTTTTTTTTACCTTATGCTTATTTAATTCAAAGGTAGGGATGGTGAGGATCAAAATCGTGACCTATCCTTATGTTTACTAAAATTCTGATACCATATAAAGAATTAATTCAACCAATTTTTTTAAAATGTTAGATAAATACCTTTTCAATTGTGTATATTATTCTCTAATACTTCTTCTTCTTCTTTTTTATATTTTCTAAATTTTACTTTTCCATGATTTCGTAAGCTTTCCTTCTCCATTCCTACTTCATATTCATTTTACTTTTTCACCTAATTATTACAAAAAGTGGAACAAATTAAACTTGAAATCCAAATCAAGTATATATTTGCATCAGTTTTGTACTTTAATTTTGGAAGTACAATTCTGGAACTTTCTCATATCTCCCAGGTAACAAAAAGTAAAATTCCATTTGCACATCACTATATATATATATATATATATATATATATATATATATAGACCAAGTCATTTTACACCGGTGTAAGTTACACTCTTAAAATACTATTTAAAATTATTCAATATTTAAAATTATTCAATATTTAAAATTATTTATTTGGGTTAACAACCACAAAAAATACTATTTTTATTGTCCTGTATTTTCTGAATTGAAAAGATGCATGCATGAAGCAGAAAACAAGCCAAAAACTAAATGTTAAAGCGTTTGACTAAAAAATCTTCATCGAGGCTTCTGACATATTTTCAATTTCAATTTAAATAATGGAACGATATTTTCATCCATAATTTTCAATAAATTAATAAATAAAACACGACCATATAAAATCCTTAAATTTGACAAGAAGAAAATTGAAGGAATCTTACTATATAGTTTGACTTACACAACAAAATCTAGATCTACCTTAACCTAGTCAAATTTTAAGTTGAATTGCAAAGGAGAACAACTAAAATAAAATAAAATAAAAAGATTGGGGCCCTGAATTTTTTTTTTATCTTACATATATGATTAATCTCTAAAAACTTTTAAACTCCATTGAGCATAAATGGCTCACTCATACTACCTATAAACACACATACTATATTTATCAAGGAGAGAGTTAAGACTAGATTAAATCTCAAAACCTTCCATTTATCTATATAAAAAAAATTATTAGGTGACACCATCAGTCATGATCTATGTAAATAAATTTGGATGTGAAATAATTACATTTTATCTTAATTAAAATTTCTCAACATTGTTATAAAAAAAAATTCCTCAACATGATGAAAAAAAGTATTCAATTGAAAAAACAACTACATTTAGAAATAAAAGAGAAAAATTTGTACTGTTTATCTTGTAAAATTGAGAAATTAAATTGAACAGTTTTGACTTTTGAAGATTATTAAAATTATTGTCTAAAAATAAATAAAATTTATATCCAATAATTTAATTGCGGATATTTTTAGTGTTGAATAAAATATGAAAACAATATTTACTAAATATAACTTTATTTAAATTCTTCAATCATTTTGTTTGTAGATTTAGAAACAGAGTTAATATGTCGCGAGTGTTTTTCTTTTTTTCTTACAAAAAAATCGTATTACCATCACACAGTGAAAGACAAAAAATCGTATTACCATGCATCACACAGTGAAAGAATCTGCCAATATTTGCTTCTCTTTTTTGTAGTCTTATACAACAAAATATTTCCAATAATTTTGAAATTTAATCCTCAACTTTAGCCTATGATCACGACGTGAGGTTGGAGTAACATCTAATATTACTTATGTAAATCACAAAAGAAAGCGACTTTTGTTAGCAGCAGTGCGCGATGTTACTTGTTTTGCCTTCACCTTTCGTTTTTATCTTTTTATATTTTTTATTTTATTTTTTCGTTTGAGGCAAACATCTAAGGATAGGATCCTTCTCGGAAGCTGGTGAAAGTTCTCTTTTTGAAAGGAAAAGTTCCCTCCTTTAATTTTCTTGTTTGTATTTCTGAGAAAGATATGATGAATACTATGCATGGACCCGCAGCTTATTTATTTTTTTAAAGAATGGGACTAACCCCACCATACCAAAGCATTCATCCAACCTATCAATACGATTAATTAATGAGTCAAAACTTAATCATACCCAAAACCTTATTCATAATCATAGTTTCCTTTTAATTAATTTTGTGTCGCTACCACATAGGCCAGTTTCATCAAGTGACGGGATAAACACTTTAATTTCTATACTCATCTATTTATATATAATAAAATATAAATCGGTATGATGAATTCATTTTTGTTTTCTATTAGACAAAAAGAAAGTGGAGCTAAGCTACCTACATATTTTACTCAACATGAATGTTATATTATATAACTGAAAGTGACGTTGTCATTAGAAGAAATCATAATAGTGAATTATTTTATAGAAAGATGCTGAATAGAAGCTTTTACACGATGACGCATTACTTGCTGTACGCACATAGTTATGATTTCCCACAACAACAATGATAGGTGTATGGTTATAATTTTTCACATTTAATGCTTTCATTCTTTGTATGACTATGATTATCAGCATTTAATGCTTTCAAGTATATATATGACAAGTATTTGATTGCTGCACGTACAGCAGCTACAGAAATGTAAATCCATATATATATATATATATATATATAAAGATGCTGAATAAAAGCTTTTACACGATGACACATTGCTTGCTTTACGTATATAGTTATGATTTCCCACAAAAACAATGACAGGTGTATGGTTATGATTTTTCACATTTAATACTTTCATTCTTTGTATGGTTATGATTCCCAGCATTTAATGCTTTCAAGTATATATATGGCAAATATTTGATTGTTGCACATATAGCAGCTGTAGAAATATAAATCCCTATATATATATATATATAAAAATATATGGGGAAAACTTTTCTTATTTGACAAGAATCAAAAACTTATCTCATATTGAAACAAAATGGTTGGACCATCGTTTTTTAAAAAATAAATACAAAATAAACAAATTTGACACACAACTCGATGCATCTACAGGAAAGGCTTCTTCTCACATGTGGATGGATAAAATCATTGTCATATATGTGTGTGTGGAAAAAATATTTTTACAGCCACTTTAGATAAGGTTATCTACAGCTAGCCCAAAAGCTACGTCATTTTGATTATTGAAGGGTGTTTCTGTAATTTTAGGTGAATTAATGAAGGGTGTTTCCGTAATTAATTCACCTAAAATTACAGAAACACCCTTCATTAATAAAAATGATGTAACTTTTGCGCTAGCTGTAAATAACCTTATCTAAAGTGGCTGTAGAAATATTTTTTCTACACACATATATATATGGAAAAGTGTGTGTCATTTTAAGTGAGAGAAAGAGATAAATCATAGGAGAGAGAAGAAGTGAATTTTTTAAAGGTGTGAGTCTCACCTCTTTGTGAGAGTAAAAGATACAAGTCGTGTCATTTAAAAGGATAAATACTTTTCCCATATATATATATAGGGTTTGGCAGATGTACAGGAACTTAACATAAGGTTTGGTTCGATCAAAATTTTATAACTATGTACTTCAGGTAGTACATAGTTATAATATTAAAGTTTTTTCTCTCTTTAGAAATTAACTGTGTATTCCAGGGAGTACATGGTTATAATATTAAAGTTAATTTTTGTCTCTTCAGTAACTTATCAGAGATGTGTTGGCTACGTAGGAAAGAGAAGAAAAATAACTTTAATATTTTAACTATGTACGGATCCCATAGCACATAGTTAAATTTCTAAAAAAAAAAATAACTTTAATATTATAATTATGTACTATTCGGAGTACATAGTTATAATTTTTGACCGAACCAAAGCTTATATCCGGTCACATGATAAATCATTTTCCCATATATATATAGGCAAAATGATTTGTAAAGTGACTATGGTAAAAAATTTATAACCATATATTCTTGGGAACACATAGTTATAATGTTAAATTATTTGTTTCTCTCTCTTCAGAATTATAACTATGCATTCATGAGAATATATAGTTATAATATTAAAGTTTCTTCTTTTTTCTCTCTTGTGAACAACTTTTCATACATTTTCGGATGACGTAGAAAGAGAAAAAAATAAGTTTAACATTAAAATTATGTATTCCCGAGAATACATAATTATAATTATGAAAACAGAAAAAATAACTATAATATTAAAACTATGTATTTCTGAAAATACATAATTATAAATTTTTTATCACACCAAATCTTAGATACAATCAGTGTACATTCGACAAATCCATATATATATATATATATATATATATATATATATATATATATATATATATATATAGGAAAAACATTTCTCAAGTTGCTTGAGATAAGTTTATCTCTTGCCACCTCAAAACTACGTCGTTTTGATTATTTATTTTCTTATATTTATTGATTCATCTTTGAAAGATTATGATTCGTTTTTCTCTCTCTTCCTTTATCACCGTTGATCCATCTTTATACGGTTATGATTTAGTAGCCGAAGATAACTTTATCTCCGGCAGCTTGGGAAATGATAAGCCTTATATATATCTTAATGTCTTATTATATATTGAGGGTCATCATCTTTGAATATGGGCTCAAATTTGACTGGACTGTTAGTAAAGGTGGAAAAGCGAACTGCCCGCCCGCCCCAGCCCGCCCCGCCTTTGAAGGTGGGCTAAATATCTCAGCTCGTCCCGCCCCGTTTGGGCGGGCGGGGTGGGCTGCCCGCCAAGCCCGTAACATTTTACACTAAAAAAAAAATTAGCCCGGGCGGGCTTGGCGGGCAGCGGGTTTGGAAAACTCAGCCCGCCCTGCCCCGTTTGGCGGGCCGGCCGGCCCGGCGGGCTCGGCCCATTTTGCCAGCTCTAACTGTTAGAATCGATATTTTGATTAAGGCTCATGGACAATTTTGGGTTTTCCGAGTCGTTTTAATTGAGTTTTTAACTTTTTTATCTATTTATTTTATTTTTGTAAGGACAGTTTCATAATTCTTATTGTTTTTGTTGTCTATTTAAGGACATTGTGAATCCTAATTTACTTAATTGATTGTCTTTTATTGAAATTTTTTTATGTACAAATAAGAATTGAACATACAACCTCCCAACACCTCTTATTACCATACCAATTGTAATGACTTATTTTTGTACATTTATATTAAGAAGGGCTTTATATTTCTCATTCAACATGAGAATTGAATTCTCATGTTGTAGAGACAAAAAGCATGTGAGACCCGTATGTTCGGAAAAAATTATGTGTAAGACCCACGTTGGCATGAAAATCGAAAGGTGTGTAGAAAAATTCAAATTCTCATATTAAATGAGAATTATAAAACCCTATTAAAAATTATATTAAAAGCTGCGACTATTCTGAATTTTGTACATTCTATTTAACCAATCTCGCATATGCTTAACCATTACCTACATTTGTAATCAATCATTGATTCCACTTGGCACACATAGACACACATCAATGCAAATAATAACTAAAAATTAAACTAGTACCTCAAATTAAAGAGGAAGGTAAATTATAAATATGCTCTATAGAGGATTTGTCAAACATTAAAAAACGATGCTTACTGTTTAGGACATTAATAACCTTATAATTAGGTGAGACTATACATTGACATATGATATACCCATGTCATTCTGAAAGTTGAATGTAGTGGGAAACGAACAAGACTTGCCCATTAAGTATAGAATAGTCATGTCAAGATAGAGACATATAATGTATAACATTCTCACTTAGATATTATCTATGTACATATCAAGCGAAAGAATCACTAAACTACTGTTTGAAGTTTGGTTATGTTGCGGCAATCGATCCTGTTTGGGTTAATGATTTCACTGCCAAGATGCAAACATAAGAATAAGGATGTCTATGTGATCCATATATGACCATGATGCTTTTCAAGTTTGGAAGTACTTTTCAAAGGTTGTTCGTGTGGGTTTGCTTTGCTTGCTCATGAGTGCCCTTGCCTGCGGCTTTCTTTAGCTTTTGTTTGTTTATCTCAAATAGGATCTTCAACAAAGAAGACCTAATTGATTACACCCATGTCCCAAATAAAAAAATATTTTAGATTTATACCTAGGATTTATCATCTATCATTTAACATGACCAGAAAAATTTTCCTACACTCACAACATTTTGTGGGGCCCGCAGCAAAAAAAAAACTCTAACACGCAAAACGAATTTCTCTAATATAACAGAATCACTTTTCCTACAACATAATCTCTATAACTCTTATAAAACCCTTATACCTATATGATTCGATGGGCATGAACGTCAAACACAACCTTTAATCACTCCACACCTTGAGCAAAAAGGAAAAGGAACCTCAAAAATCTTGCTCACACACACACACATACACATATGGTGATTACTGTTGTGTGTGTGTCTTTTGTCGAAGTATGGTCTCTTACTTCTGCTTGAAGTTTTTTCTCTATATTCCCCAAACAAAAAATACCCATTACCCACAACTTGGAGAATCTTCAAGCATCAAAGCGCAAAGAAAAATTATCAAAGCGCATATCTCACATGGATAACGATGATTGAGAAAGAAAAAAATTAATAGAAATAAAGGAAGCTATTAGTTCTATTGGGTACAATCCAGAAGAAGGATTTTTTTTTTATTCTTTTGTTTCCTATTACTTTGAATGTATTTAAATAAACGTTTCTATATATTATATACAAGTAAATATTATTATTATTTTCTTTCAAAGTTATCGTGATTATGGGTCAAAATTATTTTTTGCCTTTTTCCCTTTTCCTTTTATTGATTGTGGCCTCACTAACAAAGTTGTCTCATCTACTTTGAGCACAATCAAAAGTACCTCAAATTAGCCTTCTTAGAGTGGTCCATTTATTTAAAGGATCATATATTTTGTTCCTACCCGAAGGCATGGTAATCATTTCATTGAAAAACAAATATAATTCACAAAACATGCAGATATAATTTTGTGGATCATGACGTTCATGCATTACCTTTTGATCTCGTTCTGATTGGCTGCATATCTAAAGGAATCAATAAGGTAAAGTTACTTAATTATTCATTTAGAAAAAGAATTCATTAATATAGTATACATTTTGCAAAATGTTAACCCCAGGTTTTTCCATCCCTAGTGTCATATATGATTTATGACTGTCTTCGATATATATACTATATGAAGCTAATCCTTCAGTTAAATATGCGTGCAGACATACAATCATACGTACATAGAGAGAGATTTCCTCGGTAATCATTGCTTCTACAAAAGTATTAAAATCTTTAGTAATTTGTTGTTAATATTTCTTTTACATATTCAATTGTTCACGTAATTCTACAAGATGATACTAAAATGAAACCTGTTCAAAATCACAAGTTCAGGATTGAAATAAATATAATATATTATTTTTATGGCTTCTTATATTTTTACAATATTACTTAATCTCAAAATGACTTTCTATCCATTTTTTTTTAATTATACGAGTGTGTGTGCATGTAATTGATGGTGGTTTTGTTTTTGTTATACGAAAAATTAAAAATTAGTTGTAAATGATATCATAAAACATAAAAACTCATGAAAAAAATCAAATTGTAGTTTTAATATTTAAACTTAGTGACACACATTATTGAATATGTGTTTATGTGTAGAAAATAACATTTTTCCCTTGCGAAACCATCTATTTCGATAAGACTGTCGCATGATACACCTTTACACATTATCGTATAAAGTTAACAATGGTATAATATTATATATATTATATATTTTTTTAATTTCTTCATTAATTGGGACATGATATATCTTTTCCACATTATAATTTTATGGGTTTTATACTTCTCATATAACATGAGAAGAGGCATTTTTATACACACACTTCGATTTTCGTGCTGACATGAGATAGTAATTGGCTATGATACCAAGTCAGTAGCAATATTAAGTGGGCTTGGAACACCACAATCAAACCCAAAATCTTAAGGCATTATATGCACAAATCCTTCTATTTATATGGTGCTCATTTAGTCATTTTTCAACCAATATGGGACTACATTCAATCATTCACACTTGAATTCATCAACATCTCTCCCTCAAGTGTGAGTCTTAGACCCACATCATCCCCCCAATCACCACAGGCCGACCAATCCCACCATTGTCTCTGTTACCACATGTTGGGCCTACATAGAGAGCTCGTGGCGAGGGGATACCGCCAACCATGGACCAAGTGAGCAGCAACATTAAGTGGGTTTGGAACACCACAATCAAACCCAAAACCTTAAGGCGTTAGGTGCATGGGTCCTTCCACTTATATGGTACTCACTTTTAGTCTTTTTTCAATCAATGTAGGACTACATTGAATCATTCACACTTGGATTCCTCAACATCTCCCCCTCCAGTGTGAGTCTTACGCCCACATCTTTCCCTTGATCACCATAGGCCAGCCAATCCCACAATTGGCTCTGATACCACATGTTGGGCGTGCAGGGAGATCTCATGGTGGAGGGACACCACCAACCATGGACCAGGTGAGCAACAACATTAAGTAGGCTTGGAACACCACGATCAAACCCAAAACCTTAAGGCATTATGTGCATGGGTCCTTTTACTTATATGCTACTCACTTATTTTTTTATTTATTTTTTTGAAAAGGAACACTTAGTCCTTTTTCAACTAATGTGGAACTACATTCAATCATTCACACTCCTCAAAATAATGTTGATTAATAAAACTCAAATTCTTCGAATTTTTTTTTTTTTTAGGATCAATTTATATTAATATATGATTTGGCATTCTTACATAACCTAAAAACTTTATGTAAAATATACTTTTTATCGATCAAGTTAATACATTATAATAATCCATTACCTAAAATTTTCGTAGTAAACATTGTAAAACTTTAATAAAAATGAGAATATAATATTCAAGTGGTCCTTCTTTCTATCTACAACTTGAAAAATATACTATACTAATTTTAACATTTATCTATTAATTAATAAACAATTTTAAAATAAAATATATTTTTTAGATATGATGACCTATATGATAGGAAATTTTAATTTAAAACTAGATTTTATGATAAAATAATGTAATAAAATTATTCAAATATATAAGAGTAATTTTGACTTAGATAAATATAAATTAATCCCTCCTATATTTTATATATATATATAGGAAAAATATTTTGCAGCAATTAGATAAGATTGTCTAAGCTATAAGTACGACCTGTCGTACATTAAAAGTGTATTTTCTCTCTCCACCACGTCAGCCGACAGTGTCTGAGGAGAGAGAAAAAAAACAATTTTATTGTTATAACTAAGTACGACCGGTTGTACTTAGTTAAAAAGGATAGTTGTAGAGAACCTTATCTAAAGCAGCTATAGAAATATTTTTCCATATATATATATTAAAAAATAAAAGCTAGTTATTCGAGCCATGGGAGACAAAGATGTCCCTACTGTATTGGAATATGAATGCAAAAGGATAATACCACATATAACATATTCTTGTGTGTTGGGTTGTTTGGTCTCCTTTACATGGTCATGGCACGATATATCATGGAGCTGCAAAACTAGCTGTCAACCCTGTTCATATTGAATCAATTATTTAATTTTAATATTTCATTGGTAGAAGAAATGTAATTAACAAAGAGAAGAATCTTGGGATTACAACCTATATATAGACATATAGTGGCATTTCAATTAATTAAGGTCAAGAGTTAAATGATCGCATGAACATGCATAGTTTATACATACGTTACGTACGTGCTTGTTATCTTTTTAATTATAAGCCCCTTTTTTCAGTGTTATCCTTTAATTATTCTACGTTTCTTTTCTAAATTAAATTGAAGTCATCATAATTGTCGATCGCACGTATGTAACCTTGTGCGTAATCACACTCCAGGGCATATTGGGGGGTATGGGTGGTTTTAGGATAGAGACTTCCCATAAAAGCACAAATGCCGCACACACACACACACACGCAAAAAAAGAAGAGAGGATGGTGAGAGACACAAACAACGCTCAGAGAGAGAGAGAGAGAGAGAGAGAGAACTAGGAGAGTCCCAAGAGGTCAATATAGTGGTAGGGTTGGTCTCCACAACAAAGGGGTGGGATATTGATTGTCAATAAATGCTTTAGTTACAGTTTGCTGTTGAGTTCATCTATTGCTACCATTCCTCACAGTCACAAAGGAATTAGTAACCCCACATGCCCCTCAACAAACATAGGACAGTGGGTTTAGTTTTGATAAATGATTCTTTCACCGTATATATACAAGACATTGTATGCATATTAATTCACTCTTAAAAAAAAATATTTAGACCATCAAGCACATAATTTAACTGGTAAAAAATTGTTTCAGCTTAATCAGTGGTTTCAAGTTCAAGTCTCTGAAAATGCAGTCGTGTTAAAATTTGATAGGAAGTGTGGTCCTACCCGACTCGAATCAAATTAGTCAATTAATCGATGAACGATGGATAATATCTATAAAAAAAAATTATTTAGTATAATATATTTGTTATTCTCATAAAATATATATATATATATATATATATATATATATATATATATATATATATATATTGTTAGGTGAGACTACATTAATGGTTTTATATATTTCAACCACTGGGCTTGAAGGGTGGACAATGCATAAACCCATCTACCTGTGCGAAGAAAGAAATTTCACTAGAAAGAAAGTGGGGGCGGTGAGATACCATGTAAAGAACCAATTCAATCCAAAAACTTAAGTTGTTAAGTGAGACTACATTAATGGTTTTATATATCTCAACAATATATATAAACATTAATTAAAAATAATGATACACGTAATTTTGAGAAGGTAGGCCATGATTTTACACAAAAGGCAATTGTTACGAAGAGTACTTAAGCTAATTAGGTAGCTAATAAAACTAAGCAGTAACCGTTTGATTTCATTTTCACTTCGTTTTTTTCCCTGTAACATCATACCATAAGGGTTGAAGACTGCACCTCAATTACGGCAGAGAAAGAGAAAGAGAAAGAGAGAGAGAGGTGGTCAATTTTTTTTTTTGCTGAAAGGTCGTTTCAGTGTACAGTTTATGATCCATCAGAAGGAAGAGTGGTGTGTGTGTGTATGTATGCAGTGTAGGAGGCATCAGTATGTGTTGCCAATCAGCACAAGTTGGGCTCCACAATCTTACAGTTTTCAGCTCTATAGCTAACCTTTTGCCCATATCCTTACTTTCTCTCTCTACCTAACCCAATCTAATGCATATATATGAGATCCACTTCATTGAATTGAAGTACCCTCCTCATACCTTGTAAACTTGAGAATGGGACCATATATGATATCACTGATCCTACCTATATATCTTTTGATATATCCTCCTCCTTTTTTTATATATAATATATTTCACTCTTAAAAAGCTAATCATTTGCTTTGAATTTTCCAAGCAAGGGTGAATCTGAAATGGTATATGTTCCATCTATCAACAAACACATCTTCTTCCACTATCCAAAGCAAAAGGGCATAACATCATATACACACACACCCTTCCAACAAAAAGCTGACGTATTTCTCAGTTTCACAGATTGAAAAGCCTATCTATTTAATGACCTACAATTAACCATAATATACTACTCCACCATCTCTTCCTTTCATGTGTACGTGACTTGTGCTAAATTAAATAGAGCTTAAAACCCTTTATCACCGGCTTGGCTCAGCGGTAAGCTTGCTTGCCGTGGTGTGTCAGGTCGCGGGTTCGAATCAGTTTCTCTGCAAAAAGCTGGGGAACATACTCAATAAGTATTCCCTTCCCCAGACACTCACGAAGTGGGTATTTGAAGTGTGTCGGCCCTTTTTAAAACCCTTTATCACCCTTTAGTCATACACTCATGTTGAAAATTGAGACAAATTTTTAACCATAATGATCTTGACAGAAGAAAGCAACATATCAATGCAAAAAAAAAATATATATCTATGAAATGACCAACAGGTATTTGTTCATGCACATGCAATCACTATCCCTCAAAGTTTGAAGAGGCCTATAGTTCTGGATTTTAGAGTCAGAAGAAAGAAAAAAGAGGCTTTTTCTTCATCTTGACCACTTTTCCTGTTGGAAAATAGGATAAAGCTATATACATACACATCTTTGTAATACCCAGAATAGTTCCATATATGCATAATGATTAAATTTATACAAAAACTTGGAGTACAAGAGTGCACATATATTGCATACCTACAAAATAATACAAGCATGTAACTGAGATACGAGCATAGAAATTTAAAGCATGGTTACATATTTTCTTAAATTATATGTAAATATACAGTGAATCTAGCTTTATATTTATATGGAATAAATAAATTTAAATAGAATTAGAGCTATACTTTATCATTTGAATTAGCTTGAGTTTCTGCTTTTGCCAAATTAAGTTAGAAAGAATAATTAACACTATTTCATCTGCAATGTCTTAAGCTGCTTCATATATAAAAGAAAGGGAATGTCTAATACATGAGAGAACAAATTCAACGAAGTTGGATATAAATATCTAGCTTTACCAGCTATGTGTTTTGTGTCCAGTCTCAATCCTAGCTAATATTCCAACAGAAGGAAAGAAAGGAAAGAAGGAAAAGATTGGCTTTCCATTGAACCTTGGTGCTTATATATAGTTTTGAAAATGGAAGCCAATTGCCATATATTCATCCCCAATCACCTAACAAAATAATTAAGATAATTCACATATAATATATATAAATATATATATATATATATAAACCCATGCCATAGTCCCAAAAATCCCTTTGTGATTACTGGGTGGAATCATTATCTTGCTCAACTTCAGAAGCTGGCTCATCTTCTTCTTCAAAGCCATCAATCCCATAAGCTGCATGGCCACTCCCAAAAGCTTTGATATGATCTTTAAGAGACCTCTTGTGTTTGAAATCAGATCCACAGATACAATACCAAAGCTTCCCACAATTCTTTTCATGAGTTCTCCAATCTCCCCTCACAGCAAAAGCCTTGCTACATTTTCTGCACATGAAGGGCTTAATCCCATGCTTCCTCTTGTAATGTGTTTGAAGTGTTCTAAAATCTTTGAGAGGCTTTGCTCTTGGGTGATCAATGTTGTTCCTGCACCCTGGGGCACAACAATAGCAAGGAAGCCTCAACATGCCTGTTGGTTGTGTACCCCTAAGAGATTCAGGCCCTTTTCTGTACTGTGATCCATGCCCCCACATATGCATCTGAATTACAAGTTACCAAATATATAAAATAAAATTATGAACACAACAAAAAAAAAAAGTTATGATAAAGCAAACCAAGCAAAATGATCAAAAGCTGGCAAAAAATACAAAATAAAAAACTAGCTCACTTATTAACATATAATCATGAAGGTGTTTGGAGTGAAGGATTTTATTTTAATTTTGAAATTATTAAATTAACTTATCAATCATGAAGTTGCATCTGATATATATACTCAGCATAGCTGCTTCTAAAGAACAAAAGTGCTATCTTCATACACAGAAAATTTAATAAAATTCAAATGAGTTTGCTACTTTGGTTGCAATATATCTTTTATCTGTAATGGAAAAAGAAGAAGGCTAATAAGGAAGGTATATTGGAGGGAGGTGAAGTAGGCTAGCTATGTTCCATGTATGGGGCTTTTTTCAGGTCTGAAAGATGTTTGGATTCAGACCGAAGGGCCACAAAGAGAAACAAGTTTGGTGCATGATTTATATCATTATCTGAGCGATCTGGAAGAAACACTGCAAAATTTTCAGTTCTATGCACCTACCAAAATATATAATAAGGAGCACAGACTTCAATGTACTAAAGGCATAAGGAACATTGTTTGAGTAGTTTAATCAACCAAAAGTAATGGTTGTAAGGTACTCATCCCAGTCTCAGTCTGAATCAGGAAACTTTTTTTTTTTTTTTTTGGGGTGTGAGTAATTTTCAACAGAAAATTTAAGATAATTTGAAGAAAAATCAAATAAAATTATGACTGGTGGAGAATAATATATATATATATATATTCCTTGGAAAAAGGGGTAAAAAAAAACAAGGAGAAGAGGAAAGGAAAGGAAAAAGAAGAGTACAAGTAGCATAGATTAATAACCAATCTTTTCCTCTTTCCATCCAAGCATCAGAGAACCGTTACAGGTTCAAATCAAGGAAGAAAGTTATAAGAGACAGAAAGTGGAAGCAGAAGCAAAGAAAATTCCTTTTTTTTTTATTTATTTTTATTTTTTTAACCTTGAAGTTGGGTGAGAGAGAGATAGAAGAAAAGAAGAAGAAGGAGGGGGGTTTTTGAGCATGTGTATATATATATATATATATATATATATATATATATGTACCTGCATGTTGTTGTATCTATTGAATGTTTTGCAACAAACAGGGCAAGAGAACTGTGTAGGACCAATGAGAATCTGAGAAGGTGTAGGGATCCAATACTGTCCCTTGTTGAGTCTGTTGTTGAGCATGAACCCAGAATCATCATCACCATCTCCATGTTCTTTGTTAGTTATATTCTCTGATGAAGATGACAACACAGATGCAATCTCAGCAGCACTAGGGCTTGGTAACCCTATGTGGAGTGCAACAGTGACATTGCCATAATCATAATTCTCTTCCTCTTTTAAGATGTTGTTAACATCTTGAACAACATCCATGGCAGTGCAAGAAAGGTCCTCTTGTTCTTCATCTTGTTGTTGTTGTTGTTGTTGTTGTTGTTGCTTTGCAGGGATGAGACTCAAGAGGGGTAGTTCTTCTATGAGAGGAGGTGAAGGTGGTGAAGAAGAAGAACAAGTAGTAGTGTTTTGATGGTAGTGGAAAAAGCTTGTGTTGTTGTTGTTGTTTTTGGTGGTGTGGTTGATGTAGTTATGGAGATAGGGATGGTGGTGGTGGTGGTGTTGTGGAGAAGGGTTTGATGATGGAAAATGGTGATGGATGATGGGATTGAAATGGAAGAAACTTGATGATGTTGTTGATGATGATGATGATGATGAGTAGAAGAAATTAGAGTAGTAAGGGTCAGCCATGGGATGAAAAAAGAAAGAAAGAAAGAAAAAAAGAAGAAAAAAAAAGGTAAGTGTGTTTGATTAGAGAGTAGGAACAGTTTATGGCTTGGTGGGTTTGCTTTTATAGAGAGATAGAGAGAGTACAAGATGGCTGAAGGTAGTGAACGGTGGAGAAAGAAAAGAAAGAGAAGAGAAAAAGAAAGAGAGAAAGAGAGAAAGAGAGAGAGAGAGTGAAAGAGATTGCGGTATCAGACATGGAGAAAGAAGGAAGTAAAAGGAAAGTGGGAGAAAAACAAATAAGAAAAAATAAGAACACTTTAATTAATCTTTTATTATTAGGATTTAATTAATTAAAAGTATGTACGAATCTAATGACTTTTTTTTTTTATTTAAAAGTAAAAAAAATACTCAATACGTAAATTTCTGTAGAACGCCGTTTATGGTTAGAGAGTACACTATAATCCAAATCATTTTCATTCATTTCATTACCAAAACATCAGCAATATTCCTTCCCTTAATTAATGTCACGGAGGACTTCATGTTAGTTATTCAATTATGCTTTATAACTTAAAAAAAAAAAAAAAAAGTCAACTTACTTTGTCTTTAATGTTCTACAACATATTGTTAAATTAATAATAATATAATTTTATAATGACAAAAGTAGAGTCATGTCGTCTTTGTGTTTTTTATCGCGGGTTTTGCAAATATATGTTATTAAGAGACTGGTTAAAAATTAAAAATTATTAAATAAAAAATTAATTTTTAAGATTTTTCAAATTTACTCTTTTTAAGTAATTGAAATAATTTAATAAAAAGTTAATATTTTTTAACCGGTTTCATGTTAACAAATCTCCTTTTACTTTTATGAATATTTATTAATTATATTTACTAATAAGCTCTAAATATGTGTGTACTAAAAAAAAATTATGTATGTGTGTGTGTGAAAGAGAAGCAAAGTGATAGCACTTTCGGTATCAAAGTTAAAAATATAGTTATTTCTAAGAGTATTATGAAAGTGGTACTTAATTAGTGGGCAGTAGAATAATTAAAAGAAAAAATATAACTGTCTTAACAAATCTGACTTTAAGTAAAACGAAAAAACAAAACGTTACCTTAAAAAAATTTCTTAAGATGTGTAAAAATGATTTTGTAAACAGAATTTATTACCATAATATGTTTTTACTCTATGATTCTTTCCTTTAGTATACATACATGCATATACCTTCAAAAACTAGATATATATGCATCAATTTTTGTATAATATGGAATAAAGGAAGAAGAATGATTAATTAATTACTATTTTTTGGTTAATTTAATTATTATTTATTAATTTTCCTCAAGTTTTCCCTTCAACGTGACCTTTTTGGTTTGCTTTCTTTAGGCTTGTAAAGCAAGTGCTATTATTAACCTCCAAAAACACAGAAAGAAAACAGATGGCAAAAGTTTTCTTTGCTTTTCTTTTTAACCCTGTTGACAGGGAGGAGAGATTACACAGATCTCAATCAATCTTTGAACTTCGAAGACTTATTTTCTTCATAGCAAAAATTACATATTTTAAGTGTGAATTTCTAACAAAATTCTTTACATTTTTACGTATATAATTTTAGGGATTTGATTTTCTCATGTTGCATGAGAATTCAATTCTCAACTCAACTAGTGGTGGGTCCCACACTTATTAAAAAAGAAAAAAGAAAAGAAAAGTTTTGCATGCTAATCAAAGGGTCACTGACATGAGAGTTGAATTCTCATGCAACATGAGAAAATGTTTTTCCTTAATTTTATGGCATAAAATAATAAATAATTATTTAAATAAAATAAAGTTATTTCTATACTTTAGTCCCAATTTATAAAAGAACAATAGGAGAGTTTAAAGAGAAATAATTCTCTTCATTCTTATTTTTCATCTTCATATGTGTGTTTTTTTTTTAGAAACTTGGAGGTATCTTCATTCAACTTCATCTTCGGCACCAAAAGCTATCTCCTCATTGAAATAGGAGGTGTATTGGATTATAGAAATGATGAGACTCTCATTGAGAGAGAGCTTTTTTCCTCTATCCTCCAAAGAATTTTAGAATTGTTTGGGTCAAGGATCAAACCCTGGACCAAGCAACCCTGGACGCTAAACTTTTCCCGTTGAGCTTGGGCCGTTTGGTATACGTTTTTTTCCCAAATTCCTGAGAAATTGAATTTTTTTAAATTTTAAATTTTCAGATATTATCGTAAACTGAATGTAAAAATCATATTTTTGAAAATCGAGATTCCCGAACATCTAAAAATTTCTCTTGTACCAAACACCCTCGGGGGTTTTCATATGTGTTTAAACATATCGTAACAATCTTTTTTCTATTATTTTTCCTTCCATTTCCTTGATATCATGACATATTCCGAAATAAATACTTTTTTATGATATTTCATATAACACGATCGTGTAAAAGAAAAATAAAGAACCCATGAGTTGTCTAGTGGCGATCAGCTAGATACTTAGATCTCAAAATTTGACCTCTCCAAAGTAGGGGGTTTGAATTCAATGAGTGGTAGTTTTTGGAGACGGTTGAGAGGCACAAATTTAAAATTTAATTAGTCAGGTCCATTAAGATTTCGGAAAATATTTTCGATGCTCCGGGAGTATAGAGTACTTGATATTCCTTTTACCAAATATAGTAAGAAATGATACTTTTACACTACCTTGTCTTTTTATTTATTTCCACTCATGTCCCATATTTTTTCATTTTTGGATAAGAAGCATGTACTTCATGACCGCAGAAAATGAGTTCAAGATTTCGGACAGTAAGCATAAAAAAAAAAAAAAAAACTAATTAACAACGTACTGTACAAAATTTATAACTAATACATGGTGTTGTTGCTACTAAGGAATTGATGGTTCTTCATTAGTCATCCCTTGTTTTCTACCAGTTAGTTTACTACTAATAATTCTCTAGTTGTGTTCTTGGGAGGTTAGTTTTTTCTTTCTCTCTCTACCATAGTAGAAAAGGGCTTTAGATTAATTGAGTTGATCTCCATATACTTAATAGCTTCTAATAAAGTCGTTAATTTTGAGAAGTATCCTCCTATATAACACATATTTTAGTAAAAAAGTGTAACTTCTCTTCTACAAATTTTGAATTTGTATGATAAAGCTCTTGAAATTTTAATTTTAAAATTATGTGTGTGTATATGAATAATTAACTTCTATTAAAGAATTAATTCCTAAGTGCATTTTTTTTTTGGGTAATGTCCTAAGGGCAATTTTTAATATGCGTTGAAAGTTAAAATTCATAGTAGACTGAATATGAATTGGCTAATAAAAAACTAAAACTAGCTGTTAAATATGTTTCAAAAATTAACTGGACTGTTAATTGTCAAAACTGAAAGTTAAGGCATTTATTTGCAACTTAAAGGTCATTTTTTCCACATTATTCGTTGAACATGGCTTTTTGGGCTGAAAACGATTTATTGTGCATGTTGATTAATAAATTCGTAGCTTGTTCTATCAAAATTTTATTACAATGTTAAATAGATTAAGAAAACCTGAAGTTTTGATATAAGAAATAGAAAAAGTGTATGTTTCCATGTAGCTATTATTCTAATCTGTTTTCTATAATTTGTTAACTTGAGGCACAATAAAATTAATTTTTTAATAATAATATGATTAGTTTTTTATATTCAAAATTTAGAAAATTAAACACACGTGATTTTTTAATTATTATATATGCGTTAATTTTTTTTATAAATTTTTTTTAATTAATTAATTTCACATAAGAGTTATCAACAATCATGATTCAAGTAACAAAAAATTACGTCATGATCTTGGCAACTTGTAATTAGGGATATAAATGAGTCAGGCCAGATTTTGATCTTCATGGCCTAAATAAAAATATGTTGAGTCTATATGACCTATTAACCTGCTAAAGACTTGGTTTATAGGTCAGGTCTAGTCTGGTGTTAAAAAATAAAAACCTAACATGGCCTATAGGCCTTCTAGGCCTACCAATTTTGACATATTTATAAACAATATGAAACCAATAAATTAGGATGAGAACATTACCTAAAATTCTACGAGCGGCTACAAGAGAAGAAATTAGGGTTGGGAGTTGGGATTTAAGATAAATAAATTACTTTATTTAAAAAATCTAATAGGCCTGTCAACAAGCTTGTAGGTCAAGGTTTTCATAGTTGGCATATGACATATTTGTTAAATAGCATTTTCTACAAGCCTAAGCCTAATTTAGTTTCGAAAAAGGCCAGGCCATGCTATAGGCTAGGTCAGGTGAGCATCGCTCATTTACACCCCTACTCACACCCTCTTCGAGTTAAAAAAGGTTATTTAGTTTTTATTAATTTTGTTTAAAAAAGAAAATAAAAGCAACACAAATGAAAGAAATCATCATCAAATGTAAAATGTATATGGAGCTCTCTACTAGCAATTGAAGTTTTATTATTTTCAAAATTCGAATGTTGAGGTGTAGTTGTACACTGTATTTAATAATTCACATGTTAAAACCTTAGTAAAACTATTGTATTAAAAAAAAAAAAAAAAAAACGATCTTTGCAAAAATTTAGATAAAATTTGGCAATGCGATCCTATTTCCCAAATAAGGTTCGAAATCAGACATATGTATCCAATTACTACTATTTGAAATTCAAATCAAAATATAAATTAATTTACATTTGTGAAATGAAAACCAAAATTAATATATATGTAAATGTCTGACATATTTTCATATCAAATACAAATATATATATTTTTTAAACAGTACAGGTGCATATAAACCAAAAGAAATAATTTTTGTGAATTTTAAACTACATATATATAATTTTTAAATATTGGGAGTAATGGATATTATATAACCTGATTGATCGGAGAATTTTGAATAGCATACATCCTAGCTAGATGTTTGGTGTATAGTTTATTTTTAAAAATAACTATTTTTTAATTTCTCTGGAGGAATCGTAAAAAATAATAATAATAATAATAACCACTACAATTATCTTGGATATGTCAACAATTTGAAACTCAATTGATATTCACCTTAAAAGTTAAAATAAGCTTGTGCTTTTTAAGTAGTTTGATTGTAATTTTTATTTTCTATGAGATAAGAGCATATGAAAAAGGAGTTTGTGCGAATTTATACCATGGATGAACATGGTACATATTGAATTCCAATTTCCTCTAAGAGAGAAACAGTATAATCTACTTTGTACAAAATTAACTAGTAATTAAACGCACACACCTTCTCCCCAATGGAAGCAGATGCTTCCCCATCTATAGTTGTTTGATTTATACAAATACCATTACTAATAAGGATATGATTATTGTAACCAAAGAAAAATGACAAGATTGTTTCGCTAAGTATGTCCATCCTTTTAATTAAACACAAAATGCTTCTATTCTAACACATTTTTTCATCTTCACTCTCCTCCCCATATTTTAAAATTCTTTAAACCTTTATTCTTTGTATGTTCATATATATCAACCTTACTAATTAAATTACATTAGAAATTTATAATCTGGCAAACCTTGTGGATTAGATTTCACATGGGAAAAAAATAAAAAATAAAAAATCTTACTGACACCTGCAACAGAAAAAGTATAAAACAAGAGAAATTACAAACTAGTCATGACATTTCTCTGCTTTATTTATAGGGTTTTATAATTCTCATTCAACATGATAATTACAATTTTTCTACACACCCTTCGATTTCCGTGCTGACATGGGTCCTACATATAATTTTTTATAACACATGGGTCCCACATACTTTTTATCTCTACAACATGAGATTTCAATTCTCCTTCAACATGAAAATTATAAAACCCATATTTATAACGGGTTTATCATCTATAATTTAAAATTACCAGATAAAATTTCCTACACTCACAACATTTTGTGGGGCCCTCAGCAAAAAAAAAGAACTCCGCACGCAAAACGAATCTCTATAACATAACACACTTTTCCTACGCATCCTTTTGTATTCTCTCTTTGATTCTACATTTATGAATAACTAGTCATATATGAAATGAGAGTTAGCCTTAATAATGTAATCCTGGTCCCCAACACTTCCTTCTCCCACTGTTGCAATTTGTTACAGGCAACAGCTTCTCGTACTGGTTTAACCATGTTAACTGCACCTATTGGTCCACTTCCTAAATACAGTAGTTGGAAATCCAAAAGCACTACTTAGTGATAATCTGGACCAATGCAAGAGTTTTTTTTTTTTGCACATGGGTCTCCCTTACTATAATTATGGCTTTTGTCCTTTAGAACAGAACTCCCCAAGCAAATTTAGTCTGGTGATGAAAACATTCTGTACCATGAACAGTACTCAATCAACTTCACCCAAATTAACCTTATACCTGTCTTTGAACCACAACCATTGGAATTAAAAGGTTTACACCAACCAAATGTAGCATGTGAAATAATAGCAGACTAGCTAATACTATATACTTTTATTGTTATTGTGATTAAATGCTTTGTGGTTTTGTACTTCATAGGAAGCATATAGCAGACTTGACATCAGAAGAGAAATTGAATTTTGATTTTAAAGAAAAGAATATGGTTTGGTGAATATTAATTTAGAGATTCCACGCATCCCAGCATAAGACAAGAGTATGAAGATATATAATATCTGTTTGTGAGAGATCACAGACACCATAGCATATATGTGATACAATCTTGTGAACTTATAAGGATAAATGCAGGGACAAGAAACAACAAGTCCCAATATGCGCCCAACATTTCCATTGGTGTAATGAACACTGGTCGGCTAAGCAACCTTTTAGGCTTTAGCTCATAGAGATTGTCCCATTTAATCTCTCCCCTGCCTCATTATATTATATAATATTATATGGGTTTGAGAATGCTAGAAGACTATATGTTAAAGGAATTAAAAATAGAAAATATTAAATAAAGAATAAAATATGTACTAGGGATAATATATAGAGATGACATGAGATCATCTGAGGCGATCTATGGATAAATCAATGGTGATTATTTTATCATTTATTATTCTAGTACGCTCTTTATAAGCATTGATTTTCCCTTAGAAAATTGAGATCATATCATGTGAAAGGATCACATCCACGCTCATATATATAATACGGGACATTGACCCTACCGCCTCCTTTTTAAATAAACCTGAATGTCACGGCACCATAGTCGCTGAGGTAGTCAGCTATTATGGACTGGACACGTGTCATGTCCCTAGCAGCTGGACACGCAACTCATTCAACCCAAAGTCACTACATAAAGTAGCTACTTTGGTGTTTCAGCCATTAGAGAAGTAACACATGTCCCGTCCATAGTAATTGACTACCTCAATGACTATGGTGGCGTGACACTTTGGAAAAAAATTCAATTCCAGATATATTATATTCAAAAATGGGCTTTACAATACAACTCTTTGTACAAGTATATCTAAGTTATTTAGTGTGCATATGTTGGTTGAAAGTCCTGTGTAGGAGAGTACAAGCAGACCAACCTGCAGTGTAAGTTTAAGTCCAAATGTTGAGAGGCATTTAATGCATGCATGCTGTTCACTAGCTAGTTGACCCCTCCGATGGCAAAAGGAGCCAAAGAATGTGTTGGCCAGTGTACAGTGGTCCAAAGAATAGCATCCAAGAGGAAGCTATAGGAGAAGAAGGTCCAAACAAAAAAGCAGGGTAGAATCAGTTATATGTACCATTTTACAAAGACAATCTACATCCAAGATTTAAATTACTTAAAAAATTTGATGCAAAGATTGCTACCATTGGCTCTCACTTCCCACCCCACCCGCAGCTTGCGGGTGTATGTGAAAGAGAATGACCATTTGATTGTAGCTAGGGACATGTTCTGTGACATTATTGGTTTCTGAGTTTGAGTTGGTCTACCATGGATGAAAGGTTTGAACAAATGTGCCAACTCTTATTGAGTAGATTATTTAATATCTAAAACATACTTTAAAAAATGTGATTATATAGTAAACAAATTAAACATTAGAAACAGCTTTATACTCTGTTGATGATCTCTCCATTGTTAATTTTAACTAAGTAATTCATAATTTTAGTATATTTGAAAGAGTTTGTATATTAGGGAGGAAATAAGATATAAAAAAAAGGATGCATCTGTTTATAATTTTTTATTTTTATTTTACAAATTACAATATGACCGATCATACACTCTTGATTGAAGTATGACAGGTCATACTTAGTGTAGTTTATAAAAGTTTGTAAACAAAAAATTTGTAAATATAACCTTCCCCGTAGGGGTGCTAAACGAACCAGGAGCCTTTAGCTCGGTTCGTGAAGGTCTGAGCTTATATGTCTAAAATTGGTTGTTGGAACCAGACTTGGACTTGTATAAAAGCTCGTTTAATAAATAGGCCTCAGGCTCCAATTGAAAAGCTCGTCCTTAGAGCCTCTCAGGCTGGCCTAGTATATTAATTTTTTTTAATTTTATATTTTTTATACTGCTTGTAATAGCACTCTCTCTCTTCTCAATCCATTTCGTCTCATTTTATTGTTTAAACAGATTTTTTGAATGATTTTGTTCTATACTATACTGTTTGGATATTCATTGAATTTATGAATATTTATGAAATTACTAGTGTTGTTTATTGTATATTCTGTTTGGATAAATTTTTATTATCTTATTTTTTTTAACAATCTAACATGCTAAAACAGACTTTTATATTTTGTAAATAAGTCAGGTCACATGCCGATAATTATATTCATAACCGGTAACAGACTTGGACAGACCAAAGCTCGGGTCACCTCGGTCCGTTAATACCCCTACTTCCCCTAAAGAAAAACCTTAATATACTAAATTAATAGAGGAGAGATATTCTAACTACCAAAAAATTTCACTACCAACTTACTACCTATCTAATCACCATTAAATTAACATTTTCTTTCTCTTCAAAAACTTTTTATCATTTCTCTTTGATCCAATGATGATGTGATGGGTAGTAAATTAGTAGTAAGAGTTTTTGGTAGTTAGAATATCCCCACTCAAATTAATATAGAGAAAAAGTTTAAAAATATAATTTATCTTCTGAGAAATGACACTACTGCTCACATCCAGATTCAGCCTTATGCGCTGACTATGAAAAGAAATTATGAAGGACTTTTTGAAAACCGGGTACAATACATCATGAACACATAAAGATTATAGTTGGATATATGACTTATATTTTCAACGCCATCGTACGATACTTTTGTTCTCTGAATAAATTATTCAAAATATATATGGAAGGATGTGTGCAAAACATGTAGTAACAATAAAAGATGATAGTTGAATGACCCATGTTTTTAACTACGAGACTCTTCTACCAAAACGAAAAAAGGTACGACACTCTTACTCATAATTAAAATATTAATTTGTTATCAAAAAAAATAAAAAAATATTAAATGGTATTCAACTGCTTCTTGCCTTGTTAAATCAGGAAACTCTTTCTTAATCATAACATACATATATATCGTGTAGAACAAAATTTTGTAATTACAAAAGAAACTTTTAGTTTTATAATTGTTTAGTAACATACGAAATGTCATAGTAACATACGAATTTAACTAGACATTGATAATATTTTAAGATTAACTAAACATACTTTAATAAATAGAAGTTGACCATAAATGAGCATGAAATCTTCTTTTTGTTCAATCAAGAACCCACAAGCTGGAATCAAGAAAAAAAAATAACTAACATTATGTTGGAGAAAAATAGTTAAAGTAGTTACTTAAATAATTCATTCTAAGAACATAAATCAAAATAAAGCAAAGAGTACTAAAGTTGGTCTATCAAAAAAAAAGAGTACTAAAGTTATAGCTCATTTATTATGCTGCACTGTACTGATGATTAACACCAGCAATCCACCATTGATAACTCAGAGCATGTTATTAATTTTTCGTATGTAAAATACTTACTCTTAACCAAAGAAAAGTACTTGTCACCTTCTTATTCCGATTGTCTATTAATTCATTAATAGACAATCTAATAGACAATCGGAATATCGTTATGAATTGTACTATCTTCACAGAAGTAGTTCTGTAGCATAAATAGTGCCTCCTTCCAGTTATAATAATTACTATAGGGTAGAGTGTGTATCATTTTAAAGAATATAAAGTTATGTCATTTTAAGAAAGTTAAAGAAATAGATAAAGTAGGAGAGAGTTGACAAAAAAAATAAAGATGTGGGTCCCACCTCTTTGTGAGAGTGAAAGGATATAAGTTGTGTCATTTAAAAAGATAAATATTTTTCCCTTACTCTAGAAAGGATAAGCATGTGGGACCCATATGTTAGAAAAAATTATATGTAAGACCCATGTCAGCACGGAAATCGAAAGGTGTGTAGAAAAATTGTAATTCTCATGTTAAATGAGAATTATAAAACCCTATCAATATATGTACATCTTTAATTAATGAAAAAAAAATTGGGATTGAATGAAAAAAATAAAGAAAAATAAGGATATAATTAAAAAAATAATTTCTCCATTTAAAAAATATATATACCCAAATAGGTACATCCAATATATTCAAAAAAATTCCCATGCTCTCTTGACCTTTACCTCCCCTCCTTTATACCCATCTCAAATATTATTTGAAACAAACAAATAAAACTCAACTTTTTATTTTTCTCGATCTCACTGAAATGAGAAGATAGCTTCACGAAGTTCAAAGCTATAGAAAGTTAAGTTGGGCACTTGAAAATCTTTTTGAAATGTGAAAACATGTAGCAGTATTTTGAGTGAATACATCATGTAAGCACAATTTCGTACAGGAGAACATGGAGTGGGGGAAGCACTATACGCATAGGTTTGTCATTCAAGGAAAAACAAAGCAAATATTATTAATATTATCTTGGATATGTTTGAAAAGATTTAATGAGTTAGACACTCTAGCGTGGTTTAAATACATGTAACAAAAGATAGAAGTGAAATTTGAGCAGGTAAAAGGGGACACAATCAAACAATTTTAGCAAAAAAGGAGTATTTGTGTTGACTAGAGATCCCATGCTTATTTAATTTTTTTATATTTCCAAGACAGCTCGAGTAAGTTTGCATTGTAAAATGAGAATCGGTAATTAACTAAACATTATTCTTTGTTTCCATGCCCATGTCTTCTGAAAACTTCCAAATATCTCTACCCTGCAATTGCTAATCCCAATACAGAATATATAGGACTCCATACTTAAAAAAAAAAAAATAATAATAACGAAGTTTCTTAATTTCTCCCTATTCTTGTAAGTTCCGGTGATCCCGTAGGAAATAGGTTGACTAGAGAGATATTCCTATTAGCTATTTCTAAGAAATTTAAGAATCTAACTAGCTTAAAAAATTAAAAACATTCAATACTACAATTATACAGAAAATACGGAAAACTCAACTTAAGTCAATAGTTGGAGATTAATTTGTATAGATATGTTATAATTAAGTTATAATAATAATTTCTTAATATACAAATAGAAAGTTCTAGTCGCTAAAATAATATGGATACTGGAATTTTCACAATCCAAAGGAACAGAATGATACGCAGTTTTAAGAAGTAAAGTATCGAGTAATATTTTCACCAAAAAAAGTATCGAGTAACATTTCACCAAAAAAAAAAAAAGTATCGAGTAATAAGATATTATTGCTCCTTAAATGATTTCATTCTGTATAAAATGCTCTATTCTTAAAATAAAAGCTTGTTTATAAAAAAAAAAAAAAAAAAAAAAAAAACTTTTCTAAGGATTTTGCAGTTGTAGTGATACTATGTGGCGGAAAAAAAATTTATTGCTTTTTTAATAAATAATTACGTAAATGTAATCATTTTGAAATTATTTAGGGAGGTATAGCCTATGATGCACGGACACGGAACACGGGACACGACACGACACGCCGACACGTTAATTCTAAAAATGTCATATTCGGACACGTTGGGGGATGTTTTGATATTAAATAAAAATTTTAATATATATAATATAATTTATATTTAATACATATAAGAGTTCATAATAAGTCATATAACCAATCAAATATTTAAATTTCATAACATAAATATAAATATAAATCATTTTTCGTACTTTGTTAATTTTTCATGTAAAATTTCTTAACAGAAAAAAATCAATTTATAAATTATTTCTTAAATATTTAGTTAACAAAATAAAAAAAAAAAAAAAAAACGTGTCCGAGCGTTGACCGTGTGTCCGAAAAAGTTGACTGCGTGTCGGAAAACGTGTCAGAGCGTGTCTGTAAGAACCCGCACCGCTAATTAAGGTAATTAGCGGATTAATTATGATAATTAGGAAATAATTCCATAATTGACCTTAATAATTATTAATGAGCTTAGATAATTATATTGAGTGAGTAAAAATGCTGAAAGTCGCTTTTCGGAAGAAAAGCGCAGATACCGGTTCTGCTACTCGGTATAAATGCGTACCGGAAAAGTATCCCGGAAAATTATAACGAATGCATGATAATTACTAGAATATTATGCAGGACTCGTAAAACAAGTTTCATGTCAAAATGACGTAATCTGATGCCAGAACTGATACTGGCTATGGAAAAGCGCGTACCGGAAAGGTGCTCCGAAAAATAAAATAAAAATATGACAAATCTTAGAAAAATGCGTAGGTCTAGATTCCAAAGTTTGGGATCAATATCTTTTACTTTGCGATTAAGGCTAATACTGTGTGATTAGTGCTTGGGCCTATAAATAGACCCATTTGGCACAAAACCCTAGATATCCTAACTACCCTACGTGAGTGGCTGCTGCCTTGTGAGGAAAACACTATTCCATTGCCTCCCTCACCATTCTTGAAGCCAAGTCTTCACCTTTGCTTGGTTCCTCCCCTTTCTTCTTCATCAAAACACCTTGTGGGAGTGTGTGGGTGCCTTGTGAGTGTGGAAAGTCATTCTTGGGAGTGTTCTGCCTCTGTGCATGTGAGGTTTGAGGGTTGTGGTGTTGTCTCCATGGTTATGAACCATTGTTCATACCATTAGAGGTTGCAAGAAGCCTCCTTTGGTGCCAAGAACCAACCTTTGGTGTGGCATTTTCGTGTCCTTGGGTGTGCTGGACTTGTGTGCAGTATTGAGAGCTCCAAAGTCACCTTGAACTACTGACCAAGCTTTGGGGTAAGTCACCTTAACTTGATCATGTGTTTTTATGGTTTAAAGGTGGTATCTTGGTATGTTAATGAGTTTAACATGTAACCAACACATAAGTGAACCTAAATATGCTTAAAGATGCATGCTTTAACGTATACATGTGTTAAAAGTTGGACCTTTGGGATGGATACTCACGAAATGCAGAAACTGCATTCTGTCGTGAGATATCCGGATATTTGTCGAACAGATATCCGGATATCAGTATCCGGATATGGTATCCGGATATTGATATCCGGATATGGGACCTGGGTATCCGGATATGACATATCCGGATATGTCCAGTGTGATATCCGGATATGGCATATCCGGATATGTTCTTCAGGATATCCGGATATCCTGGGTTCTGCGCAGACAGTAGCTTTACTGTATGAACAGTAAGCTATTGGGTGTGTGTGGACCCTAGTTTAAGGAAGTTGAACTTCTGTAATAGAGGGACTAAGTCAGAATCATATGATTAGGGCTTATGGCTTTGTTGGAAGCCTTAAGACGTAAAACGTAAAGGAAAGGCGTAGTCTTTAAGTTGTATGCTTGTGATGCATTTATATTGACTTGTTAATGGTCCATATCAGATTGTGATACTGCTGTTTGTGGACTAGTGAGTGGTTGGACTCTTGGCTTGGATAGCTAGCTTGCAAGGTAAGCTTTCGTGTCCTCGGTTTAGCCATTTTGATGTTCCACCATGTCCCATGGGGATGGGTTTATGCATGCTGTGTTACATGCTTTGATTATTTTGGAAATGTTGTTGAGCTGTTTATATGTAATGAGCATTATGATATGCATGTGGTGTCCACCTAGACGGCAATCCTGAGTATGTAGTACATACAAGATGGAGAAGCATGTGGGTGAGGTGCAGGTAGTATCCATGTACTCATGTAGGCATAGACGTATTCCTACATTTCTCTGGCCAGTAGATTTGAAAGCACACATGACATGATTAATTGCTGCATCGCATGATTTTAGAACTTATACTGTAATACTGTTTTTAGAACTTATATTACACATGTAAGTGAGCTTGGGGTGGAGACTCCTTGAGGACCCCTTGTCTTACTGAGATTTCTTGTTAGAGATCTCACCCCACGTTTGGGGACGCTTATTTCAGGATCAGGTAATGTTGAGGGCTCAGGTGGCAGGAGGCCCGAGCTGAGTTGATAGTTTGATATGCTGTTCTGCTGGATTGACTGCTGTTATGTTATGTTTTCCGCTTTATTTATGTTATCATGTTGAGACTGTTTTGTGGGCATTGTTGCCTTATTGGGTGAGCATGGGGTTTGTCCATGCCACATGTTTGTGTTATTGTCCTTTTACTTTAATGTTGTAATTAATGTATCAGAATTTTGACCCAGGATGCATGTGTAGTCCTGCGGTTCTAGATACACACATTATATTTATGTACGAGGTATTCAGTTAGTTGTCTTGCAATTTACATACAGGCAGTATTTTTATGAAAATGATTAAGTAATCAAGTTGGTTAAGTTAATGACGTCATAATTGAATTAAAGAAAAAGTTATTCCGCATTTTAATTAAGCGTGGCTTAATACGATAGTGTGTTAACAATCCGGGTTAACACGGTCTGTTACATTTTATGGTATCAGAGCACTTTCTAGGGAAAAGCCTGTATGTATTGCAATAACTTAGGATGTGTCGTTGCGTGTCTACTTTGTGTTCTCTCTGACTGGTATGTGTCATGATGATGCATATGTGACCACATGGCGTGGGCCTGATCAACTCATTCTTTGTGTAACTTGTGCAGAGTCATGGTGCCACCAAGGAGGAACACGAGTACGAGTGAGGATCAGACGGATCCTGTCCTGGCTGCATTAGCTGAGATGCAGGCGGCCCGACTAGCCGACCAGGAAGCCACGAGGCTGGCGAACCGGGCGATGCTGGACGCTATTCGAGATGCGAACCGGCAAACCACGGCAGAGGTTCTGGAGGAGAACCGGATGGCCAACATGACGATGATGAGGGTCATGTTGGAGGAGTTGAGGGTTGGTCCTGCTGCTGGCCAGGGTCCTCCACCACCTCCACCGCCGCCACCGCCTCCACCTCCGCCTAGTCAACAGGAGGACACCCAGAGCCAGATGGGCGAGGGTAGTCATTTGACGGGGGCTATGCAGACTATCCCCGTACTTGCTGAGGATCGTGACGAGATCGATCGTCGGCTGAATGCTTTCCGCAAGCATAAGCCACCTTCATTCGACGGATCGTATGATCCCATTGCTGCTGCTAGATGGCTTCAGGCGCTAGACAAGATTTTCCGGATCATGCAGTGCACCGATCCGCAGAAGCTGTTGTTCGCCACTTATATGCTGGAGGGCGAGGCCCATGAGTGGTGGACCAACCTTTCTCAGGTCTACGAGATGCAGGGTCATGTGATAACGTGGCCTTTCTTCGAGGAGAGCTTCTTGGGTCAGTACTTCCCTTATGACTCACAGGAGAGGAAGCAGGGGGAGTTTGACCGGTTGGTACAGGGCTCGTTGTCTGTTGACGAGTACCTGGCCAAGTTTAATGAACTGGTGAAGTTTTCACACTTCAGGATGGCGAGGCCTACTCCTACATTCTTGGCTGCTAAGTTCCGCAGGGGACTTAATGAGGACATTGCTGGTTACTTAGCTGGGTCTGCATCCAGAGATTTTGGGACACTGGTCCAGCAGTGTCGTGATATTGAGGACTTCTACAGCACGAGTAAGGCCAAGAAGGCCAAGATGGAGGTACCACAGGGTACCGGCGGTTCCAATCCCTGGAAGAGTAAAAATTTTGCGAACAAGGGCAAGGGCAAGCAGTTGGCGGCTAAGCAAGCGCCAAATCAGTTTAGAAAGACTGCTACTCCGGGGAACGCCGCTAGACCTCCTGCTCCCAGATGTTCGGGATGCGGGAAGTCACATTTTGGGCCGTGCTCTACCGGTCAGTTGATCTGCTTCCAGTGTGGCAAGGAGGGCCACTACTCCAGAGATTGCCCGACGGCGAGAGTTGCTGCAGTGCAGGCTGTGCCATTGCAGATGGTTCCTACTGGGGCACCAGTCGTGCCACCTACTACAGGACGAGTCTACACACTTGATCGTCAGCAGTCGGACAGAGCTCCGAACTTGGTCAGAGGTACGGTTACCATTGGTGGTTCAGCTGTTGATGTGCTATTTGATTCCGGGGCAACGCACTCTTTTGTTGCTACCCCTATTGCTGTGGGGCTTGAGTTGCCCAGTGATGTGCTTTCTCCACCGATGCGGGTTACCACCGCCACCGGAGAAAAATGTTTGACCTCCACTGTTCATCGCGATGTAGCGTTTCAGTGGGATGGCCGTGACTTCTCGGTAGATCTGATAGGATTGCCGATGGCCAACCTTCAAATTATTTTGGGCATGGATTGGTTGTCCAGAAACTGTGCAATGATTGATTGCTGTGCCAAGAAAGTGGTGATGTCTCCGGGTGGGTCCACAGCCAGTTCCTCACCGTTCATTTCAGTCCTGCAGGCGAGGAGGGCCTTGAGAGCAGGGGCATTTGGCTATGTCATGTTGGGAGGTTTGGTGAGTGGGACACAGGAGGATCTCACTGGCATTCCTGTGGTGAGGGAATTCCTCGAGGTGTTTCCTGAGGAGATTCCTGAGTTTCCACCGCAGAGGGAGATAGAGTTCTCCATAGATTTATTGCCTGGTGTGGGGCCTATATCGTTGGCTCCATACCGGATGTCGCCACCAGAGTTGGCGGAGCTGAAGAAGCATATCGAGGAGCTTTCAGCAAAAGATTTTATTCGGCCAAGTGTGTCTCCCTGGGGAGCACCGGTCATATTTGTGAAAAAGAAAGATGGGACCATGCGGTTGTGCACCGACTACAGACAGTTGAACAAGGTGACAATCAAGAACAAGTATCCTCTTCCACGCATTGATGATTTGCTGGATCAGCTCAGGGGTGCTTGTGTGTATTCCAAGATTGATCTCCGGTCCGGTTATCATCAGATACGGGTAAAGCCGGAGGATGTCCCAAAGACAGCTTTTCGCTCGAGGTACGGGCACTACGAGTACTTGGTGATCCCGTTTGGACTCACCAATGCACCCGCAGTGTTCATGGACTACATGAACAGAATCTTCCAGCCGTACCTGGATCAGTTTGTGATCGTCTTCATTGACGACATCTTGATCTACTCCAAGACGGAGGAGGAGCATACCGAGCACTTGAAGATTGTGTTGCAAGTGCTAAAAGAGAAAAAGCTTTATGCTAAGCCGTCAAAATGTGAGTTCTGGCTCAAGGCGGTTAAATTTCTGGGTCATGTGATTTCTGCTAATGGAGTTGCAGTTGATCCTAACAAGATTGAGGCCGTGATGGATTGGGAGAGGCCCAAGACGGTTACAGAAGTGAGAAGCTTCTTGGGTTTGGCCGGGTACTATCGGAGGTTCATAGAAGGATTCTCCAAGATGGTGCTACCGATGACTCGCCTTACCCGAAAGGAGACTCCATTCGTGTGGACACATGAGTGTGAGGAGTGTTTCCAGGAGTTAAAGGAGAGACTGACTACTGCTCCAGTGTTAGTTCTTCCTGATCCTGCGGAGCAATTCGAGTTGTACTGCGATGCCTCTGGTAAAGGACTTGGCTGTGTGCTGATGCAGAAAGGGAAAGCGGTTGCTTACGCTTCAAGACAGTTGAAACCTCATGAGGAGAACTACCCGACTCACGACTTGGAGTTGGCAGCCATCGTTTTTGCTTTCAAGATTTGGAGGCATTACCTGTTTGGCATGAAGTTTGCTGTATTCAGTGATCACAAGGGCCTGAAGTATCTGTTTGACCAGAAGGAGTTGAACATGAGACAACGAAGATGGATGGAGTTCTTGAAGGACTACGACTTCGAGTTGAGGTATCACCCTGGCAAGGCCAATGTGGTAGCCGATGCTTTGAGTCGGAAATCCGTGAGCTTATCCAGCTTAATGATGAACGACTACGAGATGATCGAGAAGTTCAGAGACTTGAGAGTGAACTCCTTATTTGGGGGTGCACTGCTCGAAATGGAAACAGCAGAAGTGATCAATGAGCTGATGGAAAAGATCAAAGAGGCGCAAGTGCAAAGAGAATGCCTTGATTACGTGAAGAACCAGGACGGTGTGTCTTGGAATGAGGATGGTTTATTGCTGTTCCAGAAGAGGATAGTTATTCCTCGAGGGCCTTTGACTGAGGAGGTTATGGCAGAGGCTCATAAGGGCCGGTTCACTATCCACCCTGGTGCCACAAAAATGTACCAGGACTTAAAGAGGAATTTTTGGTGGCCGGGCATGAAGAAGGACATAGCGGTCTACGTGTCCAAGTGCCTTATTTGTCAGAAAGTGAAGATCGAGCACCAGAAACCGTCTGGTAAACTTCAACCTCTGGAGATTCCACAGTGGAAGTGGGAGAGTATTTCCATGGATTTCGTGGTGGGATTGCCTAAAACTCAGGCTGGTTGTGACTCTATCTGGGTCATTGTGGACAGATTGACCAAGTCTGCCCATTTTCTTCCAGTGAAGGTGAGCTTCACTACAGAGCAGTTGGCCAAGCTATATGTCCGCGAGATCGTGAGGCTTCACGGGGTGCCCGAGAGTATCATCAGTGATAGGGACCCGAAGTTCACATCTCGGTTCTGGGAGGCGCTGCAGGAGGCTTTTGGTACGCAGTTGCGATTGAGTACCGCCTATCACCCTCAGACTGACGGACAGACTGAGCGGACCATCCAGACATTGGAGGACATGTTGAGAGCTTGCACGTTGGAGCAGGGTTCTGCATGGGATAGGTACCTTCCGTTGGTTGAATTTTCATACAACAACAGTTTTCATGCTAGTCTGGGCATGGCACCCTACGAGGCGCTGTATGGTAGGAGGTGTCGGACTCCTACCTGCTGGTCTGAGGTTGGAGATAAAGAGCTATTCGGCTTGGACTTTGTCCAAGATACTACCCTACAGATCCAGATGATCAGGGAAAAGTTGAAGCAGGCGCAGAATCGTCAGAAAAGCTACTATGATGTCAAGCATCGTCCACTGGAGTTCAGTGAGGGTGAGCACGTGTTTGTGAAACTTTCACCTGTCACCGGTGTTGGACGGGCACTCGGCGTGAGGAAGTTGAGCCCGCGATTCATTGGGCCCTACCAGATCCTTGGTAGAGTAGGACCAGTTGCCTATCGACTCGCCTTACCTCCGAACCTAGCCAACATCCACGACGTGTTTCACGTGTCTCAGCTTCGAAAGTACATAGCAGACCCTTCGCACGTGGTGCAGCCGGATGATGTGGAGGTTCGGGAGAACCTAAAGACTCCCGTCGGACCACTCAAGATTCTCGATCGAGGCGAGAAACAGCTCAGAAGCAAGATCATTCCGATGGTCAAAGTACAATGGTCAGGAAGAACTCCTGAGGAGTGTACCTGGGAGCGAGAGGATGAGCTTCTCCGACAGTATCCCGACTTTCGAGACAGGTATGTTTCGGATTTTGAGGACAAAATCCTTAAAAAGGTGGGGTGAATGTAAGAACCCACACCGCTAATTAAGGTAATTAGCGGATTAATTATGATAATTAGGAAATAATTCCATAATTGACCTTAATAATTATTAATGAGCTTAGATAATTATATTGAGTGAGTAAAAATGCTGAAAGTCGCTTTTCGGAAGAAAAGCGCAGATACCGGTTCTGCTACTCGGTATAAATGCGTACCGGAAAAGTATCCCGGAAAATTATAACGAATGCATGATAATTACTAGAATATTATGCAGGACTCGTAAAACAAGTCTCATGTCAAAATGACGTAATCTGATGCCAGAACTGATACTGGCTATGGAAAAGCGCGTACCGGAAAGGTGCTCCGAAAAATAAAATAAAAATATGACAAATCTTAGAAAAATGCGTAGGTCTAGATTCCAAAGTTTGGGATCAATATCTTTTACTTTGCGATTAAGGCTAATACTGTGTGATTAGTGCTTGGGCCTATAAATAGACCCATTTGGCACAAAACCCTAGATATCCTAACTACCCTACGTGAGTGGCTGCTGCCTTGTGAGGAAAACACTATTCCATTGCCTCCCTCACCATTCTTGAAGCCAAGTCTTCACCTTTGCTTGGTTCCTCCCCTTTCTTCTTCATCAAAACACCTTGTGGGAGTGTGTGGGTGCCTTGTGAGTGTGGAAAGTCATTCTTGGGAGTGTTCTGCCTCTGTGCATGTGAGGTTTGAGGGTTGTGGTGTTGTCTCCATGGTTATGAACCATTGTTCATACCATTAGAGGTTGCAAGAAGCCTCCTTTGGTGCCAAGAACCAACCTTTGGTGTGGCATTTTCGTGTCCTTGGGTGTGCTGGACTTGTGTGCAGTATTGAGAGCTCCAAAGTCACCTTGAACTACTGACCAAGCTTTGGGGTAAGTCACCTTAACTTGATCATGTGTTTTTATGGTTTAAAGGTGGTATCTTGGTATGTTAATGAGTTTAACATGTAACCAACACATAAGTGAACCTAAATATGCTTAAAGATGCATGCTTTAACGTATACATGTGTTAAAAGTTGGACCTTTGGGATGGATACTCACGAAATGCAGAAACTGCATTCTGTCGTGAGATATCCGGATATTTGTCGAACAGATATCCGGATATCAGTATCCGGATATGGTATCCGGATATTGATATCCGGATATGGGACCTGGGTATCCGGATATGACATATCCGGATATGTCCAGTGTGATATCCGGATATGGCATATCCGGATATGTTCTTCAGGATATCCGGATATCCTGGGTTCTGCGCAGACAGTAGCTTTACTGTATGAACAGTAAGCTATTGGGTGTGTGTGGACCCTAGTTTAAGGAAGTTGAACTTCTGTAATAGAGGGACTAAGTCAGAATCATATGATTAGGGCTTATGGCTTTGTTGGAAGCCTTAAGACGTAAAACGTAAAGGAAAGGCGTAGTCTTTAAGTTGTATGCTTGTGATGCATTTATATTGACTTGTTAATGGTCCATATCAGATTGTGATACTGCTGTTTGTGGACTAGTGAGTGGTTGGACTCTTGGCTTGGATAGCTAGCTTGCAAGGTAAGCTTTCGTGTCCTCGGTTTAGCCATTTTGATGTTCCACCATGTCCCATGGGGATGGGTTTATGCATGCTGTGTTACATGCTTTGATTATTTTGGAAATGCTGTTGAGCTGTTTATATGTAATGAGCATTATGATATGCATGTGGTGTCCACCTAGACGGCAATCCTGAGTATGTAGTACATACAAGATGGAGAAGCATGTGGGTGAGGTGCAGGTAGTATCCATGTACTCATGTAGGCATAGACGTATTCCTACATTTCTCTGGCCAGTAGATTTGAAAGCACACATGACATGATTAATTGCTGCATCGCATGATTTTAGAACTTATACTGTAATACTGTTTTTAGAACTTATATTACACATGTAAGTGAGCTTGGGGTGGAGACTCCTTGAGGACCCCTTGTCTTACTGAGATTTCTTGTTAGAGATCTCACCCCACGTTTGGGGACGCTTATTTCAGGATCAGGTAATGTTGAGGGCTCAGGTGGCAGGAGGCCCGAGCTGAGTTGATAGTTTGATATGCTGTTCTGCTGGATTGACTGTTGTTATGTTATGTTTTCCGCTTTATTTATGTTATCATGTTGAGACTGTTTTGTGGGCATTGTTGCCTTATTGGGTGAGCATGGGGTTTGTCCATGCCACATGTTTGTGTTATTGTCCTTTTACTTTAATGTTGTAATTAATGTATCAGAATTTTGACCCAGGCTGCATGTGTAGTCCTGCGGTTCTAGATACACACATTATATTTATGTACGAGGTATTCAGTTAGTTGTCTTGCAATTTACATACAGGCAGTATTTTTATGAAAATGATTAAGTAATCAAGTTGGTTAAGTTAATGACGTCATAATTGAATTAAAGAAAAAGTTATTCCGCATTTTAATTAAGCGTGGCTTAATACGATAGTGTGTTAACAATCCGGGTTAACACGGGCTGTTACAGTGTCCGAGCGTTGACCGTGTGTCCCCAAATGTTGACTGCGTGTCCGAGGGTCGGACACGTGTCCAACATGCAAATTTTCAAATTTTTTGCGTGTCCGTGCTATCGAGGGTATAGCAGTCAAATACGCTCCATATGGGCATGATCGGGTGGAAAGAGACACTTCCCATTTGGGAATAAATCTTTGGTGCTACTATTGTACCTAGATTTAATGCATTCCACCAATTAAAGTTTACACATCAGAGGAGAGAGAAATAATTTGGCAGAGGAGAGAGAATTTCAGCTGACATATAATATTTCTCATCGTGGGATGCACTGAATCTTTGGTGCAACAGTAGCACCAAAGATTTATTCCTCATTTGGGCGTGACCAAGGAGAGAGACACTCCACATTGGGGCGTGTTTCACCAAGTGCTGCCACCTGACACAAAAGTCAACAGTTTGACCGTAAAACTTGGGAAGTCCGTAACTTTTGATTCGGGTGTCCAAATTAGGTATTTTTTTATTCCATATAACTTTTCGATATCTACGTAATGACACCTCATTTGGCATATTTTGTCTGTCACAAAAAAATTTGAATTTACAACAATGATACCTTAAGAACGTTTAAACCCAAATTAATAAGAACGTTTAAAAAATAGGAGAAGGTTATAATTTTTGAATAAATTCAAAGGTATCCTCCGGCCGTAACCGAAGACTAATCCCCATCGAGCACCGTCAGACCCTTTCAGGGATGGCTCTCCCAAACCCTTTCGGAGGAGGTTATAGTTACTACCTCTTTATTAATCTTTTGGGTTTTAACCTTCTCCTACTTAAAAAGTGATTTTCTCTTTATTAATTTGGATTTAAACGTTCTTGTAGTATTATTGTTATAAATTCAGTTTTTTGCGAGAGACAAAATACGTCAAATGGGGTGTCATTACGTAGATCTCAAAAAATTATGTAGAATAAAAAAATTACCTAATTCGAACACACGAGTTAAAAGTTATGGATTTCCAAAATTATACGGTCAAGTTGTCGACTCTTGGAACACGTGGCAGCACCTGGTGAAACACACCCCACAGGGAAGTGTCTCTCTCCTCGGTCACGCCTAAATGGAAAGTGTCTCTCTCCAAACCACTCACGCCCCTATTGGGCGTGTCTCTCTCCTGATCACTCCCCATGTTGGCGTGTCTCTCGTATGACTCACGCCCTACATGGGCGTGTCTCTCTCCACTGGGTCACGATTCACGCCCCATATGGGCGTGTTTGACTGCTACACGTGCATAAATAATTTCAAAACAATTACATTTGCGTAATTATTTATTAAAAAATAATATTTAAATTTTTTTTTGCCGATAGTCTCTTACCTTGTCCAAGAATTTTCTATAGTATATTCATCTGACTTTAACTGGTATGATTAATCATATTGACATTTAGCATGACATAAACTATATGTGAGAAATATAAGGATGTAACACATGTTGAATGAAAAGAATAAACAAAGGAACAAAGGAAGCTATATAATAGTACTAATGTACAGTCTAGTGGGCCTAAATTAGGACAGTTGGGGACACTAAATCTTGGAAAAGAGATGGCATTTAAATTGAAGCATGATGATATCCACAGTCACTGTTCGTACAAACTCGTGACATAATTTTCTCTTTCTATCTCTAGGTTTAATTGAAACCACTGTTCATGAATCATGATGAGGGAAAGAGCTAAGATCTATCATGGCATGTATCCCATCCGGTTCGTGTATGTAACAACACAAATTAAAGAAACCGAATACAACAGTGGCCTGATTGAATTGAACATCAAGCTCTGCGCTATTCGCCTCTCAATATCATTACTTTTCCGCATTCATGCATGAAAGGAATTAACACTTAACTGAGATGTTTGGTCAAGTTGACTATGAAAGCCACATTATTAGTCTTTCTTAATTATAGTTTCCGTTCCACCCATGATAAGACTTTATAAAATCAACCGACATATACATATGTTAAAAAAAAAAATTCAAATTTCCAATCATAATGAGCTGCATATAGATTTTGTTACCGAAAAAATCTGACAAAACTGTAGTTATTGTGAAAGAGTACTGGAGGGGGGGAAGGGGAGGGGATAAAAGAACAGCTTCGATTTTCAGTCATCATTAAACCTCCCAAAAGTCCAAAAAATGATGTCATTTTCATGCAGTAGCATTGAGCTTTCGACTGACCACAAACTACTAACCCATTCTGATATCATAATTGAGACGTTGTCGCTTTGTGTGGTGTCATGTAAATACTCTGGCAGATATAACATGCACATAAAGCCGTATAATGTATTCATTTACTTACGTTGATTTTGAGATTGATGAGAATGTGTTTGACCATGGATGGTTAGTGGGCCTTTGGTCCAATCTTATGTGGGCCTTGAACCAACTTTCACTAAGCAACACTCAAGAGGCAAGACAAGAAACTGGGCAGATGCAATTTATCATTTAGTAGCGAATCACTCGGATAATCCTCCTAAATTGCCACCATAATTTTCATTTGAGTAATTTAGTTCTCACAGTTTGGATCTCACTTAACTGGTCCCCTCAAGAAATTGAGCTATGCAATCATTATATATTATAATTTATAAAAAATGATGATAATGATGATGATGGTACATCTCATCAATTTGTATTTTTTTATTCCCTAGTTATAGGGGTAAAAAATAATCAAAGCAGTTGTTCATTTCATAAAATTACATCCAACTACAAACACCTCTCCCTCTCTCTCTACACACACACTCAAAGCACATAATAAAAATAACAGTTAATACTTATGTTAATTACTTTAAAAAATTATTAAATGTTTTTGAATTTACAAGATTTTAAATACGCACATTCTTCAAATTTTAATTCGTCAACCTTAAGGCACACGTTACCAAAACTCGCATATACATCAGAAATAGCAATAACATTAAAAAAAAAAAAAAAAGATATTCTCACTACCAAAATTTTCTACTACCAACTTACTACCTATCTAATTACCATTAGATTAACATTTTCTCTCTCTTCAAAAACTTTTTAAATTTCTCTCCTTGATCCAATGGTGATGTGATGGATAGTAAGTTAGCAGTAAGAATTTTTGGTAGTTAAAAAAAAATTATAGTTTTGCTCCAAGTTCTAAAACTTTGCCAGGAATATCAGGAACCGTAGAGGTCTAGAGCTGAGGAAACGTATCGGTAACGACACATTTCCAGTTTCAGCCACAAGGCAAGGCACCTGGTTACCATGGCAAAACTAGACAAACTCTGTTCATTGCACAATAGCCACCCGTGTAGGTGATCATAAGCCAGTAGTAAGTGTCAAGTAGGGGAATGTAGGAAGTGCAAAAGAAAAATAAGAGATGGGGCAGGATTTTTCTAGAACATCCTGAATTATCGATACACAGTTATCCTAATTAATTTGAGAACAATGAATCGATAAGCATACATAATACTACATAGAAGAATTGAATACATACCATGGGGTAGATTTTGAAAGAAAAATGAGTATTACGTGGGTCACTAATCACACACATAAATGCAACTTTTTGTTTACCAAAATAGGATTGTGTAGAAGTTGCTATGTGTGTATTGAAGATTTGGGTTTGGGCAACAAATATGAAATCTTACTGTTGTTTGTCATTCATAGCTTCCACTTGTTCCCCCTTGTTCTTTGGCTTTGCTGGGGCGACCTTGGCCGGGGTTGAACGCTCTGACTGTGAGAATTGAATCAAGATGTGCATGAGGCCAGTCACAACTGCCAAACCAAAAGTTGAAAATGCAACACCCTTCCAGGACGATAGCAGTGAAGACCATCGTAGGAACTTTATAAACCCCGCAACAACCAGACAAGACCAAGATATAACTACCTGCTCCCAGCATGAAATTGATGGATCATTAGGCAACGAGGGTACAGTAACAGTAAAACTGATAAATAAGAATGTTAAAAGGGTTAGACATATTCAGAAAGTATCTCACCAGAAGAGACTTCAATGGTCGACCAGTATCCTGCAGCTCTTGACCACCAAAAGTATCCTTCTCATCTTTATGTTTGTCTAACAATGCATCCTGGCATACCCAGGGGTTAAAAGGGAAAGAAAATGAGCGATACTATTAAACAATCAAAGCACAAGAATATACAGAGAAAATATACAATGCAAATAAATATACAGCGCAAATTCAATCCGCATGCACCTTGGCCACAAATAAATCTCGGCACCATTGAGCAACAGCTTCTTCTGTTTCTGGCAATTCATTCATCAAATGCCGCTTGATATGAACTTGTACCTGTGGTGGTAAAAATCAAGTAAATTGTTAATTAAACAAGACATTTTATAAAGAAAATACGTAACACGCGGAAGGAAAATTAGGAATCCTCTTGATGAAGCCAAACAAATTAAAGCAAAGACTAAATATAATAGAGCCATCCAATCCCTTCAATATCAACAAAATAGCGACCCTCAAATATTCCACAAGCCAGACAGCATAAAAGAGCCCCGTAAAATCTTTCAGCCCCTAAGTAGATAAATAGAAAACTATGGATCTTTAAAAGAACTAGTGATCTTCAAACATATGCAGAGTGTTAAGTCATATTTCTTCTTATTTTTCCTCAAACAGTGACAGTGCTCCCCTCCAAAGTCCCTAAAAATACTGTCGCTTAACATAGAAAACAAGAACAAAAAGCATTTTCCAAATTCTTCTTATTTTCCCTGAACCCTTGACTTGTCTTGGCCTGCCTTTTTCATAGCTTCCATTTGCCCAAAGCAGTTAGATAAGTGCCCTAGTATTAATACCAGTGCCATAATCAGGTAAATTAACTTGTACAGAATAATGTGCACATATCAAGAAACACACTGAACAGGGAACTCGCACCTTTCATCCCATCTAATTCCTATTTCTAGTCCCATAAGGGTTATTTTCTGCAGTTTCATTCTCTAACCATGAATTACTTAGTCGGAGAATAATGTAACACAATAAACTTACCGAAAGCAAAAGGATTGAGTTATTTACAGTTTCAGCAAGAAAAAGTCAATCAAATCACAAACATACAAATTGTTAACAGAAAAAATAAAATAAAAAAATTCAACACTAGGAAAACCACAACTGTTGTGTCTGACATATAAAAAAATAGGTCAAAATAACACTAACATTCAATGACACTTCTGTACATAATATGGGCAGAAAAAAGATTGAGGGAGACTTCAGATGTAGTAATTTCTAAATCTTGATTTTGATTTGCTTACCACTGAAGGTTGCCCCTTGAAGAGTCTTAGCATTGTAGGAGACGGTGAACTCTTAGGGATAGCCACTGTTACATCATAAATGGCAGGAACAAAGGAGCGCATATTACATACTGCAGAAACAAACCCCTGAAAGCAAAAAAATTGAGTAAATATCTCAGAGCAAGCCACAGAAAAGAACAATAGGACCAAATATAATGGCTAGCATGCAGCCAGATTGAATGTGTTATGGTCCAATAAGTCAGATTGAATGTGTTAACCATGTAAACTTGGAAGAACAAAGAAGTAGGCCAAGGTAAGAAAGTAACATATAGAGATCAAGTCAATACAAGTTATAACTTAATAGGGGTTGCTATGCATATTAAAAATGGCAGGAGAATTTAAAATCATTTCCAAACCATACCTAGTAGTATCAAATCAATTTTTTATATAGAAAAATAAATTTTAATAGAGAAAAGTGGAAAGTACAGCGAAGGAGAAGATATGATATCTTTCAATACAGAAAAAACCACATACATTGGACAAGTAAAAACATAGGAATGCAGCAAAGCTGCCCAATTGCTATGCATATTAAAAATGGCAACTCTCTTTAAACCAGAGGAAGAACATCAAAGAAAAGCTTGAAGACCATAAACACAATCCTGTCCCCTAAAAGTTTAGGGGAATAGAGACACCCTTAAAGATGCAAGCATGCTGCTCCAACCAAATACACCACAGGATTGCAGAAAATGCACATTGCCACAAAATTTTAGCATCCCTGTTTTGACCAAGGATTTTGTGACTAACTATCAGAAACTGCTCCAATGTAGAGCCTTAAACCAATTATGATCCAATAACATTAACATGTATTTAGGCTTATTACAATTCAAGTTTAGCATTGATCGATCCAGAAAAACAGGAATTTATGATTTTTCACTCAAAGTAATGCAGGACACACAAACATCAAAATCTATTATCTATGTAATTTAAATAACTTGTGTTTGACTAAATCTCTAGGTCAGTTTCTTTATAGACCTCAAAACATTTCATGAATCAATTAACTGTCCATATGAACCTAGCACATGGTATACAAAAGCCTTTTCCACAATATTACCAGTCTGAATTAATCCTTTGGCTACCCTAGCAAGCTATAGTGATATCAACCTAATTACAAGCAGTACAATATTAACGTCATCGACAATCCTGCTAAGATTTGCAAGTGTATAGATGCTAACATAGAATAGTTAAGCCTGACAGCTAGACCAGATTCATGCAGCATAGCTTCCAATCTGTGGAAGGATAAGCAAGTGAAGGAACAAGACAAATAAAAAAGAAAAGCAAATATTTATATTTCACCTTAGTTCTAGGAATCAAAACGTTTCTAGGAACAGGCAATCCAGCCGAGGTGGCATAATCCTGAGCAGCTGATAGTTTGGCCTGTGTAAAGCGTGTTCCTTCTACAAAGAGAGCCAACCAAAAGGGAAGAGGAAAATCACTCAGTCGCTGGAGGCCTGACTGCAGATATGATAACGAAACATTCAAATGAGATTCCCAAATGTAATCAAACAGCTCATGCACCAAGAGAGAGAAAAATTATGGTCATTTTATATAATGCTGAATAAGTAAGAAGCAATCAATATGACAAGCATGAACATGTATCTCATGTCTTATGCGCATAAAGCGTATAAACTAATTATACTTTACTAACTCATACCTTTAACGTGCTTTCATCCTTAGCCCAGCTTCTCTCCAGAAAAAGATACTCAGAAAACCACATTGACCAGCCAATGACCTGCATATGTAGAACTTAGCATATATCCAAATATTGATAGTAAATAATAGAGACATTATAAGCCGAAAATCATACTTCTAATGTTCTACTCATCATAAGTATGAGCTAAAATTATTCATAGCTGGTAAAAAACCAGGAGCTTTTGTATCCTCCAAGCAGACAAATTGCACCCAGTAGTTCATTGGACTCAAAATAATATAAAGGGAAAATCATAGCGTTGAGACAAAGTGGAACATCTAAACAAGAATTAGGTGTCATTGTGCATTTTCAGTGATTTCTTCCTAATAACTGGATAAAAAGAATCATTCTATCTTTTCATTTCAAAAGTGAAAGTCACGATGAAGCATATACCGGCAGAAACTTTGATGATTTCTTCATCACAGCTAGGGCACTGCCGAGGCAACCTGAACGCTGTTGAACAATGTTAAATAACCAATCAGCAGTTGAAGCACAAATCAAATAAAATAAATTCACTAAAAATACTCCCCATTAAACCCCGACTCGCGAGGGTAGGGTGAGGAAGTAAATCAAAGAATAACATATTTTAATTACAATAGCACACACATAAGTAAGCCTTATGCCTTAACTATGTGTCCTTTACTCCTAGTATGATAATATCAAACAATTCATACTTTTAATGAAATAAGCTACTTGAGCTAATACACTGTATACACATGTGAATTCGTGTTAATTTCTTGCATTGAAGATGTGGAAAAGGTCATACCAAACAAGACAATCACCTGAGCTAAAACCCACCCAACAAGCCAATCAATATCACTTCTGTGATTGCATATTACAAGTGCATGTTCTTTACCTGAAAAATCAAAAACAAAAGCAGGTGACTTATATGCAGGTAAATGTTGTCCCCAGAAATTGCCCCTTTTGCTTTCCAGAAGACAAGCAAACATGCACAACACAAGAAGACAGACCGAAAAGGGGATAAAAGTACCTAAAGCTAAATGCATTGGTTAGCAAAAGACTTACCCATCAAATGAAAGTTTTCACGATCCATGAATACTTGGACCTGGAGCCAGAAAATTCCAAATGAAAGATTTGATTATTCCAAATGCAACAGAATAAACTATTAAATTACAGTTCATAAATTATGCCTTTCAAATAATCAGTTTTCTTTCTTTGATAACATCAGGTTTCTTGAAAGTATTAAACAACAGAAGAGAAAAGATATCAAAAGAATATAATTTCCATGAGTTCCATGTCTCAGGGCTACAATCAACCACCCGCCTAAACAATTATAACCCTTTAAAAGGAACTGATTTCAAAAGGAGTTCCCTGAAGAATAGTCCAATTGCCTAATCTTTCCAATTGCTCTGGTGATACACAATTAGCGAAGGGTGGTATCTCCTTCAATTAAGACAAATCTAAGAAAGCAAAGCTTTCATTTGACAAAAATAAATAAAAAAGAAGCTTTATTTAAAAAGAGAGAAGAATGAGAATCTATGAGCTAAATTGAATCATGCCTTGTGAGTAGTAACATCAGGTCTCTCTCTAAATCTCTACCTTGTTTGGAGTTTCTTTTCTTTTTCTTTTTTTAAGCTATGCTGGTTGAAAGGGAAACAAGCTTTATCAAGAAAGTTGAGAAAAGATAAGAATTAGAATAAGGATGACAACAAATCCTCATAATCCTCTCCAACCATATGAATTACAGTGCTATACGTGTAGCAAGTCGCTAAAGGATCTTCCCTCAACTTTTAAGTCCAAAACTGCTAATGATTAAATGAACTAAACATCTTATACCAACAATCCCAAGCCCATGAGCAACATAAGAAATAGCCAAATGGGCAATAACCAAAGCTCCATAATTTCTATTTCTGGCTATTGCTGCCAAAGGAATCATGGAAATAAGCAAGTGAGTTCCCTTTGCTCAATAACATTCCTTGTATAAAAGATTTTATACCTTATACCAGCTAGAGTAGCTTTAATCAGTTGGAAGTCCACATTATTCAAGTCAAAAATCAATTTTGACATTTGGTTCAGTTGTAGTACTGGAAACAATGGAAGTAGGTTTATTTCCCAGTGAACAACCTTCACTGTTTGGGCCTGATTATACAACATAAATTAAAGCTCACAAAGTATTGCTCCTTGTAAGTCACACATGCACAAGGTAGCCAAAGTGCCCATCCAATCTTACCACACCACCCTTCCAAGGAGAAGGTAGAGATTATCAGGTCCAAAGGTTACTTAATTATTACAGGTTTGTAATGAAGAAATGCATTTTAAGGGCCTGTTTGGAGCACCTGATAAGGAAGATAGGATATGATAACTTATCATATCCTACTTTTATCTCTTATTTGGTGGGTCAATAGGATATGATTAGCTTATCCTATTGTCTCATTTTATCCTATCCAATACATGATTTCTTCTGTATACATGATTTCTTATCTTATTGGGGGAGCTGGATTAGGATTCAAGAGGATAGGATATCAATATTGGATATCCAATATATCTTCACGCTACCCAATATATTCCCATACTACCCAATATATTTGGATTTATTGCATTATATTTTGTTTTTTGTTTTTCTTTTCTCCTTTTACATAATATTATCATATTGCTAATCAGGTGCTCATCAAACACAGGACATGATATGGGCTTATCAGTCCCATATCATATCCTACCCTTATCCTATCCTGTCCACCAAACGAGCCCTAAGAATAATAATATACAGATCCAATTCCATATCTTTTAGAATACCACATAGAGCAAGCAAAGGGTAAAACAAAATATGCACTGGTGAACAATTAACTAAATTTGAAGACCACAAATGCCCCCGCCCACTGAAAAAAAAAAAAAAAAAAAAAAATTGCATAAAGAACTTGGAAGTGGTTAAACACCTTAACTCCTGCCCACCAATCAATAAGCCACACAAGTTCCAGCCACAACAGTTCCGCAACTACACGGTTGATCCGTCTGTATAAATTCTTCGACAGTGGCCTTACAACGACATAGCATGTTGCCTGAGACAAGAAATCAAGAGGTTAATCTAATTTAATTGAAGTAATTAAAGACCTGTCTAATTTTTTAATTTTTACTGTTTGCTTCACATTTCATGAATCAAAATAAAAAACATATAAAACTTATATTTTGCGCTCTCAAACTTGCATTAATGATAAACAAATTAACAAAACTTTGCAAATAACTCTCTAAACTTGTTCAGTAGTACACACTCCTTCTTTGTTATATGATGAGGTAATGCTATAAACGATTAAACAGTTCCCAGATACTCAAAGCAAATACGACTCAGGTAAAATAAGCCAAGATATAAGGTTCAGCACCAAATACATGTTACTCCCAGCGTCAATAGCTAAATTACCAAAGCAGTTATCAAGTATTAAGCAATCATGCAAAAATAAACAGCGCAAAATCAAGAGAAATAGATATAAAAATAAAAAAAAAAGGAAAAGAGAAATCGAAAATAGAAATCGAGTAAAAAGAGAAAGGGTAAAGTGGTTACCTGAATGAGATTAACAACGAGGCCTGAAGCGAAGAAGAGCAAGCCCAATGGGACCACCACAGCTGCTACTGCAATAGCCATACCCTTCTCACAGCACACACAGACGCAGAGTGAGAGAGAGAGAGAGAGAAGAAAAGGGAACGAAAATGAATGAACGATTTGATTTTAAAAAGATGAAAATGATTTATAAATATAATGATTGAGATTTGATTTGGAAATGGAAGAGTGTTAAATCGAATTTTCAGTAACAGAGAATGGGCGTTAAACGTCGTTTCCGTTTTGGATTTTCCGAGGACACGAAGTGCAGACGGAACCACACACGCTCTCTGCCGTGGCGTGTGAGTTGCAGGTTAGCCACTTACCACCAATTTTTACCAACTGCTTAATCTTCCTTCACCTACATTTACTAATAAAATGTAAACATTCTGTTATAAAAAATAAAATAAAAAAATGAAAACATTCTAGTTAACTATTTATTTAATGAATACATATATATACATTTACCAAAAAAAATTGAATACATATACATACATAGCCCATTCCATATTTAGTATTTTTTGTTTTAAAACTAGGAGGGATCATCGACTCGCTCGAGATATTGGGTCATTTAATCATGTTCAACCGGATACAATGTTTGCATATTAAAAAAATATAAATATATTACTTATAATAATACGAAGAAAGTCAACGGTAACAAATATTATAAGTTGAAGAAGAATGTTATCTCTATATTAATGACAGCATTGTATTTTTCTTTTCTCTTAACAATTTGCATAAATTATGATTTTTTTAATCAAATTCTTATAAAGGTAATTGGAATACATAAAAATAAAAGAATAATATATTAAATGCATAAAAATAAAAATAAAATATTAAATATATTATGTAAAATTGGTATATTTCATCATCTCTCGTGAGTCCAACCCCTTCGAGGAGATATAAGAGATTTGTGAATCAATGTTATGAGTGGATCTCGTGAATTAATGATCATAACAAGCTAGTAAAAAAGTGAAACAAAATAAGATATCATCTTCAATATTTTATGTACTTTGAGTTGATATAGAGCAAATTCAGATAAAAAATGATTGTATTGTGGATATTTCTTTATAAATATAAGGGAAAAATATTTATGCAGTTAATGCAGATAAGTTATCTGCATTTATTCCCAAAATGACGTCGTTTTGGTATTAAAATCTTAAAAAATTATAAATATAAAAACTATTATAACCCTGAAATAAATTAAAATTACAAAAATACCATAATTTCCACCTTAAAATAATGTCGTATTGGCTTACTGCAAATATTTCTTTATAAATATAAAAGCATAATTGATAAAAACATACTGATTATCCAAATATTTTCATAAAATATATGTTTTTTTCAATTATAGAATATATTAATAGGAAGAAAAGAATGAAAGCACATATGAGGAGGGATAAAAAGTTGGCTATTATACATAATCTCAACCACAGTCTATGTTTCTTTTTTATTTTTTAAGTAGAAAAATCAAATTGTTTTTAGGGTTTTCCTTCAATTTCCAACTCATGATGCAAGTCCTGTTTGCTTAAGACTTTTTTCCCCATCTTTTGTTTGATTAACATAAAACAAATATCAATCAAGTTTCCTTTAACCCATTGGGTCACCGAGACTCAGTCGGATCAGCCGATCTAAATCAAGTCAAGTACATAATTGATCCAAATAGCTCATCAAATTGGTACCCTCGTCAGATCAATAAAAGTCGAATCAACGCGGCCGAATTGATCCAAGTTTTAAAACATTACTGTAGGAAAAAAATATATTAAAGTGAGCCTTCTTTATTCTACAATGTTTACAAAAGAAATTTCCAATTTCAATTTCTGGTTGGTTGTTCACCCATCCAGCTATGTTATTCGAAGGTAGAGTTGATAATATCACTGTTCAGAAAATTTTTTTATCTAAATGTCATGTGAAAAGTGTTATTTAAACCTTTCCAATTTAGTCTTTAGAAACTTATTTTTACCTTTATGGATAACATTTGTCATAAATTAAATTTTTTTTTTTCTTTTGTAGAGTTGAATTAAGATCATAGTATTAAATATTACAAAAGCTTGATATTACAAATGAAACACCCCTTGCACTATTAAAAAAAAAAAAACTAACCCGTTATCCCAGGGATTAAATCCTTTTTGTCATCCTTAATTTTCCGGGTTGGTTTTTAAACTACTCTTTGGGTATTGTTATTTAGAAAATAGTGGCATAATGATTTATCTCTTTTTCATAAAGTTCAGTTGATAATTAGTTATCAAAGGGAATAATTAGAAAGGTCATCCAAAACTACTTTTATCCATTTACCTTTCCAATAAAGTTTAGAAACTTATTTTTACCTTTATGGATAACTTTTGTCATAAATTTAATTTTTTTATTTTTTTTTTTTTGTAGAGTTGAAAAATTAAAAAATTATCATGATAAAGGGTATTATAACCCTTAACATAAATTAAAATTATAAAAACACAACATTTTCCGCCCCAAAACAACATCGTTTAAAACAAAAGAAAAAAGAAAAAAAACACGCAAAACGAATCTCTATAACATTACACAATAACTTTACAACAGAAAAAAATTATTTTTTTTATGGGAAAGAAAACCGCCTTACACTATTAAAAAAAAAATTTAGATGTTGTCCCAGGGATTAAATCCTTTTTGTCATCCTTAATTTTCCGTGTTGGTTTTTACTACTTTTTGGGTATTGTTTTTAGAAAATCGAAATATATTAAAAAAGTTATATTTATCACTTTTATAACCCTGAAATAAATTAAAATTACAAAAATACCATGATTTCGGTCCCAAAACGACGTCTTTTCGATGAACATTAGATAAAGTTATCTAAAGTAATTTTAGAAAAAACAAATATTTTTTTTATTGTTGTATATGTTTTATCTTATCAAGAATTACTCATTGCCAATTCCTTACTCATTGCCAACTTCTTGATGAATGTTTTGAAAATTTTAAATACGTATATATATAGTTTTATCTCTAAGAAAATTTTCATAAAGCTCAATTCCTTAATATATCAAAGGGAACCATCTTAACTTTTTTGTTTTCCATTTACATATTAATAAATTATGGTTTTTTTTGTTGTTGTATATGTTTTATTTTATCGAAAAATTTTCTCATTGCCAATTCCTTAATGAATGTTGAGAAAATTTTAAATTCGTATATATAATTGTCTCGGCTCAAGCCAATTCAAATTTGATCAAATTAATATAGTTTAAGTTAAATAAGTTTTTTTTTTTCAAAAACAAACCCCATAATCATATAAATATTTGGACCATAAATTTTCACTAATTCAACTCAACTTATAAACACTCTTATCGAAACACAATATATGTAAGCCTATATTAGCATCACCCTTTCTCAAATGAAGAATGCTGGTAATATACTCGTTGGCAATTTTAAGAAATGCATTATTAAGATTTTCTTTACAAATTACAATCAATTATTCTAAAATAGAAATGAGTGTTCTTCAAAATTTGTTTCCCTGTAACTAATTGTTTGGAAGGTTTCTTTAACTTCTCTTCTCTTAATAACTAAAAATTAGGTCAAAGAGCTTTTTTATAATAATTAAAGAATCAAATAAAAAAAACTCACATAAAGAATTTTTTTTAAGTTGTATTAGCTTTTTTTGAAATATATATTTTTTTTTAAATGAACAACTTTTAAGTAATTTTGAAACTAAAAATTTTATATAGTCATCCAATAGTTTATGATTTTATTTTTAAAACTTAAAAATAATAATAATAATAATAATAATTGTCAAGCAAGCTGGTACAAAAATTTAGGTCATTATGTGTAGCTAACGACTAACGTTGTTAAATTCTAGGAAGTGGTTGTTAGTCATTTTAACGCTATTTCTGTTCATCTTGCAGAAAGAAATTCAAACTCGTGGTTAACTGGTTAGAATAAAGTTTGTATTTAATTTGGTTGGCCAACTAACTATATAAGACTCTACTTCCACGAAGTATGTCAGTAAAGCACAGGAAGTAAATGCCAACCGCCACCGACCCATTCATTATTTATGCTTCGATGGATGGAACCTCCGTAGACTTGTTATTACTCGGTGAATTTGCTATAAAATAAGAAATAATATAGGGAAAAATTCAAAAAAATATAAAAAAATCATGTGGTTTGTTACATAATCATTTAGGGGATAGAATATTTTACTTATTTTTCCACACATACTCTTCTATAACATTGTTAAATCATAATATTAATTAATCTTCATTCTTTATCTCTTTTTTTAAGATTTCAATTTAACGAGGTTGGAAAGGAATAAGTAAAGTAGGTATAAAAAAAATAGACATAATATCATATTTCATCATTTATTCCTCCATATTTTTTTTCTATCATTTACTGTATTTTTTCTATTTGAGTCCATGGTTAACGTCATTAAACATTAGGTTAATCTATCCATTTTACCCTAAAAAATAATAAAAATACAGGAGAAAAAAGTGATTAAAAAAACACAAGGGATAGGTAATAAAAAATTAAATCCCAAAGGATTTTTTGAAATTTTTTTTTTAAAAAAAAAGAGAGGAAAAATTTGATATTAGGAATAATTCGGAACTAAACAAATTAATAGAGTAGAGCATTGCAAATAAAAAGTGTTATGTTGAACAATATTCACGTTTGTCTTTATGTTTGTCATTCGTATGTGTATTTTATTTTTGTTGATCATTGAATTTGAATACATTATTTTTATACATATTTATAGTTACTCAAGAAAAAACTATTATTGTTTTAATAGTTTTATTTTTTTATTTTAATTTTATTGGTTTATTTTTTAATAAATTAGAATTTAATATTTAAAAGTATATTAAGAATAAAATAATAGAAAAAAGGGCCCCCATTAACAAATGTATTGACATTTAAAAAAAAATAAGAACTTTATACTATCTAATCCTAATTTAATTATGGGTTTGGTTTTTCTGCGGTTACTGCATATAAGTTATCTGCATTAAGCCCAATACGACGTCATTTTGGGCGGAAATCATGATGTTTTTGTAATTTTAATTTATTTTGGGGTTATAATAGTCTTTATATTTATAATTTTTTAATATTTTAATATTAAAACGACGTCATTTTGAGAAATACAGATAACTTATCTGTATAAAACATTTTTCCCTTTAATTATATCACAAAAAGTGTCAAAAAAATATAACAATGTTTATCTCAATTCTCGTTTTTTTCACAAAGAGGCACTAAAAATATTTTTGGGGCAACAAATTGTCGTGGATGTTAAACAGAATACCTTTTATTTGCAATGGTCATATACCCCATTAGCTTGTTGAGTTTGATATTGTTTCTCACATCAATTTTTTTTTTTTCATTTTTTTAATTGTTGTAAGGAAAAAGTTTAAAAACTCTCCCGTAGTATACTATTACCCATTTATACTTCCTTCTTTTAATTCCTTATATCTCCTGTGTTCTTTTTTTTTTTTAAATTGTTCATAGGGGCAAAATGAATAAATTAATCCAATATTTAATGACGTTAACTTGATAAAAAACCATAAGTGAAGTAAATGATATAAAATAAGGGGTTTGCATTCATTAGGTAACATGACTATAAAAAGTTTCCTACTCACACAACATTTTGTGGGGTCCGCATTTTTTGAAACAAAAAAAAAACAAAAAACTACGGCATGGAAAACAAATATCTATAACATAACACTATCATTTTTCCAACGACATAACTTTTATAAAACTCATAAAATAAAGTACAAGGGGAGTAAATGGTTATGGAGAAAATCACCTGAGAGTTTTTGAACTTTTTCCAATAATATATAATGAGAAAAAACATCTATTTTATTTTTAAAGGATATAATTTTATATCTTTTTAGTTACTAACCGTTGATTTCCGTCCATCAATGGTTATAATCTATTGGGTCAAACTTAATGAGCCAAATTTATTATTAATTAATTAATAATTTTGATCCAATAAATCATAACCGTTGATGGACGGAAATCAACGGTTAGTTTCTAAAAGGATATAAGCTTATATCCATTAAAATGATAGAGGTTATTCCCATTATAAAAGTACACTATTTTTTTATTTTTTGTAAGGGAATTTTTTAAATAATATAAGTATTGGAAACAAAAAACCTTTAAAAGATACATCAAACTTTTTGAGTTCTTTTACCGACGAAATTAAATTATTAATTGTGTCCACATAAAAAAAATCAATATATTTGTCCGTTTCTTTTTTTTTTAATTTTATCATATATGAATAATACACCACAAAAAGAGTATTATAATAAATACAAAATAAAAATATCATAAAAAAACGTAATCATGCGTTTAATAATAATTTATAAAAAATTTAATTCTGTGTAACTCATCAAACAACTTATAACTTAAAAATTATTTTATAATTCAATCACTTATACTATACTAATCTATTTATACTGTAATACAATATATATACATCGACTCACGCGCGCTTTGAGATGAAGTTAACACTAGAAATAAGATGGTGGTATTTGCAAGAAGAAGCTTCTTAATTTTAATGGCAACCAAATTGATTATTGATATGGCCGCATAAAAGTCCAAAAAACAGAATTCTCTTCTTGGTTTTCTATGTTGCGAGATAATAATCATAGAATGGTGGCACTGAGCATGCTTCTGTGACTTTAAAACTAAATACTAAAGACTGTACATTGATTCTAATAATATACTCCTAGTAGCAAATAATTAACTTATCGTAAAAAAATATATTATTGATCAGTTAAAACTCATCAGCGAAGGAATCCTATTTCAATCATGAAGGGCAAACATAGAAAACACAAGGAAACATATGTTGAAATTGAAAGTTTTCAAGTTTAAGCATTGAGAAAGAGAAGTAAAATCCTAGGTTGTTTGGATTCTTTGTTAGGTGCAAACAATTAGAGGATGTTTTGTGTTTTTTTTTTTCATGTAATTATAAAATATTAATTGTTTTTATTTATTCTCTCTATCTATTTTATTTTTATTTTCTGTCAATTTGTTGTTACTTTTTTTTTACAGAAGTCTAAAAACAAAAAATTAAAATTAAAATAACGTAATTTGTTTAAATACTTTCTAATTAACTTATGGCCTACAAGCTCATTATAAAGCGGTTGGTGAATTGGTCCAGACTATGTCTTATATGTAGTTGTTCCTAGCTTTATTTAAAGATATGTTACAATCCTAATATATATTTTTTCTAGCATAATAACAGACAAGTCATTACACGAAGACCAAAGAGTTGGAAACTGAGTATGAAAATGACCTACAAAATAGTATTTTGAGAAAATCTTTTGATTGAAATTCTTATTTATTTTGGGTTGATAAAATTTTAGTATATTTATGTTAAAAATTCTCATGATGTTGGTCACATTTATCAACAAAAGCAAATACTAATTCGGATTGGATACTTGATGAACCCGAATCAAGTGGAAAAGGGCCAGGCCCAACTTGCAATCGAAATTATGCTTTGTGGACATAGAGAAGGTGTTGTGGCACACATCCTTAATGAGGATCCATTAATCAAAAACACCAAGGAAGCAAGGAAGAGAAACATCCCAACCCATTTGAAGGATTACATAATGGGCTAATAAGGGAGGGCCCAAAGGAAATATTTGGATATCAGCCCTAAGTCAATTTCTAAATTCCATAGCATGTAATGAACCCAAGACTAATATAAATAGTGGATGCTTATAATAATAATGATAGATATTCAGAATTAATTCTCTCTCTCTATTCTACTTCTCTCTCATTCTTGCTATTCTTCCTATCCCTTAATTTCCCCTGTTACAGAAGGTGCTGGTATTTTTCTCTACGTTTATTGCATGTTTTCCTGAATAAAAGAAAAATCTCTTTGGTTGATGTTTGGTTGAGGGGTTTTTGAAATTACCCCATGCAAATGAAGTTGGCATTTTGGAAAGCATGCATTTGGTTGACAGATTTATGGTTGAACACTAGGCAAGGACGATACATACCATTTTCAACTTTGTGCCATTTAGCTAGGCTTCCGCAATGTTTAAAAAGCATATCAGGAGATGATTTTTTGTATGATTGCTGGCTAAACATATGGCCCCACAAGACTGATTCTAAAAAGAGTATTTTAAAAAGCAAGGCTGATTCGAAAATTTATTAAAACAAGGGTATTTTCGCTATACCATATTATTTCTCCATCTATATTTTACCAAAAGTCAAACATAGACTTTACAAAAGTTACCTAATTTCTTTGGTAAAATTTTACTCAACCAAACAACTTTTTTTACATTTTCCTACCAAACTCACTTTCTAATCATTTTTCTATTAATTACATTTCCCTAGTATTCAAAAGATTTTTCCTCAACTAAACGCCCTGTTTGGATAATATGGAAGGTCCTACATTCAAACTTCATTGTCATCGTATGCCACTTGTGATTAAGGACATGTGATCAAAATAGAGAGTTATCTCATGATGTGTTTATCTTATACGATACATGTTTTTCTTGTCAGACGAGATCATAAGTTAAAGACAAAGTACACGTGTAGATGTTAATGACATCAGATCAAATTATCTTTTATGACAAGCCTCTAGGAAGACTTCAAAAAATCTGTATATTTTGTAAATGATGGTGAAGGTAAAAGAATTCAATGAAAGATACTCATCTTTATCAAAAGCAAAATGATATGCTCTGCTGGCATTTTTCGCCATTCTAAGTTTCTTAGACTGTTAGAATATCTAAAAGATACTGTATAATATTATTAAGATTATAACATGGGATCTTTAGCTTCCATGACTTTCTGCTACTTTTAGAAAATATCACTGCTTTTCACCTTTTTAATGCTTTATTGCCACTTTCACAATTTTAAGCTAATCTCACTGCATGGTGCCTTTGTGTTGTCTGTTGCTTCATACTATTTTATTTTATTTTTTTTGGTTGGTTGGTTCGAAAATTTTAGTTTAATTCCACCATATTAGTGTCATTTAGTCTGACACTTCATGCTAAATTTAGGCTTTATACATAGAGTCATGATCGTAATCTTGCAACAGTTGAGTTTACATGTGACATGGATGTGAATTGCGAGAATGAAATATGGCTACAAATTCTTCTATTTCACTTTCAAGCTGGTCCTTTATCTGTTCAGCATTCAAGACTAACTTTTATTTGGATAAATTTATTTAGTTGTTTTCTTTTATTAATTCTAATATAGATAGACATTATACAATATGATATATGATCATATCTGTTTATTCAATATCAACCCAACTTGACCTTGTGAACCTTACCAGTTACCACCACTATAACACGTACCATATAAATATGACAATGATAATATAGTTTTCTTCAAATTAAAGTAGCAAGCCTCACAGTAATGCCAGTGGAAATATCCTGGTAAAAGACCAACAAAGTAGCAAGCATATTGTATATTAAAGATCAACACAATAAGGAAGGAATATACTATTTGTTGGGCAAGTAGCTTCTTACACAGGACGTTTACGGAACACTTAGAGGGGGTGAATAGGTGTTCTAAACTTTTTGGGAAAAGTTCATCAATGCCCCTGTGGTTTCTTCCAGAATCACTTATACCCATGTGGTTTTTTTATCACATATATGCCTCTGTGGTTTGCAAAAGGATATGTTTTTTATCACATATGCCCCTGTGATTTCTTATATCTTTGAAGCAGAGGGGCATATGTGATACAAAACAAAAACCAAAGGGACATAGATGATTCTGAAGCAAACCACATGGGCATTGGTGAACTTTTCCCAAACTTTTTCAAAAACTTTTTCTTAGTAAATCCTTAAATTTGTAAAGTCTAGACAAAGTTGAACAATTAAGCTCAATCACCACAGCAGCAACTCAACAAGATTGACAGTTATCTAATTATTTTGCAAGTTCAGTACAGATAACAGTCACCAAGCTATAACAATTTTACTAATATTACCTTAGATCCCTATATGCCCAAAATGATTTCTATATGATGTATATCAATAGAAAAACGTACCTGGCCTTTTATTTTATAGAGCAAACGCAGCAACAAGCTTTCTTACTCAAAATAGTAAAAGATTAATTTTCAAATACCAGAAAACAGTTTACGTGTTACAGCAATTATATCAGAACCAGTAAGGTGCAACAACACTCTAAAAATATAATAGAAAGCTGCTACAACACTTTCAAACAAGAATCAATGTAACTATGAGTCTCTAAACAGAATATTCTGAAATTAAATCAGAGAGACAAAGACACACGATATATCCTTGTTCACACCCACTGAGCCTAAGTAGGGTGCTACATCCAGACTTAAGTAGCTGCAGATATTTTATTTATCGCAAGTGTACCTGTTTTACAAACACACGTCACACAAGAAATCAAACAAAATATCAAAAACCTTCCTAGTGCCTACACTACTCCAAGCTCTGAGAATACTCTCAAACCGAACCTACGAAGTTCACCATCTCCTCTCACACAAGACCTCCACTCTCCCTAGTGGATTCTTGAGGCTCCAGGCCTTGAGACACACTCTCAAGCCAAGCATAAGGTTGTCAACCCACACGGTTGCACACACACACCTAGACAGATTTACAGCAGACAACTACTCCACTTTAATAGCCAATACAAAAATTTTCAGAACTGTAACAAGTGAAATAACCCAAAAATACAATGTCCTATCACACCAAATATATCACAATAATATCAAACTAAGCTCCACAATTTTATGCCATATGCAGAAAATTAAGCCAATGACGTAGGTATCAAAATCTCTAAAATTGAGATAAAAGATCACCAATACCCCTATGGTTTACTTCAAAATCTTACCAATGCCCCTATAATTTTTTTTCAATCACATATGCCCCTATGGTTTCCAAAAGGAAAAACTATCATGTCCTTTTACTTAACACTGTTAAATAAGATTCAATTCTTCCAATTTTGCCCTTGAAAACACTATTTAATAAAATAAAACTTAGAATCTTGCCCAACTAAAATGTACCAAGGACTATTCTTTATGTAAATACTAAATAGTGTGCATAATATTCCGCCAAAGAAATGTATAATACACATAGTAAAGTTCATTTACAAGCCAAAGAGATTTGGAAAGCATGCAATTTACGTTGATGCTTCTTGAAACAGAAGGATCGAAGTGTTGAGAGAAAGGGTTGACAAATCAGGTCTCACCAAGAGGCAAAAGAATATGTAGAGAAACTTTCAGAATACATCAAATGATAAAATTAAAATAACAATTCTTTGTTTACATTGTTGAGATATATAAAACCATTAAAAAGCTCTCACCCACCAGCTTAAGTTTTTGGACTGAATTGGTTCTTTACATGGTATCAGAGCCTCGTGTCCCGGGTTCGATCCTCGCCGCCCCCCACTTTCTTTCAAGTAGAATTTCTTTGTTCGCACAGGTAGGTGGGCATGTGCATTGTCCACCCTTCAAGCCCAGTGGGCTCTCATGTGAGGGGACGTGTTGAGATATATAAAACCATTAAAAAACCCTCACCCACCAGCTTAATCTTTTGGGTTAAATTGGTTCTTTACATGCATAATCTCATATTGCCTAATTATCAATTTCAAAGAGTAAATGTTCTTCCCGTTTTGAGTTTCTAAATTCTCTAGTGGAAGCATACCTGAAAATCTGGTTTGGTCTGTATCTGCTGTCATATTTCTTGGTTGCATTTGGTTTTGACTTGGGTAATTGAGGAAGGTTCTTGATGTTTTTTCACAAAACATCAGCATGGTGATGGAATTTGGGATACAACTTTTGATCTAAAGCCAGAAATGGAGAGGAAAAGAAAGTTGAGTGGTCTTTAGACCCAGCTTGGTTTACACTAGATGAGGTACTGTTTGTTATTGTGTTTTCCAGTTCTTCAATTACAACATAAGTTTCATGCTCAGCATTCCTTCTCAATTCTTGAATAATATGTGAAAAAAACACCACGGTACTTAACCAATAATCAAATTAGTGGTAATTGGTGCACTAAATAACCAAAATGATAACCCCAAAAAAATGAGATTTATTTAGTATTGAGTAACTTTTATGGGTAAAATGATAACCAAAATGGTAATGGGCAAGATTCTGATTTTTATGTTATTAAATACTATTCAGGGGCAAAATTGGAAGAATTGAGTAATATTTAATAATGTTAAGCAAAAGGATATGGTGATTTTTCCTTTTACAAACTACAGGGGCATATGTGATTAAAAAACCACATGAGCATAGATGACTCTGAAGTAAACCACAAGGATATTGGTGAAATTTTGCCTTATATTTATTATTCACTCTCACAATTAGCTTTTGACTTAATGCTCAATGCTATTTCATGCTCAAACTCTGACAACGCCAAAATTTCCCCTCTGGGCTCTATTCTCAGATTCATTTTTTAAAAAATGTATAATTTTTTTTTTAAACTCAATTAAGGAATAAAAGGTCCTACACCTTGATCATATTCTTTGATCATTCTTGGCATTTGGAGATAGAGAGAACACAGAGAAATTAACAATTCATATTCGTGAGAAATGGAGAAAGATCAGAATCAAATTTGTATAGGAGAAATTGAAAATTCACCATTCGACTATGGAGTTTGGGGAAGCTTTTATATTTTCATTATTGATTTATATTTGATATAAAAATAAAAAATATTGTAAGACAAATAAATTATAATTATAGTCTTTCTCATATTATCATATTATTTAATAAATATAATTACATAATCATTATAAAAATTTAAATAGTACAATAATAAACTATTAAATAATAATATGTATTAAGAATATATTATAATTAAACACGTACCTATTCCACTTAACAAATGAAAACAGGCTGCAGATCAAGCAAAAGAAAAAAGATAATAAAAATAATTTTTTTTTGGTAAGCAAAGATAATAAAAATAATTAAATTTATGTAAACTTCGAAAATAAAATGTAAATACATGTTAAATAACATTATTAAAAAAAAGGAAAAAAAAAAACTTATTGATAAAATACAGTGTAACTTGAAAGTAATTTTATTTTACATTTTTCATACAACCTTTAACTCGTAACAATTTCCAGACTATAGAGAAGACAACTGAAATGACTGCTAAATAAAGTTGACTCTATTTAATTTTGACATTTTCTACTTCCTTTTTAATAGTTACTATTTACTAATGTGTGATCCTCTCAGATTTTAATTATATTATACTATTATAATTTAAAGGACATTTATTAGAGAGAGATGATGAGTGTCCTGCCAAGAAAAAGAAAAAAAAAAACTGACTACCAATTATCTCGAGAGTTGTGACCCGTCGATCAATCCATCCAATTTTTTTAAGGAAAAATATTTTCCTCTACTAAACCGATAGTAGAAGTGGATTTCACTTTGAATTTTTATCTCTCTCCACTATTTTGTAGGTCCCACTTATGTTATGTGTCTTTGGTAGGAGAAAATTTTTTTCCTTTAAAAGGAGAAAATGTTTTCCTTTTTTTAATAAGATGCATGATTAAGTATATGGTTGGATTTTTTATTTTTATTTTAAAGTTAGGATCTACTTATAAATAAAAAGTAGGTCAAATAGATTTTGAAAATAGCTCTTATAAAAAAAATTCTTTTTTTATAATAAAAAAAAAGCTAAAAGTCAAAAGGTCCTAGGAGGAACTTTTTTAAGCTCTTATAAATTTTTATTGAATTTTTTGTTTTTTTTTAAATGAAAAGATATAAAGATGGATAAAGTGAAAGTTTTCTTGAAATATGTATTTTTAAGTAATTTTTAAGCTAAATTTTTTATGTAATCACCAAATAATTTTTAACTTTTTTTTTTAAACTCTTTTTTTTAACTTTAGCTGAAAGTAGCTCCTAGCTTAAAAAAAAAAGGATCCAAATATACTCTAATACACTATGTTCGAGTAGAACAGACTATTGGTTGCCTTTTTATTCTTTAAAGTTTAAACAACTTGCTATTTTGTCATTCATAATTTTCTTAGCAGAGTGTTTAATTATACTATTACTAGTAATCAAATAGATCTAGTATAAAGTTTAAAAACAACTTGCTATCTTTGGGTTTGAAGTTGGACTAGCTTGTTTCAAGGTTTGACCCAACTTTGTTTAAAAACTCCAAAGGATTAAAAGAAGAGTGGTCATAAAATATTGAATTATATAAAAAGACAAAAAAACAAAGGTCAGAAAATGAAGAGTGGCCCAACGGTCGAATTTGTTTCAAACAACGATTGTGAATGTGAAGCTCCAAACGTTACTGAATCCTAATCCTAGTTAACTACAGTATAGAAACCACAGCTTCTTTAGTTCATTTCGACCTCTTTCATAGAACAACACGACATTCTGGGACCTTCACATTTGCAGCAATTTTCCACTGTCTTTTTCCTTTCTATTTTCCTTTTCTACTTCACTTCTAATTCTCTTTTTGGCTTAAACTCTGCAGATTCTTCACTGAAGATGGAACCAGAAAACATTGACTGGGATAACATCGATTCCACATTCATTCAAGATGACACGTACGAGAACTTCGACGCGCCTAAATGGGTTGATCTTTCTGCTTCTGATGAGCTTCTTGTTGTTGATGATCATGATTCCTGGTTTTGCACTCACGGTGAGGTCTTTTACAAGGGTCTACTTTGAATTTCCTTTCTGGGGTTTTCTATGTTGCTGAGTTTTTCACTTCACTTGCAGATTGCAAGCATCCAAAAACTGCTCAAGATTTTCTTAAATCCAAAACCACAACCAATTCCAAGGTTGCAACCTCAATTTTAGTTTTTTTTTTATTCTCATAAATTAAATTTCTTATTCTATAGAAATGAATCCACTTTTTCATATTCATTTTATCATGCAGGCGAAGCTATTAAGATTTGTAACCATTTCTGATATTCTTCCCTTTAGGGACAGAAACCGAAGGTACGTTACCATATCTATAAGCAAAAAGAAAGAAAAATAAAATGGAAAAAAAAGGGTTTTTTTATTGGTATAATCTCTTCCGATCGGGTTACGGCCTTATAGGCTAGCTCCTCGTTGAAACAATGGTGCATTGAGCTTCGCTATCGGAGGAAGGATGAGACTAACCCCATTTGAAGAAGGAGACATCCTTCTACCCCAAAGATTCTTCAAGGATGTGCTTGAGTCAGATTTGAATCCCTGACTCAAAGCAAACCCTCGAGAGTTCAGCTGAGATATGAACTATCCTTGGGGTTATAAAACCTTTTGTTGTAATTATAATTTATTTATTTCGGGATTATAATAATCTTTTTTATTATATTTTTTAATAATTTTTCAACCTAGAATGAATCGTTTTGAGAGTGAATGTATACATTAGTTGTAGAAACATAGCCTAAAAAGTAATAATAAAACTATATGCTTAGCCTTGATTTTATGTTTTTATATCAGGGAAAAATCTTCAGCTGCAGAAAGTTCCTATGCTAAGTCTTTTGAGAAACCCAGAACCAGTTGTTCAACAAAATTTGATGAAGACATTGAGAATAAAAATCCGAACTTTTCTGCTACATATCCTAATGGTAGGACCAACAAGCTGAAAAAGCCATTGATGAGGCCAATCAAGGAGAATTCAAAACAGTTGAATGGTTCAAATGAGTATCCTGTTGAAAGTCATCGAAAATCGAAGCTAAAGAGTACTTTCTCAGCACAAAATTTGTTGGGTGGTAGAGAAATTCTGGGTCAGATCACTGGATTCTGCTCTGAATTGAAGAGGCTAGCAATGAAGGGTTCCAAGAAAGGTGTAACTGAGAATGCTCCAACCAAAAGTGGAGTGTCAGAAGAATTGAAGGAGACTGTGGGACACAGGGAAAGGGTGCCTCTACTTGTGGTCAAGAAGGGACAACATTGAATAATGGAACAGAATCAAATTGAATGAAGTAGAGTGTCAGTGTATTTGATTCGGTTTTGCATAGGATTTTGATAACTATAATGGTGCTATTATCATATATTTTTATTGAATTTATTAGAGTTACTGTAATAAAAAAGTTTATTGTACAGAACAGTTTCTGGTTGTAAGACTGTGGTCGAGGAAAATTCATAATTTATGACAAGAAGAAATAATTTGCTTATTTGTCTTCTGAGAACATGATAGATTTAGATTTTGATTAAATCAATTTTAAAGTCTTAATTTGTGTATGGTAATGACATTTTGCAATTTCAAAGAAATATTATTTTTCTGCAAATACAGCCAAGTGGGCTCCATTGGTTTTAAAATATATATATATTGATTAGAAAACCGAACTCTCAACGGCAGGAGAAGAATCACGTGTCCCTGTAACATAAGATTTATTTTGATTCATTTTAAATAATATAAAACTCCTTTGAGATATAAAATTATTATTCAACCTCTTATAACTATTTTAGATAAATTAATGGTGATAATAAGAGTTGAAATTGAAAAATTATTAGAATAGATAGTGGGAAAACATAACTATTAATTTGTCTATTAACTGTTAATAACCTTTTACATTACATGATGATCACGTGAAATTACGCGTAAAATGATTTACTGTCTACAAAAAGAGTTTCGAGCAGAGAAGATTAAGAAAGATAGTAATACATCGAGATAGATTTCTAATATTTTCCTATACATTTTATCATTTGATTATTCCTTTATTTTTATTTTTTTGGTAAACTGATTATTCCTTTATTTATTAAGGTTTAGGATTGTTTGTTGGTCAGATATAAAGGACAAAATATAATAGAGTAGTCATATTTTGCTCTTATTCATTGTTTGATTAACCAATAAGATATGATATATCTATGATATTAGCTAATTTTATCATATCCACATTGGGATAAGCTATCCTAAGGCAAACTTAAGTTATAAATAGACACAAGAAGATAGCAAATGTTGTATCTCTGTCATCTAAAATGTATGACAAATGCTCTTCTCTTGTGAACTTTACTGGGCACATGAAATCCTTACCACCAACCAGCTATTATCACCATTGCTATTGCCGGCCATTGGTCACTTCCACCACTTACTATCACCTATCTACCGGTCCACCACCAAATTAACCACCATCACCATCGATGTCATCGCAATTGGCTATCGCCATCGCTAACCACTAGGCATTAACCATCATTGCCACCACTCTAACTACCCTCAGTCAGCCACCACAATATTGTCATGGATCACTGCTACCACAACCACCTCCACAACACTAGCCATCATCGCCACTAACCATTGTCGCCATCTGTCAGCCACCACAATTTTCATTGGCCACCACAACTCATTGTCACTAGCCCTCGTAAGCGCCAATACCATCACCACTTTAACGGCCACCAATATTCACAAAATTTAAAACTTAATTTGTATACATTTATTTTGTGAAATTTTTTATTTTTTATTTTTGTAAGTTATTTATCTATTTTAATATGTTTTATTTAAAACTATGACTTTTAAATTTTTTAATAATTTAAAATAAAAACTAATGTAAAAATAATAATTTTAAAAAACATATGAAATTCTATTAAAAAATATATCTTTTTTGTAGATTTATATCATATCATGATATTATATGATACATCTGTTCTTGAAAATTAAAACGTGGCTAAATTATTGTGGTTAAATTTCTAGATAAAATTTAGTGTTAAGCTCTACCTAATTTTTTATTGGCCCTAGCTCAATAAATGTGTTGTTTCTAGTTTCAAATACTAAATATGATTATATTCTCCTATTAAGTTATTTGGGTTTGTTTTTCTATAGTTAATGTAAATAACTTATCTACAGTGAGCTCAAATCGACGTCATTTTGAGGCGGAAATCAAGGTATTTATAATTATAATAGTCTTTTTCATTATAATTTTTTAATTTTTCAATCCAAAACGATGTCATTTTGAAAACAAATGTAGATAATTTATTTACATTCTCTTTGGAAACATTAAATACAAGTTATTTATTAAGTACATATAAAATATTTAAGATACGAGCTAATGAGCCTTATATATTTTCATACTATTATGAGCCTTCTTATCATATTCATACCAAATTGGCTGTCGAGGTTTCATAACCAATCATAATTGAAATCTTAAATAAAATAAAAATAAAAATTAGAATTAATATCTAATAACACTCCTATGATAATTATTGATAATATAATATAATAAATTTAAAATAATTAAGATAAAAATAAATTAAATTGATAACTAACCTCTAAAATAAGGAAATAAAGAAATATGAGAGATGCTCCCGCCCAAATTCATTTTCTTCAATCATAAAAATTATTTATTTCAAAATCCTCTTAAAAAAATGTTTGATCCCATTTTTCCTTTAAAAAACTAAAGTGAAACTAGAAAAAGTGAAGCCATTTATTTTGACTGCGTGATTTGTGCTAGGTTATTTTCTTAATTTAAAAGAATTAAAAATTTGTCAAAATTATAATCTAAAGAAAATAATAATAAAATATTAATATTTCATATAAATAAAAAAAATTAATTTCAGCACGGTAATATATTGTTACTTTCACAAGGTACATTAATATAATTTTTCCAATTTATAGATTCATTAAATTAATATTATGTATGCGACCATATGAAATATAATTAATATCTGATGAAAATTATTAAAATAATAAAAATATTTGAATCATGTCATATATATGTATTTTTCTAGTGCAAAATAAAAAACATTATAACAAATTTTGCATCTTTTATTCCATATTTATAGGCATCAAATAATATACAATACAAAACAAAATACTTAGAGGCTATTTGATACCTTTTTTAAATTTAAAAGTTTCTTTTAAAATAAAACTAAAAAAAAGTTTTAAAATAAAACTAAAAACAGTATGATGATTACATACAAAATTTAGCTTAAAGATTTCTTAAAAAGTCAAATTAAAAATAAGGTGATATAACTTATAAAAAGCTTTTTCTAGAAGCTTTTGGCTATTTTTATTATTATTATTATAAAAGAAAGCTCATTTTATTTTAAGGTCTAACGTCTATTTAATTATAAGGAGAGAAAAAATTAAAAAAGAAATATCCCAACTAGGCACTTAGACTACTAAACGAATAAAAAGTTATATCATGTCTTAATTATTTATTCTGTGTTATTTTTATTTTTTTGTTAAACATTATTCTATGTTATTCTCATTATACTTGTGTATCAAACGCAAATTTAACGTTATTGACATGACTGATATTTGATTTAGGAAAATAAAGAGGTGCAATATTATGATCAATAGTAATAAAAGAAAAGAGAAAAAAATATTATAATAGAAGGTTACAATCTATTATTAATTTATTTATTAATAATTAAAAGGAAAACTATTTTCTCATGAGAATTATCTTATTTAATAGAGATAATATTACAAACGGGATACACATGTAAGAGAAGAGAGAAAAAATAGAAGTGAGATCCACATCTATTTTGTACAGTGTTAATAAAATCGGATCGACCCGGCAGAGTCGACCCGGGAACCGGTCTTGTAACCGGTCCGGTTGAAGCAACGGACCGGCCATGTATCAGAACCAGTGCGACCCGCCTGATTTTCATGAAAATCGGTGACCTGATCAGTTAACCGGTGATCTAGCCCGGACCCAAAAAAAATCCAAATTAAAAAAAATCATAATGTTGAATATTTTTTTGCTTATTGACTTACATAAGCTATGTACCTACAACACTAATATTATCTCAATATGCAATATGTAGAAAATTTTGATTTGATTAATAGTTAGATATCTCATTTGCTGAATCTAAAGCCCCATATCACGATCATTATATTTTTGTTTGATTCTTTATTGGATAATAATATGTGATTTATTTATTTTTATATTAAAATATTTGAAATTTTTATCATATTTTTTAGATATTTGAGTATGTTTATAATTTTTTAGCATAAATTATAAAATTACATATAATTACCGTGTCATGCAGTTGAACCAGTGACTTACTGATTGAACCAGTAATCCAATAACCCAATACCTCAACCGGATAAATAATCGGGCCGATTTTAATAACATTTGATTTTGTAAGTGTAAAAATTTGACTTTTCTCATATAAAATGAGAGAAATGTAATCCTAATTAAATTCCTCTCATAAAAGTTAACTAACATATAAGAGGTTCAATTTCTGTGATATTAAATTGTAAAATTCGTAATCAATTGTATATTTGTATGTTCTCTTTAATTTTTAAAGCCAAAAGAAAGTGAATTTTTTTTTTATAAATCGGATGTACCTGTTTGGTACATTTTTTTCCCGAAAAAACGTAAAATTCGTTTTCATTTAAAATCATATTTTTATTCTATTTCTATCCCAATTTTTTTTGTTTTTTTGGGGACCGATACATGATGCATTGGTAGCATCAAAGCTTTGGTCAAAAGAAAGTGAAAATGAATCCTCTTATGTTAAAAAAATATATGATATAGTTATATAGAAGGATCGTAACCATACAAAAGTGAATCAACATTTATAATTTTATGATTGTTTATTTTAATATTTTTTTTCTCTTCTTTTATCATCACTTATTCACTTATTTGTGATTATAAATTTCTACATAATTATATTATATATTTTTTTATAGTAAGAGGATCCAGATCAAAGAAAGTAACTTAATACGTAACTTGTCAGAAATTATCAATGACGTTTTAAAAAAAATAAAAAAAATCTATCATAGACGAAAACGAATATTTGATGAACTAAAAGTCAATTACACCGGAATTTTAATCTATGGGTACCAATAGATATTGGTAATTGTCATTGTCTCCTAATTCTTCTTTCTTCCTTTATGTATTAAAAAATAAAAAAGAGTTCACGTATGTATTAATACTTTCCTTTAAAAGAAAAGAGTATCAAAATAAAGTTCTTAAAAAGTTTAAGGGAATAATATTTTTTATATCATAAGAAATAAAATTTATCCTCTACACTGCTACACCCACATGTGAAATTTATTTCCTACACATGTGAAATGAAATAATTTTTTTTTTATTTTTTTTACATGATCTTACATATTTTTATGTGTGTATGAGAGATAAAATTATCTCCTAAATAAGAGAAATATTAATCCTAGTTTAATTATAACATATATTCTGTACCAAAAAAATTATAACATATATAAATTTGCAAAAAATCATAAAATATAAATAATTTACTATTATATTATCAAAATAAAAATCTCACACACACTCAAATTGAGATTTATTACGCATCTATTTTTAATTTTTATAAATAGCAATGCGAAAAAATATTAATCAATTTTTTTAATGATATAATGAAATTTGAAATATTTATCAAGAAATTAACCATTATTAAAACCAATTTGCATATTAAGTATTTAAGGATAGAATATTATATTTATTTTATTTGAGGATAGAATATTGGATTCCAATTTCAATCATCGTTAGTAAAATATAGAGTAAATATTATTTTTCGTCCTCAATAAATTTCACGATACTCATTTTAGTCCCTAACAAATAAAAATGCTATTCGGGATCCCTAAGAAATTCAAAATGGAACCATATTAGTCCCTCAAAATGACTAAAATGGATCCATTTTGAATTTCTTAAAGATCACGAATAACCTTTTTATTTGCTAGAGACTAAAGTAGATATCATGAAATTTGCTGAAGACCAAAAATACTCAAAAATATATGATTGAGAATGAAATTGTAATTTAAGAGTATAAAGAGAAATAAATAAAATATGTATCATTTTAAAGTAGATTTCACTTTTTACGACATTGTTTTGGGAGGAAATCATAGTGTTTTTGTAATTTTAATTTATTTTAGGGTTATAATAGTCTTTATATTTATAATTTTTTAAGATTTCAATACCAAGACGATGTCATTTTGAGAATAAATACAGATAACTCATCTGCATTAATTGCGGAAATATTTTTCCCTTTAAAATATGAGAAAAATAAATCTTATGTTGTAGGATAATTCTAACCTCATGTCATGGATACATTAAGTGTGTGTCCCACCTATTTAAAAAAATAAAAAATAAAAAAATGAGTGGCATACCTTTTATAGTATGTGTAAGAAGGATTTGTTTTCTCATGCAACATGAGAAAAACAAACCCATAAAATATATAAAGTTATGTTATCTTAAGTGTGATAAAGTAAATAAATTATCGGAGGAAGAGAGTGAGGAAATTTTTTTTAAAAAATGAATATCATCTCTCTATGAGAGTGAAAAGACGTAAGATATGTCATTCTAATGACATACATTTTTCCTAAATAAAAATAGGGTGAACTATCTCTTTAATCAATGTAGATAAGTTATTTCCGGTGAGTCTAAAATGATATTGTTTTGAGACGGAAATCAATGTATTTTTATATTAATCTTTATTATTATAATTTTTTAATCTTATAACCAAACCGACTTTATTTTGAGCATATAAATTCATCTTTCATTTTGAATTCATTGGATATAAATTTATCTTAAGAAATACTTTTCCCATAAAAATATAAAAAATTAGACAAAATATTCGTTGTAATCGTAATCCAACGTTAGTAGTTGGAAGTAAATCGCAACGCAACCATTTATTATTATTTTTTTGATAATAACGCAACCATTTTTGAACCCTTCTTGAGTCTCTTCAACGCGTCACTGTATCTGTGTTTTACTTTCTCTCTCTCTCACACACTCTCTCACTTGTGTTTGTGTTTGAGTTCGCAATGAGCAGCATCTCATCTCTTACGCTTGATTCTCACACAATATGCAACACTCGACGCTCCTTCTCCTTCCGCCACCAACGTCCCACACGGAACGTCGTCGTATGCGCCGCTAAGCCTGTCGCTCCTCCTCCCACTAAGCTCAGCGCCGCCGACACTTCCGGCGGTCGAATTGGGTCGCTGAGTCAGGTTTCCGGCGTTCTGGGTTGCCAATGGGGCGATGAGGGTAAAGGGAAACTCGTCGACATCTTAGCCCAACACTTCGAAATCGTTGCTCGTTGTCAGGTACTACTACTGTTACCTTCAAGTTCCTTCCTTTTTACTCTTTTACTTCTTTTTCCTTCGCTGCAAATCGTGGGTAATCAATGAAATTAGTGTTTGACTATTTGGTGGTGGTGGTGGTGTTGTTGTGTTAGGGTTAATTGCAATGGTGTATTTTAATTTATTTATGCTCATTAATCCATTTGCTTACTAGCTAAGTATACACGTTCACATGTATGAATCTATGCCTTTATTTAATATTTTGGAATAATTAGGCTAAAATGGACATTCTGATTGATGCACTTGCTTACTTGGAAGATTGCCTTATGATTTATGATCTTTTGTTATAAGTGGTTTCACTTGGTGTTGGTTGATGATTTTTGATTTATTTATTATTTTGCACTGATAATTTGTGATAATTATATGTTATCAGGGTGGAGCTAATGCTGGGCATACTATTTATAATGCTGAAGGGAAGAAGTTTGCCCTTCATCTTGTTCCTTCTGGTATCCTCAATGAGGATACTCTTTGTGTAATTGGGAATGGAGTTGTGGTGCATCTGCCGGGGCTGTTTGAAGAAATTGATGGGCTCGAATCGAATGGGGTGTCTTGCAAGGGAAGGATATTGATATCTGATCGCGCTCATCTCTTGTTTGATTTCCACCAAGTGGTGGATGGGCTAAGAGAAGCTGAGCTTGCTAAATCTTTCATTGGAACGACCAAGAGAGGCATTGGACCGTGCTACTCCAGCAAGGTTAACCGGAATGGCATTAGAGTATGTGATTTGAAGCACATGGATACTTTTCCTCAGAAGCTTGATTTTTTGTTATCAGATGCAGCGTCGAGGTTCAAAGATTTTAACTATGGTCCTGACATGCTCAGGGAAGAAGTTGAAAAATACAAGAGATATGCTGAGAGGTTGGAACCCTTTGTTGCTGATACTGTGCATGTCATGAATGATGCTATATCACAAAAGAAGAAGATTTTGGTTGAAGGAGGACAAGCAGCCATGTTGGACATTGATTTTGGAACTTATCCCTTTGTTACTTCTTCTAGCCCATCAGCAGGTGGGATATGCACTGGACTTGGTATCGCTCCAAGAGTAGTTGGTGATTTAATAGGAGTGGTATGTCGATATTTATCTTTTCTTAATTGTTTGTTGGAGTTCTTGGTGATCTTTTCTTATTTTGTTTGAATTTCGTACCCAAGAAGAAGCCTAATAGCCTATGCTTCTTGTAAGTTACTGTGCCTTACTGCTTAGATCAAGAGCTTCAAGATTTTGCTGTTTTTGTGTATTCAACAAATATAATGTCAACAATTTAAGCATATTTAACACAGGCAAACTGGTTTATTAATTTTATTTTGACCGTGCAGGTGAAAGCATACACTACAAGAGTTGGTTCCGGTCCTTTTCCAACAGAAATTTTGGGCCCAGGAGGTGATCTCCTCAGATTTGCTGGGCAGGAGTTTGGAACAACTACAGGCCGTCCTCGACGGTGTGGTTGGCTGGATATAGTTGCATTAAGATACTCTTGTCAGATCAATGGTTTTTCTTCATTGAATCTCACCAAGCTGGATGTTTTATCTGATCTTGATGAAATACAGTTAGGTGTCTCTTATAAACATGCTGATGGTACCCCAGTCAAATCATTCCCTTCAGATCTCCGTCTTCTTGAGCAATTGAAGGTAAACTTTTCTATCATTTCCTTCCACTCCATTCCTCTAACTTGGCCAAAGTTCTGGATCACATAACCATGTGTTTTTTTTTATTATTATTAATCAAATTGTGAAGTAATGAGGTTATTTAAGAATGATAGATGTCCTTAAGGGGGCGTTTGGTAGCCGTTATTTTCTAGGATTCCCAAGAAACTGAATTTTTCTAAATTTTTAATTTTTGAATAGTATCGTAAATTGAATGTTTTCATCATATTTTTTGAAAATCAAGATTCCCGGATAATTTTTTTTTTCCCTCTACCAAAATTGCTTAGGAATTTGTATTGTATTTTCTTATGGTTAATTGTTTTTATGTTTTAGGTGGAATATGAAGTACTTCCTGGATGGAAGTCTGATATTTCTTCCATCAGAAACTACTCTGACCTTCCAAAAACTGCACGGCTATATGTGGAAAGGATAGAAGAACATGTTGGTGTCCCTATCAACTACATTGGTGTTGGGCCTGGACGTGATGCCCTCATATACAAATGAGTTCACATTTGAATTCCATGCTTCTATAGGCAAGTTGAAAGCTTTTTGCGGTACTAGTATTTGTTCCCTCTAACTTTGAGAGATTTGGGACGAAAACGCTTTTGAAGTGACTAGTGAGGATTACCTAGTTGATGTATTATGTTGTTATCCATCTTGTATGGGGTTTTGTTTGATACAGGCAGTTTTCACCTTTTCATCTCCTATGGTGATAACATGTGTCCTAAGCTGTTACTCTTGTCGCAGAAAATAATGTTGTACTTTAACGACTCAGAGGCTTCAGGCATCCGCTTTCAAATATCTCCGAATTGTGATCGTGAATCTTTTAAGGCTTGATTTTTTGTACATCCAGAAAGTTTCAAAATTCTCAGAATTCAACTCAATAGTTTTATTTTTCAATATGAAAATATGAATAATGCCTTAGACACTAAATTCTAATGTAATAATAGTTTTCTAAAATATGAAATCGAAATTTGTTCGGTCTTGTATCGAAGAATTCGTTTGGTTTGCTGCTTTGAGGTTGTCGGAGAGTCAAGGGCAGAAAGGTAAGGTTTGTGGTGGAGACCTTGGAAAATAGAGAAGGAAAAATACTTCAATACTCGAATTAATAATGAAATTGGGTATTTATGGTGGAGAACCTACAAAACATAGAAAAAAAATTAAAAATGCTCCAATGCTCAAATTAATAATAGAATTGGGTAGCTTTTGGTAAAGAAATTATAAAACGTATCTCATGTCAGCTCGAATCCGTGTAATTTTGTTATTTCGTTCTGTACTTATCCGATTGAGATGGGTTCTTTTTGTTTGGTTTAAGGAATAATTGGATATAATTGATGAGATTTGTAATTGTTATGTTACAAGGAAACTCACTGCATCATGCTATAGAAAGATAAAAAATCGGATAATGGGACCTACCGATATTGTCTCGAAAAATGGGATTCATTCCTATTGCATAACATTTAGTAATCCCATAATTGATAGGCGGAAATGTGAAGATCATTATTGCTTTCTGTACCGAAATTTGTGTTATTATTATTATTTTTTAAATAAGTGGTGGCCCACAACTTATTGTTTTTATAATATGAGAGATACAAAATGGTATTATAATTTAAGGAAGGATATTCTCACTATTAAAATTTTCTATTACTAATTTACTATTTATCTAATCACCATTGAATTAAAGAGAAAGAATGATAAAACAATTTTGAAAAAAGAGAAAATGTTGATCCAATGGTGATTAGATAGATAGTGAGTTGGTAATAAAAGATTTTGATAGTAAGAATATCCCCCCTCTTATCCTTCATCGAAACAAAGGGTATATTTTTTTGTAAGTGTATTTTGAGCTGTGACTATAGTTCACAATCAAATCGAAAATTTAATATAATAACTTTTAAATAAAAAATTTATTAAAGATAATATCTCAAAGAATAACATAATACTCAAATTATTTAAAACAACATAATAATTCTTAAATAATTTAATAATAGATCAGAGGAAGCGCAAAACAACATTATCATCAATCAACTAAACAATCCATCAATTCGTGGTCAGATATCAAACTAGGTGTACAAGAAAATTTTATTTATCTCCACATACTTAATGACGAGGATTGTCTCTAGATTTTTTTAAAAAAAAAGTTTTAAATGCATTAAAAAAATGGGAACGGATCCACCTACCACAAAAAAATATAACACTTTTACAACCAATTTAATCACCATTGATTTCCGTCAATCTAACGGTTTTATTGTGTCACACTTATTAATTAATTATTAATTTTTAATAAATTATAACTGTTAGATTGACAGAAATCAACGGTGATTAAATTGGTTGTAAGAGTGGTAAATTTTTTTTGTGGTAAGTATATCCTGCCTAAAAAAATATATAAACAAGAAAAAAACTTCAATTTAATATAAAAAATAATCAAAAGTAAACTAAGTTATTACAATAGAACGATTATTTGTTAAGAATAATAATAATAATTTCACAATTTGAGACCATGGTTATTTGTTAAGACTTTTATTCTTATAGCGATGCAAAATAATTTTACCCCATTTTTTATTATAATTTTGATATAAAATATAATTAATTATATCTAATAAACATTATGCTCATTCAAGAAAAATTCACATAACACAACATCATCCGGATAATTATATGCGAAGATAATACGTTTCACTTTCTAATTTTTAATTTTTTCACTCTGTCTTTAGACCCACCAATTACAATAACTTCCTTACACTTTCACACCATGGTGCACGAGCAAGTTATGGTTGTCTTCTTGTTTGCTATATTACTGTGTTTTATATTGTATGTCATTGAATGAGAGTTTGGATATATGACGGTTATGCAATGAAAGTGTGGTTTGTATTGTATCTAATTGAATGAGAGTCCGCATATGTTTGTGTCCGCACTTGCCCCATTTACACAAGTGTGGGTCCGCTGTGTCTCAGCCTAATATTTTAAACATTGAGTTTATTAATTTTTTTTACTTGTACAATATACACTTAATTAATTTTTAACCAAAATGAGACTATAACACTTAAACTCGAATTCTCTAAGTATCGGTTAGTTGCTTAACAAAGGCCTCGAAGTGATTTTTGATGCAGGCAAATGTTCCATAATTGAAAACAAAGAGGGTAAACTTGTAAATATATCCAAAATGATCGATGATAAAGTATTTCCTCTAACTATGCCACTTGAGCAACATGCACAAAACATTTCACTTTCACTGCAAAAATTTAGATACATGTCATGTTAGAAATTTATATCTGGCGAATATTAATTAATGTTTTTGTATTTTCTAAAATAATTAAGTTAATGAATATTCTAATTTAATATATTGTAATAAGCCTATAGTGATCATGTTGAGTTGGATTTTTGTTATCTTTTGGTATTAGGCATAGTTGGGCAGCACAATATAGGTATTAGTGTCTAATTGGGCTTCTGTGATGGGGGACCCATCAGACACACTGTTGATTGGTTTTGCTAGGTCCCTCTCTATATATTGGGGTTAAGCCCGTTGTGATGCTCCATCGCTAATGCTGCCATTTCCGGAATAGGTCATGGATAGGAACATCTGGCATGTAGTTCCCTTCTTTCTTCCACTTTTGTGATGATCCATTAAGGTACGCACAATTCCTGATTTCATATTGATATGTGGTGTTTTATAAGTCATATATGTATCGATCCTCTTGAATATTATTTTGAAAAAATTCTTACATGTCATGCATAATAAGAAGTTGAAGATTAAGAAGCAGCATGCTGAGAGTACCAGTTTTTGGACCTACCGTGCAGTTCCATTGCAAACATTCCTGTATCCTCTCCAATTTCAAAGGCTCAGGGAACTTTCTATAGAAATTGTATATGGTTTCCTCACCTTCCAAGTATGCCTGTTGAGATGTCCTCGTACCCCTCCCATAAATTCTTTCCCTTCTTTGTTATTTTTCTTTTTCCTTAGTAGATTATAAAAGCAGAACAGAAAAAAAAATAAATAAAAAAATTTGAGGTGGAGCACCTTGAGTATGCAAGTTATAAGTTATTATTTTTTTAAATTCAAATATGGAAACGTGCTAATCTCCTTCTCCAGCCGCCCTATATAATCAAAGCAGCAAACTAATTTAATAAAGTCAATATATTCACACTAAATAATGTAACCGAATACATTATATTCATAATAAAAGTGTTAGTTGAGCACGCTTACTCTGTCCTGGTTCATGCAGCAAGCTTGAATTTCATACTCTATTGACTGATATTATTCATATTAACTAAAAGATTTGAATATATAAGTATATTGTGTGCTAGGTTCCATCGATACCGATATGGGACATTATCAAATCCAAAGAGAACGGAGAGAACTGAAGGATTAAACTGAATATTCATTGATTGAGAAAAGAATTATGAAAAGCTTAACTAAAGAACTAACCTCTACTGCTCTTATATGCATGAGCTACAACCTAAAGACGCGAGAAAACTTAAACTGACTATTAACAGAAACTACTAACAGAAACTGTTATAATAACAAACTAGTAACAGAAAGTAAAACGGAATAAATAATCCCATAGCTCCATCAGGGAATGATCATCAGAGTGGATCATAGAGAAAAGGAGCTAGCAGCAAACTGTAATACCCCCCCTCAAGTTGGGAGGTAGATATTTCGAAGGCCCAACTTGTTGATCAGATACTTGAATGGACCAGCAGATAAGTTTTTTAGTAAAAGGATCTGCTAACTGAGATTCTGATGCTATCGGTAAGAGGTGAATTAAACCATCATTGATCTTCTCACGAATCAAGTGACAGTCTATCTCTATATGTTTTGACCCGTCATGAAAACTTGGATTGTGAGCCAAATAAATGGCTGAACGATTATCACAATAAACCGGTATTGCCTTGGATAATTTCACGTTTAAGTCATCAAGCAGAAACTTGGTCCATTGTAACTCACAAGCAATTGCGGCTAAGGCTCTATATTCAGCCTCGGAAGAGGACCGGGATACAGTACCTTGTTTCTTCGATCTCCAAGTAACCAAATTCGTTCCTAAAAAGACACAGAATCCGGTGATTGAGCGCCTGCTATCCGGACATGTTGCCCAATCCGAGTCTGCAAATCCACTGGGCTCTAAGCTGTTCTTGGCTGAATAGAACAATCCATTTCCAGGTGCTCCTTTCAAATAACGCAGGACATGTAATGCTGCATTCAAGTGCAAATCAGTGGGGTTGGACACATACTGACTTAGCTGCTGAACAGCATGACAGATGTCAGGACGTGTTGTTGTCAGATATAACAACCTACCCACGAGTCTCCGATAGCTTGCTTGATCTTCAAGAGGTTTTCCCTTATCACGCTCCAATCTAGAACCTGGTTCCATGGGAGTGGAGCAGGGTTTAGCTCCTATTATCCCACCATCAGCTATAAGTTCCAATGCATACTTACGCTGGTTTATTAACAGCCCATCCTTCGAACGTTGTATCTCAAGACCCAAGAAATAATGTAGATTTCCGAGGTCTTTAATTCTGAATTCAGCATCAAGAAATCTTTTTACTGAATTAATTTCTGACTTGTCATTTCCTGCCAGCACAATGTCGTCTACGTATATTAGCAAAGCTGTAAAGGATTCTCCTCGTGATTTAATCATCAAGGAGTGGTCAGCCTATGACTGCTTGAAGCCAATAGAGGTCAATGATGTACTGAGGCGTGAGAACCATTGCCGACTTGCTTGTTTTAATCCATACAAGGATTTTTGTAACCTGCATACTTGATTAGGATGGGGAGGTGTGACACCAGGAGGAGGCAACATATAGACTTCCTCATTAAGGTCTCTGTAACAGCCCGTGTTAACCCGGATTGTTAACACACTATCGTATTAAGCCACGCTTAATTAAAATGCGGAATAACTTTTTCTTTAATTCAATTATGACGTCATTAACTTAACCCACTTGATTACTTAATCATTTTCATAAAAATACTGCCTGTATGTAAATTGCAAGACAACTAACTGAATACCTCGTACATAAATATAATGTGTGTATCTAGAACCGCAGGACTACACATGCAGCCTGGGTCAAAATCCTGATACATTAATTACAACATTAAAATGAAAGGACAATAACACAATCCTGTGGCATGGACAAACCCCATGCTCACCAAATAAGGCAACAATGCCCAATAACAGTCATAACATAAGCTCAGCAGAAAACATAAACAACAGTCGGAAAACATAGCAGTAAATCCAGCACATCATCAATCAGCTCAGCTCTGGCCTCCTGCCACCTGAGCCCTCAACATTACCTGATCCTGAAATAAGCGTCCCCAAACGTGGGGTGAGATCTCTAACAAGAAATCTCAGTAAGACAAGGGGTCCTCAAGGAGTCTCCACCCCAAGCTCACTTACATGTGTAATATAAGTTCTAAAAACAGTATTTACAATATAAGTTCCAAATCATGCGATGCAGCAATTAATCATGTCATGTGTGCTTTCAAATCTACTGGCCAGAGAAATGTAGGAATACGTCTATGCCTACATGAGTACATGGATACTACCTGCACCTCACCCACATGCTTCTCCATCTTGTATGTACTACATACTCAGGATTGCCGTCTAGGTGGACACCACATGCATATCATAATAGCTCATTACATATAAACAGCTCAACAGCATTTCCAAAATAATCAAAGCATGTAACACAGCATGCATAAACCCATCCCCATGGGACATGGTGGAACATCAAAATGGCTAAACCGAGGACACGAAAGCTTACCTTGCAAGCTAGCTATCCAAGCCAAGAGTCCAACCACACACTAGTCCTCAAACAGCAGTATCACAATCTGATATGGACCATATATCAAGTCAATATTAATGCACAACATGCATACAACTTAAAGACTACGCCTTTCCTTTACGTTTTACGTCTTAAGGCTTCCAACAAAGCCATAAGCCCTTAATCATATGATTCTGACTTAGTCCATTTATTACAGAAGTTAAACTTCCTTAAACTAGGGTCCACACGCACCCCATAGCTTACTGTACATACAGTGAAGCTACTGTCTGCGCAGAACCCAGGATATCCGGATATCAGAAGGGGCATATCCGGATATGTCATATCCGGATATCACACTGGACATATCCGGATATGTCATATCCGGATACCCAGATCCCATATCCGGATATCAATATCCGGATACCATATCCGGATACTGATATCCGGATATCTGTTCGACAAATATCCAGATATCTCACGACAGAATGCAGTTTCTGCATTTCGTGAGTATCCATCCCAAAGATTCAACTTTTAACACATGTACACGTTAAAGCATGCATCTTTAAGCATATACAAGTTCATTTAGGTGTTGGTTACTTCATTTTAACTTTTTACATGGCAAGACACCAACTTTAAGCAAAATAAACTCATGATCATGGTGAGGTAACTTACCAAAGTTCAAAACAGAGGCAAGTTGTGCTCTTGGAGCCCTCTCAAGACACTTCAAACTCAGCCTAAGTATGAGCACGAAAATGGCACTTCAAGGTGGGTTCTTGCACCACAAGAAGGCACTTTGAAGCTTACAATGACTACCACAAAGTAGCCATCACTAAAACTTCAAACTCATGCTCACTAACTACACACACAGGGGCTGGAAACTCAGGATTTCACACTCACACTCCCTCACCTTGCATGCTCTCAAGTGTTAAGGAGAGGAGAAGTGAAGGAAGAAGGCCAAAGGTTCAAGAAATGATGAAGGGGAGTGAAGGAGGCAATGGAACAGTGCCAAGCACTCAGAAGAAGCAGCCCCTCACGTTCTGAAATAAGGTCTCCTAGGGTTGTGTGCTAATGTGTCTATTTATAGGCACATGGCCACTAACCGCGCAGTATTAGCCTTAATCGCAAAGTAAAAGATATTGATCCCAAACTTCGGATTCTAGACCTACGCATTTTTCTAAGATTTGTCATATTTTTATTTTATTTTTCGGAGCACCTTTCTGGTACGCGCTTTTCCATAGCCAGTATCAGTTCTGGCATCAGATTACGTCATTTTGACTTGAAACTTGTTTTACAAGTCCTACATAATATTCTAGTAATTATCATGCATTCATTATAATTTTCCGGGATACTTTTCCGGTACGCATTTATACCGAGTAGCAGAACCGGTATCTGCGCTTTTCTTCCGAAAAGCGACTTTCAGCATTTTTACTTACTCAATATAATTATCTAAGCCCATTAATAATTATTAAGGTCAATTATGGAATTATTTCCTAATTATCATAATTAGTTTACTAATTACCTTAATTAGCGGTGCGGGTTCTTACATTCACCCCACCTTTTTAAGGATTTTGTCCTCAAAATCAGAAACATACCTGTCTCGAAAGTCGGGATACTGTCGGAGAAGCTCATCCTCTCGCTCCCAGGTACACTCCTCAGGAGTTCTTCCTGACCATTGCACTTTGACCATCGGAATGATCTTGCTCCTCAGCTGTTTCTCGCCTCGATCGAGAATCTTGAGTGGTCCGACGGGAGTCTTTAGGTTCTCCCGAACCTCCACATCATCCGGCTGCACCACGTGCGAAGGGTCTGCTATGTATTTTCGAAGCTGAGACACGTGAAACACGTCGTGGATGTTGGCGAGGTTCGGAGGTAAGGCGAGTCGATAGGCAACTGGTCCTACTCTACCAAGGATCTGGTAGGGCCCTATGAATCGCGGGCTCAACTTCCTCACGCCGAGTGCCCGTCCAACACCGGTGACAGGTGAAAGTTTCACAAACACGTGCTCACCCTCACTGAACTCCAGTGGTCGATGCTTGACATCGTAGTAGCTTTTCTGACGATTCTGCGCCTGCTTCAACTTTTCCCTGATCATCTGGATCTGAAGGGTAGTATCTTGGACAAAGTCCAAGCCGAATAGCTCTTTATCTCCAACCTCAGACCAGCAAGTAGGAGTCCGACACCTCCTACCATACAGCGCCTCGTAGGGTGCCATGCCCAGACTAGCATGAAAACTGTTGTTGTAAGAAAATTCAACCAACGGAAGGTACCTATCCCATGCAGAACCCTGCTCCAACGTGCAAGCTCTCAACATGTCCTCCAATGTCTGGATGGTCCGCTCAGTCTGTCCGTCAGTCTGAGGGTGATAGGCGGTACTCAATCTCAACTGCGTACCAAAAGCCTCCTGCAGCGCCTCCCAGAACCGAGATGTGAACTTCGGGTCCCTATCACTGATGATGCTCTCGGGCACCCCGTGAAGCCTCACAATCTCGCGGACGTATAGCTTGGCCAACTGCTCTGTAGTGAAGCTCACCTTCACTGGAAGAAAATGGGCAGACTTGGTCAATCTGTCCACAATGACCCAAATAGAGTCACAACCAGCCTGAGTTTTAGGCAATCCCACCACGAAGTCCATGGAAATACTTTCCCACTTCCACTGTGGAATCTCCAGAGGTTGAAGTTTACCAGACGGTTTCTGGTGCTCGATCTTCACCTTCTGACAAATCAGACACTTGGACACGTAGACCGCTATGTCCTTCTTCATGCCCGGCCACCAAAAATTCCTTTTTAAGTCCTGATACATTTTTGTAGCACCAGGGTGGATAGTGAACCGGCCCTTATGAGCCTCTGCCATAACCTCTTCGGTCAAAGGCCCTCGAGGAATGACAATCCTCTTCTGGAACAGCAATAAACCATCATCATTCCAAGACACACCGTCCTGGTTCTTCACGTAATCAAGGCATTCTCTTTGCACTTGTGCCTCTTTGATCTTTTCCATCAGCTCATTGATCACCTCTGCTGTCTCCATCTCAAGCAGTGCACCCCCAAACAAGGAGTTCACTCTCAAGTCTCTGAACTTCTCGATCATCTCGTAGTCGTTCATCATTAAACTGGATAAGCTCACGGATTTCCGACTCAAAGCATCGGCTACCACATTGGCCTTGCCAGGGTGATACCTCAACTCAAAGTCGTAGTCCTTCAAGAACTCCATCCATCTACGCTGTCTCATGTTCAACTCCTTCTGGTCAAACAGGTACTTCAGGCTCTTGTGATCACTGAATACAGCAAACTTCATGCCAAACAGGTAATGCCTCCAAATCTTGAAAGCAAAAACAATGGCTGCCAACTCCAAATCGTGAGTCGGGTAGTTCTCCTCATGAGGTTTCAACTGTCTTGAAGCGTAAGCAACCGCTTTACCTTTCTGCATCAGCACATAGCCAAGTCCTTTACCAGAGGCATCGCAGTATAACTCGAATTGCTCCGCAGGATCAGGAAGGACTAACACTGGAGCAGTAGTCAGTCTCTCCTTCAGCTCCTGGAAACACTCCTCACACTCATGTGTCCACACGAATGGAGTCTCCTTTCGGGTAAGGCGAGTCATCGGTAGCACCATCTTGGAGAATCCCTCGATGAATCTCCGATAGTAACCTGCTAAACCCAAGAAGCTTCTCACTTCTGTAACCGTCTTGGGCCTCTCCCAGTCCATCACGGCCTCAATCTTGTTAGGATCAACTGCAACTCCATTAGCAGAAATTACATGACCCAGAAATTTAACCGCCTTGAGCCAAAACTCACATTTTGACGGCTTAGCATATAGCTTTTTCTCTTTTAGCACTTGTAACACAATCTTCAAGTGCTCGGTATGCTCCTCCTCCGTCTTGGAGTAGATCAAGATGTCGTCAATGAAGACGATCACAAACTGATCCAGGTACGGCTGGAAGATTCTGTTCATGTAATCCATGAACACTGCAGGTGCATTGGTGAGTCCAAACGGGATCACCAAGTACTCGTAGTGCCCGTACCTCGAGCGAAATGCTGTCTTTGGGACATCCTCCGGCTTTACCCGTATCTGATGATAACCGGACCGGAGATCAATCTTGGAATACACACAAGCACCCCTGAGCTGATCCAGCAAATCATCAATGCGTGGAAGAGGATACTTGTTCTTGATTGTCACCTTGTTCAACTGTCTGTAGTCGGTGCACAACCGCATGGTCCCATCTTTCTTTTTCACAAATATGACCGGTGCTCCCCAGGGAGACACACTCGGCCGAATAAAATCTTTTGCTGAAAGCTCCTCGATATGCTTCTTCAGCTCCGCCAACTCTGGTGGCGACATCCGGTATGGAGCCAACGATATAGGCCCCACACCAGGCAATAAGTCAATGGAGAACTCTATCTCCCTCTGTGGTGGAAACTCAGGAATCTCCTCAGGAAACACCTCGAGGAATTCCCTCACCACAGGAATGCCAGTGAGATCCTCCTGTGTCCCACTCACCAAACCTCCCAACATGACATAGCCAAATGCCCCTGCTCTCAAGGCCCTCCTCGCCTGCAGGACTGAAATGAACGGTGAGGAACTGGCTGTGGACCCACCCGGAGACATCACCACTTCCTTGGCACAGCAATCAATCATTGCACAATTTCTGGACAACCAATCCATGCCCAAAATAATCTGAAGGTTGGCCATCGGTAATCCTATCAGATCTACCGAGAAGTCACGGCCATCCCACTGAAACGCTACATCGCGATGAACAGTGGAGGTCACACATTTTTCTCCGGTGGCGGTGGTCACCCGCATCGGTGGAGAAAGCACATCACTGGGCAACTCAAGCCCCACAGCAATAGGGGTAGCAACAAAAGAGTGCGTTGCCCCGGAATCAAACAATACATCAATAGCTGATCCACCAATTGTAACAGTACCTCTGACCAGGTTCGGAGCTCTGTCCGACTGCTGACGATCAAGTGTGTAGACTCGTCCGGTGGTAGGTGGCACGGCTGGTGCCCCAGTAGGAACCATCTGCAATGGCACAGCCTGCACTGCAGAAACTCTCGCCGTTGGACAATCTCTGGAATAGTGGCCCTCCTTGCCACACTGGAAGCATATCAGCTGCCCGGTAGAACACGGCCCAAAATGTGACTTCCCGCATCCCGAACATCTGGGAGCAGGAGGTCTAGCGGCATTCCCCGGAGTAGCAGTCTTTCTAAACTGATTTGGCGCTTGCTTAGCCGCCATCTGCTTGCCCTTGCCCTTGTTCGCAAAATTTTTACTCTTCCAGGGAGTGGAACCGCCGGTACCCTGTGGTACCTCCATCTTGGCCTTCTTGGCCTTACTCGTGCTGTAGAAGTCCTCAATATCACGACACTGCTGAACCAGTGTCCCAAAATCTCTGGATGCAGACCCAGCTAAGTAACCAGCAATATCCTCATTAAGTCCCCTGCGGAACTTAGCAGCCAAGAATGTAGGAGTAGGCCTCGCCATCCTGAAGTGTGAAAACTTCACCAGCTCATTAAACTTGGCCAGGTACTCGTCAACGGACAACGAGCCCTGTACCAACCGGTCAAACTCCCCCTGCTTCCTCTCCTGTGAGTCGTAAGGGAAGTACTGACCCAGGAAGCTCTCCTCGAAGAATGGCCACGTCATCACATGACCCTGCATCTCGTAGACCTGAGATAGGTTGGTCCACCACTCATGGGCCTCGCCCTCCAGCATATACGTGGCGAACAGCAGCTTCTGCGGATCGGTACACTGCATGATCCGGAAAATCTTGTCCAGCGCCTGTAGCCATCTGGCAGCAGCAATGGGATCATAAGATCCGTCGAATGAAGGTGGCTTATGCTTTCGGAAAGCATTCAGCCGGCGATCGATCTCGTCACGATCCTCAGCAAGTACGGGGATAGTCTGCATAGCCCCCGTCAAATGACTACCCTCACCCATCTGGCTCTGGGTGTCTTCCTGTTGACTAGGCGTATAACACCTCAAGTATTTAAATGTTTATTTTAATGTCATATTGTGAAATGGAAGTTGATGGATTAGTGAAAATCCAAGGATTATGGCCAAAAAGGGCAAGAAGGGCAAAATTGTAATTTGCCAACCGTGTGTTAGGAGGCTTAAATATTGAGTTAGAGATTTCAAATGACAAAAGTAAGGTTGGAAATGGAATCAGGGCGAAAAATTGAGTAAATAGGCAAATTTGGGAAAAATCGATGAATAGTGATTTTTAAGTGTTAAAATACTGAGTTGTGAGTGTACCGATAGGTGTGAAATTTTTATCATTATTTTGGAGAAAGAAAAATATGTCATGGACTGGAAAAATATTTAGATTAAGGATTTGTGATCGGAAATTTTATCGGAGTTAAAGTTAGATCGCGTGTGGGACCCGTGTGACCGAAGTCACTTGGCCCCACCTCCTTTTCTTTCCTCCTTCCTTCTCTTTTTCTTTGTCTTGCGCGCTCACTGTGAGAGGAGAAGCCATTTCCACCATTTTCTTCATCTTTTCACCATTTCTTCGTTTCTCCACCGAATCGCTTGATTTTGGTGTTGAAATCTATCGTAAACAACCTTCCAAAGCCATTGGTAGCATCTAGAAGCCTTGAATCCATCTCTTTGGCCGCGTTTTGAGCAAGAACAGATCCGACCCATTGAAGATTTTTGAGATTTCTTGGAGTTTTGAGTTTCAAATGGTTTAGTGAAGCCTTGGTAGTGATCATACTACTCATTGTAAGTATATTTGTGGTCTTTTGATAGTTGATTTCTTAGATCTATGAATATGTGTTCAAACCTTTGATTTTAGATGTGTGATGATAGAGAGCTCAAATGCAAAAATGCTATTAGATGAAAAGGCCTTAGAATCATGTTTGTAAGCTAGAAATGCTATGTTAAATTTTGGTGAAAAATCTAGGTTTTTAACTTAGAGAATTTTGAGGAATTTTGATGAAAAATGAGTTGTTGTGTAATTGGGAATTGATGATTGTTGTAGGGTGCCTCACACGGTTGGAATTGTGAAAAGTTGATTTGGAGCATACGTTTGGAACGGTGTTGCTCGTGTTAAGGTAAACTCTTGGAACTTGGGTTTAATCCCTAGTGAGCTCCACCACACCTAGAGGAAGGTTGTGGTTGGATTATGTAGGGATGACATGATGTGTTTGTGTGCTTGTATGCATATTGCTTGTATTGTGTGAAAATTGTGTGGTCACTGATCAGTTGACAAGTGGAGTTTGGTCATCCGCTGGATTCATCCTTGTGAGAATGCCAGTCGGGTATTGCCGTGGAGTCGACTCTGGGAGCGGCGCCAGGATGATCCAAACGTGGGACGTCCGCCGGATAGGGCTCATGAGGAGTTCCGGTTGGGTATTGCCATGGAGTCTTCTCAACCATGGGAGAGGCGCCAGGACGGTCTCGGGAGTTATATGATGGAGTCCTTGAACACGAATCCATGAGTGGATGTTCTTGGGTGTCTCCAGGAGGATGGTGATATTGTTTTACTTGCATGCCATATTATGTCATTTTGATACATTTTAGTGAGCCATGGAGTGGAGAGAGCCTCTAGCTCCATTGGTTTACTGAGATATATCCGTATATCTCACCCCGTGTTTGGGGGACCACATTTCAGGTCACTATGAGCCGGGAGGAGCTTCAGGCAAGAAGCCCGTGTAGTGGACGTTGGATGGGCATGCGGTGCATTGGATTGCATGGCTTTTTGGAGGAGTTTATGGAGTGCACATAGCATACCATTAGTATTTTGAGACTTAGGTCATGAACATATTGCATGATGTCATTTTCCATGCTTTTGTTAGTGTTCATGGTCATATGCTAAGTCTTGTTATGTTTTATTATTCATGGCTTGGATAACTGTATATTTTGAGTGAGCATGGGACTTGTCCATTGCCACATTCATAGCCTTGAAGTCTTGATGAGTATTGTTGTAAAAATGGTCCATATATGCATGTAAATGGCCATTATTTTGAGAATGTTGTAAATGATGTTTAACTTAAGGAAAATGCATGATGGAAGGGCCTAGAGCCTACATTAGGACATGATTATGTGTTATGTGGAGTGCCATGGGGTTAGGGATGGATTACACACCCTTTTTGGGGCTCAAAACTGCTGTAATCTGTCATTTTGCTGCATAGTAATCGATTACCCAAGCATGGTAATCGATTACCATGCAACAGGGGACGAAAAATCAGCTACTGTCTGCACTGGTAATCGATTACTGGCCTTTGGTAATCGATTACCATGTGAGGTAATCGATTACCAAGAGTTGGTAATCGATTACCAGAACAGAGGATTGAGAAAATTGGCTACTGCCTCATTTTTGACAGGTGGTAATCGATTACCACCCTCTGGTAATCGATTACCACAGTGTAATTTTTGAAAATTCAGGTTTTTCTAGACTAAAAGAAAGGGGTATAACTTGATGGGTAGAACTCCAAATGATACGTGGTTTGAGCCACGCGTAGACAACGTAAAGGACTATAACTTGGTAAAAGATGAGAGTAAGATGGTGAGTTAAACGAATTGAATAAAAAGAATGATTAGTGATGTTAGCAAGAATGTATGCTTCCGCAAATTGCTTTTACAATTATAGTGTTGTTTTAATTGATTACGGAAAAAGTGTTTACGTAAAGGAAAAGGGATATGTTAAAAGAAAAATTTGCCCGTAATTTAATTAATCTAATCACTGTGATTGTAACTGCGCTTAATATCATAATCAATGTTAACAACACCGGTGTACAACGGGCTGTTACATTTTATGGTATCAGAGCAGTTTTGTTTAGGGAACTCTGATTGTTGTGTATGTTGTATCTTGTGTGCCATAGCTATCTGTGAACTGTTTATGATTAATGTATATGTGATTCCTCAGTGTGGGTCTGATCAACTCATTCCTTTGTGTTACATGTACAGATATCATGAGTAGGGCACGAGGTCGCCGTGGGGCACGTGGTGCAGGTCCTTTGCCACCGGATCCGGTCACTGCAGCACTGAATGCTCTGCAGGCGGAAACGGCTGCAAATAGGAATATGACGGAGAACCTGATGAAAGCTAATCAGGATATGATGCAGGCCTTTATGGCTGAGATGAGGGCGGATAGAGGTCGTCCTAGGAGGGAGAATACACCTCCACATACGGCTACGGTGACTCCTACACCGACGCCATCTGTTACTCCTCAACAGGGGGAGAGTGGGGCTAGTCACCAAACTGGTGAGGCTAGTCATCATACTACTACTGACCCTAGTTATATTCCCGATCCGTCATCTGTTGCCCAATCTACTGGGGCTGCTGGGCAGGTGCTTGATAATGCTGATGATGAGCGTAGGCTCATATCTTTTAGGAAACATAAGCCACCCGCATTTCTGGGGTCAAGGGACCCAAAGGAGGTTACTGTTTGGTTGAGGGGTATGGATAAGATATTCCAGGTGATGAGGTGCCAAGATCCACAAAAGTTATTGTATTCGGTCTATATGCTGGAGGGTGATGCCCAGGAGTGGTGGGACAATGTGTCTCGCCCATTTATTATTCAGGGTGAGGTTCTGACTTGGACTTTGTTTGAAGGATTATTTCATGAAGAATATTTTCCCCGTGATGTTCGGGAGGCAAAGCAAGGTGAATTTGATAATCTGGTACAGGGAGTTATGACTGTGGACGCCTATGTGGCGAAATTTAATGAGCTTGTGAAGTTTGCTAATTATGGAGGTACTCTACCTACTCCGGAATTCTTGTCAGCTAAATTTCAAAGAGGGCTGAGTGAGAAGATTGCTAAGAGGATGTCAAATACTGCGGTGAGAAACTTTGCTGACTTGGTGACCCAATGCAAGAGGGTCGAGACTGTTTATGGAAGATATCCGAAATCTGATTCGACAAAGGAGCAAGATGTTAAGAGGACACCTGGTCCTTCTGGTAATACTAACAGGGGAGGTTTCAATAATAATAATAGAGGTAGGGGGTTGCATGTGAGGCAGCCTCCTGGTCAGTTCAAGAGGGGTGAAAATACTGGTGGTGGTGGTGCTTCGAACAGATATTTTACCCCACAATGTGGGAAGTGTGGGAAATACCACAGAGGTGTATGTGGTGCTGGTACGTCGAACTGTTTTAGATGTGGTCAGAGTGGCCACTTTGCTAGAAATTGTACATCTTCTTCGGGGCAGGCTGCGAATCTGCAGGCCTTGCCGCCAGCTACTACTACTGCTGCTCCTATTGCTGTTGTTCCTACGGTGGGACGAGTTTATACTACTAATGCGCAACGTACTGAAAAGGCCCCGAACTTGGTTAAAGGTATAATTTTTCTATCTAATGTTGATTTGTCTGTATTGTTTGATTCGGGAGCAACACATTCATTTGTGGCGGACTATGTGGCTAAGGCGTTGGACTTAAAGGTAACACGGATGGTTCCTCCGATGCGTATTACTACTGCTACAGGAGAGGTTAGTGAATCGTCTTGAATTTGTGAAGATGTAAAGTTCACTTATTTAGGCAGGGGTTACACCATTGATTTAATTATCTTACCCCTGGCCTCTGTCAATTTGATTTTGGGGATGGATTGGTTGTCTCGGAACTGCGCAATGATTGATTGCTGCGGGAAGAGGTTGTTGCTATCTCACGAGAGGCCGTCTGTTTGTCCGTCTTTATATTTGTCTGTCAGTCAAACTGTGAAAGCCTTGAAGGCTGGAGATTTGGGTTATGTCTTGTTAGGCGGATTGGTGGGTGATAAAAAGGAGGAGATTTCTGCTATACCAGTTGTTAATGAGTTTGAAGATGTATTTCCGGATGAGATACCGGAATTCCCGCCAGAGAGAGAGATTGAATTCTCGATTGATTTATTGCCTGGTGTGGGGCCGATCTCCTTGGCTCCATATCGGATGTCGCCACTTGAGTTGGCTGAATTGAAGAAACATATTGAAGAACTGTCTGCGAAGAATTTTATTAGGCCGAGTGTGTCTCCGTGGGGAGCACCGGTGATATTTGTAAAGAAAAAGGATGGTAGCATGAGACTGTGCACTGACTACCGACAGCTGAATAAAGTGACTATTAAGAACCGGTACCCATTACCGCGTATTGATGATTTATTAGATCAGTTGAGGGGTGCCTGTGTATTTTCAAAGATTGATCTCCGGTCCGGATATCACCAGATTCAGATTAAACCGGAGGATGTACCTAAAACAGCTTTCCGATCCAGATATGGACATTTTGAGTATCAAGTGATTCCTTTTGGGCTTACCAATGCCCCGGCGGTGTTCATGGATTATATGAACCGCATTTTCAAACCGTTTTTGGACCAGTTTGTAATTGTTTTTATTGATGACATTTTGATCTACTCTAAGAGTAAAGAGGAGCACGTCGACCATTTGAGGACTGTGTTGCAGGTGTTGAAAGACAAGAAACTGTATGCTAAACCGTCTAAGTGTGAATTCTGGTTATCTGAGGTGCAATTTTTGGGTCACGTTATTTCTGCAAGTGGTGTTGCAGTGGATCCAAGCAAGATTGAAGCGGTGAGTGACTGGGAACGACCTAAGACTGTGACTGAAATTAGAAGTTTTCTGGGGCTTGCTGGCTATTATCGCCGATTTATACAGGGATTTTCTGCAATGGTTCTGCCGTTGACTCGATTGACACGAAAGGATACTCCTTTTGTGTGGACCCAGGAATGTGAGGACTGTTTTCTGCTACTGAAAGAGAAATTGACTACTGCTCCGGTGTTGACTCTACCTGATCCGGAGGGTGAGTTTGTATTATATTGTGATGCTTCTAAGAAAGGTTTAGGGAGCGTACTGATGCAGGAAGGAAAAGTGATTGCATATGCGTCTAGGCAGTTGAGGCCACATGAAGAAAATTATCCGACGCATGACTTAGAATTGGCTGCTATTGTTTTTGCCTTGAAAATTTGGAGGCATTTTCTGTATGGAATGAAGTTTGCTGTGTTCAGCGACCATAAAAGTTTGAAATATTTATTTGATCAGAAGGAGCTGAATATGAGGCAGCGTAGATGGGTTGAATTCTTGAAAGATTATGATTTTGAGTTGAAATACCACCCGGGAAAGGCCAATGTTGTGGCAGATGCATTGAGTAGGAAGTCTGTTAACTTATCTCATATGATGATGTGGGACAATGAAGTGATTGAGCAATTCCGTGATATGAAAATAACGGATTTCTTTGCAGGAAGAATGTGTGATATGGAATTGACTCGAATTGAGAACGAGCTGCACGAGAAGATTAAAGAGACTCAGATTCGCAATGAGAGTATAAAGTATTTGAAAGGCCAGAGTGGCATATCTGTGAGTGAACAAGGACTACTATTATATCAGGGCAGGATTGTTGTGCCCAAGGAACTTGCAGAGGAAGTTATGACTGAGGCCCATAAGGGTCAATATGCTATCCACCCAGGTGCCACAAAAATGTATCAAGATTTGAAAGTTAAGTTCTGGTGGCCTGGTATGAAAAGGGATGTTGCCGAGTACGTGTCTAAGTGCTTGGTTTGTCAGAAAGTGAAAATAGAGCATCAGAAACCTGCTGGATTACTTCAGCCGTTAGATATACCTGAATGGAAATGGGAGAGTATTTCAATGGATTTTGTTGTTGGACTACCGAGAACTCAAGCTGGTTATGATTCAATTTGGGTTATTGTGGACCGACTTACGAAGTCTGCACATTTTCTACCAGTACGAGTAGACTACACCACAGAGAAGTTGGCTACACTTTATGTAAAGGAGATTGTTAGGCTCCATGGGATACCGATTAGCATTATGAGTGATCGGGACCCGAAGTTTACTTCACGATTTTGGGGAGCTTTGCAGCAGGCTTTTGGCACTCAACTCCGGCTGAGCACTGCTTATCACCCGCAGACTGATGGTCAGACTGAGAGGACCATACAGACACTTGAGGATATGCTGAGAGCATGCACACTGGAACAGGGTAATGCTTGGGATAAGTACTTACCACTGGTGGAATTTTCTTATAATAACAGTTTTCATTCCAGTCTGGGTATGGCACCATATGAGGTTTTGTATGGCAGGAGGTGTCGTACGCCCACTTGTTGGACTGAGGTAGGCGATAAGGAAAGATTTGGTCCGGATTTTGTGCAGGAAACAACCGTGCAAATTGAAATGATCAGAGAAAAATTGAAACAGGCACAGAATCGGCAGAAGAGCTACTATGACAATAAGCATAGGCCGCTGGAATTTGAGGAAGGTGACCATGTATTTGTACGTTTGTCGCCGGTCACAGGTGTTGGCCGTGCGCTGGGTGTGAGGAAGCTGAGTCCACGGTTTATTGGACCATATCAGATTATAAAAAGAGTAGGATTGGTGGCCTATCAGCTTGCCTTACCCCCGCAGTTATCTAATTTACATGATGTTTTTCATGTGTCGCAGTTGCGACGTTATGTTCCGGATGAATCACATGTGGTGATGCCGGATAATATTGAAATCAGGGAGAACTTGAAGACTCCCGTTGGTCCTATTGCAGTTTTGGATCGCAGTGAAAAGCGATTGAGAAGTAAAGTGATTCCCATGCTGAAGATTCAGTGGGAAGGCCGCACACCTGAGGAGGCTACTTGGGAGCGGGAGGACGAGATTCTCCGGCTGTATCCTGAGTTAGTGAGCAGGTATGATTTAATTTTGCGGACAAAATTTCAAAAAGGTGGGGTGAATATAACACCTCAAGTATTTAAATGTTTATTTTAATGTCATATTGTGAAATGGAAGTTGATGGATTAGTGAAAATCCAAGGATTATGGCCAAAAAGGGCAAGAAGGGCAAAATTGTAATTTGCCAACCGTGTGTTAGGAGGCTTAAATATTGAGTTAGAGATTTCAAATGACAAAAGTAAGGTTGGAAATGGAATCAGGGCGAAAAATTGAGTAAATAGGCAAATTTGGGAAAAATCGATGAATAGTGATTTTTAAGTGTTAAAATACTGAGTTGTGAGTGTACCGATAGGTGTGAAATTTTTATCATTATTTTGGAGAAAGAAAAATATGTCATGGACTGGAAAAATATTTAGATTAAGGATTTGTGATCGGAAATTTTATCGGAGTTAAAGTTAGATCGCGTGTGGGACCCGTGTGACCGAAGTCACTTGGCCCCACCTCCTTTTCTTTCCTCCTTCCTTCTCTTTTTCTTTGTCTTGCGCGCTCACTGTGAGAGGAGAAGCCATTTCCACCATTTTCTTCATCTTTTCACCATTTCTTCGTTTCTCCACCGAATCGCTTGATTTTGGTGTTGAAATCTATCGTAAACAACCTTCCAAAGCCATTGGTAGCATCTAGAAGCCTTGAATCCATCTCTTTGGCCGCGTTTTGAGCAAGAACAGATCCGACCCATTGAAGATTTTTGAGATTTCTTGGAGTTTTGAGTTTCAAATGGTTTAGTGAAGCCTTGGTAGTGATCATACTACTCATTGTAAGTATATTTGTGGTCTTTTGATAGTTGATTTCTTAGATCTATGAATATGTGTTCAAACATTTGATTTTAGATGTGTGATGATAGAGAGCTCAAATGCAAAAATGCTATTATATGAAAAGGCCTTAGAATCATGTTTGTAAGCTAGGAATGCTAAGTTAAATTTTGGTGAAAAATCTAGGTTTTTAACTTAGAGAATTTTGAGGAATTTTGATGAAAAATGAGTTGTTGTGTAATTGGGAATTGATGATTGTTGTAGGGTGCCTCACACGGTTGGAATTGTGAAAAGTTGATTTGGAGCATACGTTTGGAACGGTGTTGCTCGTGTTAAGGTAAACTCTTGGAACTTGGGTTTAATCCCTAGTGAGCTCCACCACACCTAGAGGAAGGTTGTGGTTGGATTATGTAGGGATGACATGATGTGTTTGTGTGCTTGTATGCATATTGCTTGTATTGTGTGAAAATTGTGTGGTCACTGATCAGTTGACAAGTGGAGTTTGGTCATCCGCTGGATTCATCCTTGTGAGAATGCCAGTCGGGTATTGCCGTGGAGTCGACTCTGGGAGCGGCGCCAGGATGATCCAAATGTGGGACGTCCGCCGGATAGGGCTCATGAGGAGTTCCGGTTGGGTATTGCCATGGAGTCTTCTCAACCATGGGAGAGGCGCCAGGACGGTCTCGGGAGTTATATGATGGAGTCCTTGAACACGAATCCATGAGTGGATGTTCTTGGGTGTCTCCAGGAGGATGGTGATATTGTTTTACTTGCATGCCATATTATGTCATTTTGATACATTTTAGTGAGCCATGGAGTGGAGAGAGCCTCTAGCTCCATTGGTTTACTGAGATATATCCGTATATCTCACCCCGTGTTTGGGGGACCACATTTCAGGTCACTATGAGCCGGGATGAGCTTCGGGCAAGAAGCCCGTGTAGTGGACGTTGGATGGGCATGCGGTGCATTGGATTGCATGGCTTTTTGGAGGAGTTTATGGAGTGCACATAGCATACCATTAGTATTTTGAGACTTAGGTCATGAACATATTGCATGATGTCATTTTCCATGCTTTTGTTAGTGTTCATGGTCATATGCTAAGTCTTGTTATGTTTTATTATTCATGGCTTGGATAACTGTATATTTTGAGTGAGCATGGGACTTGTCCATTGCCACATTCATAGCCTTGAAGTCTTGATGAGTATTGTTGTAAAAATGGTCCATATATGCATGTAAATGGCCATTATTTTGAGAATGTTGTAAATGATGTTTAACTTAAGGAAAATGCATGATGGAAGGGCCTAGAGCCTACATTAGGACATGATTATGTGTTATGTGGAGTGCCATGGGGTTAGGGATGGATTACACACCCTTTTTGGGGCTCAAAACTGCTGTAATCTGTCATTTTGCTGCATAGTAATCGATTACCCAAGCATGGTAATCGATTACCATGCAACAGGGGACGAAAAATCAGCTACTGTCTGCACTGGTAATCGATTACTGGCCTTTGGTAATCGATTACCATGTGAGGTAATCGATTACCAAGAGTTGGTAATCGATTACCAGAACAGAGGATTGAGAAAATTGGCTACTGCCTCATTTTTGACAGGTGGTAATCGATTACCACCCACTGGTAATCGATTACCACAGTGTAATTTTTGAAAATTCAGGTTTTTCTAGACTAAAAGAAAGGGGTATAACTTGATGGGTAGAACTCCAAATGGTACGTGGTTTGAAACCACGCGTAGACAACGTAAAGGACTATAACTTGGTAAAAGATGAGAGTAAGATGGTGAGTTAGATGAATTGAATAAAAAGAATGATTAGTGATGTTAGCAAGAATGTATGCTTCCGCAAATTGCTTTTACAATTATAGTGTTGTTTTAATTGATTACGGAAAAAGTGTTTACGTAAAGGAAAAGGGATATGTTAAAAGAAAAATTTGACCGTAATTTAATTAATCTAATCACTGTGATTGTAACTGCGCTTAATATCATAATCAATGTTAACAACACCAGTGTACAACGGGCTGTTACAAGGCGGAGGTGGAGGCGGTGGCGGCGGTGGAGGTGGTGGAGGACCCTGGCCCGCAGCAGGACCAGCCCTCAACTCCTCCAACATGACCCTCATCATAGTCATGTTGGCCATCCGGTTCTCCTCCAGAACCTCTGCCGTGGTTTGCCGGTTCGCATCTCGAATTGCGTCCAGCATCGCCCGGTTCGCCAGCCTCGTGGCTTCCTGGTCGGCTAGTCGGGCCGCCTGCATCTCAGCTAATGCAGCCAGGACAGGATCCGTCTGATCCTCGCTCGTACTCGTGTTCCTCCTCGGTGGCACCATGACTCTGCACAAGTTACACAAAGAATGAGTTGATCAGGCCCACGCCATGTGGTCACATATGCATCATCGTGACACACACCAGTTAGAGAGAACACAGAGTAGACACGCAACGACACATCCTAAGTTATTGCAATACATACAGGCTTTTCCCTAGAAAGTGCTCTGATACCATAAAATGTAACAGCCTGTGTTAACCCGGATTGTTAACACACTATCGTATTAAGCCACGCTTAATTAAAATGCGGAATAACTTTTTCTTTAATTCAATTATGACGTCATTAACTTAACCCACTTGATTACTTAATCATTTTCATAAAAATACTGCCTGTATGTAAATTGCAAGACAACTAACTGAATACCTCGTACATAAATATAATGTGTGTATCTAGAACCGCAGGACTACACATGCAGCCTGGGTCAAAATCCTGATACATTAATTACAACATTAAAATGAAAGGACAATAACACAATCCTGTGGCATGGACAAACCCCATGCTCACCAAATAAGGCAACAATGCCCAATAACAGTCATAACATAAGCTCAGCAGAAAACATAAACAACAGTCGGAAAACATAGCAGTAAATCCAGCACATCATCAATCAGCTCAGCTCTGGCCTCCTGCCACCTGAGCCCTCAACATTACCTGATCCTGAAATAAGCGTCCCCAAACGTGGGGTGAGATCTCTAACAAGAAATCTCAGTAAGACAAGGGGTCCTCAAGGAGTCTCCACCCCAAGCTCACTTACATGTGTAATATAAGTTCTAAAAACAGTATTTACAATATAAGTTCCAAATCATGCGATGCAGCAATTAATCATGTCATGTGTGCTTTCAAATCTACTGGCCAGAGAAATGTAGGAATACGTCTATGCCTACATGAGTACATGGATACTACCTGCACCTCACCCACATGCTTCTCCATCTTGTATGTACTACATACTCAGGATTGCCGTCTAGGTGGACACCACATGCATATCATAATAGCTCATTACATATAAACAGCTCAACAGCATTTCCAAAATAATCAAAGCATGTAACACAGCATGCATAAACCCATCCCCATGGGACATGGTGGAACATCAAAATGGCTAAACCGAGGACACGAAAGCTTACCTTGCAAGCTAGCTATCCAAGCCAAGAGTCTAACCACACACTAGTCCTCAAACAGCAGTATCACAATCTGATATGGACCATATATCAAGTCAATATTAATGCACAACATGCATACAACTTAAAGACTACGCCTTTCCTTTACGTTTTACGTCTTAAGGCTTCCAACAAAGCCATAAGCCCTTAATCATATGATTCTGACTTAGTCCATTTATTACAGAAGTTAAACTTCCTTAAACTAGGGTCCACACGCACCCCATAGCTTACTGTACATACAGTGAAGCTACTGTCTGCGCAGAACCCAGGATATCCGGATATCAGAAGGGGCATATCCGGATATGTCATATCCGGATATCACACTGGACATATCCGGATATGTCATATCCGGATACCCAGATCCCATATCCGGATATCAATATCCGGATACCATATCCGGATACTGATATCCGGATATCTGTTCGACAAATATCCGGATATCTCACGACAGAATGCAGTTTCTGCATTTCGTGAGTATCCATCCCAAAGATTCAACTTTTAACACATGTACACGTTAAAGCATGCATCTTTAAGCATATACAAGTTCATTTAGGTGTTGGTTACTTCATTTTAACTTTTTACATGGCAAGACACCAACTTTAAGCAAAATAAACTCATGATCATGGTGAGGTAACTTACCAAAGTTCAAAACAGAGGCAAGTTGTGCTCTTGGAGCCCTCTCAAGACACTTCAAACTCAGCCTAAGTATGAGCACGAAAATGGCACTTCAAGGTGGGTTCTTGCACCACAAGAAGGCACTTTGAAGCTTACAATGACTACCACAAAGTAGCCATCACTAAAACTTCAAACTCATGCTCACTAACTACACACACAGGGGCTGGAAACTCAGGATTTCACACTCACACTCCCTCACCTTGCATGCTCTCAAGTGTTAAGGAGAGGAGAAGTGAAGGAAGAAGGCCAAAGGTTCAAGAAATGATGAAGGGGAGTGAAGGAGGCAATGGAACAGTGCCAAGCACTCAGAAGAAGCAGCCCCTCACGTTCTGAAATAAGGTCTCCTAGGGTTGTGTGCTAATGTGTCTATTTATAGGCACATGGCCACTAACCGCGCAGTATTAGCCTTAATCGCAAAGTAAAAGATATTGATCCCAAACTTCGGATTCTAGACCTACGCATTTTTCTAAGATTTGTCATATTTTTATTTTATTTTTCGGAGCACCTTTCCGGTACGCGCTTTTCCATAGCCACTATCAGTTCTGGCATCAGATTACGTCATTTTGACTTGAAACTTGTTTTACAAGTCCTACATAATATTCTAGTAATTATCATGCATTCATTATAATTTTCCGGGATACTTTTCCGGTACGCATTTATACCGAGTAGCAGAACCGGTATCTGCGCTTTTCTTCCGAAAAGCGACTTTCAGCATTTTTACTTACTCAATATAATTATCTAAGCCCATTAATAATTATTAAGGTCAATTATGGAATTATTTCCTAATTATCATAATTAGTTTACTAATTACCTTAATTAGCGGTGCGGGTTCTTACAGTCTCCATGCAAAAATGCATTATTGACATCAAGTTGTTCTAATATCCACCCCCTTGCAGTGGTGACTGAGAGTAGGATACGAATGGTGGCAACCTTAGCCACTGGAGAGTATGTATCAAGGAAATCTACCCCCTCAAGCTGAGTATACCCCTTTGCAACAAGGCGTGCCTTATGTCTTTCAATGGTACCATCTGCTTTAAGTTTGGTTTTGAAGACCCATTTGCAACCAATGGGATGTTTCCCTGGTGGTAAGTCAGTGAAGTACCAAGTGTTGTTCATTTTGAGAGCATCAAGTTCAGCAAGCATGGCTTGTTGCCAGCACCCGGATTTGGAGGCTTCAGTATAAGATTGAGGCTCCGAGATTGTATTAAGGTTAAAACAGAAGGAAGCATGATCAGATGAACAAGAGTTGTAATCGAGAACGGAGTCTAAAGGGTAAGGGGTTCTTTGTGTTGTGTTGCACTGGAAATCATGGAGATAGGAGGGAGGTCGTCGTTGTCTTATGGAACAACGAGGAGAAGTATCAGCTAAGGCAGGGGTTGATTCATGTATTGGTTGACTGTTGTTATCAGTGTCATTGAATATTAGGTTTGGAGAGGCAGGTGTTGAGTCATGTATTGGCTGACTGTTGTTATCAGTGTCATTGGATATTAGGTTTGGAGAGGCAGGTGTTGAGTGTATGGGTAAAGGGTTTAGATGGGTAGATAAAGAGGTGAAAGGATCATCAGTGAAGTCGGGAGATAAGGTGATGGGTTTTACAACATCTGTTTGGGTTTGGGGTGTATCATTCTGGTTTATAAGGAGTGGGAAATGAGTTTCATAGAAAATTACATTTCGTGAAACAAATATTTGATGGGAATTCAAATCAAGTAAAACATACCCCTTTGTGCCATTTTTATATTCAAGAAAAATGCACTTGCGAGCACGTGGTGAAAATTTTGTGCGCATAGCAGTGAGTGTGCTTGCATAACAAAGACATCCAAATACTCTCAAATGAACAAACGATGGTGATGAACGATGAAGTACTTCAAATGGAGTCTTACCTCCAAGGAGAGACGTGCTGACTCGATTGATCAAATGGACAGCATGCAATACACAATAAGACCAGAATTTTAGGGAAAGTTTAGCTTGAAATAGCAATCCTCGCGCCACATTGAGGATGTGTTGATGTTTACGTTCCACAACACCATTTTGTTGTGGTGTTTGGACACAAGATGTCTGGTGTGTAATGCCTTTAGTTGAATAAAATCGATCCATCATAAATTCAGCACCATTATCCGTGCGAATTACTTTCACAGTTGTAGAAAATTGGTTGGCAATCATTGCTATGAAATTCTGCAGGTGGAGTCTTGTTTCTCCTTTGTTTTTCATCAAGATTATCCAAGTGAATTTGGAATAATCATCAACAATTGTCAAGAAGTATCTATCACCATTAACAGATAAAGTTGCTAAGGGACCCCATATATCTATGTGTATCAGATCAAAGGGTTTTTGTGTTACAGACAAGCTGTTATTGAAAGACAATTTCCTTTGCTTGGCAAAATGACATATGTCACATGGAGTATCAAAATCATTACATGATATGAATGGAAATCTTTTACACATATCCATCATAACCGAATGGGAAATGTGTCCTAAACGAAAATGCCATAGCATTGATTTATCTGTTGTGGTGCTGAGCACACACTTATGTTTGACATCCATCTCTGCATATGTCTCCTTCAATTCTGCTCTTTCATCAGAAATCAGAATGAAGAGTCCTTTGTACATTTTAGCTGAACCAATCACTTGCCCCGAGGAGATCTGTTTGATATGACAATCACAGTCACGAAAAATTAGTTCACAAGATGTTGATCTTAACAACTTTGTGACTGATATTAAATTCACATGGAACTCAGGAACAAATAGAACATCAGAGAGTTGTAATCGTGGAGATAAAACTACTGTTCCCGAATAATTAGCAACCACTTTGTGATTATTGGAAAGAGTAATAGTGATAGGATCAATTTTGTTTAGTGAACAAAACAAAGAAGCAAAGCAACTTATGTGATCTGTTGCCCCGGTGTCGATTATCCAATGCTTAAAATTCTTACCAGAATTAGCATTGAGGGCTACACCATGTAATTCATGTTTTGCCTGAGCAAAATGTGCAGCATGAGAGTTATTCTCCTCTATTGCATCAGCCTTTGATTGGTTCATCAACTGAAGGTAATTCTGATATTCCTGTTGAGAGAGAGAAACCTTATTGTCTTCATTTAGTTGAGTATTTTCATCTGATACATCAACTACATTAGCGAAAGCAGCAAATTTTCCTCTATTCTTGAATCCTGGTGGATAACCGTGTTTAGCATAGCACGTTTCAATTGTGTGGTTAGTCCGTCCACAGTATGTGCAAAGTTTCATTCCACGTCCTCGCCCTCCGGTTCTACCTCTACCAAAGGAAGGTGCTGTACGATTTCGCTGCTGATCAACTACATATGCTTTTGATCCATTTGAAACTTCTCCTGAAACACCTTGTTCTATATTCATCTGGCGTTCTTGCTGAGACACTAGAGAGAATGCCTTATTCATGTTAGGCAATGGCTCAATGAGCATTATTTGAGAACGTACATGGGAAAATTGGTCATTGAGACCTTTTAGAAACCTAATCACTTGATCTTGCTCTCTGGATTTCTTCAATTTATCAGACGCTCCACAAACACATTTTGGTAATGGCTGGAGATTATCCAGTTCATCCCAAAGAGTCTTAAGTTCAGTAAAGAAATCACTAACCGAGGAATCACCTTGATGAAGACGATGAATGTCCTCTTGTATATCAGCTATCCTGAAGATATCCGATTGTGAGAATCTTTCTTCAAGATCCTTCCAAACTTCGTGAGCTTTTTCAATCCAAAGAATTGATTTAGCAATCGATGGATGAATCGAATTATGTAACCAAGACAGAACCATAGTGTTGCACCGGTCCCATGCCTGGAAAGTTAAATCTGCAGTTCCAGGAATGACGAACGTTCCATCAACAAAAGAGAGCTTGTTCTTGGACCGCAAAGCCATTTTCATGGCTCTAAGCCAGGTATGGGAGTTTTTACCATCAAGAATTGGATTAACAAGCACAACCGAGGGACTCTCACTCGAATGTAGGTACAGTGGATTTGCGGGATTTGTTAGAAAATCAGGAAGAGAAGTCTGGTTTGCCGTGGAGGATAAACTTTCGAAGAAGAAAAGGAAAGAAATGCAATACCAGAGCTCTCTTCAAAGCTCTGATACCATATCAAATCCAAAGAGAACAGAGAGAACTGAAGAATTAAACTGAATATTCATTGATTGAGAAAAGAATTATGAAAAGCTTAACTAAAGAACTAACCTCTACTGCTCTTATATGCATGAGCTACAACCTAAAGACGCGAGAAAACTTAAAGTGACTACTAACAGAAACTACTAACAGAAATTGTTATAATAACAAACTAGTAACAGAAAGTAAAACGGAATAAATAATCCCATAGCTCTATCAGGGAATGATCATCAGAGTGGATCATAGAGAAAAGGAGCTAGCAGCAAACTGTAATAGACATGATACAATACGACACTCCTACATGTTACTTCTAAAAAATATTATATTTTGACACATTATGACACGTTTCGATATTAAATAATATTTTTAATTTATTTAGTGTATATTATATTTAATATTCAATAATTTAACAAAAAAAAAATAAAATTAAACTTATAATACCCAACAATTTCGAAAAAATAATAATCGTAATCCAACGAATGAATAATTAGAGCTAAGAACGTAATGCAACGCAAACTTCGAATACTCTTCTTTTTTGAGTTTCTGCAATAAGTATTAGAGTGTCGGAGAGTATATGACACGACGAGTTAGAGTTGTTGAATGATGATAGCTTAGTTGGTATATAGGAGTTGAGGAGCATGTTTGATCCGCTATGGTATCATCTTTGAAAAGAATTTAAAGCTTGGACTCCTCCGAATTAGGCTAATTACACTGTATTTTTTCCAAAAAAGAACAGTAGCTGTCAGGATAGAATTACATAACAGCTTTTTTTTTTTGTCATTGTCTTTCCAGTTTGGATGTTATGCGCTACTATCCTATCCTCGAGTATCTCAAGTCTATATTTCAAATTAGATTGTAGTCTCTATTAAGACCATATTGTACTCATCACAAAAAAGAAATGATACGATATCATTATTATTAGAGACTCTTACATAGCAGCAATGGAGAGAGTGGCCAGTAAGAAGAAAGCATCACCTCTCTCTCTGCACCAATTCATCTCTATTACCACCCCTCTTCTTGACTTGGAAAAGGTAACAACTACTTTCACTCTTCCACTCCAATAATTCAATGCCTACGCTTTACTTTCATTGTTTATCCATCTCATTCCCACATGAATCTTTGTTCCTTTTATCCATTATTCATCTCAGGCTTTATTGAATGGATTTTTCCTTTTCATTCTGCGTAAATATTATGGAACAGACTTAGATGCTGAAATTAAAGCTTTGAACTTTCTGAGACCTTGCTTCTGAATTTAAAAATTTAAGTCCAGTTTTATGCCATCTAATTGCATGTGTTGAATGATTGGAAGAGTGATAAAGATCATAACAACTTTGAAAGTTTGGTTTATGGGATTTGTTGTTCTCCTTTTGTTTTGTTTTTGGATTAGGAAGCTGAGATATCTAGCATAGGAGGGTCTCAAAAGAGGGTCCTAGATGATGCAGAGAATGAAGAATTCAGTGTTGATGACTCTCCCATTGAGCAAGTGAGGCTAACAGTTCCAATAATAGATGACCCTACTCAGCCAGCACTAACATTCCGGACATGGGTTTTGGGGTTGGCATCATGTGTGCTTCTTGCCTTTGTGAACCAATTCTTGGGTTACAGGACCAACCCTCTAAAAATCTCTTCTGTCTCAGCTCAGATTATTACCCTCCCACTTGGGAAACTGATGGCTGCAACACTTCCCACCAAACAGATTCAAATCCCATTCACCAAATGGTCTTTTTCTTTGAATCCAGGGCCATTCTCTTTGAAGGAACATGTGCTGATCACCATCTTTGCTAGCTCTGGATCTAGTGCTGTTTATGCAATTAACATCATCACAATTGTTAAGGCCTTCTATCATAGGAGCATCCATCCGATAGCGGCTTACTTGTTAGCGCTATCGACCCAAATGCTTGGGTATGGATGGGCTGGAATTTTCAGAAAATTCCTTGTTGACTCCCCTTACATGTGGTGGCCTGCAAATCTTGTGCAAGTGTCTCTATTCAGGGCATTTCATGAAAAAGAAAAAAGGCCTAAAGGAGGACACACTAGGCTGCAATTCTTTTTCCTGGTTTTTGCAGCAAGCTTTGCTTATTCCATTGTTCCAGGCTACTTCTTCCAAGCAATATCAACTATCTCTTTTGTTTGCTTGGTTTGGAAAAATTCCATCACTGCTCAACAGATTGGTTCAGGAATGAAAGGCCTTGGCCTTGACTGGAACACCGTTGCCGGCTTCTTAGGCAGTCCTTTAGCTGTACCTGGTTTTGCTATCATCAACATCTTGGCTGGATTTGTGCTTTATATCTATGTTCTAACTCCTCTTGCCTATTGGAACAATTTATATGATGCCAAAAAATTTCCCCTCATTAGTTCTCAAACATTTGACTCTACCGGTGCACTATATAACGTTACTCGGATTCTAAACGCCAAAACTTTTGACATTGATTTGGATAGTTATAACAACTACAGCAAGATCTATCTCAGTGTCACATTTGCATTGGAGTATGGATTGAGCTTTGCAACTCTAACTGCCACTATTTCACACGTTGTTCTCTTCCATGGTGAAGAGATTCTTCAGATGTGGAGGAAGACAACAAGTGCACTAAAAGGACAACTTGGGGATGTGCATACAAGAATTATGAAGAAAAACTATGAACAAGTCCCTGAATGGTGGTTTGTCTCCATTTTGATTCTAATGGTTTTTGTGGCCTTAGTAGCTTGTGAAGGCTTTGGCAAGGAGCTTCAACTTCCATGGTGGGGAATCTTACTTTCTCTAGCAATTGCATTAGTTTTCACATTGCCAATTGGGGTCATTCAAGCAACAACAAATATCCAAATAGGACTCAATGTGGTCTCAGAGTTAATAATTGGATTCATTTATCCAGGAAAGCCCCTTGCTAATGTAGCCTTCAAGACTTACGGGCACATCAGCATGCTACAAGCACTAGGGTTTCTTGGTGACTTCAAATTAGGCCACTATATGAAAATTCCTCCAAAATCTATGTTCATGGTGCAGTTAGTAGGCACAGTAGTTGCTTCATCTGTCCACTTTGTCACAGCATGGTGGCTTCTCACATCTATTGAGAACATATGTGATGAAGCATTGTTGCCAAATGGTAGTCCATGGACATGCCCTAGTGATGAAGTGTTTTATAATGCTTCAATCATATGGGGAGTAGTAGGGCCACAGAGAATGTTTACCAAAGATGGTGTTTATCCTAGTATGAATTGGTTTTTCCTCATTGGTCTACTTGCTCCTATTCCAGTGTGGTTGCTTTCTCTCAAATTCCCCAACCAAAAGTGGATTCAACTCATCAACATTCCCATTATCACTACAGCATCCAACATCCCACCAGCCAGATCTGTGAATTATATCACTTGGGGAATTGTTGGAATCTTCTTCAATTTCTATGTTTATAGGAAGTTCAAGGCATGGTGGGGTAGACATACTTACATCCTCTCAGCTGCTTTAGATGCTGGAGTTGCTTTCATGAGTGTGATCCTCTACTTTACCCTACAGTCTTATGGTATTTTTGGTCCAACCTGGTGGGGTCTTGATGCCAATGACCATTGCCCTTTGGCCAAATGCCCCACAGCTCCAGGTGTACATGCAAAGGGATGTCCAATTCTCTGACTTCCATATTAGACATGAAAATGTATAGAAATTCTGAATATTCACTTTCTGTCTCTGCTAACTACAAAAGTATAATAGAAACTTGGACAATCTATACAGGATGTGAGTAGAGCAAGAAAAATTGTTCAAACAAATTAAGAATGATAGGAATCTTCCTTATACTGAAGAGGTTTTGGTCCAATTGATAGGACTATTTTGTAATGAGGCCTAAAACTTGGAAAGTTATACTTCAAACTATGAAGAGAAAGGGAACACTTGAAGTTGAAGGAGGGGAATGAGGGAAGTTGATATGGGAAGGGAAGCGAGAGAAGGGGGTGAGTTAGTTGCCAAATGCCCCATTAGTTTGGGGATATTTCAGCTATTGTAGCTTGGGTTCTCATTTCTGGGAATTGAGAGAGTTTTTTTACACTTCCTTTCATTTTCTTCTACTAATGTTCCCTACTCTCATCTGAGAGATATCCAGTGTTTCTGTGGAATCTCTTCAACATATATAAAAGAAGCATTTCAGTTGTATTGTGCTATTTCAGAAGATGGAGCTTCAATTAATATGGTATTCTTTTTTTTTATCTCCTCCCTTGTTCACACAAGGTAAATGTTTTTTTATCAATGTAATCTGTTCAATCTCAAAACTATTTATAATGAGTGACTTAAATTTAAAGAAGTGTTGCTTTTTTGTAGGGTTATGGGCATACTATTTATAATGAAGGGAATAAGTTTGCCCTCCATCTTGTTCCTTTGCATTGGGAATGGGGTTGTTTTGCATCTGCTGGGGCTGTTTAAAGAAATTGGTGGTATCTCTTGCTTGGGAAGGATATTGATGTGTGATCACTCTACCTATTATTTGGTTTCCACCAAGTAAAAGGCTATGTCCTTATTTGATGATTAAAGACAAGATGTGCCATGGTTATATGAAGAGAGAGATACATACAACTATCTTAACCAAGGCTTTACAAAGCCTTAATGTCTGTGTTTATTTCTCTTCATAAATTCTATCATGTGAAAAATTCAAATGAAAAAAAAAAAAATCATTTCCATTTTCCAAGAGTCTTATTGCATGAGGACTATCCTTGTATAGCACAATTGAGGACTTTGTGTACCTGTATCCTGATAAGCGAATTTTTGATTATTTGGTTTTGGCTAATAAGCATACTATCCTAAATATATGGGCAGTCATTGCCAAGTACTTGAAGATTAAAATAGCTCACTGTGATCATAATCTTTTTGGTCTGAATTTTATAAGATTACATATAATTTTGTCATTATATGTTATAAATTAAATTAACAAAAGATATACTGAATTTTCAATACTACTTAAATGTGAAAAATGGATTTTTATTTCCTATATATATATATATATATATATATATATATAAATATAATGCTCATATTTTTATATATGTAATAAATAAATTTATCTCCTAAAATATAAAAAACATTAAACTTGTGAGATATACGTCAAAGATATTTTCCAACTTACCACGTATTATGATATCATCAACTTCTCTCATCCATTTTTCTTTTTCCAACGAGTAAAATGTCCCCTACTCCGTTAAGAATTAAGATATAAGTCATGCTAAATAAAGATTTGAAAGAGTTTAAGATATGTTAAAAGCGATAAGATATTATTATTCACCGCCAAATAATATGTTATTATTAATATTATTATCATATCTTAATTGTTGATTTCTATCTATCAATGGTTATTATTTGCATAAATTAAAATCATTAATTTGCAATAAATGATAATCGTTAATAGGCGAAAATCAACGATTAAGATATAATAATAATAATAATGATAGTACATAAAAAATAAAAATAAAAATATGAATGCTCTATCCCTATGAAATGAATAAATTATGTCATTTAAACGAAAAATCTCTAGAACTTTTGTAGGGTTTGAATAATCTATATATCACTTATAGGTTTTTTCATGTGACATAGATCAATTCTCATTTTCCTACACACATATCAAAGTGGTGGGTCCACATTTTTTTCCTACTCTTTCATCATTTCACTTTCTCTCTCCTTCTTATTGTGTGGATAGGAAAATCAAGTTGGGTCATGTAACATAATAATCATAAAACCCATATATATATATATATATATATATATATATATCACTTAGATTCGATTTTTCTATGATTAATATAAATAAGTTATTTACATTGAGTCTAAAATAATATCATTTTGGGATAGAAATTAAAGTATTTTTGTAATTATAATTTATTTTAGATTATAATAATCTTTCTCATTATAATTTTTTAATTTTTCAACTTAAAATAACATTATTCATCTTGTATAAAAATAAAGAAAAAACTGTATCATTTTGAAGAATATAAAGTTATGTCATGTTGGGTACCAAAAAAAAATAAAGTTGCCACATGTTAGCGAATGAGAGATAAGAGATGTGTAACGAATTATGCCGTGTGGCATTGATAAAAAAAATATAAGAGTGTGAAGTGCTAATTTTTTTGTCAAAACGTGAAATGAAATGTCACAAATTAAATCCAATATAAAAATAGAAAAAAAAACCCTTCCCCATAAAAAAAAGGGTTAATATGAAATATGAAATGAGCCAATATATGTAGGTCCTATAGAACTCTTTTTAAGAGTTGTGCACTCCTTACATAGCAGAGGTCACAGTGGCAATGGAGGGAGGGGTCAGCAAGAAGAAAGCATCACCTCTCTCTTTGCAGCAATTCATCTCTATTACCACCCCTCTTCTTGACTTGGAAAAGGTACCAATCTTTCACTCTCACACTTACTTTAAATCGAATTTACTATTCAAACGCTGCTATTAAAGTTTTGAACTTTCCGAGACCCTGTATCTCAATTTACAAGTTTAAGCCCAGTTTTATGCCATCTAGTAGCTAATGTTCAATGGGTTATGTTTGGCGGGTTAAAACAATGAAAAAGATCATAACTTTGCAAGACTGGTTTATGGGGTCGCTTCTGAACGGGTGAATAATTGTTTTTCTCCTTTTTCTTTTTCTTTTTGGGGATTAGGAAGCTGAGATATCGAGCTCAATTGCCACAGGCGCGTCCAGGAATTTGGATACTGCTCAAAAGAGGGGCTCCACAATCCTTAACTTGAAATGTGTGGATGTCCAGGTTACATGTTTTTTCAGTTCATCACTATATATTTTTTCTGGCCATATATTCGTTTTTTTTTTTCCTTTCTTCATTTAAACTACCATATAATATGCTATGAAGTACCGATGCTCGAATTTTTGTCCCAACGTATCCGATACGCATATCAGAAACGTATTATTTTTTTATTTTGCTTTAAAAAGTGCGGGCCCAACGGAATATTGTGTTCTAGGAAATTTTTTTGTGTCACCAGACAAACTAAAATCCCTATAAATGTTGGTTTGAAAATGAAGACAATCCGAAGGAATAGAAAGATGGAATTCAAAAAAGAAAAAGTAAAAAAAAGAGGGAGTATAAAGAAAATGGAGCTAATTATGTTTCTTGTTTTCCTGTGCATTTAAGTAGTAAATGGAACTTCAATTCATATGGTATTCTTATGTTGTCCCCTGCTTCTCTTTTCTCTTCTTTATTCTGAAAATAGACAGGGCTTATGGGAAAATCTTTGATAGAGTTCCAGTCTACAAAAGGAGATGTTCTTCCTGCACATAAGGTAAAGGATTGACTTTCTTTTATCAGTGTCATCTGTTTGATCTCAAACTATTTATACTGGTTGACTCAAATTTAAATAAGTAGTGCTTTTTAGTAGTGTCTTATATGAACCTGCTTTTATTGTATGCATTTCTCCTTCTCCTATCCTTTTTTATTCCCAGTATAAGTACATGCTTTGAGTATTCACTATTCAGAGACCCCGGCATGACAGAAAAAAAGTTGCCAAAAACAATCTTGTGGCATTATTTGATCAATATTGTGTTACTTTCAGGAGGTAATGAGGTCTTCTTTTTTGCAGTTTAGTAGTCATGATGTTGTCGTTTTAAAACTCAACAAGGCTGATTTAGGTTCTCCTGCTCTTGGACAAGGCGTAGTTTACAGGTTAAAGGTATCTGATTGTTTCATTTTGTGAAAAAAGAAAAATAAATTACTTATGATGTTGGCTATTGATGGTCCCACCTTCAGATATTACTTTGACTTGCTGGTTTGATACATTTACTAACAGGACTCATCAATAACTGTTGCTTTTGATGATATACCAGAAGATGGTTTAAACAGTCCCCTTAGGCTGGAAAAAGTAGCAAATGAGGTATGCTGACAAGTTCATAGGTGCTTATAATTTTTTCTTGAATATAATAGCTATATGGTTTGATTATAACTAATTCAATTACTACAGTGAGTTCAGTTTTTCATGATGCTTTATAACATTCATTTGGAGTTATTAATGTCGGAAAATGTAAATTTATTAATCATATAATTCTCAAACTATTTTAACTGAATTCATCAACCTTGCCATGTGGTTTTTGACATATATTATAATTTTAGGTTTATATAAAATATATGAAATGCAGTAATAGGACACTAATATGAAGTTTTTGCTCTCCCTTTTGGTTAGTTAGTTTATCATTTTCAGTTGTGTAAAAGAGCATTTTGTTATCTTGCTTTACATTTTTATAATTAATTTCTTGCTCCCAGGCTCTTACATGTAGCAAATATTTATTGCCCATGCAGGTGACATATCGTAGGATGAAAGATGCATTAATACAGTTGAGTAAAGGAGTGCATAAGGGTCCTGCTGCTGATCTAATTCCTGTCTTGTTTGGGGAGAGGCCACCAACATTGTCCAAGAAGGATGTATCCTTCACTCTCTTCAATACCAATCTTGATCACTCTCAGGTGTGTAACCTAATTTCTTGGACGGCCATTTTATTTGTTATTTTTTTAAAAACATTCCAAATAGTTTTTTACCTTTTATAACCTATTTTCTTTCATTGTATTGTTTCATCGAAGGTTGTTTATGCCTTTGTCATCAATATAAAGCATATTTCTACGTCATTTAAGGCCTATCACTATCAATAAGTCCTCTTCTTTAGGGTAAACAAAAAAATTATGATTTAAGGACTCCAAGCAAAAATATTTTCAACTGAGGAACATTGACCACCAGATTGTTTAATAACATTCAACCATGTTTTATGTGTACACCACATAATTGGACATATTTACTTAATTCATCACTTTTGTAAAGAACCAATTCAACCAAAAAGCTTAAACTGTTGGGTGAGGCTACATTAATGGTTTTATATATCTCTAACATGCCCCCTCACACGAGAGCTCATTGGGCTTGAATGATGCATCAGGCCCAGCCTACTTGTGCCAAGAAACTCCACAAGAGAATAATGGGGGGTGATGAGGATTGAACCTGTGACACCGAGGCGCTGATACTATGTAAAGGACAAATTTAACCCAAAAGCTTAAGCTGTTGGATGAGGCTACATTAATGGTTTTATATATCTCTAACAACTTTAGTGGTCAATGATCTCATTTTAGATATTTTTTCTCCCCGCATTCTTAATCATTATTCTCTAAAGAATATGTAATAATAATTGTTTTGCATTTTGGCACTGCTCACAATTTTTAAAATCTTATTAGGCCTTAACTGGATCACTTTAAAACCTGCAAGAAACATAACAAGAATTAAAAGAATATAACTTTAGGGTTTTATTTATTATCTAATCATAACAAAAAGTATCACAATATTGAATTGAACTTACATGAATTTTATCAATTACCACCATATAACTAAGCTAGAATAGTAGAATATTGCAGATTTCTAGCAGATGCTCTATAGTTTAGCTCGTTGAGAATAGATGGACCTAAAAATTAGCTATAAATTTTGTTATGATCACTACTTAATTAGTGAAGCAGTCAAAACTATGGATGAGAGTGTTTTATCCACCTGGGCAGCAACTTGTTCGCTTCCCATTTATTATTGAATAGTTAGGGCATTGGAGATAAGTGAAAAATTTTCATGGGAAAACTCTTGCATTGCAGTTTGCTTGTTAAAAGCCCTAAATCATATTCAAGTGGTTTAAGTATGTTGTGGGCCTTATTTTTTATTGGTTTTAGGATATCAATTAACCAATACAGAATGTACCTGTTATTATAATGTTGGTGTTTCTGCATGAGTATTTCATCATTTTTGCTTTGTACATCTGCCTTTTGTTCACAAAGTTATGTGTTTCTGTTTTTATCTCCAAAGAAAAATGCTATTTCAAAAGCCCTATCATCAAAGAATGTGTTCTTGCTACATGGACCTCCTGGAACGGGAAAAACTACAACAGTGGTGGAAATTATATTACAAGAAGTGAAACGTGGATCCAAGATTCTTGCTTGTGCTGCTTCAAATATTGCTGTTGACAACATCGTTGAGCGGCTAGTTCCACATAGGTATGATTATTTTATTATCTGTTTGGCACTATAATAATTGGCTGGTTTTGCTCTAATTGGAGTGTTGTGATAGTAGCGAATTGGTTCTTTACACTTTTACATTTGACAACACAAATAAATGCAATTATTTGTACCCTTGTTGAAAATTTGTTATCCAACATTTTTCATTAGAGTCAAGCTGGTGAGAGTCGGTCATCCTGCACGGTTATTGCCTCAAGTACTGGACAGTGCACTGGATGCTCAGGTACACAATGACTAATGTAAATGTTAAAATTTGATTTACTCTCTTCATGGTTCCCCCCCAGCCCCCCCACCCCACCCCCCAAATCATGGTACCCTATAATTTTTTTTCCATAGAAGATTTAATCATGAGAAAGAAGAGAAGTACAAAGAAGGAGTAAGACATTTTCCTAGGCGACAAAATAAAAAACAGAAGATAAAAAAGCAAAGCCATCATCTCAAAAGAGCTCTGCAACCTCTCTGGAGATGATAAAAAAAACCCTTAAAAAACCATGGGCTGACACCCACATAAAAGGCAAGAAAACTAGTCTGTCCTACACAAGATGAGAAAGGAGAACATTCTGGTGTTGTGCTCCGTACACATACCAAACCCTCATCAACCAAAGCATATTGCCAAACAACATTACATTCCTTGTGACAAAAACCTTTAAAATGACAAGACAAGATTGGACTCAGATTCTAGAGAGATTCCTTGCTCCCCTAAAATGTTGAAGAGCCAAGTTCACAACTTCCAAGCAACTTAACAATGCAAAAAAGTTACTTTAAGCAAGATTCCTGCTAAACTGTCAGATATTCTGTTATCTCACTCTTTCTTTCTCTATGTATCTGTCAATCCATCTTATTTTGGGTGCTTTCTAGTTTTAATAATTGATGATGGATTAAATTACTTAGTATTCCTTCGGCATTTGAGCTTTAAATAAAATGTTTTATATGCCATGGATCATTCTTTTTTTTTTTCACTCTTCCATATTGAATTTCTCTGATATTAGGTACTACGAGGAGATAATAGTGGTCTTGCAAATGACATTCGGAAAGAAATGAAGGTGAGGTTTTAGAACGGAAGTTACAGAACTAAATCTTAATTTTTTAAGTATGATTTAATTATCATCTGCCAAGATTGCTAGTGTCATCTTGCTGTTATTCCTATGACTGTTACTTCAGATGTTATCATTGATGTCCGCAATCAGCATTAACTTCATGTTAGCGTAATTAGATATAATTATGCATTATTACTTTTCACAGGATATGATGTGTTTTTTTCAGGCATTGAATGGAAAGCTGTTGAAAACCAAAGACAGAAATACAAGAAGGGACATACAGAAGGAACTTCGGACTCTATCCAAAGAAGAGCGTAAAAGGCAGCAGCTTGCTGTAACAGACGTAATTAAAAGTGCAGATGTAGTACTAACTACTTTGATTGGGTCTTTCTCTAAGAAACTAGAAAACACTTCATTTGATTTGGTGATTATTGATGAAGCTGCTCAAGCACTTGAGATAGCATGCTGGATACCTCTGCTGAAGGTAATGTTGAAAGGCATATGCACTACATTTGATGTTATTCATAACAGTATATAGAGTATTAATTACAAGTGGAGATAATCAGCAGATATATAACGAGTAATAACTTATACCAGTCATTATAAATGTTTTTAAATATAACTCATTATACGTATGCAGTAAACATTTAATTCTGACCATTACCTTCGGACTTCTTTTATCTTCTCCTGATTACATGAACATGTCAGGTTATGTTTTATTGATGTGAACACTTCATATTATAGCCAGTGTGTGGTCGGTGGGGAAGGGACGAAAAATAGAGAAGTGGTATATTGAAAATAAGACAGGGTTGGTTTATTTAGGGACAATAAAATCTCACACACCAGAAATTGAGAAAAAAATGTGTAGATTTTATGTCATGAGTTGCATTATGTACTACTATTGATCCTAAACTGAATGTTACTTTAATAATAATAATAATAATAATACTAAAGAGAAAGTGTTTTCCATCAGTATCTCCATTCCTCTAATAATGTCTAAAGTATACTGGACTAGATGCAACAGGATATACAAAAGATCAGAATCAAAGATCAAACTGACCTGAATTGGAAGTTTTATAAGGGAAGTTGAATATTCAAACGTGCTGTCTTTTACAAAAGAGAAATTGCTTTGGACTGGCAAAACTAAAAGCTTGATACTAAACTTGGGCTTGATTCAACGCTAGAATACGTAGCTTTCTAATCATTGCATGTCTGATGTCATTTTGATTATAATAAATTAAATGAACAGTTCATTGTTTTAGGGTTCAAGATGTATACTTGCAGGAGACCATCTTCAACTTCCTCCAACCATTCAAAGTGTTGAAGCTGAGAAGAAAGGCCTAGGAAGAACCCTCTTTGAACGTCTTGCAGAAATGTATGGAGATGAAGTCACGTCCATGCTTACTGTCCAGTACCGTATGCATGAACTTATCATGGATTGGTCTTCTAAAGAGCTTTACAACAATAAGGTGCTCCTAATTTTCTAATCTTGTCATGATATTGTATCCCTACAAAGCATAATTTATCAATCCTGAACTGAAAAGTCAGGTTATATTGGGGACAATTGGACAAACATTTTGTTATAAGTCATGCATGGCATTATGTGATAACAGATCAAGGCTCATCCAAGTGTTGCTGGACACATGCTATATGATATTGAGGATGTGAAGAGGACGTCTTCAACTGAACCAACCCTTCTTCTCATAGACATAGCTGGGTATGTTGGATCATGTCATTTGTTGAAAAATCTATATTCTCAGAACTGCTTGATTAGTTTGGACGTGTGGAATAAAGACATGACATTCTCTTCCTAAATGGAAATTGATATACCATCATTTTGTATATAATGATTTGGCATTTTGAATAGTCTATATTCAGTAATTGGTGTACTGGTTTTTTCTATCTATTCAAGAATTTTATGGTGTACTGGTTTTTTCTATCTATTCAAGAATTTTATGGTGTACTGGTTTTTTCTATCTATTCAAGAATTTTAAGGTATTATCAAACTGGTATGTGGAAGCTGAAGAGAGAAACAAGTTATAATATTTCATATAAAGCAAATTAGGTTCTTTGATATCCATGGGAGTATTCAAACAAAATGTAATCAAACTGCTTATATTGATGAGATTCAGATGTGATATGGAAGAAAAGAAAGATGAAGAAGAGAGCACTCTTAATGAAGGCGAAGCTGAGGTTGCTATGGCTCATGCAAAGAGACTAGTGCAAAGTGGGGTGCTTCCTTCTGATATTGGAATTATTACCCCATATGCAGCCCAGGTACAAAATTGTTCTGTGTGAACCTTTACTATAAATGTTCAGCAGCATGAGCTCATCATATTCTAGTAGTTTTATTAAGGATGAGAATATGGTAGATGTTTTTCCTAACTTATGGTAACTAGTATTGCAGGTTGTTTTACTCAAGATGTTGAAAAACAAGGATAACCGGCTGAAGGATGTGGAAATCTCAACAGTTGATGGCTTTCAGGGAAGGGAGAAGGAGGCTATTATTATATCAATGGTTCGATCGAACTCAAAAAAAGAGGTATTTCTAACAAGTCTTCTACTTTTTATTTGCTTCATATAGGTTTTGTTGGCATGTGATGAAGATTAAGAGAAGAGAGTGGCAATATATGTTTCAGGTGGGCTTTCTGAGTGATCGCCGGCGAATGAATGTGGCTGTGACAAGGGCAAGAAGGCAATGCTGTCTTGTCTGTGACACTGAGACAGTCAGTAGTGATGGGTTTCTAAAGCGGTTGATTGAGTATTTTGAAGAGCATGCAGAGTATCTGAGTGCATCTGAGTACCAGAATGAGTAGGCCAAATTCCCAAGGTTAATATTGCTATTGTTGCTCCCCGGATGATCAATTTGTTGATTTTTGTGATATGGCTTATGTGAAGGTTTCTCAATCTTTCATGTGCTATTTGGAACTGAAGGAATTTGTTGGTTTATGTGAAACCATTTTATTTATAAGAAATTTTTTTTTCTTCATATCTAGTAATATCACTATTATTTTTGAATCATCTGGAACTAGAATGTTTACTTTTACTTCCTGTGCTATCCTTGTTATGTATCTTTTTGATATTTAATATGTTGCCTATACCCAGGTCACATGTTTAGTTTAAAATACTTTTGCTAAACTTATACTGTGAAAATCTTAAAATTTGTTAAATTATGTGTGAATGAGACATAATCTTGTTTTATGGGGGAAAAAGTAGTTTTTATTATACTAGTAGCAATCTTTAGAGATAAAAGACTAAAAACTTTTTAGCAGGATTCTAGCGTAATATATATTTTTTAATCATTCATACCATTATATTGCTCTTTTTTTTTTTTTTTTTGTCTTCTCCTGTTAGTTAACATATAGGTTTCTATTATTAACCCATCTAATGTAATGTTGGACTTGATCTGCTAGTAGCCGTGTCAGATTCCTCAATGTGATATACCAGAGTTTGGTTCTCTGCCTGAACAAAAAGCAAAAGGTGGAAGTAACTGAAGAAAGTTAGAAGTTAACAATCACCCAAGTGCTAATAATAAGTCAAATTATTTCTTGTCTCCATTCTCTGTCACCACAACTACTGAGATATGCTCCTTTCTTGCTCTAGTACTCTTCTATTCTAGCTACTTTCCTACTCTTACATTGTGCAAAACAGATTGAAATTCAGCTGTAATAAGACAACAGGAATAGATTAGTAGTAGAACCAAAACCATCTGATCTATAGCTTAGGCTGATATACTAAATACCCATATCTAAATAGAGTTCAACTCCATATAAGCTAAGCTACGCTAAGGTAGTTCTCTTTTCTTGAAAAACGAGCTAAGTATCTCGAAAGTTCCAAATGGAGGTTGAGAAAGTAAGCTCATCATTTGGATCATATGCTTCAAGTTGGGTGGCTTCTGATTCCTGAACACCTGCAATTCCATGCATCTCCATCAATGCCTCCCAGTTAATACTCGTGTCAGAAAACACTCCCAGTTGATCATTGTTATCTCTCCACGCAGCTTCAGGCGCTGTCGAACTTCCTGCACTATCAGTTCTTTCTGTCTGTCTTTCTTCTTTTAGAATTCCCAGCTGTTGAAGAAACTCATGGAGGTCTATCTGGGGTTTCTCTTGAAGATCTCCAAGCACCTCCTGTGATGTCTGAGCATCTTTTTCCTTTGGAGGGTTTTCTGCATGATTTTTGCTGTCCACATTCTGAATTTCTGCCTTTGGATTACTGTATGAACTAGTAGGGGATTGACTTGCTACTGCGTTCTGCTTAAGCTCTTGTAGCCTCTGATGGATTAGATGAACACTAGGTTGAGCATTTACATTGAGTGATCCACAAGAAGGAAACATTGAAATGAAGTTCTTTGAAGGCAACCATTTGAACTTTCCAGATTTGATAGGTGAATTTGTGTTGGGTTGGTGGAGGTGGGGAAGATTAAGGTATGCATCTGGTCCATAGAGTCTCCTTGCAGCCTCATCATAAGCCATGGCAGCTTCTTCAGCTGTGGCAAAAGAACCAAGCCAAAGTCTGGTTCTCTTCTTTGGCTCTCTTATCTCAGCAACCCATTTTCCCCATGTTCTCTGCCGAACGCCTCGATACTCGCACGTAGCATTCTGGGGGCCGCCTTTCCCTCTGGTTGGCCCTTTCTTCCATGGCTTCAAGGGAGACTTTCTATGAGTATCCATGGTTGATAGTTGAACAAGTGAAGGTGGTGATAGGGTTTCAGTGTTTGGTGATATACTTGGAACTGCATGTAATGTATAATATAAGGCGCGGGATAAGTAGGAGCATGAGTATAGTTCGTTATAAATGCTATCACGTTTGGAGAAGTATCAAATCCCATGTGACCGTTACTGAGTCTATACTGTGATTGTTTCAAATCCTGTTTTTCTTTTTTTTTTCTTACTAAAAATTCTGTGGCTTTTGTGGTGGTTGTTAATGTTATGTAAAAGCATCATGTGCATGCATGGTTTTAAAACATGGTAGATAATTATATGTTTGTTTACTTCACAAACAAGACAACATTTAGTTATTTTAGAAAATGAAGAGATAAACGAAACTACACCCTTAAATAACTGGGTTTCATTTTTCTGATTTTGGAAAAAAGTTATTTGCAACAACTCAACTACGAGTAATACATAATTATAAGGGTTCGTTTTTTCTGCAGTTACTGTAGTTAACTTATCTGCAATAAGCTCAATATGACGTTATTTTGGGTGGAAATTATAGTGTTTTTATAATTTTAATTTATTTCAGGGTTATAATAGTCTTTATATTTATAATTTTTTAAGATTTCAATACTAAAATGACATTGTTTTGAGAAATCTACAATAAGCTCAATATGACGTCGTTTTGGGACGGAAATCATGATGTTTTTGTAATTTTAATTTATTTCAGGGTTATAATATAGTCTTTATATTTATAATTTTTTAAGATTTTAATACTAAAATGATGTCGTTTTGGGAATAAATGCAGATAATTTATCTGCAGTAACTGCAAAAATATTTTTCCCTAATTATAATAGTAAAATTATTTTTTCTCTTTCCCACAATGTATGAGGAGAGAGAGAAAAATTAACTTTAATATTATTATTTTATATTATCCGCAATATATAGTTATAACGGATTTGTGCAGATAATTTTTCCATGCAGCAACATAATACAATAATTCCCTTAAATAACAAGGGGAATGTTAAAATCATAGGTCTTACATTGCCTGCAATGCTACTACAGTACTACCTCTCAGAACTCATCATCAGTTCCACTGTCGGAAACTTGATAGGCCATGCATTATGCATGATACTTCAGTGCAATCCCCGTTTGATGATATTTGATAGTCAGTGCCAGATACTTTGATAATCCATGTAATATTCTTCAATGCAATACTTGATAAGAGCCCTTAAACGTTGTCTTTCATGTATTGGTCATTTCATCTTATATATTCTTTTTTTGGTTTGGTTCTCACGGGTCATACGTTATGTGGAGCTCGGATATTATTCATTGAATATTGTTTTTGGGTAAAGTGTGTATCATTTTAAAGATGTAAAGTTGTGTCATTTTAAGAAAGAGAAAGAGATAGATAAAGAAGGAGAGAGTTGACAAAAAAAATAAAGATGTGGGTCTCACCTCTTTGTGAAAGTCAAAGATATAAGTTATGTCATTTAAAAGGATAAACACTTTTCCCATTATTTTTATATTTTAGTTAAGACAGAAACTAAAATACAAGTAAAAGTTTGCTTACTTTTAGGATAAACGATTTATGCAAATCTCTGAAGCTTAATTACCCCATGATTTTGAATTTGAATGGCTGGTGGGATCAAGTTTACAGGCCTATGCTACAATGACAATTCTATTCCGTACAAGAGTTTGGTACCTACCAGCAAAACCTCCTATTGGATACTACCAGAAGTGATGAATGAACTAGGGGCCCTTCGCTCGACTCGTGAAGACGTGAGTTTACATGTCCTAAATTAATTGTTGGAATCAGATTTGGACTTGTATAAAAACTCGTTTAATAAAAAGGCCTCGGGCTCCAATGCAAAAGCTCGGCCTTAGAGCCTCTCCGGCTGGCATATTTATACTATTTGTAATAACCTTTACTCTCTCCTCAATCCATTTCACCATATTTTATCGGTTAAATAGACTTTTTGAATAATTTTGTTCTATACTATGATGTGTGGATATACATTAAATTTATGAATATTTATGGAATTACTAGTGTTGTTGATTGTATATTCTATTTGGGTAAATTTTTGTTGTCTTATTTTTTTAAATAGGCTAACAGACTAAATCAAGCTTTTATTTTTTATAAATAAGTCAGGTCACATGCCGATAACAAGATTGGTCAAACTGATATATTTAAACCCAGACTTAGCCTATTAAGATCAAAGCTCTGCTAGGCTCGAATAACCTTAAAATCATAAGCTGTTTTTTTTTTTTTTTTCTTTGAAGTTTTAAAGGTCATAACTCTTTAATATTAGAGATGGAGAGAGAAAAAGGGGTATTGAATGTTGTTGAGGTGGTTACTAGAATATTTGCAAGACCTTTTTTTGCAAGTCATGAAGTGATTGTGTTTAATGAACTCTGACACTCATCCTTGGATTCGATTACTACACATGAGGAGAAGGATTTTAAATAAGACCGACCTCAACATTTTCTAATTCACGACCTATATTTCACATGTTGTCCTGCCAATGCCATACACAACCTGATTCTCGAGACTTGGTTCACCTTTATCCCATGCTTGCTCTCTCTCTATCTGCATCTCATCATGAATTACTTTCTTGCCACTGATGCTCGAAAGTAATGATAAAATGTGATGCCATAACGGTTAACTAGACATGACCATTACAGAGATAGATAGTGCTCATAAGCTTAGAAGACAACACTGACATGGTTATGCATATGCTTATCTCGAAGACAAGCTGGCAATAATTTAAGGAGGGTGAGTATATCAAACTTGATACATCTGTGCAAAACGTATTATTTAAGAATATGTTTGGCGTATTTTTTTTAAAGTCAAAAATTATTTTTAAAGTTTAAGTGAAAAACAAAAACAAAAAAGAGCTTAAAAAATAAAGTTAAAAGCTATTTGGTGATTGTATAAAATTAAACACAGAATGATTTATCATTAGGGTAAAGGGTAAATAAAATAAGACTAAAACTAAAAAATAAAATAAGGACTTCAAAAAATTGACATACATCTTTGAGGGAAAAAACTCTTCTTAGGGACTTTTAGGTTTTTCTTTTTTTATTCATTATAAAAAATCTTTTTATAATAAAAGTTTTTATAAAATTATGTATAACTAAATTCCTTTTAAGTAAAAAAGTAACTAAAAATAAGACGAACATATATGATCATCATTCTTGCAAAAGCGACCGCACCTATACATTATACTAATCATTTAAATATTATGTTGGATGTTACTTCAGCATTTCTTTTTGCTAAGCACAACAATTTGCAATGTTCTTGGAAGGGTAATACTAATCATTTAGGAATAGTGATAAGATTTCCACATTTTTTGCAATTTTTTACGAATCTGCTACATTAATAGTATTTCTTACCAAACTTCCACGCATTGAAATTTGTTATAATTGGTAACGAATTTGGTAGCCAATAATTTCCTGACATGTGCCACATTATCGCAAGAAAAGTTGAATGTCACGTGTCCAAGTTCGCTACTACTGATAGCGAACTTAGTAGCCAATGATTTCGTGACACATGACACATTTTCATAGAAAAAATGGACCAGATGAAGTTCTCTACCAGGGGTAGCGAATCTGGTGTGATATGTTCAGAATTAATGTACCAATCACAATTTAAATAACATAAGTTATGTCATTTTAGGAGAGAGATAGACACAAAGAATAAAAATCATGGGGGAGAAATGGAGTGATTTTTTTTTAATTTAAATTTTAAATAAAAAATATATTATTTTGTATCTATCTCTCTATTAAAATGACGTAACTTTATGTCATTTAAAATGACAAACACTTTTCCCATAAAAAATATAATTTACCTACTTTAAAATAACTTTTTTTTCTTCTAAATTTTCGAGAATGGGTCCTGCCATGTTTTGTTTTAACATTATCATGTATGTCAGTCATCTCTTCACGTATCAAGTATCACAATTTTAATAAAGAAGTTGGTAAAAAGAGAAAGTGAGGATTATCACTTCAATGGTTGACCATTCATCAAAACAAATATATTTCACATTGCTTGGTGATGTTAAAAACAAGACATAACCAAACTCCTTGGTACAGGTGGTAAGGAGGCTGGGTCCTTTAACCAGAGGTCTCGAGTTTGAAAAAAAAAAGGATTTGGGAGAGCCGCCCCCGAAAGGATCCGACAGTGCTCGATGGAGATTAGTCTTCGGTTACGCCTGAAGAATACCTTTGAATTTATTTAAAAAAAAAAAAAAAAACAAGACATAAGAAAATATATTCCCTAAATTTTCACACCCAAGTAATACAAGTTAAAACAAGCCAGAAGAGAAAATATTCCCTAAACACATTTTAAGAGAGAAGAAAAAGTATTAGCAAATTTATTCACAAAATTTCCTCACGATTCATGCGTGTTTGGGCACTAGGTGTTATTTGTAGGCCTTGGTTTGCCTCCAATTGTTAGTTGTACTTGTACTTTTGTTTACTGAACTCATTATTAGGTTAACATGAGAAAATGTCTCTATATTCTTGGAACGTAAATGATGATGGTATCGGGTTCATTCCTTTAAAATGATATATTTTCTTTTTCCTTAGACATTCAAAACAAGAAGAAGAAGAAGAAAAGTGTATATATACTTCTATTTTGAGATAATTTATTTTTAAAAAGTAATAAACAATTATGGTATACAAATGATGCATGTGATTTGAAAGATTGTGCATAAGGCCACGTTATTGCTTCTTGACCGATCGCATAAGGCTCTCTGGAAAAACCTAGGCGCACACATGATGTTCGCCATTATATATTGCGGAGGCTTCCAGGTTTGACTAAACATATTGTTATTACAAATAACTTCATGACAAGTACACCGTTGACTTTTCCATTTTTCATGCCATGAAGAGGGATACCTTGTTCATGTAATAATCATTTATATAAGTTACTTATTATAAAATATATAATCGAACTTGATATATTATTTGAAATATTCTTTTAATTTTGCAAGAATGTCAAATTATTGAATAAAGTTGTAGTATCTAATGTTAAATTATTAAACATCTGTGGGGAACATACACGGTCCCACTCCATTGCTTATCCTGTTTGGACTCCAGTAGCTATTTATTTTACAACCCATTGCTTCGATGAAAAAGAAAGCAACAATAAGCAAGGACAACACTTGTTTTCTTCAAATTAAAACAGGAATACCATAATTTTAAGGGTGAAATTAAATGCCACATCTTCCCTGTCCGCCAAAATTTGAAATTATGGCACTTTGCTTCCACCAGAACAGTGTAGCAAGCGTAATAAGGATAATAATATAACATAAAATTTGTTATCCTTTTAAAGGTTTGACACAATTTATATCCTTTAACTCTCACAACAAACAGTCATCCACACCTTTATTTTTTTTGGAAACTCTCTATACTTTATCTATCTCTTCTCCTCATCCACTTCCCCAATGCCAACTTACCCAATACCCAATAACATAACATATTTGCATTTGTTATGCAATTCTAAGGTTTCTTCCCAATTTGTTGAAATAGTACTATGTCTCAACAAACAGTCATCCACGATTCTCTGAATTATGTTGGAAACTATCAACACAATTCCTCATCCACCCCAATGCCACCCTCCAACAGCGGAAAAGTCAGTTGGAAAACGCCAACCACCAACTACCAATCAAAACCATAATAATAATAATAAGGAAAATATTACTTAGTTTCAAATCAGTTAACTTATCAATAGGGTTAATCTTTTCTCATTTTTACATAAGAAAAATTCGATTTTTACACACACAATCTTTTTTTTTTCTTTTTCTTTTTTAATGTAATGGTGGGACCCACTCATTTTCTCTCTACCACATAAGATAATATGCATCGAGCGTATGACATAAGAAAATTTTGAGAAAATTAATCCCCATAGTAATAATAATAATAATAATAATAATAGTCAAAGGAAATCCCCAAGAGAAAAGAGAGAAACATTTTGTCCCAGTTTGGCAACGTAAAAAATTAGAAGGGTCTTCTTCAAAACCTCAAATAAGAATTGGGCGACGAGCTATATTCTTAATCCATATATCAATTTTCGTAAAGTCTGCATTTTTTTGCTTCCATGTAAAAAGCTACGACCATTGAAAATTTTATTGGATCCAAGTAGTCTCCGATCAAGCAAAAATATTGCAACAATCCAACATCAAAATTATTCTGTAATACAACCACCGAAAATTAAGGAAAGGTTCTCAATGAAAAAGAATACAACAACATAATCCAAAACAAAAAACGAGATTAGACAAGTAAGGATTATTGATCAATCGATCATGTCATGGCAATAACATATTATTAGATATCCGTGTACATACAATACACCCCCAACTCAAAAATCTCAAAAAAAGAAAGAGAGAAGGAATGACAAAACAGAGAAAAATCTAGAGAGAGAGGATCTACCAGTTGAAGATGCGAGAAAGAGCGAGCCTGATGCGAGGATAGACACGAAGGGATAAGAGGGTGTAGTCTTGAAGAAAATTCTGTATGGTGTGGACGAAAAGGTTGAAGCTGCGTATGGGCGGAATGTACAAGGTCAGAGGCACTGCAGAGAAGGCCACGGCAAACAAAAGTTGCAGCATTTTTTCTTTTTCTTTTTTCTCAGAGAGAGTCAGAGTCAGAGCCAGGTATGGTTATTTAGAGCCACGAATAACATTAGGTTATGAATCTTATATATCATTGATTCATGGTCAAATCATATATATGTCCACGTCTTTACAAGCCTATTTATTTATTAGCGGTTATTATGGGAATGGATAACCGTTATGGGTGTTAACACGTGTTAGACTGGCCTTAGCCTGTTACCTGTTACGAATATAATATTAGCTTGTGGCATGATTCATTTACAAAACCTCTGGCCTGTTTATTTATTAAAAATAAAAATTTACCTTTTAATTTGCAGCAATATTTAACTCATTAATCATGCACTCGTATGTATTTTTTTGTAAGAAAATAATAGTTGTTTCTTTTATAATAAAAAAATATATTAATATTAAAAAGTCAAAATAACAATGGCACATTTACTTTACTTTACGTTGTTTTTCCCTATTTATTTAATTTTTTGAACAAAGGAGAAAGCAACAGAACTAGAAACAAAACAGAGTCTGGGGCAAATAGTGCCCATCTCTAGCAAACAACTCTCTACAATCCATAGGGACTTCAAAAAAAGCTGTAGATCCCAGGTGTCTAATAGTCTCCCTTTGGTTGCCAAAGCATCAGCAACGGAATTACTTTCATCTTTTTTTTGTCGTTTTTAATCTTTGTTTTTCTACATCTTATATCTTCATCTTCATATCTCTTATTTCTTTACCAATCGTTGTTAGTGATTATGAAAAGTGACACTCGCTATCTCAAATGATTAATATAAAAATATAAAAAATAAATAAATTTATTGTATATGAGCCAGCCTCCAAGGCTTCAAGACCTCAAGTGGTATGTGAGACCTTTTAAATAAAAAAGTTTTGGCATGAATATAAATTTTGGTCCAATAATTAAAAAACCCGAGCTGAGCCGGACCGAAACGGGCCGGGCCTAAGGCCCCGATAGGCCCGTGGCCTTATATCACCCTAATACTCGTGTCTCAAATACATACGTTGAAACAAGTCAATGAGCATTGTAAATATATATTATAAAAAAAATGCGTGATTAGATAATGATTAATATATTGAATCTTTTAAATAAAAGTTTATTTTTATTTTTACGAAATATAGGACTATTTTATTTTAAAATGATTGTACTCATTTAGGGGTGTCAATATAGGTTTTGACACGCGGGTCGACATGCGACACGACATGAAAATTCGTGTTCGGATTGACCCGCAAAAAAATTCATGTGGTGTTCGTGTTGGAAAAAGTGACACGTAAAAAATTCGTGTCGTGTTCGTGTTGACCCGTATTTTTTTTAATTTTTAATTTTTTTTAATTTTTTTTCTCAATTATCGTTTTCACCCCTATTTTGCATGTTATTTGTGTCGTGTCGTATCAACTCGCAAAAAAATAATGTCGTGTCAGTGTTAAAATTTTTGACACGAATAAAAATTCATATCATGTTCGTGTTGATGTATTCGTGTCGTGTCAACCCATTTTGACACCTCTATACCCATTGTAGATTTGTTTAAATAAAATTATATCCAATTATTTGGGGTGACCATCTACGTTTACTTAATCCCTGTTCAACTTAAATTTGTCAATGTAAATTTATTATATGTAATATATGATTTTAGTGAGCTAATAAAAACTTAATTATTTTTAAAAAGTGGCACTATATAATTTGCTCACATTAAATTAAATTATCCTTTTTGTGAGACAGAATAGGAAGGATGAGTTTCTGTAAAAATAGATTCGTCCAGTTTCTGACCGAAACGGCATTCCATCACGTTTTGATCTTTAAAATATATTTGTTCAAGGAAAATGTAACACGAGTTTAAATAGAAAATGTCAAGCTCGTGGAGATTCAAATGGAAAGAATCATGGCAAAACTAGTTGAAGTTTACTAATTCTGGGATAGCCTTTCATCTCATCATAAATATTTCATTTTCAAAAGGCTGAGAGAGAGACCTAATATAATTAAAACCATTCAGAGTCTAACATAACAAGTGAGTAATTTTAGCTAATTCGATCAATAAAGAACAACGTGCAGTAGTATAAACATTGCAAATTTGCAGCAATCCACCAGTTTGAAGTCACCTTTTAAACTAAGAAATTGACTAACGAAGTTTATTAATTTGATTTTAGAATCATTTCTCTCATTATGCATATTAGCAAAGAGATGTCTCATTTATTGTGAATAATTGGAAGTATTATAGAGATGATAAACCGATAGTCTTTTCTTTTTCTTTTTTCCTGCGCATATGATTACGATGCCGAAAGTATATCAGTCATGAAGAGAGAGTTGGGTAGGAGCATAATGTGAATTAATCCTTGAGTTTTTCATTTAGAAATATGTGACGACGGGAAAAAAGGTATGTATTCTCTTAATCGGCTAATCTATATATTGAGATATATAAAATCATTAATGTAGCCACACCCAACAGCTTAAGCTTTTGGGTTGAATTGGTACTGTATTTTTTTTTTTTTTTTCCTCTCTTCTACTTACATGGGCTCATATAGACCCCATATACTTTTATGTGTAAAAGATAAATTTATCTGCTACAATATAAGAAATATTAAATTCTAATATTAAAATCACGAAAGAATTTGATGCATCATAATAGCGATGCATGTCTGAGCCAAAAATAAAAATAAAATAAAATGGATGTGCGTAAATCCCTGAATTTTACATTAACCTAGTATTAACAGCTATTCTATTTTGTAAACAACATTATCATCGTCATATCATCTACTACCCATGACTATTTAAGAAGGCAATGAAACCTTTTTAGAAAATATTTTATCTGCACATACAAAAGTGAAATATGCACACTCAACAAATAAATAAATAAAAGGAGAGAAGAGTGATACCGCAACTAAGTGTGAACTTTTGTAATAAGTTTGTCGCAACTCACGCAGAAGATATGCATGCTAGCAACTTGCGGCAAATCTGTTGTAACTCGACTGAAGGATCTGATGAACATACGGTAGAGAGTACCGACCTTGCTTCTAATAGTCCACCAGATATGTTCTCCAAAATCACATCTTCGCTGGCCATAAGAGATGCTATAAGCTTCGCACCTGCCATCCTTTCCTGTTGAACATTAATAATACACCAACTTTATCACATGACTTTTTCCGCATACATTAAGAGAAATAATGTGGCTACACTCAAAAAATAAAAATAAATATAGGCTTCCACATTTGTGCTCTTCTTTACCAAGCTGTCCTTCATCGTCTTTCTCCCAATAGAATATATAATTTTTATAAACTACTACAGAAAAAATACAGGCACCTCGTTAAATAGGACCCTCAAGCTATTTGAAAATCAATTGTCAAACCGTATTTTCGTTTTTAGCTACTAGAATATTTTTTCTCCAAGAAAAATTTCTATTGGTTACCTACTTTTTTTCTCTATATTTTCCATGAAGTTATTATATATATAGGATCATTTTATATTAATGTAAGCTACATTTTAATTTTAACCATTCTACTTATATGTCAAACGGCTCTATTTCTATAGTTATGTGACCCATAGTATGCAATTGAATCAATGGCAAAAAATGAGCGTAAGACTTCTAGTTCTTACACTGGTATAAGATTAGGCTACCCCTATATATAATGGTGACACAATTTGGCTGTTAAGCCTACTGTAAATGGTTCACAACATTCACAAAAACAACAACAAAGAACACAGCAAAACCATTTCAGGGGACCGGGATTTAACTATAAGGATTAAAAACAGAAGGAATATTTTCACCCAAAAAAAAAAAAAAAACAGAAGGAATATAATAAAACATGTAATATATGTAAAGATAAATGTTACTGCACCAAAAGGTCAGTGAAAATCTTATTAAATGACCCTGTAATTAGTTTTACGCCACAAGTTTCCCACACATCCACCACCAATATATTGATAGGAACTGTATCAGAGATGCAGCAAAATAACTAATAAGACAGAGTATTTTGGCCCAAGAGGAACACCTTCTGGATTTTCTATATATTGATAAACTGAAATTACAAGCAATAGTAATAAAAATGACAGAGACTCAAGCAAACTACAATGGAGGTTTTCCTATCATAAACGAAGACAGAAAATGTAAAGAAAGAAAGATACAATTCAACACATTCGAGAGGTGTTGATTCTCTCCCAATCTGGTTTCCCAGCCCAAGTCCCAAATTCCCAATAATTCCCAAAGATGCCTTCCTCTTCCAGCACCACTTTCTTTTATAACAGCCACATGGTCTTCACGTTGCCCATGCTGCCTAGCCATTTTCTCCCTAACAGCCTTATTGCTGACTCAGCTCAATTGCTTTTCCTAAATTGACCCTAAGGGGTATCATATCAATACTCCCCCTCTTTTAAGCACCTTGTCCTCAAGGTGCGGTTTAGTCAATAAAGACCCACTTCCTGGATCCCACTGTTTGAATTGTAGGACTCCATATACACACCAATTTCGACAATTTCCACTTGGATCCCACTGTTCTATTTCAACGGCTGCCCCAAGCACATTAGGCTCTATATTCATGCCCCAGAAACCAGAATTATAAACACCAAAATGATCAATTGGGCATATGTTTTCACCTGTACTGTATAATATCCCCAATTGAAATGCAACCTTATTATGGTCAAAGCAGGATTTACAATCAATTGAAATACTTGCAGATGATTCATCTCCCATAATCGACCAAGGATCAATATTCGAAGGAGAGTTTAGGCCCCCAGCTTCAAATCCTTTGTTGCTTACAAACTCAGCCCACAATCCTCTAGCTCCAGAATGATTGATCTCCTTCTCAATGACAATGTAGACCCTACCTCCTACTCCTATACATGGTTCCGCCGCCTTCAGCTGCATCGCCAGCACCATGCCGATGGATGTTGCCGCCTTCATGTTACAACTTCCCCACTTGAACGAGTTCTTCATCATGTGCGTCAATCTACTCACCACTAACCCTTTTTCCAGTCCTGTTAGTCCAGATGTAGTTATGGGCCCATAAGCCCAATTTCCCCAAAGACCAGAATTTTTTTCTTTCTTTTTGGACTCATCAGCCCAACCTACACATAAAAAAATTAAACAGGGCTGACCTTGGGACAATTTGGCAGCACTTTGGACCTGGCCCATTAGGTTAGCAAACGGGCCCAAGTTCTGGTTTGCACTTCCTGATCTAGTGAACTGCTTGCGTGTTTGTAACAACGAAGACTCCTCCTTCTTGATCGATGGTTGCTCAAGAAATAGTGGCGGGTTGCCCACCGCTTCCAGGGGCTGTAAAGCTGCCGATTCAAGCATCAACTTCGCGCGACTTTCTTCTTCTACTTTTTCCTTTTCATCTTCACTTGCAGAAGCTTCCTTATCCGCAACATCTTCATCTTCTTCTTTTTTTTTGTTCTGAATTTTCCTCTCCATATAACAGCCCCAATCTGGTTGATTTTCCTCTTTCACGATCTTTGTTTTTGGTTTCCAACATTTTAGTTCGTCTTCCTCCTTCTTCTTGTTGCTATTACTTCCTGAGACTTCCGCGAATTTAATCTGCGTAGCTCCTCCTATGGCGTTGACACGTTGGCCGATGGTGGTATGTGAGTTATTGGATGGAGATTTGAGAGAGGAACACGTGTCATTTCCAGCTGCATTGGTCCGTGAATCGATCACGTGCTTAGGAGCATATGTGACTTGAATGAACCTATTGGGCTGAAACCCACAGCCATTTCCCTTGCTACCCGTTCTCAGCCCGAACCCATCGTTGGCCCAAGCGAATTTCCCCTTCTCCATCAGCGTGATTTCCAGCATCATTGTCTCCTTCGTCTTCTTCTCCATCAAATCTGGTTGAAATCGTTTGAGCAGCGCCGTCACAAATTCCCTCCAAGAGATATATCCCGCTCCAGCACCACCACCAAGCACTAGCTTGACCTTTCATCAATTTTGCAACTCGAGCAAGCCTCTCTGTTTCTGGTATTTCATACGTTTCAAAGTTCTGCACAATCTTGGTTAGCCATCCATAGGCATCTTCTCCTTCAAACTCTGGTAACTCCAATATCTTCTTGCGAACCATAGATCTATGAAATTCCCCATCATTCCTACGGCTGGGATCTCCCTGTTGCCGCTCGAGTCGTCTTCTTCGCGAACCTTTATTTAGTTGAGAAATGTTATGTGAAATTTCACCGAGAAGCCTCATTATCTCTGCGTGGGTCTCGTCCGCCCTCCTCATCTTCTCCAATCTCTCAGATCTGTTTTCCATTGTTTTTTTTTTTGTTTTTTTTTTTAAGCTAAGTTCAAAGCACCCGGATCGAAGTGCTCTGATACCAATTGATAGGAACTGGATCAGAGATGCAGCAAAATAACTAATAAGACAGAGTATTTTGGCCCAAGAGGAACACCTTCTGGATTTTCTATATATTGATAAACTGAAATTACAAGCAATAGTAATAAAAATGACAGAGACTCAAGCAAACTACAATGGAGGTTTTCCTATCATAAACGAAGACAGAAAATGTAAAGAAAGAAAGATACAATTCAACACATTCGAGAGGTGTTGATTCTATCTGGTTTAAAAGTCCCAAATTCCCAATAATTCCCAAAGATGCCTTCCTCTTCCAGCACCACTTTCTTTTATAACAGCCACATGGTCTTCACGTTGCCCAAATGAGCCATTTTCTCCCTAACTGCCTTATTGCTGACTCAGCTCAATTGCTTTTCCTAAATTGACCCACAAGGGGTATCGTATCATATATTTGATACATGGAACCCAATGTTAGATTTATCAACTAGATAAAAAAATTTAAGAGACTCGCGTAAAAAACTTTATCCCGATAAAATTACAACTATGGTGTTATTAACATAGAAGAGCAAAGGTAAATTACCTTCTCTGACTCCTTTCTCAGGGCTATTAGTGAGATTTTGAGAAGGTCATATGCAAAGGGAAGAACTGCAGATCTTAGATGATAGACAGCTGAAAATAGGACCTGGGTGCATGCTGCTCTAATCTCTGACTTCATTTCAAACTGTTGACAAATTTTTAGTCCATAACCCAGCAAGATTGATGGTAAATTTCAAGAACTACAACTCTATCAAACTCGTGCAATCAAGCAATCAAAAACTAAATATGCAATGGTACCTCAAGAGAATGAAGGAGAGAAGGAAGAACTTGTGCTGCAAAATGCTTCTTGCAAGATTCTGAAATCTTCTGGCAAGTGCTGATGAGAACATTACCCATGCACAGACGAAAAGAGAGAGGAACTGCAGCCACAAATTCACAGTTTTCATCACCCAACTCAGATCGTTCCTTGTCATTGAGGAACTGATTGATCACATAGGTGACAACAGAATTCCCTGCAGCAGCAGACTGTTAACAGGTTTGAGAAGCAGTTACATTCAACTACCTATTAGCATTTCCATGCTTATATTCAGGCTAACATACACATCAATAATACCTTCCTTCCCAGCAACCCTTATTCTGTCTGGCATGCTGTCGGTGATTGATTCCTGAGCTTGTAATTCAGCACATATCATAAGTGCTAGACAATCAATGCATCCATGTTGTGCTTTAGAAACTGGGAGAAAAAGTTATGCCTATCAAAATTAGTTTTATTTCATACAAAATTGAAAGAAAATTAGAAACTAAAATAGTTTCAGACCTGAATCAGCATTCAGACAAGGCCATAACAGCACTGTTTCAATCAACCTTCTAATTGCATGCATCGAAGGATGAGACAGTGACTCCCAGCCTCTGACCTATAAATCCAAAAGGGCCACTTTACTACAAGCTAAATTGAAGTAGAATCGATGATACAGCCAGAAACTGAAAACAGAATTTGAAAAAGCAGAAAATGACAATCTAAATATTGATGGGAGAAAACAATTACCACAAGGGATGTGCAAATTGAAAATAAACAGGCCCGTATCTTCAGTATGTTTTCAGAATCAACAGCGAGCTCTAACTTGGAGCAAAGAAATGGGAATAAAACCTAAAGAATCAAACGGCATGAAATGTTAAAGTAATACCTAAAAACTGCCAATAAGGTAATAATAAGGTTTACTGTGGTGCCAGAATATGATGTGATTCAGATAGGATATCGGTCATAAAGAGAAACAAGTGTAATCTAAGGATTCATACATTTTATACTGAAATAGGAATAACAAACCAATTATCCAGACTGACCGAACTAAGAACTCCATCAAAATGAAAAATGTAAACCTGAGAATTGAGGAATTGCTTCTTAAATTTTCAAGCATGCTATACACAAAAAATGCCAAAAAATCTCTCAAAGTGAAACCAAAATAAAACCAAGGTCGTGCTATCACTTTAAGAGTAAAACTATTGATGTTTACACGAATTTGAATTCAATTTTTTTTAAAATAAAAAATCATTACTTGTGGATGAATGCGTCCGCACAGCTCAGCCGAAAGCTTCTGAACATCTTCAAATTCAAACTCACAAAATGCCCTGAAGCAAATGAATAGCATGAAATATGCATCAAGCTCCTGTACCGTTTAGTGGAAGGAAATAAACGCTATGTTCATTGCACAAGGACCAACCTGTTTAGAAGGAGAGCAGCAATACACTCATAACCAATCCCAGTGACCCTGCTGTCTGTATCTTCCTCACAAGAAAAAATATATATTTTGTAATGACTTCACAAGAAAATTAAAATGTATTGAAAGAAAAAAGATACAACCTCTACTCTGATAGACATACAGTAGTTTATGCACAATACTCGAGAACCTGGGATTTATAGATAGGAATAATATCTAAAGACATGAATCTGGATAATTGAAAACCTAAGTACGAAATGTTAATGTATCCAGATCATCTGTCAATTTTTTTTTTTTTTCTTCTGTGTAGAGGAGAGTGTAGATAAGAGTAGAGGCTAGAATTATTCTAAACGGGATAATCTGTAAAACAGTCTCATATGTATATATACTATCAGGTTAAGAGTGTCGTACAACACAGTACAAAGTACATATGGGCCAAGGCCAGATACTCTCAATAGCTTAATACAAACTCTTAACATTCTCCATGAAACATCAGTTACTACTATAGTTTCAAGCACTTTAATCACATGCATTTGTGAATTTTGTGAAGAGAGAGAGAACATATTTAAACAAATTTGCAGAACATCCAATAAAAATTGAGTCAGTAATTCAGATTTTAAAAATAGAAGACAACATTATTACAAGACTTGGTTATAAAGAGACTCACAAAGTCTGCAACTTTTCCATCCAAGTTTTGGAAAGCTTATAAAACTCCAGTAAGATCAATTCAATAAGCTCAGAAAGCAAATTTCAGCTCTTAAGACAAAATTCATGAGAAAATAGGAACAGGAACAGAGCCATAATTCCATGAGCCTTTAATTTTCAGATCAGAAGATTCGATGAATTGTCTTTAATACTGAGTAAATCTCACAGGATAAGTACTAACAGAATCAAACATAATTAAATCAAACCACAGGTTTAACAAATCAGGTCTGCATGTGAAAAAAAAGAGAGAGAGAGTAAAAGAACAACTAAATATTGGACATGCGAACAACATCTAGAAGTATTAGATGGTAGAACATATAGCAATCAAGACAATCAGAAAGGGAGATACACAAGGTATGAATATATACCATGCATTATATTTTGACTGAGATGTCCATACATAATTGATGAATTGAGGTCATTGAAAGTTTTCATGGGAAGCATCTTAATTATGAGCAACGGGCAAAGATGCTCAAACAGAGATCGCTGCATTTCTTCAAACTCATCACTGGTATAGGTTCTACACTCCCATCTTGACAAGAAACTTTCATCAATCCTGCTACAGAATTGAGAATATATCAGGCAAAAAACTACTACCACCACATTAAGTCCAGTTCTTGAGGGAGACTTGTGTTGACCTTGTCTTCACAAGTTGTGTAGACTTAAACCAATAAACAATTAATACATCATCAGTTCATATTAATTATCACATAAATCTTTGAGCCACACATAATTTTACATTTAAAGTGATGAATTGTCAGCTGTTGGCTGATTTAGATTACACAATTTGCGAGACATGGTCAACACAAATTTCTCCCAATTTTGAGGCAATTATGCAGACAGACATATTCAACATAATGACAGCATATATGGAAAAAAGTAATTTAATATGTAATAACCCAAATGTAGATGCTGTATGGTTATGACAGATAAATATCCTATTTGATTTCCGGAAATAAAATGCATCCAACCGGAAAAGTTGTATGGGGCCATCATAAATCCCTCATGCAACCGTTGCGCTACTATCATATTAAAAATGGAAGCAGTAACAAAACTCTAATCTTGACCAATAATGCAGATATTATGCTCTACATATGGATATAAAATAAATAGAAAAGCCAAGGGGCAACATATCATGCATGGGAAAACCAACCACATAGCAGTGATCATCAAGTTGAAGGTTATCCAAACCAAAAAATATCCCATACCACTAGTATATATCAACAGGAAGAACCATTTCTCAAAAGGATCCTCAGGTTCATTATGTTTTAAAATGGTAATTAACCGGAACTGTGAATTGCTATAAACCTAAAAAACAAAGCTCTCCAGTCCTTGAATTACAATAAAACTATGTTACACTTTCCCATGAAATAAGAGATGCTAACCCACTGCAGAGCCTGGTGTTATAATTATGTAACTTGTGTTTGTAAAATGATGGAACCATTGAGTCAGGTAAGCAGCATCATAGGAGTCAAAAAAATTACTAAGACATCCTAATTTACCAATCACAGACAAAGACACATTCAGACAAATCCATAACTTCCATACAATCAGAGGATATTTTTACTTTTGCTTTTCAGGCCTGTAGCTTAGCTAGTAAGATCAGACATATTTTAGAGATCCCTTAAGCTTAAATGTTTAATAACACCGACCAACCAAGAAACATAAAACAAATATGTAAGCCCCCATGCTCAAAGGCTCCATAAAGTACAGCACAGCTTATATATCAATATACAGTCCTCATAATTGTATACTTCTTCCCGACCCTTTCTTTGGCATTGCATACGAGTATACAAAGACCACTTCCATTTGAAAACGAAACAAATCGTGAAAGCAGCATCCCTATTATATCCCACTCCCAGGTTCTGCAATTAAGTCAATATTCTTTCTTCAAACTCTCAATAATGCAGAGTGCAACAGGTTTCTTTATCAGCCGTTGACTTTGCAAGTACAAATCTAGCTGTTTTATTTTGTCTGATCAGTGCCCAGATATGACACAAACAGAAACAGCTCTTTGGTGTTAGAGATAAAGCTCTCTAGCTAACAGTTATAGATAAGGGGGAAATATAACAGCTATACTGATTGGTTAAAAGGTTGACGATAACACCACTAATCTTTAAACAAGTAGTTAGAAGCATTTTTTTTTTTTTTTTTGTAAAAACAAAAAAAAATGTAATACATATACTCACTTCTTCTGTTCTCTAACACGCAGCAGAACATGATGCAAAACAAGATCAGCAACATTTGCCAGAGTTTCACTTATATAACTCAAGAATCTGACAATGGTTGCATTTGATGGATCTGCAAACATCTTGTCAACCAGTGGTCCAATTAAGACGTTCCAGTTTTGAACCTGTTATACATTGGAATTAACAAATTAGAATACTTTCACTAAAGGGCCGACCCAGTTCAAATACCCACTTCGTGAGTGTCTGGGGAAGGGAATACTCTAGGCAGCCTTTCCCCTGCTTTTTGCAGAGAGGCTGATTCGAACCCGTGACCTGACACACCACAGCAAGCAAGCTTACCGCTGAGCCAAGCCGGCCCTTCATTAGAATACTTTCACTAATCTAAATTATCTGTATCTGAATGTGCATTTATTGGAACAAAGTTATTAACAGCTAAGAAAATCTACAAAGAAAAAGACAGCAAAGAACTACCATTTGTGCAGCAAATGTTTACATCATTGAATCACAGACAACCAACAGAACATAGACAAAACGTGAATGTACATGGTCAAGCCACAGATGCATATCTAGGGGAAAATAGATATGTCAAAGGGTAGTAAACAACTTCAAACCAAAAATGTGTGTCAAACTTCAACTTTCAGGGATTGAGTTTTGTTAGAGATAAAAGAAACTATTCTTGGGCCTGTACCTAATTGCTTAAGCTTTGGGATGATTTGGTTCTTAACATGGACTGGAACAACTTCTACCAAACAATTAAAGAGTTTGATTGCAGCCACCCCAACTCTTCATTATCAAATTAAATTTTAACTAGGTTAGGTGGGCTAGTGGTATGTCATTGACCATGTTTTGAGCACAAAGGGCTTTCATGTAAGGGGGCAGATTAAAGATAAACAACCATCAATGGGTGTGCACCTAACAACTCAAGCTTTTGGGATTATTTGGTTCTTGACAAGATGAAAGGACTCTGGTACACAACATTGCTTTAGCAGAATTAAAATGTTAAAAGAATCTATTTGCATTTATGACTGCTACGATATCTTAGAAGTCTACGATTTCCTTTAACCAAGTTAACTGGTTTACTTTTTTCCCTAATAAATATATCAATCATCTATTTCTTGATCAGCAGATCAGGTTCTCGCATTTAAAAAAAAAAGAAAGAAATAAGATTGTGGCCACTACACAGCTATATTCATAATTGCATAATAAATCTTACACTTTTAGACCACTCTGGAACCAGTTTGAGTACTCGGTCAGGATCCAACTTTGACCCTGACATTGAAGAAAAAAACATGAGAAGATGATGGGGGCAGTGGTTTTAACCAACAAGAATAGAATGCTGAAGTGCACAGCTTAGAGACTGAGATTACCTATTGCTTAATATTACATTCACAGTTGCAAATAAAGAAATAAATACCAAGAAGTTATCACAATTTCAAATAGACAGTACTGTGTATGTCTGTGTGTATTGATAAAACACATTAAAATAATATGTATATACATTCTTATATACGCCTGTCTGGATTAACTAGCAACAATAAAACTGAGCACAATTACACTATTAAATTAAAACCCAGAATGTGATTTTCATAAATCTGACAGTTGGATTTTAACAAGTTAGTGTATGATCTAGCACAATTTCGAATGAAGCAAGCATTTTTTTCCACATCAAACTGTGATACTTTCTTCAATTTATCAAAACTTTAAGAACTTTAGCTTGAGGTAATACTTACGGCCATAAAAACCTATTTGAAATTGATATGAAATTTTTAAAAAAGATCTACAAGTCAATGACATCCGATAACAGAAGATTTTTGTAAGAAATCACCCTTGAGAAGTTATTAAATGGTACAAAACTAGTCTACTTTTATATAGGTGTCAATAAATGCTGAACCTACCGATATATAGACAATGATATATAAAATAGAACAAGGGAAGCAATGTAACCAGCTCATGCATAGTCTGTCAAATTGTAAAGTTGAAAGTGTGTGTGTTGTGTGGGGTGGGGGGGATACATACATACATACATACATATATATATATATATATATATATATATATATAATTGGTGTAATTAGTTGAGAAAAATAGGGGAGAGATAAATAAAATAAAAAACAATTATGTTTGAGACCGTTAATTTAAATATAATCAACGGTGATAAAAAAAGGTAGTAAGGGTAAGAAGATTAAATAGGTAGTCAATATAATCATCCATATATATATATATATTCGCTCACACTACCTTTATCTTCACTGGGCTGTGGAAGATCTAGGCTTTCGCGGATGTTGCTGCAAGGATAAGGATGCAAAGCTTTCAGTCAAGCAATGATATCATCACATATCAAAAGATTCATAATTTTTGAACTCCAGCTCTAGAAATAGAAGTTTTAAGATTTATGCTTTTATAAGTTCAGCTCTGCAATTTTAAAGTCCCAGTAGAAGGAGAAACGAATAAAAGAAAACATACCTAAGACAGTCAAGAAGCAACAATATGACTTCAATTCTCTGGTTGTGACGTTTGAGGACACCAATGATGGCATCACTAGCGGATGATTGGCTCTCATCTGTAGAGTAAACAAGACCAACCAATGCAGGCAAGTACAATGAAGGGTCTGCAAGAGTAAGTAATTCAGCAATGAGAATGTGCCACCATAAAAATTGGTAACAAAATTAACAAAAAAGACAAATATATAAGTGAGTAATGACCACCAAATGTTTGTAGGACAAAGCGGTAGGTGTCGTAAACATTCATATATGCTAGTCTACATGTTTTGGTGACAAGACATTCACTAGATTACCATAATGTGGTGCGGGATTAATATGAAAACATTAGTGCTTAAATAGATATGTGCAAGTCGAAGTGAGAAAGGAGCACAACAAATAATAACAAAGAATGAAGCATTTAACAGAGGAAATAAAGGAAGAGAGAAGTAAAAGAAGGAAAATGCCAAGAAGCAATCAACCTAAACGATTAAGATATTAGGTACGAGCTCAGAAATTGCTTTTAATTACATTTCACACACGCCTGACAGGAATGTCCTTTGGACTTGAGACATGAATAAAGCACAGAGCTACCAATACCTTGTGCTTGAAATTTAATTTTAAAACAAGAATGATGGTTTGGAAAAAATGCTTAATCATTTGGATAAAGAGGCTCCAACAGTAGGTCACGAAACAATCATCCTAAAAGTCCAGCCATTACAGGAAGGCCCGGTAATTTTTTAATTTATATAACATACACATAAAAAATATAAAAACTACAACTTATATTGCAGTTTTAATGCTAACCTATCACTGGAAGCAATTTGGATGCCTGCTCACGAATCACAATTTCTTCATCTCCAAGCCGCTCTAGCAATTTGTTGGCTATATCTTGCCTAAAATAGACATATAAAAAATAAATATACAAACAACTAAAACTAATGGTATAACTATATGAGCAATCATACCAAGCAGAATGAGGCAATAATTTTTGTGACCCTGATGATATATGGAAGATTTCCGATACAACATCCATAGCATTTCTTCTCTGTGAAATGTTTCCAGAAGCAAGGCGCTTTAGAACTTCCATTAGGCATTTATCATCTTTGCTCCTGGTGGATTATCATGCACATCAGTTCTAACTTTAAAAACGGAAAGAGTTTGGGTTTAAAAGTAATCCTGCTCAGTATCATATGAGAAAGGAAAGACTGACTACATTGAGCAGTATTCTGCTATCAGCATAACAACAGCTCTAGATGTACCATCCCGCTCATCGAGAAGGCGAAGCAGAAAAGGCATCACAATATTCGACTGCCTACTGTCAGGAAGTGTATCTTCTTGTGAGTAATTTGGCTTCAAAATGATAGCCTTGAATATTGAAACCACCCCAACTATCACATCTTCATCAGTGCAATTAAGCTACAGACAAAGGAGGGACAATTAAATTTAAAATTAAGTTCCACTGTCACTTTGATAAGAAAATCTATACCCAAATTACTAAACCACGGTTTGATTAATAACTGACTTCTAAGTGCATCATAACTCAAAAGAAGCTAGATAACATGCAAATCATATAATCTATACATATATGCAATAAAAGCCAAATAACTCATAGCAGATACAGTGTCTGTATCATTCACCAAGGAAAACCAGAAGTCCTGATGAACCAAGAAAGGCTCCAAGGAAATAGGAAAAGCTGCATTACACAATAATAAATTAAAATAATTATTTTTTTCTTTCCTCAATAATTATTTATTATGTAATGCAGCTTTTTCTTTCCTCAATGCAAAAAGCAGGAGAAAGACTGCCTAGAGTATTCCCTTCCCCAGACACTCACGAAGTGGGTATTTGAACTGGGTCGGCCCTTTCTTTCCTCAACCTCAAATGGCATCATAGAAAGCTTTGACAAAACAACTAACATATCTTTCCTTAACATTAAGATCAATACACTATTTAATCATATGTTTGGTTTGCTGGAATTGGGGTGGTGAGAATGGGAACGGAATAAAAGTGTGTTTGGTACCTACTATGGAATCCAAATAAATTCTTATTCCATTCCATCAAGGATCAATTCAATTTAAATGTATACCCTTTGTCTTCCTACTAAATTACAAAATCCCCATCCTTAACCTGCAATCGCTATATCTACACCATTTGCTACTGCCATTGCGTTCACACCCATCTCCACCAACGCGAAGTATCTTATTTATTCTTGTGTAATTTGGCATGGAGGGATAAAGAAGAATATTCATATTATTTTTACCATATCATAATTCATATATGCCAATGGGGATGATTATCCAATTCCCATTTTCTTTAAAACCATTTCACTTAACACGACCTGAAAGAACTGAAAAGCAGGACCATCATGTCAGAAACATCTCTATCAACTATGTGAACTTAAATTTTTTGAATCTCAGGTAGTTCTGGAATTTGTTAAGCAATAGTTCTCTGCTTTGACAATTCATCACGGGAAGCCAAATGTTAATTATATTATCTAAAACTTTGACAAAATATCAGTGTCTCCTGCAAATTACACTGTTCAAAATTTGGGCATTGATCTGTCTTTCAAATGCCAAGGGCATTATTACTGCATTCAGGGAACTGCCAATACCATGTCATACAAGGTCAGAATTCAGAAGTCAGAACAGACAATAACTAATCTACAGCTGTAGCAAAAATAGTAACAAATGATATCCTTATTCTAAATTTCAAACGATAATAATTGAATATTAAACCTGATGCATAGGAAAGTATATGCAAGATTTTGAAGAAGAATACATATAAAACATTCATTTGCAGAATTAAATAGTTGTGCAATGGCCTTGTTTATAAATATATCTGCAATATATTTCCTCAAGACTTTCGGTGATGTACCTGTGGGACTAGAATGCGTGAGATATTCATCCCGAATTCTGACACCATGCTTTCAAATTTCTTGCTGTCCAGGCGTCCCAGTAGTAGGCATAAACAATTCAGGAAAAACTTTCTGGTCTCCAACCCACCATCCTTCTTGTCACCATACTCACCAGAGTGGTTGTCCATATAATACTGCAGTGTTCATGGATATCAGCAAATAAACAATTCTATCACATATAATTGCAAGAAGCCCCAAAGAATTGATTTAACATGTCATCATACCATATACTATGACCTACTGATCAATTTCTAACCCACTTAAAACAAATGTAGCTCTAACCAGTAGCAGTCACCAACTCACCGTATAAAGTGCTAAAAAATCTAAGTAAAACACTCGCCACAAAATTTTCTAGAGATGTCAAATGCATAATATTACTATGTTAATCAAAATATCATCTACTCCCGGCTTAATATTACATGATCAGTATATTTTACAGAGTTAAGACGAGACTTCCACTTCATAAAATGCAAGATGAAATGTAACGCACTAACACCCATACTTACTATTAGAGATATAAGCTCTTTAGCTTCTTCTAGTAGCTTCTATTAATATGGGTGTATTTTTAGATAGAATAGTTCTGTTGTATTAGATCAGGTCTCATGACCTTCTGTTTAGATCTAGATGTTTAGTTTGTTATTCTTCAGATACTATAAATATAGTATCTCTCTCTCTTGTAATAGTTGGTTAAGAAATCAATACTTTTCAGATCTATGGATCTCTCTCTTTTCTCTTTCTCTCTTTCTTCTCTCAACTTCTAATATGGTATCAGAGCTCTCTTTCTGAGGGCCTGATCCATTTCATCGTGCTCATGGCTTCCGCAACATCATCTACTGAAGAACGCGACAACAGCAACAATTCAAACAACAGTCACGGTGCGAGTCACGGTGCGAATCACGGTGCGAATCGCAACTCGTTGATGGAGAAGACTCCAAATCTGTTCAACTACCAGATCTCCGTAAAATTGACGGAAGATAATTTCCTGTTTTGGACTCAGATTGTTGAGCCAATTATAGCAACACATTAGCTCCAACTATTCCTTGTAAATCCGAAAATTCCGTTGAAATTTCTCACTGAAGACGATCGTGATAGTGAGACGCTGAATCCAGATTATGTATCGTGGCTCACACAGGATCAAATGCTTCTGACTTGGATCCTCTCAACACTTTCCGAATCTATAGTCAATGAAATCCTAGGAGTTAAGCATTCCTATGAAGCTTGGGATAAGATTCACAAGTTGTTCCACGGTATGATGAAATCCAAGGCAAGAAACCTCAGATCTGAGCTTTGTTCGATGAAGAAAGGTGCGAAGACGATCTCAGAATACCTATCCAGGATCAAAACTCTTTGTAATTCCTTGAAAGCTATCAAGAATCCTGTATCTGTTGAAGATCAGATTGACTACATACTTGAAGGTTTGCCTTCGGACTACAACTCCTTTGTTCTTAGTGTTCATACACGTGAAAAAGAGTTCGGAGTCGATGATATAGCAATTGAGCTGTTAGCGTTTGAACAGCTCTTGATGAAACAAAATGAGTCATTACTAAGTGATCCAGCTTCAGTGAACGTTGCTGTTACACAAAACAACACAGAGAAAGATACTCTGTTTGCCCCTGTTTTACTGAATCAGAAACAGAGCATGAACCAGTTGCAGGAACTTCATGGTTCTGCTTCCTTTGATGCTGAAAACAGAGGAAGAGGAAGATCTGGAGGAAGAAATAATAAAGGAAGAGGACGTGGACCTCGATCTTAATGTCCATTGTCAGTTATGCTACAAGTTCGGTCATGATGTTCGTTCGTGCTGGTATCGTTTCGATGAGAATTTTGTTCCAACTATCCTTCCTCCAAGCACACATGGAATGCAGTACTTTGCATCATCTCAACAGCACAAACCATATCAGTATATCCGTCAGCAAACGAATCAACCTTCACAAGTTTCATTCCCTGCTCAGCCTCGTGTAATGATGGCCACTCAGCCATCACAACAAGGTCTATTACCTCAACCAACATCCGTGCCAAACTTTGAGTGGTTTCCTGACTCTGGAGCTAGCCATCATGTCACTGCTGATCCTTCTAATTTGCTTCAGAGTCAGCAACTATCTGGTACTGATCAAGTTATCATTGGTAACGGACAAGGTTTGCCTACACTGATTATCAAACAGAATTGAAACTTAAAAATCTTTTACTTGTTCCTTCCATTGTGAAAAATCTGTTGAGTGTGAGTCAATTTGCCAAAGATAATAATGTTTACTTTGAGTTTCATTCCTCTAAGTGTCTTGTTAAATCGCAGGACTCTCATAATACTCTCCTAGAAGGAACAGTTAACAAAGATGGCCTATACAGATTTCCAAGTCTATGTCTACCAGCTATAAAATCTATGCAGTCTTCTTCAGTTGATAAACATCCAGCTTCAGTTGTCAAGTCTCCTTCAGTCACACACTTAGCTTCTGTATTTTCAAGTTGTAATAGTTCTCCACAAGATAGATACACTGATTCCAATGTAATTCCTACTAGCTCTTACTCTTTGTGGCATTGTCGGTTAGGACATCCACATCATGAATCTTTAAAGAATGTTCTCAATTCATGTAAGATTTCCTTTAGTAATAAAAATGAGCTGGATTTCTGTTCTGCTTGCTGTCATGGGAAAGCACATAGACTTCATTCTTCTACTTCCAAATCAGTGTATAATACACCTTTTGAACTGATTTATAGTGACCTTTGGGGTCCTTCACCTATAAAATCCACTCTTGGTAATTCTTATTACATTTCTTTTGTGGATGCTAATACAAAGTTTACTTGGATATATCCCATCAAGCAAAAATCCGAAGCCATTCACATATTCACACAGTTCCATTCAATGGTCAGTAATCAGTTTCAAATGTCAATAAAGGCCATCCAAACAGATTGGGGTGGGGAGTTTCGATCATTCACTCAATTCCTGCATTCCCATGGTATCCTACATAGAGTCACTTGTCCTCATACACATCATCAAAATGGGATTGTTGAAAGGAAGCATAGACATATTGTAGAGACTGGTTTAACTCTTCTTGCTCATGCATCTCTTCCAATGAAGTTTTGGGACTATGCCTTTGTTTCAGCTGTTTATCTTATTAATCGTTTGCCCACTGCTTCCTTGAACTTTGCAATTCCTCATACCAAATTGTATCATACTGCCCCAGATTACAAGTTCCTTAAAATTTTTGGTTGTTCTTGCTTTCCTTTTTTGAGACCCTATAACAATCATAAGCTTGAATATAGATCCCAGGAGTGTGTTTTTCTTGGTTATTCCTCCTCCCATAAAGGATACATTTGCCAAAATAAGAGTGGTAGAACCTTTGTCTCCAAAGATGTTCTCTTTAATGAATATCTTTTTCCCTTTGCCACATCCTGGTCCTCTACTTCTCCTACCTCCATGCCTGCACCTTCTTATTCTGTCCCTCTCTTTGTTCAGGATATATCTTCTTCTCTCCCAAAATACATCTAACCAGTGTTTGTCATCCAATCCGTCACCTTCAGCTTCTACCCAGTCATCCTCTACATTACATAGCATTCCTGCTCAGCCTGCTGTCACTCCACAAAATACCACAAACTCCTCTACATCTGCTTCTCAACCAGTCTCCACTTCTAGTGTTTCCTGTTCTGTTCCAGATCGAAACTCCCACTCCCCTTCTTCTTTGGATGTCCTTACTGACTCTCAGTCATCTTCTTCTCATGAGTCTTCGGTTTCAGCCTTCTTACCTTCACGTACTCTTGAGTTTAATTCTCCTGTTCATTCTATCTAGACACGGTCCAAAACAGCAGCAAGAGCTCAAGCTCTTCTCACTCAAGTTGAACCCACTTTTGTTAAACAAGCCTTGTCTAGTCCACCTTGGCTTGAGGCTATGAAGGTTGAATATACTGCTTTATTGGCTAACAATACTTGGTCTTTGGTTTCTCTTCCTCCTAACAGATCTGCAATTGGCTGTAAATGGGTATTTAAACTCAAAGAGAATCCTGATGGCTCCATCAACAAATATAAGGCAAGGTTGGTAGCAAAGGGGTTTCATCAACGGCCTGGATTTGATTACAATGAAACATTCAGCCCTGTTGTTCGCCCCATTACTGTCCGGATTATACTTACTTTGGCTCTTACTCATGGCTGGTGCCTTAGACAATTGGACATTAACAATGCTTTTCTCAATGGGGATCTTGATGAAGAGGTGTATATGATTCAACCTCCTGGCTTTGAGACTTCTAATAGGCAGCTTGTGTGCAAGCTAAATAAATCTCTTTATGGGTTGAAACAAGCTCCAAGGGCATGGTTTGATAAATTGACATCTTCTCTTCTCTCTCTCGGCTTCAAGAGCAGCAAGTGTGACCCTTCTTTGTTTATTCATCATACTTCCACCAGATGCATCTACATACTTGTCTATGTTGATGATATTATCATCACGGGTACTGATTCTGACTTCATTGCTCGCCTGGTCTCTCAGCTTCATTTGCAATTTGCTCTGAAGGACTTGGGTTCTTTACATTACTTTCTTGGTGTTGAGGTGAAGAGGTTTGCCAACAATATGCTCTTGCTATCTCAATCCAAATATATTCAGAATCTGCTTGCTAGAGCTTCTATGCATGAGGCTAAAGGTATTTCTTTTCCAATGAGTAGTGGCTGCAAGTTATCTCGTCTTGGATCTCACTACTATTCGGATCCTCATCATTACAGGTCCATAGTGGGTGCCCTTCAGTATGCTACTATTACTCGGCCAGATATAAGCTTTGCTGTTAATAAAGTATGTCAATTTATGGCACAACCATTAGATGATCATTGGGCTGCTGTCAAACGTATTCTGCGTTACTTAAAAGGCACTTCATCCTTTGGGTTACAGTTGCAGGGTGCTTGTTCTACTGCTCCTTTATATCTTACTGCCTTTTGTGATGCAGACTGGGCTTCTGATCCTGATGATAGGAGATCCACATCTGGGGCAGCCATATTTCTTGGTCCCAATCTTATCTCCTAGTGGTCCAAGAAACAAACTTTGGTTGCTCGCTCTAGCACAGAGGCTGAATATCGTAGCCTGGCTATTACTTGTGCTGAACTCTTATGGATTCAGTCTTTACTTGGAGAACTTCATGTTTCTTTCTCTATTCCTCAGGTTTTCTGTGATAATCAGAGTACAGTTGCTCTTACACGCAACCCTGTTCTTCATGCTCGGACCAAACACATGGAGCTTGATATTTTCTTCGTTCGTGAACGAGTTTTAAAAAGGGAGCTTCTGGTTACTCATGTTCCCAGCTTTGATCAGATAGCAGATACATTGACTAAGCCTCTCAATTCTGTTCGGTTTGCTGAATTGCGTACCAAGCTCAAAGTCTTGGATGGTTCTCTTGTTACATCCAAGCCTACTTGAGCTTGCGGGAGGGTATTAGAGATATAAGCTCTTTAGCTTCTTCTAGTAGCTTCTATTAATATGGGTGTATTTTTAGATAGAATAGTTCTGTTGTATTAGATCAGGTCTCATGACCTTCTGTTTAGATCTAGATGTTTAGTTTGTTATTCTTCAGATACTATAAATATAGTATCTCTCTCTCTTGTAATAGTTAGTTAAGAAATCAATACTTTTCAGATCTATGGATCTCTCTCTTTTCTCTTTCTCTCTTTCTTCTCTCAACTTCTAATACTTACAATAAGATTGCTGAAATAATAGTAAATATCTCCAAATCCTCCCAAACATTCCACTAAAAAGGGCCGACCCAGTTCAAATACCCACTTCATGAGTGTCTGGGGAAGGGAATACTCTAGACAGCCTTTCCCCTGCTTTTTGCAGAGAGGCTGATTCGAACCCGCGACCTGACACACCACGGCAAGCAAGCTTACCGCTGAGCCAAGATCACTTGAAATTCTCCAACCACTTCCCCCCATAAAAACCCTACCCCACCCCAGAAAAGGATGATAGGAGGATAATCAGTTTTTTTTCCTGCAATATTTTTTTATTTCTTGCAGAATTACATCAAAAAAACCTAATATGTCGATCCTTTTTGTTTCTTTATTTTCACTGCATTCCTGATATTACCTTATTAATTAAGGTTGGGAAGAGTTAAGACATAAGTCAAAAGAAGTTTCATAAATCCGCAATATATTTCATGCCAATTTACCTATCACCAAATATATCCAAGATATCACATTAGTGTAATCAGACCAAAAGACCAACATACTTTATATTTTTATGTCCCAATGAACGTGCAACACCACAAACATACAATTAAAACACCAAATATGATACACTGAATTGGAGCAAGGCTTAAACTATGAACAGATTATTACAATACTGTCCAATATGCACATTAATTTCAATGGTCAACTTACACATCACTTGCAATTGAATAATATATTCACCCCTCAACCTAACCTATTTGATCATGGGAAATATATATTTAAACCTTGAAGCTTGTGAGGAGGGAATACAATCAAATACACTATCCAGAGACACATTCCCTTCCATATATGCAGAAAATATATTAAAGCCTAAACATCTTTATATTATGATGTCAAGTCAGCATATATTCTCTTTGCAAACAAGATAAACTAGTCATGAATAGTTTATCTCCCTTGGCAAACATCCAACAGCGACCATCTGACATAGATTGACACATAAGGAGATTGCTCAAATTATTTGGAAGCATCATTATAGCTAATCTCTATTGCATAAAACCTGAATGCCAGACAAATACTGGTCCAACAGTTCCTTGTAATGCTGCGAGAATTTCTGATCTTCCAAGTGTAATAGCATGCTATAATGCTTCCAGCAAGAAGAGAGTAGTAAATCCCCAGTCTTGAGAGCATTAGAACCTGTCTTCAATGTTGCAGACAAAAAAAATTATAATTCATAGAATACTAAGTAAACGAATTAAATATGAAGTAGCCATAGAAAAATGCATTGATTCCAGAACCTGCCTCATTTTGAAAGGACCCATAGTGACCTTTTATCTCCTCCAACCATTTAAGAACTTGCTCCAAGCCTTTGGCATGTAAAAAGCGACTTTTTTTGCTCCACTGCAATGTAGGGTACTAGGGTTAAATATCAAACAACAGAATAAGTTCAGTGCAAAGTTCAACAGAAGGCAACATTGAAGTATGCAATAACTGGAAGAACAGAGTTCAATAGCCTCTATTTTCATTCCATTTATTCAACATGCAGATCCATATGATGTTAAGTGCCTGTTTGGGTCCTCTTATTTTTAGTTTCTTTTCTCCTTATAAGTAGAAGCTAGGCCAAACAGATTTTTGAGAAAAGCTCTTTTTTTTTGTAATTGTAAAGAACCAATTCAACCCAAAAGCTTAAGTTATTGGGTGAGACTACATTAATGGTTTTTTATATCTCAACACGCCCCCTCACACAAGAGCCCACTAGGCTTGAAGGGTGGACAATGCACAGGCCCACCTACCCGTGCGAACAAATAAATTCCACTTGAAAGAAAGTGGGGGACGACGAGACGAGGATCGAACCCGTGACAAACGATGCTATCTGATACCATGTAAAGAACCAATTCAACCAAAAAACTTAAGCTTTTTGGTTGAATTGGTTCTTGGTTCTTTACAGTAATGAAGAAAAAAGCCAAAAGCTCCTAGGAGGAGTTTTTTTAAGCTCTTATCAGCTTTTCTTGAATTGTGTGCTCTTTTTGAAATGAAGAGCCATAGAGATATAGAGAGAGAGGGGGGGCATTCCTTGAAATGTGTGCTAAAGTAACTTTTAAGCTAAAAAAATTATGTAATCAATGGACAGCTTTTTACTTTTATTTAAACTCTTTTTTTTAGCTTTAGCATAAAAGTAGCTTCTAGCTTTAAAAAAAAAAAGAGGATTCAAATAGCTCTAGGTACACAATAACAGGGCTTATGAATAACCATGAACCTAAAATCAGAACAGATTTTGTTTCAAAATTCAACATGGTAGAAAATGTTCCCAAGATGACCTTCTAAATGTCTTGTCCATGGACGGTATAGTTAAATAATGCCATCACTTTCTAATGTTCATTTATTCAATATAACTTTCCTAATTGGATATCATAATTGCATATTATCAATATATGGCACATTGTCTAAAAGATAAATGATTCAGACAAGATTTAAAAGTATATAACTTACAGCAAGGAGTCTTTGCACCAAACAAATAATGTCATCTAAATGATGCCACAGAGTATATTCCTTTTCAACCTTTGACATCATCAAAGATTTCGAATCCAGTTTCTCCTTCTTGTCAACAGTAGGAGATTGTACAAAAGTAATTGCCCGATCTTTTGCTCTTGTGTTTAATTTTGACTTCTTACCTTGAAGCTCAGTCGCTTTAGTTAATGCTCCAGAAAGGGTCAACAAACAATCAGCAGAAGACACTCCAAGGCGAGATGGCAACTCAAAACCATCCTGCAAAGTGCTGAAGAGCCAGTGTTCAGATAACAAAAATTGATAGAATAGTTAAAGAATTAATAAAAAGAAAAATTAGATGCTAAACAATAAAAGGGACAAGAGGAAGAGATATAGAGTTGACATTGGAAAAATAAATGGATATTATGTTACACCAACAAACACAAAACAGCAGAATTATGAAGATAAACAGCTGTTTAGAACTAAGATTATCATTACACAACATCAATAATCAGTCAAATGTTTCTAGCCAACAGAATGTTATCTCCCGACAGCAAACTGCTACATTGACTCAAATGCAACCACATAGGTTGACTAACATGCACTAGTTTCAGGCATCCTTTTTATAAAATTATAATAATAAAAGATAGGGATGGGGAGGAGAAAAAAGAGAGAAAGACACAATTTCGATGAACGCTCGGATTAATGATGCAAGATAACTAAAATATACTATTAGCCAATACAGAAGGTAACCAAATAAGAAACATAAATGCTCTTATTATTCACTGAAGATAGAAGCTAAGAAATTCATTTCGGCAACATATCTGATAAATTATAAACATATAAGTACATTGCATATAAGCAAAATCAACCACTAAACAGCATTAACTTCCATTTACATTATTCTCTAAAACGCGAAAGAGATTCATCAGAAATAACAATACCTTCCTTTACTCACAATGCCTGCCAAATCCGGAATGCGAGTGGAGAATATCTTCAACAAATCACCATACCTCTCCCTTATTCCTACCATACACAAGTCAATTACACCGAAAAGAAGCACATTAAAACATATTTTTCTATTAACAGTTGAAGCAGGACGAGTGAAAAATGCAAACTCACCACCAAACATGGATTCGTGAACAGAATTCTCGAATTCGACGAGACTCCGAACAAGGAGGCACCAACCGAACAACAAATAGCGATCGTCCTTTCTGGAAGTGACGATGCCAGCAAGGCCTTGAGCGACGGGTTCGAAAAGAAGCTCATCCTGAAAGAGCCAGTTCATCAGAATCATGGCTTGGCCACCGTGCTTGGAGGAGTCCTTGAACTTCAATGCGTTATCGATGATGGGAACGAGAACTTGATCGAAGGAACGGTTGTTTTTTGCGGCGTCGGTTACGTAGTTGTGGAAGAACCAGAGAGAGTCCTCGAGAGAAGCCGTTGAAGGAGTTGGAGGACGCGAGTGTGATGAAAGGCGAGAAATAGAGTCGTGGAGCTTCTTCGGACGGGTACTGAGAAGACAAGTCATGGCACGTGCGAGCGTCACGGATACTATGGTTTCGGGTCGGGGCTCCGATTTCCATAGCAACTCATGCTGTCTAGCTTCTTCTTCTACTTCCATCGTCCTCTCAAGTCTGAAGGGCTCTGTTTCTCGTTTCTGCTTAATGGACCAACCCCTATATCATAAATCAAATCACTTTTTTCACATTCCAAGAAAAACGACGTCGTGTTTTATCTGTTATATTACATTTATTTTATAAATAGGGATTTGCCTAAAGAAATTAAAATAACTCATAGCCTTAAAATGAAAAATGCTTGAAACACACCAATCCATAGTGATATTTCTCTATATTTTCGTTAAGGTAACAAAATCAAAGCTAACACGGAAAATCAATTATAATACAAGATTTAATATTTCTTCAGTATCTCCCAGCATAAGAAGAAAAAAGAAGGAAAAATGAGTCCTACTTACATCTATATGTAGGCTAAATAGGTCAAGTCTATAAAAAAAAAAATTGAATTTGACTTAGCTTATAAGTTTAGTGTAAGTTAAATTAGAGGTGTGGTTTGACGTATATTAAAATTTTAAAATGTTTAACATAAGCCTATTCATTTATTTAACCCTTCGTATACTTTATTTTAAAAAAGTAAATGAAATAATAAATCATTTTATATTTTATTTTATTTTAATTAAAATAATAATACGATATAAGTCAGTCTTTGTAAGAGTAGACAAATTTGTATTGTGAAACCCAATCTGATCCGATCCGGTCGGGTCGACTTGAAACTTGAGGAACTGGTCATTGAACTGATTCAAGTCAAGCATCGAATCGGTCAAAAAGATTCAAATCCATCAAAATTGGACCTAGTGGATCATGCATTTTATAAATAAATAAAATGAATTTAAAATAAAAAATACAAAGAGATTGATAATCTCTTCATATATATACTTAAATTTCATTTCTGTCTTTTTTTCAATCTCTTTGTATTTTTTATTTGGATTCATCTACCTCCAAATTCAATTAGTTTGGAATAAAGATATTGTTGATATTAATATTATCATAATTAAGAGAAAATAAATGAATTTAAGTCGAGGATTAGCATAATAAGTATGAAAATGATTGGAAGCAAAAGTATGAAAATGATTAATTTTTTCATTTAAATATGATTTATTACTTAGTAATAGTATTATTAGATGTTAAATGCTGTCACGTAACATTTTCATTGCGGGATTTTAATAATTTACTCACATAAGGGTCGTTCGAACATTTTCAAACTCTTCCCACACTGTGATTGTGATGTGGTTATTCTCTAAATGGTTGAGGTTGATACTCGAATATTGCAGCTGCAACAACCATTCTCGGAAAAGTACCGAAACATCTGCAACCTCCTTCTCAGTGTAACCCACTCACTGTCACTCCCCAAAGGGATTCAGCTGCATGCCCACATCATCAAATCGGGTCTTGAAGCCATACCTCTGGTCTCGCATCACCTCATCAATTTGTATTCTAAAACTCAACTTCCCTATTCCTCTCGCCAAGTGTTCGACGAATTGCCTCAAAGGTCTTCCACTAGTTGGAGCTCCCTAATCTCTTCTTTCACCCAAAATGACCTCCCTTTCCTAGCTCTCCACTTCTTCCGCCGCATGCTCCGTCATGGGGTTCGCCCCGATGACCATACATTCCCCAGTGCCACCAAGTCCTGCGCCATTCTCTCAGTAGTCGACGTTGGCCAGTCCCTGCACTGTTTCGTGCTCAAAACTCGGTATGATTTCGACGTGTTTGTTGGGAGCTCCATTGTTGACATGTATGCCAAATGTGGAGAAATTGGGTATGCTCGGAAAGTGTTTGATGAAATGCCTGACAAGAATGTGGTTTCTTGGAGTGGGATGATATATGGTTACACTCAAATGGGTGAGGATGAGGAAGCTCTAAGGCTGTTTAAGAAGGCGCTGGTTGAAGATGTGGGTGTTAATGATTTTACTTTGTCTAGTGTTTTAAGGGTTTGCAGCGCTTCCACGCTGCTTGAGTTGGGGAAACAAGTGCATGGATTGTGCTTTAAGACAAGCTTTGATGCGTCGTGCTTCGTGGGTAGTTCTTTGATCTCCTTGTATTCTAAGTGTGGGGTTGTTGAGGGAGCTTACGAGGTTTTTGAGGAGATTAAGGGTAGGAACCTTGGCATGTGGAATGCAATGATGATTGCATGTGCTCAGCATGCGCACACGAGTAAAACCTTTGAGCTGTTCGTGCAGATGCAAAGTGTTGGGATGAAGCCTAATTTCATCACCTTTCTGTGCGTGCTTTATGCTTGCAGCCATGCAGGGTTGGTAGAGAGGGGACAACATTACTTTGAGCTGATGAAAGAGTATGGTATTGAACCAGGGTCACAACATTATGCCACCATGGTGGATTTGCTTGGTCGTGCTGGAAAATTGCAGGATGCAGTTAAGATGATTAGAGAAATGCCTATGGAACCGACGGAATCTGTTTGGGGAGCTTTATTGACAGGGTGTAGAATACATGGGAATACTGAATTGGCATCCTATGTGGCTGATAGAGTTTCTGAGTTGGGTCCTGTAAAAAGCTCTGGCCTTCATGTCCTACTGTCTAATGCTTATGCTGCTGCTGGAAGATGGGAGGAAGCAGCAAAAGCAAGGAAGATGCTGAGGGACCAAGGAATAAAGAAGGAAACTGGTTTGAGTTGGGTGGAGGAGGGAAATAGAGTTCACACATTTGCTGCTGGGGATAGGTCACACGGGAAAACAGTGGAAATTTATAAGAAGCTAGAGGAGTTAGGAGAAGAAATGGCAAAAGCTGGTTATGTTGCAGACACGTCTTTTGTGTTAAAAGAAGTGGATGGCGATGAGAAGAGTCAAACTATTAGGTATCATAGTGAAAGGTTAGCCATAGCATTTGGCCTTATTACTTTCCCTCAGGAACGACCAATCAGAGTGATGAAGAATTTGCGTGTTTGTGGTGATTGCCACACTGCGATCAAGTTTATTAGCAAATGTACTGGAAGGGTAATCATTGTAAGGGACAATACCCGGTTCCACAGATTTGAGGATGGAAAATGCACTTGTGGAGATTATTGGTGATCCTAAGGTGCTGAGTAACATTAGAGTCACTGAGAAAAAAAAAATTATGGGAGCAGAACTGGAACAAAAAATAGCATCAGCTCATTACTATTACTTCATTCATGAACCATCTTGTTTTTATTATCTCACCACATACAAAATCGTGGTAATTTTGAAACTTTTTGCCATTCATTTATTTTTTACTATTGCTGCTAAACATGTTCGGAAGAAAAAATTGAGCGTATCGCTATACTCAACGAAGAGTTACAAAAGCTACTGAATCCCTTCTAACATTTATTGTTTTTTGCCTTACACATGAAATCCTTTTGTTTGTGTTGCGTTGAAAACCAGATCAGATAGAAGCCGATCTTTCCAATAGCAAAGTTCCCAAGTAGTGCATTACACCATTCCTAAGACTAGCTATTATTTCATATATAAAACCAAGTCTGTTAATAGCCACCCTAATTTTCATCTGTGTTGTTAATTGAGGGACACGGCAACATTCAAATATGTTAACACATAAATATAGAGAAGATAAGAGATATAAGAACTAGTAGTTCTGACTTCTGATGGCTTCTGATTATTCATTTTACTCATTATACCCGTTATCATATATCAATAATTTACGATTGAGGTCGAAACATCAGCGAGCTGCCAGCCAAGTTAAAAGTGTCAATCCTTTATTTTGGCATGACAATCAAAGGGATTATATATTATGTTAATGAGAAATAATTTTCTTATCTTGTAAGAAAAGAGTTATTTCATATAGTAGAAACAAAATTATAAATGGGATCTATAGGTAAGAGGAGAGAAAAAAAAAATAGAGGTGAGATTCACCTCTCTTTTGTGTGTATAAAAAATTTGTTTATTTTTTTTTAACTTAAGAAATATAACCCTATGTTAATGTCATTAATTTTAATTCATCAACTTTGAGACTTCTCGAAACCCTCTTGATTTCACTGTTCATCCACTTCATTTTGTGAACATATAATTTAGTGATTTTGGACCTCCAGAGTGGCCCAAACTTGAATTAGGTTTCAGCCACTCTTAATGACATTAAAAAAGTACTATTTTCTTTAGATTTTCCTAATTATTTGATGTTACGATGTTTGTCAATTATAAGAAGTGTTATTACAATTATACAAGGTATACAAAATAAGTTCATTGTATTACAATATAAGAGTCGTAGGCAAATAGCGGGAAGCAGAATATAAACAATTTATTATAGATGATAAGCACACACAAAAAAAAAACTTACATCCATGTTTAAGCAATATTTATTTCGTCACATAATTTAATGATATTATGTCTGATATCTAATATAATTTTGTTTTTTGGCTATGAAAGAATTGAAGTTAATAATTATAACAAAAAATAAATATTCAAATAAAAAATTATTAGCACAGAAATAAAATTTAGTTTAAGCAAAAGTATCAAAGTGTGAGAAGCAGGTATTATAAAAGTAGTTAGTGACTCTCATGGACTAACCCTTTTCAAATTAAAATTCTTTTTGTCATTCACTAGCATAGTTCAATAAAATGTTGTCAGTGTTAAAAAAATTCATTATTAATACAGAAACTGATTTCTTCCATCTTAAAAGATTTCAATAAAACTTTCCAAATATTTGCCCGTACTATTTAGTTAGAGTGGCGTAAAGAATGAGTTTTATATTTTTCATATTATAAAAGATAAAATTATGTTCTATACACACATAAAAAATATATGGGCTCATGTGAAAAGAAAAAAAAATACATGGAAGATAAAATTATTTCTGTTATAGGAGACAATAAATCTCTAAAGAATTTATACAAATAGAATTTTGGATAATAATAGTTACTAAGACGTTTTTTTCTTTAAAGGGTAAAAGGGAATGGCTCAGGCCTCGGAGTACACACACAAATAAAGATAATTGCTCAACACCGCAGCGAATCTAAATTCTTACATACCAAAATTACCTATACAACCATATCATCATTTGTTTCAATTAGGAAAAGTTAAATGTACATTTTTTTTCCAGAATCAGTTATGTTCTTATATTTTATTTTATCATATATGTCCTTATGGTTTGTAAAAGAATATATTTTTTATCACATATGTTCCTATGATTTTTTATATTTTACAAAATACATGGACATATGTGATAAAAAAATCACAGAAATATAGATGATTATGAAGTAAATGACTACAAGGGGATGAACTTTTCCTTTTAATCTAAGAAAGACCCGTTCTATAAGTAACAATTAACGTCACATTGTTGCTATCACTTCCTCTTCAGCTGAAGTTACCGTCAGCAAACGTTATTTACTTCCTTGGAAACTTTCTTATTCCTTGGAAACTTTCTTATACAAACAAGTCAAAAGGTGTTACAAGCATGCACCTATAGTCCACATAGCTAAGATGACCTCAAGTGCCATATAATCAATCAAATAGGTCTTGAACTATTTGTACCAACTCCCTTTGGCTCAATCAATTAAGTAGATCTAATTAATGCTGATGATAGAAGATGGCATTGTCAATAATACAATGTTCTTTACTTAAAATGGGGCAGTGTCCTCTCTTAGGGGTGCAAATCTGTAGAAGCAGGTGTCATTATTGGTGGGTGTTGTAGCCTACCCTAACCTAAAATTGCCTTCAAAGGACCTATCATTATATTGTGATGGTTGCACTTGGTCCCAGCTTGATACTTTCATTCCATTTAAAATCTCTTCCACATATATATAAACTATATACTAAAATTATGCAATTGCTTATATTTTTCACAACTACTCTATTTATTTTTTCCACTTTAATTCCTTTTTGTTGGCATACACTTTTTGATTTATTTTTTTCTCTACCAGCTAGTGTGCTTTAAACTTGTGTAGTTTCTTTTCTTTTTATATTCCTTTTCATATTCTTAATACTGTTTTCTTCTAGAGAAATTCTTTCTTTCTCCATCCTTTTCCATAAAATATCACAACTGTTATATTTATGTAAGTCTTGTTAGATTAGAATCCTTCGCATAAGAAAAACAAAATCGTTGTCCAAAAGAATAAAAGAAATTTTCCTATATTAGTGGGCCTATTTTCAGGCTTCATTTATGGCAAAATTGATTCTCATGTTAAAATAATTTAACCATCTCTTGTCGTCACTAAAAATTCGTAAAACGTGCCCAATTTTTTATTTATTTTTTTAAAAAGCTAATGAGAGCCAGCTTGTTTCTATAAAAATTGATTATCTTCATCCGCAGAAGAAAAACAATGCCCTTCCTTTATATACAATTTTGTTAATTGTTTAGATGAGTTAATTAAAAATGAACAACATTATTTACCAAAAAAAAAAAATTTGAACAACACTATTTACCAAAATAAAAAATAAAAAAAAATTGAACAACATTAAGGTTCAAACATGGCCACATAATGTATTTGTTTGCAACAAGTAATTAGCTTTAACAGTTATCAATTGAATAATAACATTATTTATCCTTTTTTTTTCTATAATCAATTCTAATTACATCTTTAGAAAAAACTGCAAAAACTCAATGTTTTTGGACAATAATAACATGATATCAGAGCTTGAGTGACCATGAGGTCACGAGTTCGATCCTCACCGCCCCCACTATCATGTGAAATTAAGAAAAAACACAAGGCATATCAAAAAATAGGCTTGTGCATCAGAAGTCAGACCAATAATATGGACTTGTGTCATATCCATGCTTCAAGTTTAAACGGCTCTTGCGTGAGGAGGTATGTTAGAGAATATAATATAAATCATTAAAAAAGCTATCATCCAACACCTTAAGATTTTGGATGATGACTTTTTTAATGATTTATATTATATTCAGGTCATAAGTCACTTCCTTTTTCTTCTTGAGAAAAAAGAAAAACCAAAATTACCATATTGAATTATTGGATTCTATAGGGTACATGTAAGGGTGTTCTCTGTGTTTCCCTCTACCACCACGTGTGTGGACTTCCAACATTTGGAGAACCAACTCCAAAATAAAAAAAGAACAGTTCAACTAATCAACCAGATTAAGAAGAACAGTTCAACAATTAAGTAGCCATATCAAAGAATCTTAGTTTATGTATTTTCTATGGAGGATATGATTCCTTTTTTCTTTTTATTACTTCTCTTACAAGGTATGAAGACATTGGATGTTAGATATTGTCAATTGGCTTATTGGACAAAGCACTAAATGCAAAAGCCATGTACATTTGATAATGCTTAGAAAAAGACATGTGCAAAAGCAAAATATCAACAAAAAGAATTTTCGTTTGTGACTATGTTACAGCTACCCACTACCCTTAGGATCAGATAAGAATACAAATATTCTTGAAAGGGAAGGCCAGTTATATACCATAAATGTTTATAGAATGCATGGTGAAGCATTGTTATTCCTTGTGCAAAAGTGGGAAGAAAAGGCAGAACAAATCAAGAGGATCAATATTTAAAATTTGTCCAAAAGGAGAGTGATATATATGGTTGTAAAAACTCTTTTGTGATTATAGATTTTATTTTTTTTCCAAGAGAATTTTACCTAACTTTAACGATATATGGATATCTATTTGGTTATGGGGTTCAACTCAGTTCCAACTTAAAAAGCATATAATGACACACACACACTAGCTGTCAAAAGCACTAGATACGTATAGTGAAAGAATAAAGACATCAGGGGATGCCATAAAAATATTGTGGTTTACTTTTCTCACGAGAGAAGTTTTATCTTCTATTCACACAAAAAATGACATATTATTCCACACGAGTATAATATGAGAAGATAATTTCTCAAAAATATTTTATGTTTACAATTTTTTTTTTTACACTATTAAATTTAGAGTTTTATTAGTATCATGTTACATGATTCAAGAAAAATTTTCTACACACACAATTAAAAGGTGGGGTCCACATATTTTTTTCTCTTTCATCGTTCCATTTTCTTTCTCTACTTTATTGTGAGGGTATGAAAATGTTCTTTAACATTATACTCATTAAACCCTTAAATTTATTTTTAATCTCATTCAAGATTTTATGCATTAATCATTTCTTTCTAACTTTTTTCAATATTAAAAATCCAAATATTCAATTAAACATAATATAATAAATTTATACATTAATGATCTCTTTCTATTACCTTTCTAACTTTTTTCAATAATATAAAAAATTAAAAACCAATTTTTAACACATTCGTTTGTTCAGCTGTACAGATTTAATCATTTAACCTTAATCGTACTAGTGAAATAAAATGACAAGATTTTAAAGCAATACAGAGAATCCTGTTTTTGTATCCCCGGATTTTGCTATAAAGATTGTTATATGCTTACAAAGAAAATAAGCGCACGTCTGAAAAAAAAAAATTGAAAAAAAATCTATAAATTTACTTTTTACTTTAAAATGAGGGCAATGTTTTTCTCCTGGCGGATAAAAATATTGTCTGATGCTGAGACCAAAAAAAGTAAGGTCACCAATTTTATTTTATTTTAACAAAAAAAGAGTTAGCACAATTTTTAATGTCTCAGGAGACAACATTTTTCTCAAACACATTATCTTTTTGCAATTGACTCTTTCGACTCTTATTTTTAACGCACAGCCGTTATTATTAACTATAATTTCATCATAGCCATACTAATAAAAAACAAATCCAAATTATTTAATAAAACCAACATGAAATTTAAATCAATAATAAAGGTATTTATTTAGGTCACATAACTAGTTAGTATTATTCTTCCCTTTCTTTAACTATTGACCAACTCCTAAAAATGAGACAACGAACAGAAATGGAAATATATATTGTATTGATTGGAATATCTATAATACTTCCCTACCACAGAAATGGACGTTCGATTAATATATATAAATTCATAAAGGGACTACAAATCAGTTTCACTTCGATGACTCTTAACTAACTGAGTAGGATGACACAGTCGAGAATTATAAGTGTAATCATCATCATCAAGGTATAACTAATCCCAGATATCAAATACGTAATGTGGTGTCACATCTATCGTGTAAAGATAAGAATCCACATAAATGGCGTTTCAATCAATGCACAAACATCAGTACCTAATCCACAAATGGTATTTAACAGCTCAGGTATTTATACCACGAAAATCAAAGACTAAATGAAAATAGAAACAAAGTAATTGAAAATAGAAACAAAGGTAATAGAATAATATAGAAATAAGCTTTAATTGAATGTTACATGCCCAAAGGATCATTCTTCAAATGTACCTAAGTTACCCACTCCCTGGCATCCACAATTATTGATTCCAAATTACATGAGAAATATCATATCCAACATCCTGTATATTCATCCCCAAAACTGACCAAAATGGAGAGACTCAAGGAAATTAACTTCAATGACCCTTCCGTAATTTCATTTTCTACCCCAAAATAAAAAAGGAATAAAAGAAAAGGATAGATCAAACTTAGGAACAGGACTTCATCATTTTGATAGAACATTTGCTCCTCAACGAAGGAAAAAATGACAGAAATGTAAACCTAAAATTTGAAAAGATTGGCAGCCAAAAAACCCTACACTGGCATCATTTTTCTTAATGCCACCAAGTGGTTTTTTGACCCTTCTAAGTTACTTTTGTAACACTAAACTTCAAAATGAATTTCCCTCAAGTGATTTTTTTTTCTTGCTTCTTCCTTTCTTAGTTACTGTAACCTTCTTCCATCAACAACAAAACTTCAAAAAAGCATATAATATTATTTACTGAAACCTTTTCTGTTGTTAACTACCTCAGGGCCAGCAAAACTCATTTCAGTTTTGCTGAGCCACAAGATGATCAAGCTGCATCTGTTCAAGCCATGCTCCCAATACAGCATGATCAACAGACTCCATTTGTGTGCTCATATTTGATACCTCACTGGAGGATCCAGCTGCTGCTGCTGCTGCTGCTGCTGCAACACTTGAGACAGTAGTTGCAAATTTCTCTTTCATCTCAGTTGGAGATTCTTTAACAAGTGACTGCACCCATGATAAATCAGGCTCCTCACCATTGTTCCCAAGCTCGAATGAAGACGATCTACGTAGCTTACCTACATCATCTGGTGTACCAACTGCCCAATCCAACTTACCATTGGGGGATCCCCATTTTGACCAAGAATTGACCGAGGCAGCAGCAGCTGCAGCAGCAGAGTTGGAGCCAAGTTCCCGGGAGCTCAGGCTTCGAAATTGTTGCTGCTTCTCACGTTGAGCTAGCATCGAAATCCTAGAACTCATTGGAGAAATAGGTTCCACATTTCGCGGTGACATTCTTCCTGAGGCCTGCATTAAAGGATGCTCAACATTTTTAGAAGAAAAATTTGTATTCACCGGTGACAACAAGCTTTGCTGCTGCTGAAACTGATTGAAGACAGCTGATTTGTGAGTGGGAGAAAAAACAGTTGAAGTCAGTGTTGGATCAGCATATCGAGGGGAAGAATTCTCAGCAGAAAAGAGATCATCAAGATTTGAAGGAGTCAAGGGTTTCATGCGACCGGAGCGGTTTAAAGCATTAGAATTCATAGGCTGTGGAGAAAGGCACGATAACTCGTTAAGGAGCTGTAGCTGCAGATCATAATCAGGTAACGAGTCAAAATCATCCATGGGAATATCTCTAGCATGGAGTGATGATCTCAAACGACTGGACTGAAGATTACTTCCTGGAAGATGCAAGGCTGGGATGTTAGGCTGGGACCAAGCAACTGAAGAGTGTGAAATGCCATTGCCAGACGGTGACATGGGTGGAGTGAATGGCGAAGGAGACATAACAGACATTGAGGAAGGGGAGCCAGGCAACATGCTCATGGCTGCAGCAAAATCCATGGCAGAAGATGTGCTTGATCGAGGAGAGGGAACAGCAGAACCAGTTGAAACATATAATGGTCGAAGCTCTTCAGCAGTGTGGGCAAAGAAGCAAACTCTTCTGGAGCAACTTGTCCCATCCTTGCAAAGACGGGTTCGATATTGTGCCGGATGGAGCCAACACTCAAAAACCCCATGAGCATATTCACACATATCTCCTCTCCGGCAAGCACCCTTCCGGAACTCGGGACAAGGGACACAGCTGTAATGGTACTTTCTGGGATCCCTTCTCCGAGCATTCTCCCCAGGATGGACAAAAGGGCATTCAGTCCAATCATGTGAATAAGCACGGGAACAAGGTCGAACCTTGAAAGAGTACATTCGAAATTCATCGGTTGAATATATGCTGTTCTTGATGTCCGGAAGGGATGGATCAACAGGATATTCTTTCTTCTCAGAAGCAGAAGAAATAGGGACATCATTTGACTTTAACTTCAACTGGAAATCTGGTGCAGAAGGAGATCCGTTATCTGGTGAAGTTGATGAAGGTGGAGAATATGCATTGAATGAGGGTGTTATCACCCTAAGATTACACCCAGCAATAGAATCATCAGTTTGAAGAAGCTCTTCAAGACTGTTTTTGACATATTCAAGCTTAGGAGGAAAAACAATAACATCTACAGGACGATGGCCATTGGAATCCACAGAATTCGGATCAGCACCAGCTGCTAGAAGCAGTTTCACGGCATCAACAGCATTCTCAGCCCCACCTGATGCCGCACAATGAAGGGCAGTGCTCCTGTCAAGGCCACATGGCTGGTTGATGTCAGCATCAGATAGAGAAAGAATAAGTTTCATAATATCAATGCTACCATAAGTAGCAGCAACCATCAAAGGTGTTCTTTGCTCATTGACCATCTGCTTTGATCCCTTCCTACGACCATACCATAACCCAACCTCATCAACAGAGGAAGGATCGCACTCAATCAATCGTTTGAAACCTTCAACATCATTATTGGCCGCAAGCTCAAGCAAGCTTGCAAAAGAATCTTCAGTGTCAACAATAAAGTGATTCATCTTGTGGTTTCTGGGTTCGGATGTTGGTATCAAAATAGGAGTTAGCGATGGAGACGGTGCAGGCTTTAACCGCTCCAACTCACAGCACATACTTTCATTTGCAGTAGATTCAGCTGAGGAAAAAACCACAAACCCATTATAGCTAGGCCTTCAAAGACAAAGAAGTAAAATTATATTAAAGAAGCAGCACAGGACAACAATGAAGCATCCAAATGCATTAAAAAAACCATCCCATAAACACTTGTTGAACGTCCAAACACAACACATGAAATTTATACAAGATACAGTATATAACACATGAAGTTTATACAAGATAAAGTATGTGACTAAGCATCAAATTGAACATCTAAAGTGGAAACGAGAAAGGCTTTACAAAATAATTTTTTTCATAATTATCTCAATTCATCTATGAAAAAATGGCTGCTTTACAGGAAAAGAGTATAAACAAGCAAACAAATACAAAATAAAAAAATTAACAAGTTCCTCTATTTTTCATCAAGTAACCAAGGAAACAAACAGCAAAGTGTAATTTCTTATTTAAAACAATAAAGGAAAAACAGATGTAAAGGAAATTAGAAACAAAACAAACAGTTCATGAAATCAAACAGCAAATCCAACAAGTGAACTTAAACCTTAAAAGTTGACAAACAAAAACCTAGATTCACAGAAACCAAACAACTGGGAGAACACCATTCCAAACAAAACTAATTTATTTCTGTTCCCCGATTGCTAGTTCTCAACAAAACAAAGATCATTTTAGGATCAGGCTAATGACCAACTTTGTACCATGCTTCTCGCACTCATTTTCCACATCATAACACAACAACAATAACAACATCATCAACAACATCGACGACGACCACGACCACGACAACAAGCAAGGAGCAAACAGACAGACACTAACTCCGCAAAAAGAGGGATTCGAAACCTAAACTCGAAAGTGATCTAAACTGATATAACGAACTGCGAAGTGAATCTAATCTTACCACTCTATGCTCACTGCCAAAGTAAGCAAAGAAGACGACAAAGCAAAGCAAAGCAAAGCAAGAGTGACAGACAGACAGACCCTCAGATCTCAAAGGGTGAATGAAAGGAAGCACAGTGTGTTTGGATTCCCAGAAAATCTGGCGAGAAAAAACAGATATATTCGTGAGAAAAGAGGAGCTAACAAGAGACCTTCTTCTTCTTTCTCCATTACCTATGTGCTCTTTTTTCTCCTTCTCCAAAAAAATTAAATAATAAAATAAAAAATTGGAGTAACACACAAAAGAGCACTTCATGTTTTAATAAATTAAAAAAAAAAATTTAATTATTATATTCAGTTTGATTAAATCGCCGGACCAATACGACTTCAAAAAAAAAAAAAAATTGTGCACAATTAAAAAAAAAAATATGATTATTGTTTCTTATATTATAGGAGATAAAATCTCTCACATAAACGTAAATGTCATGTAAAAAATAAGAGTAAATATCATTTTTAGTTCTCAATAAATTTTACGATGCACGTTTTAGTTCCTAACAAATAAAAAGGCCCATCGTGATTCCTAAAAAATTAAAAAGGACCATTTAGTTGAAATTGTATCCCTCACATATTCAAAAAAGACTCATATTAGTCCCTAAAAGGACTAAAATGAATCCATTTTGAATTTATTAAGGACTATGATGGACCTATTTATTTGCTAGGGACTAAAGCGGGTATCGTGAAATTTGATGAGGACAAAAAAGGTATTTACTCTAAAAAAATAAGAAAAAAATTATGAGTTCAAATATTTTTAGGATAAAGGATATGAGATAAGTTATTTGCGGTGAGTTCAAAATGACGTAATTTTGATGAAAAAATTAAGATATTTTTGTAATTATATGATATTATTAGATTATGTTAGTCTTTATCATTATAATTTTTTAATTTTATAAATTTTGAAATTCTTTTCTCATATTTTTATGTGTATAAATGATAAAATTATTTGTTATAAAAAAAGATAAAATTATCAAAAAAAATATTAACAAAAATAATATATAATTGAAAAAAAGAAGGAAAAGATGAAGCGCACTGAGAGCTACGGTTTGATTATTCGTCTGCAGTACCCTGTGCCTTTTTTATTGTCCAATCATATCACACCTCGTCATCGAACGCAGGACTAGATCGTCGTTCTTTGAAAAGATTAGGGGTAGAAGCGTACTTTCATTGATGACGAGGTTATTCTTGACACGAGTTACGACAAAAACGCTCCGTGTAATAATTTAACGCCTTTCCACTCGTTCGGCTGAAATTTTCTGGGAATTCAACCCAAATTCACTTCACATGCAAGTTTAATTTCGGATAAAAAGCATGGATCCAGTGCCGCTGATTTCTCTTTAATCATACACGTGGCAGCAAGTTTTGGATTTTGTAAGAAAAAAATTGACTTTTGCTGATATTAGTTTAACATTGTCGTCGAGTTGACCAATCAGAAGATGACAAGTGGCTGCTCTTTTATCCGAAGGGTAGAGAAATTACAGTGGTTAGAGGGGAACCGGTTGGGAAGGTGAAAAGCAGGGTGATATTACCGGTTAGGTAAGTAAACAGAGTGTGGTGACCGGATAAACCGGTTGAATTAAAGTGGATTGAAATGAGGCGTTGGAATCCGAGTGTACTTGTGCGGATTTCAGGCACTAGTCAATTCTAGTTAATGGAGAGAGTCAAATCATGAAAAAAAAGAAAAGAAAGAAAAAGGACATGCAGCACGCAATAACAATGGAAATGGAATTTGTATTCATGATTCATGATGAAAAAAATCAATAAATAATAAAGGTGTGCATCCATTGTATTTCTTTAAAAAAAGATATATAATTGATATGATTAAAAAAAATAGTATCACAATCTTTCTTTGCTACTGCGATTTTAGCATAATTTCCTTTATGCGATGGCTTACAGCATATTTTAAGCTTTTTTTTTATGGTTACTGTATAACTATATACCGCTTTATCTTTTCTTATTCCTTATTCTTTGTTGGCTTTCTTTTAATATTATTTTTTAATATTCTTTTAATATTTTAAGTTTAGCCATTTTCGTGATTTATTCTCTGCCGTTACAAAATTTGTCTTGATTTTTTTTTTTTTGATTTGAACTTGGAGATTTGTTCGTTTTTATTTAGTTTCTTATTGTAATGGGGAAAAAATCGAATTCTTTCATATCTACACTTTTTTAAGAGAATATTGCTTCCGTGTTCAATATATTTTTATTTTTTCCAAAATATGTGATATTTTATTGTTATTAATACAAAATAAGAAAAAAAATTGTCAAAATATATTAAATACAGATTACAGTTACACACAACTAACAGTCACTCTTTTTTTTTTTTTGGGAGAACACAGTCACTCTTACTTTGAAATCTCTTTTAATATTACATTGAATATTAATTTACGTTAAAGTTATCTAATGATAAATATAACTAATGAATAGGACAGTTAAAAGACGGATTTACGCTCAATTTAATAATAAGTTAGGATCTTAACTCATTCTATAAGAAATATATTTAAATTTGCAATGCACCGGTCTCTCATTGCACTTGTGATTATTATAAATAAACTTATACCATGATTAGTTAAAAAAATAAAATGAATTTAACATTTCATATAAATTAAAAGACATATTCAGAGTTAAACAAATATTAACGATTTATGATTTACAAAACTATATTGTCTTATGAGAATAAATATATAAATTTTGTATCTTATGGATCATAAAACAATTGAATTAAGATCAATTTATTTTTGGGAAATATGTTTATTCTTTTAAATTACACAACTTATATCCTTTTATTCTCACAAAGAGGTGGGACCCACACCTTTGTTTTTTTTGTCAACTCTCTCCACCTTTATCTATCTCTTTCTCTCTGTTAAAATGACACAACTTTACATCCTTTAAAATGATACACACTCTACCCTTTATTTTTTATCATTACCATCCTCTTATTTTCACTTTTTAATTTTAATTTTATCATTCAATATAGCATGTTCAAGCTGAATAGATCATATAAATCTTAATTACATGCCAAATTATACACATATATAACTTAAATAAGAATATTTATATAGTCAACTGTTCAATATTTTAATTTATTTCCAAAATTAATTCTATAACTGTAAGAAACTTAAATAGAGTATACAATAATGTCCATCTCGTGGTAAAATTTCTTGACACTATTTGTATAATACAAACTTTCAATCTATCAGTAATTTTTTATCATAAGACTTCTTATTTTCGAAAAAGCGAAGATAATAATTCATATATTTGGTATAAGATTTTTTAAAAAGCAAATTTGGGAGTACAATTTTTCCGTAACTTTATTTTGTGTATAAGACGTAAACCAAAATATAACTCAATTCCGAGAAAATGAAAAATTATATCTGAAAACTCTGACAAAATTTATAATAATATTTTATTCTACTAAACAACTTTTTATTAATATTTCTGAAAAACTCATTTTTTACCATATTCTTAAAAATTATAATTTTAGGCTAAAAAACAGTTTCTCCTTTACTAAACACCCGCTACAATAGGAGTGAGTGTTAAATATATACATATTTATCTTTATAATTTATGAAGAGTATAATTATGATTGACCCTTAAACATTATTAAAAAAAAAAACTATGTCTTCATAATGAATGATGAATCAATTTGCTTGAATGTGTCGTTTAAGAAAAAAAATCAAATTAAGTTTAGAAAATAAAATTCTTTAGTAATTTTTATTTGTTCATTTTTTTTCTATTTTCAATTATAGATTGAGATGAAATGTTTAATAAAAAAATTTCAAATTATATATTATCTCGTGTGAGATTTTTAGATGATTTAAAAAAGGGCAAATTATTGGGCTTGACTCATGAGGCTCCCCAACTAATGAAAATTAAAGCGACAATTGATCATACTAATATCTGCCTTATATTTTTTTATAATTTTTTTTTTAAATTCCAGCACGTGACTTCCTGATTTTAAAATAAATAAATTACAAACAAACAAAAAATTTTTAGCCCCACAAATCGCTGCTCACGAGGAACTTTAATTATATAAAAACATTTGTTTTATAAATTTGATATCATTATGGGTATATATATCATATCCTAACTACCCATTTAATAATCTACTAAACGATATATACTCCATTATCCTAATAACATCAACAGCAAAGATATTCAGAATGAGATCCTTATCTTAAATGAAAGGAAGCTGGATCTTATCACAATTGGGAAGTCTACAGAAACCAAAGAGGTAATCCCTATAAATAAGAGGCTAAAAATGCAAGTACACACTTTTTAACCTATTTACCTAATTACCTTTATTGCCAACATCTTGCACACACTCTAGTCTCAGTTATAAGCCTATTACTCGTACACAGTGATTGAGAACATTGGCTTTAAGCCAAATATATACTTATTATACGGTATCTCTGAGCGTATATCATACGGTATAGCAATACAATCTTTCCAGTACTCGACAGATATTATTTTATATTTTAAATATAGAGATACGTGCAAAATTTTCGTTGTATATAAATAAAGAGATACATACATACAAATACAAAAACATGAGTGGAGCAATTAGATTTTGCAATAATCAGAAAAGAAAAAAAGCTGATAGAGCAGCAGAGAAAATAAAAAGATCCGACCCGGGCCAATTTTTTTTCTTGGAAAATTCATCAACCCATCCGAAAAATAAAAAATTAAATTGTGGTGATTGAATCAAAAAATCGGTAATCAAATTAATCGAAAATCAAAAAATTAAAAATTAAAAATAAAAATACATATTTTAATTGAATTGGATCAATTTTTGATTTGGTCGAGGAAAATTGATCCAAAATATTGTGTATTTTTTTTGGATAGATGGTGACTTATAATCTTGTTGTTTGATAGACTTGTAATCTTGGATATTATTGATAGAAAATTATATTATTTTAATTTTTTATTATCTATTAATTTATTTTAATTCTCCATGAATTTAAAGACTTGTTTTATTTTGAAGACTTGAACTTTCTAGTTATTTATGATTTTGTATGGTTTTATTTTGATATAGCTAGTAATTTATTTGGCTGAAATTTTAGACTTTTCAAAAAACTGAAAATCCATGCAATCCAAATAGAATAAATTTGGATTAAATTGAATTGAATTTTTAGAAAATACAAACCATATGCTGATGAAATGATCAAACCAAAAGGATTAGATCAAATGATTGTTGCTTCAAAATTAATCTAATTCAAAATTTTAGACTTTTCGAAAAACTGAAAATCGATGCAATCCAAATAGAATAAATTTGGATTGAATTGAATTGAATTTTTAGAAAATACAAACCATATGCTGATGAAATGATCAAATCAAAAGGATTGGATCAAATGATTGTTGCTTCAAAATTAATCTAATTCAGACAGTGAAAACCCCTAACTATGATACACCGACACTTCACAAAAAAATTAACGTTTCATGTCTGACACTTCTCAATACTCATCAATATTCCCCACACTTCAACACGCATTGAAGAGATTCAAAAAAGATTCAAAGGTTGTGTTACGTTACGTTCTTAATCCCAACTATCATGGAATTACATTACTATTTTATTGAGTTTAATATAAATATTTATAATATCTTATGTTTCTTTGTAAAATTAATAAATATTATATGTTTAACTTAATTTTTTTGTTAAATTATAAATATAATATACTATATGTAAATTAAAAATATTATTTAATATCAAAATATATCTTAACATGTCACAATCTAATGTTTTTTCAAATTAAAATATCGGAGTATTATATCATATCCCGTTTCGGTATCAATGCAATATAGGTATTATCTTTCTTAAAAGGAGAAAAAATACAAAAGAAAATAATTATAAAAATAAAAATAATAAAAATTTATACTTATTTATATTTATCAAAAAATATGAGTGTTCGTTACTTTGGTACCTTATCTCAGCAGTATACGAAAAAACAACGGTTTGGTAAATATTTTATCTAAATGTGACATAAATAATACTTTTTATGAGACTGATATCTAATGTAATTCGCTATGATTTGTAGTGAATTACATTCGTTAATGATTTTGTGACACGTGATATATTTTTATAAATAAAAATTTGACATGACAAAATTCACTACTGATTATAACAATTTGGTATACAATGTGATCATATTTCACGCAATTATAGACAACAAAATTTACTACGATCATAATAAATTACGTTGTGACAATTTGATAAAATATATCGTTACGTGATATTTGTATTAAAAATTTGCCCAGCAATAACATTTTGTTTACTGTTCCGTAGTACCGACTACTTAGAGCCTGACGATTGACTAAACAAAAACTTGGAATAAGAGTGTTGATCACTGTTGATGACATGGCAATTAGATAGCCACAAAGCAAGGTTGCGGATAAGACTATTTTCTCACCCTCTGATCTTCTGATATTTGTGTTCTACTTTCTGTCAGTGCATTCGCATCCAGATTCTTCTACATTTTTTTATTTATGGAGAAATTAAAAATCGAAAAGTACTCCATTATAAAATATAGTATAACAAATTTGTTTACGAAAAAATAAAAAATAAAGTGTTAAAAAAGTGTTTAATACTTTTAGTTTTCAAATTCTTAATAAATGTCTTATCAACATTAAATAACATATACCTTTTAAAGATTTTTTTTAATTAAGATAAGCTAAGATATTATAGGAAAAAATGTTTCTATAATTAATGCAGATAAGTTATTTGTATTTATTTCCAAAATGATATCGTTTTGGTATTAAAATCTTAAAAAATTATAAATATAAAGAATATTATAATTCTGAAATAAATTAAAATTAAAAAATATCATGATTTTTCGTCCAAAATAACATCGTATTAGATTTACCGCAAATAACTTATTTGTAAAGCGAATTCAATATTATATGCCTGTTTAGTTTTAAATAATTTTCAGAAATTTTAATTATAAGTTGTCTTAAATATCCAATAAGATAATTAAAAGACAATATAATTTTTACTTAATCTTTGAGCAAAAATGTTTTCATCAAATCTAATGTTTTATTAAGTGAATGTTTGTTTCGCGTTTGTTCTAGAAACAATATCTATCAAAGTTTTTTAAAGAATATTTTATACTGTTTTTTTCAAATAAATTAATCCACACACATTTTGAGTAAAATAAAACGTTTACGGTTATTTTTATGGTTATATTTATTTCAATTTACAGTATATAAATAATTTTCCTGTATATATAAAAGGGTTGGGCCTGGGGGTGTAAATGAGTTGGGCTGGGCTTTGGCCTTCCTGACCTAAGCCTACGTAAAAAAATATTCAGCGAGACTATCTAGCCTATTGCCATACTAAAGGATTTATTTATATGCAAAGCCTGACGTATTTTAAAAAAATATAGAGCCTCGTATGACCTACAAGCCTTGTAGGCCTCCCTCTTGATATATTTTTAATTTTTTTAAAAATATTTGTAATAATTTTTAAAATATTTGCTTGACATTACAAGTCATTAACGTGTTCATAAATCGCTGTATTTTTTCACACGAGATGTAAATTTCAATAGTGAGCATTAAAATTTTTACAATAGTAAAAAAATATACTGAGCAAAGTTCCATTTATGCATGCACTAGTACTTCTCATAAGAAATAAAAAATAACAAACAAGAAAGAGTCAACATAATACCTCAGCTCTATAATGTATATCAGAGAGGAATAGAATCAAAGAAATTGGAAAAATAACAAAAAACAATTACCAGGTCAATCAAAGCTGAAATAAAATATACAAGAAAATAGCTTACAAAAAAAAGTCTACAAGAAAAATATTATTCATTGAAATATCTTTAAACCATCATCAAGACAAGGGTTGGTACTAATTGCTATCTAAAATAAATATATTATTTTAATTTATTTTTAAAAATTAATAGGCCAGTCTACAAGACTTTAGGTCAGACTTGACAAAATTGGCCTACGGCCTATTTGTTAAAAAGGTTTTCTTATAAGCCTAAGCCCACTCTAATTTTTAACGTAGGCCGGGTTAGGCCAGGCTCAACATTGGTCGGGCTGTAGGCTAGACCAGGCCAGCCTGGCCCATGTACACCCCTAGTTGGATCCTACCACTCTTTTTTCTCTCTCCTCTTACATGTAGGTTCTACTTGTAATTTTATTTTTACAATATGAGATAACTATTTTCCTATAATATAAAAAAATTACTTCCCTTATTTTTAACTAAAATTCGTAATGAGATTATAAATTTGACACAAAATCTCATTCCAATTTAAGTCCTTTAATCATCAATAAAAGAAAGTCGCTGTGTTTTTTCCCCCTTATTAGTCGTTACCTCCTCACTTGCAATTTTTAGCGTTAGATTTTTTTTTTTTTAAGAAAATATATTTATCATATTGTATGAGAATTTATTTAATACAACACAAAATTTTTTTATGAGATCCACTAAGAAAAAGAAAAGGAAAAGTAAAATTCACTCATTTTTTATGTATTGCATTGAGAAAAATTTATATACAACATGAGAAATATATTTCTTTCTTTTTACACACAAACTATAATTCTTATTAAAATGTTTCTATAGGTTCCAACTGTTGACACTGCAAAGACAACTCAATTGCTTAATTCAGACTTAGTTATCATTTGAGTTATAAGCAATTAGTTAAGGTCGTCAAAGCAAGACCCACTCACTTGCAAATATAGTTTGGTTAGGTTGAGGATCAAATGTTTTGACTTTAAATAGAGAATCAAATTTATTTATTTTTGGTAATAGAAAAACCAATCACAATCAACTTGATTCCTTTCTAATTTTATCCATTTTTTGGTCAAGCATTATTTTAAATAATTTATGTTTACTTCTTGTAAATGAACTATTAGTTCATCTAAAACTTTAATAGAAATTATTAAAAATATATATAATTATATAAGTTCGATATATTTTAATTTGATTTAATTTTAAAATAAATCTTTATAATCATTTTTTTGTATTTTATAAAATAATTTTCTAACTCCATTTTATTAATATTTTGAGACATTATACACTAATTTAAAATATTTATTTTCTATATCATCTGTATTTTATAAAATATCAATGCATCCTATGGCAATATTATTAATATAAATGTAAATAAATATATACTCAATGAAGCATATACAAATAAAACAAAATATAATAATACTTAAATATAATTCTAAAGAAAATACTTTCCATAAAAATGTGTCTTGACGAAATCCACAAAAAGGCCACGGAAAAAAGTGATGAAAAAGAGATAGCGTGTATCACAGGAAATAGATTTTGCTACTTTCATTATGTTTTTTACTGATCTATCAAAAAAGTTGTCTTCCCATGATTTAACAATTTATCATTAAACTTGTAGGATTTTTTTTTTTTTTTTTTTTTGTGGAGGCGAAAAAAACTAGTAGGATTAATAATATCATTAGAAAAACATGTAATATAATAGCATATTTATGGAATTTTAATAATATTAAATGAAATGTGTATTTTTAATATATTACAAATTGATACACTTTGATTGTTATTTAAAAAAAAACAATGTCAGACATAAATAAAATTTTCAAAAAAATATTAATATAATGAAAAATTAAATAATAGAAACTATTGTATAATAACAGCGAGACAAAAATATAGAATAAAGTTTCACCAAAAAAATAAATATAGAATAAAGTATTTTTTGGTCCTCAACTAAAATTATGGTCCCATTTTAATTTTCTTAGAAGGAAAATAAAAATATTGACCTATGATCTTTTTGAAATTTAAAATAAATTAATTAGTCACAATTATAATTCCTTCAAATTTCAAAGAAAACTCATAAGAATCAATTTTTTTAAAGAAATCAAATTTAATCTCATAATATTTGTTAAGTACTAAAAAGTATATAAACATATATAAAAGGTTTTGTAAGAGTTATGTTATAGGAAAAATAATTGTATTATGTTATAAAGATTCGTATTACGTGCCAAAATTTTTATTTTTTATTTTTGCTTCAAAAATTACAGGTCTCACATAATGTTATGCGTAGGAAATTTATTACGGTCATCTTAAATGATAGATACAAATCCCTATATAAAATCTCATAATTACTTCATAATTATGTTGTGTCTAGCTTGTACAGATGTCGAAAACCTGTGGTCAACATTCACGTGCTTTCCAGAGCCTTCGTGGACGATAACAATGTTGACGTCGGCCGTCGGGTGTGTCTTCCTCATTAATAAATCTTTGCTACAACAGTTATATACAAGTGGTACAATTTTTTTTCATTTTTGAAAAAAAGTGCAATATAACCAGAAAAATAAATTTGAAATTTTTTAAAAAATGTTAGATTTTTTTCTAAGAATGGAAAAAAATTGTACCCACTTGAATACAACACTTGTACTACAAATAACCTCGTCTTCCTCAGGTTTTTCACATAATCCAATCATATTTTTTTTGGAAATATTTATCATCAAAACTTATATTATTTCACCCTCATAAAAATATGAAACATTTATTTTATATTTTTTGACCACCCTCTTCTCTTCTTTATTTATATATTTTTTTTCACTTAAAATGATACAACTTTATATCATTTAAAATAATATTTTTTTTTTATCTCGTTGATTATAATTTAGCTTAACTTGCAGGTTTCATTGGGAATAAAAAACAATAATATAAACATGCTATGACGGAAATATTTTATATGTTCCACGACTATTCAATAATCTGATGCTCTCTCTTACAACATTAAATTTTTTTCTTCCCTTTTTACCTTATTATTTTTTCTTTTTTCCACTTTTATCCTTTCATTTACACTAAAAAACCACCAAAAAAATGATGATCCTGGATCACAATAAATAATCTCTCTATGACTTCATGTCCAATTGAATTAGATATTATAAAAAACATATATTATAGAAAACCTTTTTGTTGAAATAATTGATTACACCGTGTTGTACATTACAAACACTTTCAAGAATAATTGTACGAATGGTTTTATAAGAGTTATGTGATCACAATAAATAATCTCGTGCCAAAATTTTTTATTATTTTTCATGTCAAAATGTTGTGTGTTGAATTAGATATTATAAAAAACATATATATTATAGAACACCTTTTTGTTGAAATAATTGATTACACAAATTGAAATATTTTTAAGCGTGTTGTACAGTACAAACACTTTCAAGAATAATTGTAAGAATCTCCAAAAAAAAATAAAAATAAAATCGTAAGAATATTTTTAAATTATCAGTTGTCGAAATTAGTTCTTAATCGCTGTTTATATGATAGTTTTGGAATATCAGTAGGCCCCACATTAAAATCTGTTTTATTTATCGCAGCATCGTGAGTCACTTTCATCAATAAAGTTGTTTTTGGATTCATAATAAAAAAATACGTTCCTAACTCTAATTTCTTATAAAAAAATATTAGTCATCTGATGCATATAAAATTCAAAACAGATTCATTTTAATATTTTTTAGGAGATTATTTTAAATTTTTTTTAATTTATGAGAATCATAATTTCAACTAAATGAATTCATTTAGAATTTCTTAAAAACATCGGGACTATTTTTTCTTTTGTGAAGAATTAAAATGAGAACCGTATATTTTATTAGGAAACAACATTAATATTAATTCTTACACTATAGCCCGTTCTAAAAACTTTAACCAAAATAGCTACAGTAACTATTTTGAAATAACTTTTATCTGATTGAAATCAATTTTGATAATTAAAAATTTAAAACAAAACAGGCCAAGCAGCGACATGCAGGCAAAAAATTTATAATATTATTATTTCAATAAAAAATTATAAAAATGTCATTATTTTGAACTAATTTATGAATCTATTGCACTCACTCACATCTAAATTTTATTTTATTTTTTTGATAACAACTCACACCCAATTTTAGGCAAGACCACTTATGCCTAACTTCAGTGTAGCCACCCAAGGCACTCACGCTTGGAAAAGGTGTGACCATTCGCGCCCAAGTTAAGCATGACCTAGTTGGCTGACTAGCCTTTTTTGGGTGCGACCCAACATACTAACCTGTCTAATTTGGGCGATTGACCCCGTGTCCTTTATTTAAATCCATATCCTCTCCACACTCTTCACATTGGTTATGATATAAAAAAAAAAAAAAAACTATTACACACAATCTCACTTGCTTATTCATACTCTCTCTTGTGTTTTTGTTTATATATTTATTAATGAGTTCATATTCTAATTATGTTTGTATTGTTCTGTGTTATAATGGTAGGGAAGTGGAAGGTCGATATAGTGTAGTTTTTGAAGGTGAGAAAATGCCAACACGCATAAAGTGCAACTCAACATTTAGCGAACTGCATCAGAAAATCCGTAAAAAATTAGCTCTCGAAGGTAAGCAATCTATCACTCTGGTTACGACAATAATATGGTGCGAAGCACAATACATTAGTATGCAGGTTGTGGATGATGAAGACGTATATATGTTAATGGGAGAATTCTTCAACCAATCAAGGAAACATTTCTTAGGATTGTACGTGGATATTGTCAGAGCAGATGATGTTATTTTACCCGTGAGGTCAGATGCTTTCAATTTTACATATTATGCATCATCATCTGTTGCTCCAATTGTTAATCTGTTTGTGGAAGATGAAAATGACCATACCTAGATTATGGATGGTGAAGATGATGATAATAATGATGCAAATATCGCAATGGAAGATCGTCTTCTTGCTGAGGATGCTAGTGCTTCGGACAATGATGAGGAATGTGGCATGCCCGAAACTCAAATCCAAGAATATCATGTTGTGGAGGAGTCTCAATTCTCGAAACATCATGAAATGGCCTCAACTCATTTACCGCAACATTCTGAAGGCATGTTAGTAAATATCACATATATACATATATCCACATGTTTTGTTTATGTCATTTTTTTTCTGTTACTAGTATTAATTCGTAGATGGAGGTGATGCTGTTACTCTTTTTTGGGATGTAATTTCACATTACACATACATTGATCGGGATCATCCGAGCGAACAAGATTCTTATATCGAGGGTTCAAGTTCAATTGAGGGTCCATGACTATTAGGAAATAAGTTGTTTATTAAGCAATAACTTGCATAAAAAAAGTGCAAATGGAAATCAAGCGGAACCTAATGAAGGAGCATCAAGAAGCGATTGTGGTTGAGAGTACGCCTACAAAGTTAAGCATTAAAATGTCGCGCACATGAGCAGGGTTGCGTGTGGAGGTTTAGGATAATAAAACCAACATACGGTGAAAATTGGAAGGTTACTAAATGGAGTAGGAACCATAATTGCTTGAATAACCACATTTCCTAGGGTCAAAGACAGCTTGATGCTGATGTTATTGCTTGAAGTGCTTCCAATATATTATGTATTAAGGGTCAAATTGAGCATTTTATTGATCTAAAATTAATCAAAAGACATTAGAATTGTGATCTAATTGTTAATTCACTCTTGGGAGTATTTTCATGAAATTCTTATGTTTTTGTGGGATTTGGGCTTATTGAAAGATGATCCAGTTGAAAGCTCACAAGGGAAGAGAGAAAAGTGCTTGAAAGGGCACACAAGCTGGCGTTATTTTATGTGGGAATGATACTAGTGCTTCAAACACTAATTCCCGTGGGAATGATACTTTACTCACTTCTTTATTATTTGTATGATTGGTATACTCGTTGTGATCACAACATTGCTTCACTCGTACTAGGTACATTATTGAATTATTTTGAGATTGTGAAAAATTAATGGTATTTTTGTTTATCTTAATGTCTAGTTACAATTTGATTGTTATGGATGACAAAAGGGGAACTATCAGTCTCAACTATACTGGTTCAGGAGAGGATTACTCATACCTTGTGTTTATCTTAACATGTGTTTCATGTTACGCAGAAGTCAGGAGAGCATTTCACATGAGATAAGATTTTTCTACTACATATCCTTCGATAACTGTGTCACCTTTTTCTTTTATTTTTTCAAGTGGTGGAGCCCACTAGTTTGTCTCTATGACATGAGATAACTATCTCCTTTAACATGAGATTAATAAAACCCTCCATAATATGAATAATTAATATGGGACTACACCAAATGATGATAACTCAGTCGGCGTTAAAGAATTAAGCAGGTGGAGGTGAACATGTGTCTGATATTCTCTAGTTCCGTGTTTGGGAAGGGTTTAAAGCCTTAATCCCGGAACTCGTCCCAAATCAAACTAGTCGCGAAGCGATGAACTGATTGGAATATTTATAAAAAAAGAAGAGTAAATACACTTTTGGGTCGTCAACAAAAAAACACGGAACCCATTTCATTCCCTTAGTAAAAAAAAGTACCCATATTAGTCTTTTTTAAAGGACTAACATAAGTCTTTGAATTTTAAAGGACCACAATTTCAAAGAATTGAAATTTCAAAGGACCACGAGTCAATTTTTTTTTTAAGAGATTAAAATAAATTTCTTATTTTTTATTGAAGACCTAAAAGGATATTTACTAAAATAAAAATAAAAATTATGGGACTAGAAAACAAAACTGATATCGTTTGTCACAGTACATGTTCTCTACACAGAGTATTGACTAATTCCACGAGTTAGATGTCCATGTTTAATTACCTCCAAAAAGAATTATTTATCAATTTGTATTTGAAAATTGAGCTCCTAAACCAAGCACACAATTTTTGGTTGGTTTGAATTCTCTCTCTTTCTCTCATTTTCAAAGGTGGAGTCCGCAGATAAGATAGGAGCACGCACATGTCCTGTATGTGCAAAACTGCAAATGCATTCATTCACTTGCATGTATCACAAATTAAGGTAATAAGGAGATTATGGTCCCCATTGAGACTTTATTGATGCAGAAATGGAGGGCTATAATATAATACCCTTTTTCAATTTTTGTCTTTTAAAATGGGCCAAATGATGCAGAAATTGGGAACTAAGAACCATTTTAAAAAAGAAGAAATCTCTATCTGTCTCAACAAAGAAAGTGACCTTTCTCACTTTGATTTGTGGTGGGGACAAGTTTGGTGAAATAGACTCTTATCTTACACCTCATTCTTGTTGGACTATGACATGGAAATTTGGCCGGCTACTATGGCTCCCTATCATGGGGACCAAATGGGACCTGCCCCATTGCTTAACGGACACTTGTCCTACTCTCCTTGCATCGACGGCTTCAATCACAATTTACCACTTCCATATTTCATTCTCAACTTGCATAAGAGCATAAGTACAGTATATATATATATGGTGGACTATTTTACACCAGTGATTACACTCCAAATCAATTATCCGTTGAGATAATTATAGAGAAAAGGAAAAAAAATAATATAAATTTTTTGTACAAGTGTGAGCCATTGGATACAATGGAAGGATCACATGGGATTAGGAGCACTAAATATTTTTCCCATAAGAGCATAAGTGCAATATAATAATATATATATATATATATATATAGGCCATTTTCATAAATGTAATAAAAATTTTTTATTTACAAACTCTTACAAACTACACACTATATTCTGCTGATGTGGGTCCTACACAAATTTTTGCAAACTACACTATGTTTTCCCACATATTTTTTAAAAAATTTCTAAAAAATTTGATTTCAATTAGGCCATTTACATAAATGTAATAAAACTTTATCCAACGTAATATGTAAAAAACAAAAAATATACAACACAAAGAATTAAAAGGATGTTTATCACGGATTAACTCTTCTACAAATTTAAGCTTCTAAGCAAAAGCACATAGATAATTTTTATGTTTATTTTTCTAATGATACAAAAGGGAAATGAGATTAAGAAGCAAACCTAGGTTAGGATGCTCAAAAGCTTCTCACCGTAGAGCAACTGTGGCATTAGTTATGCCTATGTCACATTCATTATCATTAATGTAACTAACCATAAAAACGATTTTGTTGTGTGATAAAAATGACCCTCCTCATATTAATATGTTCACTAGATTATGATAATATTGATCATTTGTTTAGGTGGCTGACAAAGAAGAGATGAACATGTGTATCCAAAAAAAGAAAATGAACATATAGCAGGTTAATTAAAATATGTGTTGATGTGGCTATATTAGGGAACAACGATGTTATTTTTTTTAATAAATGATTAAAAACAGAAAAAAGAAGAAGAAATGATGATATTAACAAAACACACCCTTAGTTTTCTTGTTTTGATTTTTACTAAGAATTGAGAGAAATTTCCCTTTCTTGTTTTGTTTAGATGTTAAAATCAAAATAGGGAAAATACATAAATTATATATAAAATTAAATTTCCAGGATTGTCTATATGTATGAAGTTTTTTCTTTTATGATTAACATCTGCTAAATTTTTAGCAAAAGTACCTCTATGCATTACTAGATTTTCCACTCGATGCACAGTATTATTGAGCAAAGTTGTTTAACTTGATATATATATTAATTTTCAAATATATTGTGATAAAGGGTAGGAAAATTTCTTCAAATATATTGTCATAGCACAATATCTTAACAGCAGTGTGCATAAGAATTTTCCGACGAAAAATAAGTCTATGGACACAAGGGTTTCTAAAAAATGAAGCAAGGCAAGAATTTTGTTGAAAAAGAATCACACCAATCTTATAGCTTAGGTTTAGATTTTCTCCTGCATTAATTATCGTGACCATATCACGTAATCATACAAGAGTGAATCAATAATAATAATAATGAATAAGAGAGAAAAGTTATAAGGACATAAAATTATAAAATCATCATTGACATGGTTAAGATCTTCTCACATGACATATCAGAGGACGCATTTTCAAAATAAAGCTCATCTCCCTCTTTATCCCCAATTATGGCAGGGGATTATAATAACATATCGTTGGGTGTGAACTTGTTGGTTGCTTAAATGTTCTTTTAAAGGACGTTCCCTTAATTCAGTTCATCAAGAGAAAACACATTCGTTCTCTTGATTTCAACCCAAGTGCGCAAGTGCACGCATCAAGTAATAAATGAGATTATTAATGCCCAGATTATCGCTCCCATGAGGATAGAACTCTAAATAATAACTTAAACTATTTTTAAAAAGAATTAAAATGAAAAGAAAAGACAGTATTTGAGCTGTTTGGTCATTCGTTCCCTACTAACTTGACAACGTTCCTCAAGGATAGTAAGTTCAGTCTGACTTCAAACCAGTGTTTGAAAACCCGGCCCGGCCGAGGTCATGGGTTCAACCGGGGGTCACGGGGTCACTACGCTTATCTGGTTTTATATATTAAAAAAATATAAATATAAATATCCTATATGAAAATATTAAAAAACAAACCACTAATCATCAAAGATTCAAAATATACTTAACATAATTCACCAATTACAACCACAAGTTAATATTACACAACCTAATTAAAGTATCAAGATACCACAGTACAAAACTCATATTCTAATGGGGTCACTACGCTGACCCGGTTCTGCCTCTTTTGAGAAGGTCCCTGATAAAGGAAAATTTAAAGGAAGTAAGAATAAGTTTTTGTTTTCCATCGACGGCCGTAAGGATTTCATTTAAATAGGTAAGATTCTCACCTTTTCTAGAAGATTCACGGAGCAAGGTGAAGATTGAAGACGTCTAGGTCGCTGGGAGAGAAGAGAACGATTAGATTTAGGTTTGCAATCATTTATATTTTTTTATTTTTAATAAAACGATGTTGTTTCATGGAATTTGTTTTTTAAAAAAAAACATGCAATGACCCCCTTTGATCCCTCTGACCCGAGAGTCACTGAAATCCGGCCGGGTTTTGGGGGTCGGAGGAGTCGATATGCATATAGGTCCAGCTTGTGACCCCAACCCCAGAGGGGTGGGATCAAGGTTGACCCAGGTCAACCCGGGGGGCGGGGTGGGATTTTAAAACATTGCTTCAAACAACTCCTCGCGTCGTTATATATCAAATGCTTCTTGATGTGAGAAGGAATGACAATATTCATTAGAGTTTTGGTTTTATAGTCACAAGATTTATGAAAGAAAATAACTGCAAGATAACAATATTTAAGAGACAACAATATGGAGGGATAAAAATAGTTTTTAACACAAGGAACAGATCCACTGTTCCATTCTTAAATGACTATATTCTCAACCTAAGACTTAACCTTTCTGAATTTGTTCAGGTCTTTTCACTGCCAACTCTGATTCCTCAGCTCATGGACTTTAATGGCTCACAAGTTTCCATATTCCTATGGTTTCTTTGACTCCAACAGTTACTAAGCTCAGAATCTTCAGTGAACGAGGTGGTTCCTTATTCCTAAGGCAACCAGTAGTCTTGTTTTCACAATACTACCTTCATCCTCTCATTAAGTTGTCTGAAATCCCTTCATTATGGAAGTTCCTTTCTCAGTTTGAGTTCAATTTACATTGATAGACAAAGAATAAAAGCACACTTAATCACAGAAATACAAAGACTTCAGTGCAAAAGTTTTGAATATAGTTCTTTAAGAACTTCACAGCTTTTCCGTTCCACAAATAACTCAGCCTATGGTTATAACTATAAACATAATTATTCCAAACTGAAGTCCCATAGACCCGAGATTCAGTTCATAGATAACGATTGCAAGAGAAAAGAAATTACAACTTATATTAATAAAAAACAAGATTAGGTTACAGAAAAATAAAATGGAGAAATATGGAGGTTGCTCGTAAGGAGTCTCAAATGGAAGGTATAGAATGGAGGTAGAGTTGTTGTCACTTAACTATTGCTAAAACTATACAACTGGAAAAACAGAAATTGAAACTATACTAAATGATCTCTTATTAAGGAATTCGATTTTTTCTTCGTGTTGGAACGTCCTATTTATAGGCCAGAAGAGTGGATGACAAAACTTGTAGTTTCCTTTGAGTTATTTTCTTAACTGCATGAAAGGGGCGATGTGAATAGTACTCAAGAGGGAAGCAAGTTGTTGGATGAGACACTTATTGTTGAGATTTGCCTTTCCTTCTGCACTTCCCATGCTTTGCTTTCCTCTTACCCAATGGAAACTCTTTATTCTCTGCTGTACACGTTTCTTCCTGCTTTATTGTTGTACCTCTTTATACTTTTTGGAAGCTTCTTTTCAACATTTCCTGCAAAGTTGTCAAAGAGATTGAGTTAGTGGAGCGAGTGTATGTAATGAACTAATCTGTTCCCCTTTTTCCTATATTTCTCAAATGATTACCTCATCATCCGTTCCTTACTGTGTTTTTGTTATAAAGATTTAAACATGTGTTTTTAATGAAAAAGTTGTTCACCAGATGAAGGAGCAGATGGAATTTTACCATCAAAATGAGCTTAGATGAGAACGAATTTTCGTCCCATCACATATCTAGTACTAACTAATTATAAAATATAACTAGGGCTTCATCCAGAACTCTTCTGGGAACTGGATTGGTGGGTTCCAAGGGTTTCTGGGATCTTGTTCCCCTCTTCAAGCAGAGCTCTGGGCAATCCTTCTTGGGATAGAGTAAGCTTGGAGCCTTGGTCTTCCTAAGGTTATAGTTGAGAGTGATTCCTCTCAAGCTATTAACTTGCTTACCTCCTGAGGTAATGATGCTCGAAAAACGCCCCTGGTAGTTAGGATTCGAGCACATCTTACTAAGAATTGGGATACTGAGATTGTTTTTGCTAAAAGAGAGCTTAATACTTGTGCTGATTGGTTGGCAAAACATGCTTTGGACAAGCCTTTGGGTCTCTCCTTTTTCTCTTCCCCTCCTAAAGATCTTCAAAAGCTGCTTCTGTTAGACCTTCAGGATGCTAATGTCCCCTATTTTGCTATGGTTCCTGACTATATTCCTTTTGATTTGTCTTTTGCTTTATGTCTTTTTTTTTGTTCTTGGGGCGTGCCCTTGTTATGTACCAAAAAAAAAATTATAAAATATAATTTCTTTAATAGAAGTTCCTTAAAAAATTGTAAAGAAAAACCTTTTTGAGTTTACTTAAGGTATTCCCCAGCCGATAACTGAATGTTAATCCTTTTGAGGTATAGAAATTATCGAAGTGAGTTTTACCTCTACCAATAAAGCATTTTTCATACACACGGTCAGATCGAACCCAAGTCAACATCTTAATGCTTAAGGGACCGTTTTTTTTTGGATTTTGAAACAGGATTTAAACCTCTGATTGAAGCAAATCCTTGGAAGCTCAACTAAGCAACCCTTGAGGGTTTACTCCCTCGACCCTCTTTTTAACCCTCGTAAATAATAATGCTAATAGGGGTAGGAATTATTTTAACTTTCCCACTTCACTCCCATTTGGATAATGCATAATAAAGGCTTTGACTCATCATGCAAATTTCCTTTAGAATGAAGAAACATGAAAAACACCCATAAAAAATGAGTAAATATCTTTTTTGGTCCTGAGCAAATTTCACGATTCCCGCTTTAGTCCCTAACAAATAAAAATGCTATTCCGGGTCCCTAAGAAATTCAAAATGGACCCATTTAGTTGAAAATGTGGTCCCTCACAAATTCAAAAAAGATCCACGTTAGTCCTTTAAAAGGACTAAAATGAGTCCATTTTGAATTTCTCAGGACCACGAATAGCCTTTTTATTTGCTAGGGATTAAAGCGGACATCTTGAAATTTGTTGAGGAGCGAAAATGGTATTTACTCTAAAAAAATAGAGCGAGAGTAGAAAAGAATCACGTTGTGCCATAAAGAATAAAGAATCTTAGGGGAAGAGATATAAAGACAAACAGAGTTTTCGTGTTGTAGAAAACAAAACAGGTCGCTATTAAAGGATCTCCGTTTCACCATATTCTTTTGGTTCGAGTCAGATGCCAACAAATATCGACCTTGAAGAACAAGGAATGTTAAAATACAAAAGAGTAAAAGAATCAAATAAAGAGGAAATTGCGACTATATTTTGTGTGTCTGTGTGTGTTTTTTTTTTTTATAACAAATTTGAGCTAAATGCCATAAACATTGATTAGCTGATTAATTCTTCGGTCCTGTTATAATGGATGACTTCAAAAAAAAAAAAAAAATTATTTTCAGGGTTCGAATTCAAAACCTCTAAGTAAAGTAAACACATTCATTAATCATTACCACTTGAATCAATGATTCTTAGTCATATAAACTAAAAAAACCCAAAGTACATTAAAAAAAAAAACCACAAAGTAATGTTATTTAAGTGAGGCTACTTGAATCCATATATTAATTTTAGGGGGTGTATTGGAATGAGATTTTAAAGAATTTTAATAAAATATTTTTGGATAAAAAAATTCATCAGTATTCAATTATGACTTTAAAGTATTGTAAGTTACGAGGTATTCGATTAAGATTTTAAAAGATTAGTTTAGAGTCCGTCTAAATCCAGTGATATTTAATCGGGATTTTAAACAACGAAAAAACAATTTGTGGTATTCAAAAATCTGAACATTCTAATGGATTTTCTATTAGTTTGAATTTTGTGAGACTTTTTAGTGAGAAGTATAAATAGCATGTCTCTTTCACAATCTCACCTTAACCCCTAAGATTTCTTTACTGCAGTGTCTCACAAGTCACAATCTACGATAACCTTCTCTCAAAGCCCATGTATTCTTTATTTGGCATTCCTCTTTAATTTATGCTATTTTTTCATGATTAATTGATGATTTATGATTGTACTTATCGTCTCTAATTATGTGTTACATTTTATTTATTTTTATATAATTGTAGCATTGGTAATATGTTGACGATAAACATGTTTAATAAACAGTATATTACCGATAAAAATTTCTCAAAACCTTTTATCCATTATATTAGGCACACAATGACAGATAAAATTTCAATATTCATTTGTTGAATAACAAGCAAAAAAAAATTCATTGTTACTATTGCATAACGTGTAACATCCCTTAATGTTAACTTTTATAAGGAATATTACATGTTTTCTTGTATATATATGTTTTGGCTTTATGCATAGTCAGTGAGAAATAAGATGGAAGGGAGTAAATATTATTAATTAATACATATTAATTTGTTTAATTTTACTATTGATGATAAGAACAATAAAAGTAAAAATAAAAATAAAATTATGTAAACATCCACCAAAATTTACTTCATATGTAACTTTACGTCAGGTAAATATTACATCACTTCATTTTATATTTTACATACTGGCATCACATAATTATACAATACAAAAGTTTTATCCTAATCTAGTCTATAGGTGTAGGTTTCCATACTCTCAGCATAGAATATTGAAGCAGCTCCTTGATTTTCTACTACAATATAAAACTTCATGCGGTCCTCGTAAGAGTAAATGTTGATACTTCATCCTTCATCTGATAAGCTTAGACTAGGCATTATGATTTTCTGAAAAGGTTAGCACAAAACAAATACACGTGAGAAAATTCCCAGTAACATTGTGTAAGATTTATTGTGGAGCTATAATAAATAATATTATTATCTCGGATAGTTTAACAAAATGAAATAATATAATAAATAACACATTGTGTAATATTTAACTGAAGTTAAATAATTTTCCAACTTTGTGGTTCTCTGCATATGAAAGATTTATTGTGGACGAGCTCAAACCACAATAATGTGTCTCTTACCCTATAATCGTTTGAACCCAAACTCTGTGATTCAGTTGATAATAGTCTTCATCAATTAAATGTACACATTCTCTTCATAACTATTTGGTACCAAATAACGACCCAACTTGTCAATCACAAAATGAATTTAAAAGAAAATCATGAAGGAACCGTAGAAGAATGAAATTAGAAACTAAACTACTGTAACAAGTAACTTCAAGGAATATCAAAAGAGAAGAATTTAACAAATCGACAGTAGCATGAAAATTCATATCGTTTGAAGAATAAGAAGAAAAGAATGAGAGAGTATACATATTATAGAAAGCAGGTTTGCTGTGAAGAGTTTAATCTGTATTGCATTGTGGCTGAAGCCAAAATATATACAAGCGGTTGTTACATGTAAATTTGAAAATAAACTACAGCTATGCTGATAATAAGGAACCAACAGCTATGCTGATAATAAGGAACAAATAAACTAAGCTAATAACTAGGAAACAATAATATACTATGAACAGCAGGTTGTTGGAAAGATAAGATCAAGATGATCTTATCTTAACACTCCCCCTCAAGCTGGAGCATGTAAGGATGTAGTGCCCAGCTTGTCTCGAAGAAAAACAAATTGTTTCATGCCCAAGGCCTTAGTAAAAATGTCAGCAAGCTGGTGATCTGAACGTACATAAGCAGTACTGATATTGTGGTTTAAAACGTGATCACGAACAAAATGGCAGTCAATTTCAATATGTTTTGTGCGTTCATGAAACACTGGGTTTGCTGCAATATGCATAGCAGCTTGATTATCGCAGAACAAAGCCATAGATTGAGAATGTGGAACGCCGAGTGAGTGAAGAAAGGTTTTTAGCCAAAGGAGCTCAGATGTAGCAGCTGCCATGGCGCGATACTCAGCTTCTGCGGAGGAACGAGAGACTGTGGGCTGTTTCTTAGTCTTCCATGAGATTGGAGAAGAACCCAACATGATGAAATAACCTGTAATTGAGCGTCGAGTGAGTGGACAACTTGCCCAATCTGAATCCGAGTAGGCACGCAGTTGTAGATCATTATCCTTGCTTAGCAGAAGACCTTGTCCTGGATCACCTTTAATATATCTTAAAAGACGGATAATAGCCTGGTATTGATCCTCGGTTGGGGATTGCATAAACTGAGAGAGAACATGAACGGAGTAACTCAATTCTGGTCGAGTAATTGTTAAATAAACCAGCCGGCCAATTAATCTTCTGTAGCGAGCAGGATCAGAGAAGGGTGCACTGTCAGATATTGCTAGTTTGTGATTAGCCTCAAGGGGAAAGGCACATGGCTTGCAATCAAGAAGACCTGCTTCATGTAAAATGTCCAAAGCATATTTTCTTTGGTTGAGAAACAAACCAGAAGAACCATGAGCTATTTCTAAACCAAGAAAATATTTAAGGACGCCTAAATCCTTGATGTTAAAGCAAGACTGAAGAAAAACTTTAATATCAGTGCATATGGACTCTGAACTGCCAGCTAAGACAATATCATCAACGTATATAAGTAGGACGGCAAAAGCGTTAGCCCTCTTCAATGTAAACAAGGTGTAATCAGCTTTGGATTGTACAAAACCATATGATTCAATGGATGTACGAAGCTTGGCAAACCAGTTGCGTGGAGACTGTTTCAAGCCGTAAAGGGATTTCTTTAGACGACATACTTGATGAGGATTGCTATGATTAAAACCTGGAGGAAGCCGCATATAGACCTCTTCATTAAGGTCCCCGTGTAAAAACGCATTGGTGACATCAAGTTGAAATAACTTCCATCCTTTGGCAACCGCAACAGCTAGAAGAGTACGAACGCTTACCATCTTTGCAACTGGTGCATAAGTATCAAAATAATCTTCCCCAGCTATTTGGTTATTACCAGCTACCACAAGGCGAGCCTTATACCGCTCTATAGACCCATCCGCATGGTATTTAATTTTATAGACCCACTTGCATGGAATGGCTTTCTTGCCTGGTGGCAGTGAAGTAAGATCCCATGTTTGATTTTGTTCAAGTGCATCTATTTCTTTACGCATAGCTACACACCATCTTTCATCGAGCACAGCGTCTTTAAAAAAACGAGGCTCATTGTTGCTTGAAATTGCTGCAAGAAACTGCTGATGTGTAGAAGAAAAATTAGAGCATGAAACATAATTTGCTATGGGATATAAAGTACCTGAGGATAGACTAGCCTGGGTAGGAGCGGAGGTGTTATGTGCAATTACATTGGTGCATTTAAATTCTTGAAGATATGCAGGAGGCCTTTTAGAACGGTGACCACGACCGAGAGGTGCACCTGTGGAAACTGGAACCTCATTGCAAGATGATGAACCAGATTCAGCAGCTTCGTGGGAGGGATCCATACCAACATTATCATCAGGTGGTGCAACAAGGGACACCTCAGAATCATTTGTATTAGTGTCCTCATTTGCAGTAATAGGTAATGAGGTTGGAAGTTGAACGTCAGTAAGTAAAGGACTCCTCCTGTCATCAGAGTCATCCACCATAGGTAATGAGGTTGGAAGTTGAACTTCAGATGAGTTATAAAATGATTCGCAGGAAGGAAAAACATCCTCCTGAAAAATAACATCTCGTGAAACAAAAACAGACTGTGTTTCGATGTTGTAAAGTCTCCAACCTTTCTTGCCAAAGGGATAGCCAAGAAAAATACATCTAACAGAACGTGGAGCAAATTTATCTTGAGTACGGGGCCGAGGATGAGCATGAGCTAGACACCCAAATGTGCGAATATGATCATAACTTGGAACTCGATTAAACAATTTTTCAAAAGGAGTTTTGCCTTCAAGTAAAGGAGTAGGAGTTCTGTTGATCAAGTGTACTGCAGTTAGAACACATTCGCCCCAGAATTCGAGTGGAAGGTTTGCTTGAAATCTTAAGGCTCTTGCAACGTTTAGTATATGACGGTGCTTACGTTCAACGCGCCCATTCTGTTGAGGTGTGTCAACACAGGAGGTTTGGTGGACAATTCCCAATTCAGAAAACAAAGATTGGAGACGTTTATCACAAAACTCGGTTCCATTATCTGAACGAACAACTTTCACCATGGTGTTAAATTGATTTTGCACCAGTTTAATAAATTGAGTCATGAAATCAAAAGTTTCAGACTTGGTTTTCAAGAGGTAAACCCATACATTACGGCTAAAGTCATCGACGATTGTTAAAAAATAACGAGCACCAGTTAACGAAGCAGTATGATAAGGCCCCCAAATATCACAGTGAATAATAGCAAAACAAGAAGATGTTTTATTATTACTGATAGGAAATACGGATCGAGGTTGCTGTGCACGAAGGCAAACATCACAAACTGAATGCAAATCATCTTTAGACTTATTAGCTACTAGAGAAGGAAGGAACTTCAAATATTGGAAGGATGGATGACCCAAACGACGATGCCAGAGTTGGAGAGAAGTCTGTTTGCAAGCTGCATATGCGGTGGATCGTGAATTGGCTGTATGCACATAAACACCTGCCTGTTGTTTACCCAGACCAGTCGTGATCCTCGTTATGGGGTCCTGTATAAAGCAACCAGAGTCAGTGAAAGAAACCAAACATTTCATATCAGTGATCAACTGAGCAATGGAAATAAGATTGCACTGTAGATTTGGAACGTATAAAACGTTATGCAAACTCAAAGCAGAGGACAATTGCACGCTGCCAGCCTGAACTGAAGCAAGCTGAGTGCCATTAGGTAGTCCAATAGATGTTGGTTGGATTGAATGAATATCAGTAAGCAGATGTAGAAGGCCAGTCATGTGCTGAGAAGCCCCACTATCCACGAGCCAAGAGGAAAAATGTGAAATCTTACCAGAGAGGGAATTATTGTCAGAGGAGGAAGGTGAGTCCACCAAAGCTACAAGCTTCTGAATGAGCTCAGGAGTCAAGGCAGATACTGCAGAGGCATGATCAACGGGCTGGATTGGGACAGCAGCGGCCGTGTGAGCAGTAGGACGACCAATGGGGTTACGAGTATCGAAAGATTGACCTCGTCCTTTGCCACGCCCTTTGGAAGGCCTTCCATGAAGTTTATAGCAAGTGGAGATGTCATGGTTTGGTTTGCCACAATGACTGCAGACCAAGTTAGGAGCAGGAGTAGATGGAGTGGTTCGAGGGACATGAGCAACAGAACTCAGAACATCAAATGAAGTAGGTGTATTCTGAATCATGTTGTATTGAGTCTCTTCTTGAATGAGTGTGGAAAAAACCTTGTTCAGTGATGGCAAATCAGGTTGGTTCAAGAGTTGTGTGCGAAGCGTGCCAAACTTGGAATTATCCAGTCCCAGAAGAAATTGATAAACCCTATCATCCTCCATTTCCTTTGTAATGTGCTTAGCCACATTGCAGTTAGCACCAAGAGAACAAGTGGGGAGGACACGGGCAGCATCAAGTGCATCCCATGCAGCACGTAGGTGAGTGTAGTATGTGCTGATGGACATTCCCTGTTGCCTCAAAAGAAACAGATTCGATTTTAGTTGGTAAATTTTTGGAGCATTCTGGATGGAATAGCGTTCTTGCAGGTCGTCCCAAAGAGCTTTGGCAGTAGAAAAATATTGGATATAAGGCTGAAGAGAGGAGTCAATTGTGTTGTGAATCCAACTGTTCTGCATTGAGTTGCAAGTGATCCAGGCATGAGCTTCATCAGTGGCATCATTATTTGGTTTGGTAATGGAGCCATCAATAAAGCCCAGCTTGTTCTTGGCAAGAAGTGCATTTTTCAGTGCCTTGGCCCAAACATCATAATTAGAATCTCCTCGCAAGACTACATTAGTAAGAAGAAGTCCTGGGCTGTCAGAGGCATGCAGATAAAATGGGGAACGACTATCTGAAGGTTTGAAAGTGTTTGCAGCGGAAGAATCAGAAGCGGCCATGGAAAATAGGTTTGAACAGAAAAGGATCGGCACTTTTTTTTTTTTTTTAATCTGATACCATATAGAAAGCAGGTTTGCTGTGAAGAGTTTTATCTGTATTGCATTGTGGCTGAAGCCAAAATATATACAAGCGGTTGTTGCATGTAAATTTGAAAATAAACTACAGCTATGCTGATAATAAGGAACCAACAGCTATGCTGATAATAAGGAACAAATAAACTAAGCTAATAACTAGGAAACAATAATATACTATGAACAGCAGGTTGTTGGAAAGATAAGATCAAGATGATCTTATCTTAACACATATATATTTTTCTACCCAATGTTACCTTCTGCCTCGTCGCTTTCCTCGTTTCTTTTTCTTTTGATTTCTCTCTTTCTCTTTTTTCTTCTTTCTTCTCGCTGTTCTCTTTCTCTTCTTATGGATAGCGATATATATATATATAAGGAGACTTGCTCGCGGTTAAGCTGCATTTCGTTAGATTTGAACGAACTAGTTAAATTGTAACTAAGTAATGATTACTATTCAGATGATAACTATCCATGTTATCAGCAACGTAACAGTTTCTAGAAAAATTTCGTAAGCGCTTCCACGTTTATGTAATATATTTATTTATCAATTATTATATTATTGTTATCATTTATTTTATTATTAACATATTATATATTATATACATTTATTTTAATATTTAATTACTTATTTATTTTTATTATTATTATTATATATATACATAAACATATATATATATATATGGGGAGGGATCTTTTAACTCTAGAGTAAGACTTACAAGTCTTACTCCCTATCTCAACTTGTAAGTCCTACTCTAGAGTCAAAAAATCTCTCCCCTATATATATATATATATATATATATATATATATATATATATATATATACGTCCACGCTTTTTGCGCGAAAGTTGACGCAAATGGCACCATAAACATGTTCAAGCTCTTTGCGCCCATTTGTAACAAAATTGGCGCTATCGGCGCCTTTTTTTTTTTTTTTCCTTTGAATAATACATAACCTGCTTTGGTCATTGAGTTAAAAGAGCATCAACTCAATAATGTTAAGCATTCTCATACCATAATGAATGCAAGTTACTATATATGCCAACTTTTCAATTTATGATCTATTAAATTGGGATAAATCCATTTGCATTTACAAAACATAATTTAATGTAATAATTTTTTTAAAAAATAATGATGAAAATGAAATAATTTTTTTTAAATGTGAATAACATGGTCCATTACACTCATAGCATGCAAAGGCATCCCAAAGTTTTAATGAATTTTATGCATATAATTCTTGATTTGATTATCCTTCTTAAGAATTATCTTTGAATGTTTGTTAAAATTCACATGGTTTTTAAAAATCTTATAAATCCATATTATCTTTTCAAATCCATATTATCTTTCAAATCTTATAAATTATATTAAAATACTTTAAAATCCAAACTTATAAAATCTTGATGGTAAAAAAATCTTTCAAAATAGTTTTAAAGTCACTACAATTCTAAATAATTTTGTAAAATCTATAAAAAAAGTTATCTCAAAATAATCTTTTAAAATCTTAATTGAATCCACCCCTTAATCAGTACATAATAATTGTGATCTTGACCGCTATTACCATGAAGATCAGAGATGTTTACAAAGTGAACAAGACAAATCTTGGAAAGAAAAGGAGCTTGCAAAGAAGCATTTCGAGCCAAGGATGATTGTTCATCCATGCTTCCAGAATATAACTGTTGATGAAGCAATGGAGGTTTGTTATGAGTAATTTTATGTTATACCATGTGAATTATTGACCTTTTGTTAGAATCATAAGATTTTGCAAAGTTGAGATTGTGCTAATTTTCTGTGTATTCACAAGTCAATATGTCTTAGAAGTTAGAACTGAATTCTTGGTGACGAAGAATCTTATTCATTGATGATTGTCTCCTAGACTTCAATTAGTTGTCTGTACTGGTAATATTGGTTTGGATGTGACCACTTCCAATAGATTTATGGAATTTTGTGGTAGATGCATAATGATGCTACCTACCTTTGCCATTCTTTGCCTAGATATTACCTTTCACTGCAATATCAACAGGAGGCAATCCCTGCGGGCTCCTTAGTAATATTTTCTTCTATTATACTCTTGTCTATTTGATGCTTGTTTAGAAGAATAAAACCTGTGATACTAACTAAAATAATAAAAAAAAAAAATTCTCTTAAATTTATTATATCTAAACATCAAAAATTCAAAAAAATAAAATGTAGCTCTACTTCTTAAAGTTGGTGTGGATTCTTGGGGTGACAAACTTGAAATTTGGTAGGATTTGATCTAAACACCATCTTATGAGCAAGTAATCTTTTAAAAGGAAAAAGATTAATTATGTTTCCTTTATCTTTATGCAGTTCTTGTGTGACAAAGATATGGGGAGAAAGTATTATCCGCCTTAGTTCCGTCGAAAAATCCACTGAATATAATTTCTTTTTCTTTTATTTTTTGAAAAGTTTTCAATGGAATTATTTTTCCGTCGAAATTTTTTGACGGAAACTGAGTTCCGTCGAAAATTTTTGACGGAAAATTGATTCCATAAAAAATTCCGTTAATAATTTCGACGAAATTTTTTCCGTCGAAAATTTTCGTCAATAATAAAGACTTTTCTAGTAGTGATGTTACATTAACTCTTAAAATTCATGATGGAGTATATGCCCACAAGGACATAGTTGAAGGTGGGAAGGATCACAAGGAAAGCTTACTACGAATTGGGAAGACACTAAAAATTGGAGATGACACTTTTGAGGATTAATTTAGATGAGGTTAGTCACTCCTCTGGTTTTTTGGATGTTTTTCTTTCGACATTATGATTTACTTTGCCCTTTTCATTATTGCTTAGGTTATGGACCGTTATGTTGATCCCTTGGTGACTCACTTAAAGACAATGTTAAATCATCGCAAGTTCAGGAGGGGTACAAAAGAGGAAGTTGATGAACTTTTGAGGTTGCAGAAAACCGAGAATCTCATGCGCGTAGTCTATAGTTTTGGCATTTCTCATGAACATGCTGACATATTTATTTTCAGCGGACATAATTTATATTGAGCTGCGCATCCAGTAAATTAATGAAGGGTGGACACTCAATAAATTCAAGTACGTATAGATTTGGGTCGGGTTTGCGAGCGGCTGCCGGCTGACTGGGTCTGATTGAGATCTAGATCTGGACGGATTGCGACTCAACTAGATCCATGATGGACGAAGAAGCAAATGTTCCAACTTCTAATAACGAAGATTGAGGTTTGAGATGAGATGAATCAGTATGTACATGCAAACGATGGGTCTGGAATCTGTTAGGTTTGAATAATGAAGATGGAGGAGAAAAAAAAACTCACGAAAAAATAAAATAGAAGGAGGGAAATTAAAGGGGTAAAATATCATAACAACCAACTAGGGTTACTACCAATCAATTTCACCGTTAGATCGATTATGTTGATCCAGCGATTATATTTATTTCTATCTTTGTATGGTTATGAACCCCATATTTAATATAAAAGCATTAAATATGAAAAATCATAACCATACAAAGGTGAAAATAAATATAAAATATTAAATATGGGGAATCATAACCATACAAAGATGAAAATAAATATAACCGTTGGATCAATATAATTGATCTAACAATAAAATTGATTGGTAGTAATATTGATAGTAACCTTAATTGGTTGTTACAATATCCTACCCAAAAATTAAATTGGGAAAACTTAAATTTTAAGAGAATGGTACGTATTTTTGCATCATATATTTTTTTTTTGATGAAATTTTTGCATCATAATTTAAGAATGGGCACTCCCCTTTTCCTCGACCTAGATCCGCGTCTGTTTATATTAACTTATATAAGAAGTTCAAATAAACACCATGAGTACATTTAGCTTTACCCAAAAGGATTCAAGTTCCGGAAAAAGATGTTTGAGGACATTGATTGACTGGTGGCTTATTTTCAGAGTCATTTTGATGATCCCATCATGATTTAGCCCCTTCAATTAGATCTGTAACTGCTATGGTACCAATGAGAAGCCCCGCTGTCAAATAATTTTTCGGACCATTTGGTAGCGGAGAAATTTTTATTTATCCGAGAATCAGATTTTAAAAAATATGATGGAAACATTCAGTTTACGATAATATCTAAAAATAAAAAATTTAGAAATATTCAATTTTCTGAAAATCCTAAAAAAACCTTATACCAAACGGTCCCTAAATTCAATTCAAAGAACAGTCACATAATTATTACAGGTTTACAAATTTTCTTCAAATCTCTATATGCCCTATAGAATTTTTGTATGATGTATAACAAAAATCGTACATCACCTTTTTAATAGAGAGAATAATCACAGCTGAACTTTTGTTAACAAAACAAAAATTGATTAATGTCCAAAATCAGAAAATCAGAGATAATTTTCAGCAGCACTTTAAACCAAAAAATTGTTAAAACAGTGACAAACCAGAAACAATATTAATTTCAATCTATATATATATAAAATTCATAATTTAAAAGCAGAGATAGAGACACACTATATATCCTGATTTATACCTTTTAGTGCAATGAGATGTTATGTCCAGACTAAAGTAGTTGTAGATATTTTATTGATCACAACAGTAGAGTTTTACAAACACTCAATACAAGCAATCAATCAAAATATCAAAGACCTCCCTAGTGTCTACACACCCTAGTAGATTCTTGAGGCTCCGGGCCGCTTTGAAAAACAGTCTCAAGCCAATCAAGAATTGCATTATTTAATAATTGAAATTGAACCAAAATATTGTGAAGAAAAATCCCAGTAGACCAAGCTTTCTCGGATCCTTGTAAAAATGATGAGGGGGCATAGTACAGAGGTGGCTCGTAGGGGTGTTCAAAATGTTCAAAAGAAGCAAATTAATCCATAACCAAGTTGCTCCACATTTAAAAAATTGATTTTTTTAAAAAATCGGTTTCATACGAAACCACATTTTATTTTATAAACTATTTATTTACCAAACCATAAAAATAATTGGTTATCTATGATTATGCGTAATCAAACTGCTCTACTTTCTCCCTGGCATTTTTTCCAAGAAATTGTGGGTGGTTTTGAGTAGGCAATTCTACAAGAAGTGCAACATTTATGGGATGGCAGACTTCTTCTACGGTGATGCAGCGCGACAGTGTTTCGAGACTGCATGGTATACACAAGTTACAGAGAGCACATGACGTTCACAGCTCAATCACGAGAGGGGAGATAAATTCCCTGGTTCTCTTCTCTCTCCTCCTTCTTCCTCTCTCCTCTCTCCTCCCCTTTCTCTCTGTGTGAGGGTGCATTGGTCCGGGAGCACTACATATTTGCTCCACGAGAGGATGGTAATAAGAAGACAAGGTTCATATTCCAAAGATGCAATTTCACAATGTCTCCAGAGGAATTTTTTATAATTTAATATAATTCAACTATTCTTTTATCAATTATTTTCAAAACAATGTGAAGAAATTTCTTTAAGAATCATTTTATCCGGAGAGTTCCAAAACAATGAAGATTCTTGTAAGAAATAGTTGATCAATTACCTATAACCAGAAAAAACAAACGACTACTTATAAAAATAGCACAATTCATCAAAAATCGATTTTAAATTTGTTATAAAACCGATTTTGATTATGTTTAAAACATTCAAAAATCGGTTTTGGAACCGGTTTCAAACCAGTTTGAAAAATGAAAAACCGGTTCAGTTTGAAAACCAAACCGTTTAAAACTGATTCGATTCGATTTTTGTCAAATCTGGTTATTATGCACACTCCTAATAACTCACTCAATAATAATTGTAGTAGTACCCAAGGAAATAATATCTAGATCCTTAATACTTACCATAACGTGTTGAAAACAACAAGTGACATAAAAGTCAAAGCAAGTAATTCTGAGAGAACGAGGTATGAAATCTAAATGTGTTATAGTCTGGGTCCTTCAGTCTGCCTCCTGCACGATTCACGTTTGTTAGGGAATGTCAATTTGCTTCCTAAAGAAAGACAAACAATTGTGATTATGTGAAATGTGTAAGTTTATCATCACAAAATTGTTAACACCGCATTTACTTTTAACAAATAGTGTATAAACGTACAAAAAAAAAAAAAAAAAAAAGAGAGTATATAGAATCATTTTGCACGAAGAATTGTGATAGTGGAAAATTATGGCATAGTTTTTATGAGCTAACTTTTCCGGATGAAGAGCTAGGTTTATATCCTTCAATGAGTAGAGTATCTTAATTTGTTGGTACTCAAAGAAACAGTGGTATATATCAAAACTCAATGAGAGGGAACTGTGTGCAGGTTACAATGGTTCTAAAATCCTGCCAGCAAAGTAACAATTCATAAAAGTATTAGATATCAGGTGCTCCTCCTTTGGAGATGGGTTTTTATAGGGAAAATGAATATAGCAAAAAAATCTTTAGTAATTGGCTCCACTATCGAATACTAACTAATTTTGAAAAATAATTTTTTTCTTTTAAAAAAGTTCCTTAAAATATTGTAAAGAAAAAACTTTGAGTTTTTTTTTTAAGGTATTCCCGAGCTAACAATAGAAGACTAATCCTTTCGAGATATAGAAATCACCAAAGTAAATTTTGTCTATACCAATAAATCATTTTTTATACACACAATGAGGAATCGAAACTCTATCCTTAAGGGACCTTTTTTCAAAAGACGCTTAATTTTGGATTTTGAGGAGGAGCCCCACTCCCTGGACGGAAAAAAAAGTGCTCCGGCACGCAAAACGAATCTCTTAACATAACACAATCACTTTACAAAAGTTTACATTTTATTTTTTTTCTCTCCTCTCTCTTCAATAGTTGTTTCATCATGATTGATTTGGTGGTCCGGACCACTAAAATTCTTCTCTACCTGGACCCTCTTTTTAACCCTCGTAAATAATAATCCGAATAGGGGTAGGAGTTATTTTAACTTTCCCACTTCACTCCCGTTTGGACAATGCATAATGAAGGCTGTGACTCCTCATGCAAATTTCCTTTAAAATGAAGAAACATGAAGATTACCCATAAAAAATAGAGCGAGAGTAGAAAAGAATCACGTTGTGCCATAAAGAATAAAGAATCTTAGGGGAAGAGATATAAAGACAAACAGAGTTTTCGTGTTGTAGAAAACAAAACAGGTCGCTATTAAAGGATCTCCGTTTCACCATATTCTTTTGTTTCGAGTTAGATGCCAACAAATATCGACCTTGAAGAGTGCCGTGGTGTGTTTTACCGGGGTTACCACAAAAAAATAATATCGACCTTGAAGAACAAGGAATGTTACAATACAAAAGCATAAAATAATCAAATAAAGAGGAAATTGCAACTATATTTTGTGTGGGTTTTTTTTCTTCCTTTGATACCAAATTTGAGCTAAATGCCATTGATAGGTTCATTGATTAGCTGATTAATTCTGTACGAGCCCTATTAGACCTATTATAGGGGGTCATTCTTTTGAATTTTTTCTTGTCAGTGTTCGAATTCAAGACATCTAATTAAGAGAAACAAATTCATTATCACTTGAATCAATGATCCTTAGTTATATAAACTAAAAAATACAAAGTAATGTTATTTAAGTGAGGCTACTTGAACCCATATATTAATTTCAGGTTTTATGTTTTTAATGTTGTATGAGATAATTTATTTCCGACACACATAAAAGTGTGTAGGGTCCCATATGAAAAGAAAAAGAGAAAAAGAAAGTATGGATTTCATACGTTTTTATGTGTGTATCAGATAAATTTATCTCCTGCAATATAAGAAACAATAAACCCTTAATTTTAAGGGAAAAGTTACTATCAATTAAGTTTACCACTTTTTATCATCAAATCTGACGGTTATAATTTATTGAAAATTAATAATTAATTAATAAGTGTCATCCAACAAATTATAATCGTTAGATTGACGGAAATCAACGTTTAAAATTTGATATAAAAAATAATAAACTTAATTGGTGATAAATATAATCTTTTTCTCATGAATTCATATAACATTTACATCTTTATTACACAGTCTACACTTACAGTCCTAGTCCTCAATAAAAATTAGGGGTGGCAAATCGTGTTCGTGGGTCGGGTTCGGGTCGACCTGTGTCTGACACGAACACGAATAGATTCAACCCGAACACGACCCGATTAATTATTAGTGTCAAAATTCTCAACCCGAACACGACCCACTTTTTCTGCGGGTTGACACGACACGACCCGAAAAATCTTATAATATAAGTGTGATCCGTTTATTACACGACTCGCCCCAAAAAAGCACCAAATCTGATTGCAATATAACCAAAAAAAAAATCTTCAATAAAAAGAAACCTAGAGTGTATATTTTTTTTTTATATCATTCAATAAAATTACCATAATAACCTTGAAAAAATAAAAAAAATTATATTTGCGGGTCAGAGCGGGTTCACGGGTTGACCCGTGACCCGACACGAATATTTTCGTGTTATATTTTTCCAACCCGAACACGACCCATTTATTAAACGGGTTGACCCGAACACGAAAATTTCGTGTCGGGTCCGGGTTGGGTTGGCGGGTCGTGCCTTAAATTGCCACCCCTAATAAAAATAAGAGTAAATACCCTTTTTAGTCCCTGGCAATATCGACGAATGCCTTTTCAGTCCCTAGCAATAAAAAAGGGACAAATTGGTCCCTCAAATAACAAAAAAGGGACCACGTTGGTCCTTCTGTTAACTCCACTGTAACGGCCCATCTAACGGTGCCCATGTGGCACGTTAGTGTGCTGACGCGGCTTGGACGTCTGCCAACATGGAAGAAGAGACGACGACGTTTTGTTGCAAATGGGTTGACAGCTTTCCAAATTTGCAAACGACATCGTTTCTTGCGATGATAATGAACCTTGAAGATGAAATTCGCCCAAAATGCTCAATCGAACCCTAAACACCAAAATCCCCAAATTGATGAAATGAACCCTAAACAGAAATAATCCCCCAAATTCTCCGGACGTTACCCCAATGTATTTTTCCTTCAATGAATTGTAATGAGTACTCAGTACTCTTGTTTTCCTAATTAATGAAGAAGGATGTATTATATGGCATATTCTGTGTTGGTTGGAATCTGTCTGCATCATACATTTCTGCATACTTAGGCATGGAATGAAGGATGAACCCCCAAAACCTCTTCCTCTGATGAACCCAAAAAGGTTATTGGCCTTCATCTGATGAACCCAAACCTCTTCCTCCAAAATTGAAAAGGCCAATTGGGCGTCCCAAGAAACACAGGAAGAATGACCCAACTGAAGAGCAATGGCGCAGTACAAAGAAAGTGAAAATGACATATCCATATAATGTGACAAGGACCGCATATAATGTGACTGATTTTTTTTTTTTTTTTGTAAATTGTGGCCATTATGTTTTTGGAGGCCTTACTTTTGTCAAAAAAAATTTGTGAATTCTGGCCATATTGTATTTAGAGGCCTTACTTTTGATTCCTGACAGTTGGTTTTATTTTGTAATGCATTACTAGACATCCATGTCTTGAAATTTAATGAAACTCAAATCATGTTCCAGCTATTATGTGTCAGTATTGCTTAGTGTCTTCTGGTATGATGTAGTTCTTGGACATCCATGTGTTCTGGTTTTGCAAATTTGACAACATTGCTTATTTCTGATGTAATGCACTTCTGTTTTGTAAACTTGGACTGCATATAAAAGCAATCAAGTCATGTGCCTATTTTTCTCTGTTTAGGGACTAATAAAGGCCCCGTGCTTTTTGTCAGTGACCAAAAAGGTCACAGTGTAGTATCATAATCCAGCTAGTATGTTAGTGGATGATTCATGAATGTTTGCGTTCACCATTTTTTATGTTTTTAAACTGACATATCTATTTTTACTTCATGGACATCCATGTCTGAATTCTGTTTTAACAAATTGGACAACACTCCTGTTCTGTACATTCTGCACATCTGTTTTGCAAACTTGGAATGCATAGAAAAGCAATGAAGTCATGTGCCTATTTTTTCCTTGTTAGGGACCAATTAGGGCCCTATGATTTTTTCCAGGGACCAAAAAGGTCCTCGTGCAAATTGTCAAGGACCAAAATGGCCCTCTTGTTTTGGCATGATTGACAAAACTAATGTCCAACATGGAACTTCTGTAACAACAATATCTTGTTTTAGGCATCTGTATCTGTACATTCTGGTTTGTGATACCATGCAGCAATGTGACACATTCATTCCATGCCTAAGTATGCAATATTCCAAACTTAAACAAAAATAACATTGAGATGGCATTGAATACACAGAATACTGACACAGAATACAACCAATGCAGCAATCTGACACATTCGTTCCATGCTTAAGTATGCAGAAATGTATGATGCAGACGGATTCCAGCCAACATAGAATAGGCCATATAATACATCCTTCTTCGTTAATTAGGAAAACAAGAGTACTGAGTACTCATTACAATTCATTGAAGGAAAAATACATTGGGGTAACGTCCGGAGAATTTGGGGGTTATTTCTGTTTAGGGTTCATTTCATCAATTTGGGGGATTTTGGTGTTTAGGGTTCGATTGAGCATTTTGGGCGAATTTCATCTTCAGGGTTCATTCTCACTGCAAGAAACGACGTCGTTTGCAAATTTGGAAAGCTGTCAACCCATTTGCAACAAAACGTCATCGTCTCTTCTTCCACGTTGGCAGATGTCCAAGCCGCGTCAGCACACTAACGTGCCACATGGGCACCGTTAGATGGGCCGTTACGGTAGAGTTAACAGAAGGATCAACGTGGCCCTTTTTTTGTTATTTCCGGGACCAATTTATCCCTTTTTTATTGCTAGGGACTGAAAAGGACTTCGTGAATATTGTCAGGGACTAAAAAGGGTATTTACTCTAAAAATAAAATAACAAAAATCATAGTCTAAGAAATGTATCTTGAAGCTGTTGATAACCTTAGGCTATATGTATGTTCAGAAAGGCCTAGATAGAAGCCCAGTTTAAGTGAAGTTGATGCGAGTCCAAGCCTAGTAGTGTGACGTGTAAATTGCAAATGTATTTTCTTTCCCAACCAAAAGATAAATCAATCAAACCCCCAAGCTCATTTGGCAACCGTACCCCGAGGGTAAGGTGATCGGAGGAGGTTGAATGAGGATACTTCTGGGTTATACCAAAAAAGAAAGAAAGAAAAATCAATCAACTCTATCTTAATTGCATTATTAGCATCAATGTGAAAATTTTGAAGGTTGTTAGTAGGACAAGCTTTGCCCAGAAAAGCCCAAGCCTAAGCTAAAAAAATTCAATTTGGCCTGAACCAAACCTAGTACGAGTTTAATTGTTAGCCTGACTTGCCCTTTTTATAAAAAAAATGGCCTGACCTAGCCAGTTAGCATGTTAGGCTGAATATGAAAAGGATGGATTTATAGTGGATGACATTGAGGATGAAGAGAAGCAGGATGATGAAGAAGAGAGAGCTGAAAGTGATGAGGAGCAGCAGAAGAAGAAAATGAGGAAGAAAAGGTCTATTCTTTACACTCTATGGTTGAAGTTGATGAACTCATCTGTTTAGAGAAGAAAACATAATGTTTGATGATATGTAAATAACTTTGGTTGTGTATTTTCATCTGTACTTGTTTAAAGTTTCAACACATACATGACGTTATCATCTACATTCAAAATATTTGACATACTGATTCCCACTATTTTAGGGAGGAGTATGTCCTTGATGAAGATGACTACGAGTTGCTGGAGGACAATAATATCAATATTCATCGTCGGAAGGTGTTGGAACTTTTGTTTGTGTGTGTTAAGATTAATATTAACAAATACTATGCATAATACCCAAATTTTGTTGACAATAATTTTTTATAATTCATCAGGAGAGCAAAAAGTTCAAGCGGCTGAAAAGAAGAAGAAGCAGACGAAGAACAAGAAGGATATTGATACATTTTACTAGAGAAATTAATATTAACAAATACTATTGTTAGCAATAAATTATATATGTTAACATTGTGTTATTTAAATGTCTCTGGGCTTTTTAAATCAGTCGAAGCTTCTTTACGTTTTTCAATCTCTTTTGTAATTTTCTCTTAAATTCTAAGTGTGGAAAACCATTCTGTAAAAATTTCTTGCATCACTGTTCAAGATCCAGAATCTCAAGCATTGACAAGCTGAAGAAGAAGGATCGAAGGAGGTGCATGCAACAGGAGATTCAAGATCCTACTCTAGTTTAGAATCGGTATTTGATTTGAACAATTCTTTTGATTTTATCTTTTAATGCATGTTTCTGTTTTCTTTAATCTTTGATTTTCGTTATCTGAATATGGGTTTCTAAGTTCTTTATTGTCTGGGTATGTTAAAAATGATTGGATGAATTTTTGATGTTCTTTGTTACGGTTTCTTTATCTCATTCGTTTAATTCTTTTGCTTTTTTTTTATTCTAGAAATTCATGGGTACGAAACTTGAGTATTTTAACAAAAAGAAATTGGGAAATGGATTTTTGTCAAGGGTTAAATGAACCTTTTGATTAGGGATAATCAAGGGTGATTTATGATATAATTTTTTACAAACATTCAAGAAGCTTTGGGAAAAGATCTTCTTGAACCTTATTGTTGATTTTGGAAAGATTTTACTAAACCTGCCGTAGTATATCAGACACTGAGATAAACTTGCTGTAACACTGTGCAAATTTGCAGTTTGTAAATATTTTTGTCATCCGTGGTTTCTTTATATACTCAGAAGCTTTTAAACATTGATAAATCGATTCTTTACTTTTTACCTTAGTTTTAATACTCGATAAAGACTACAAAATTTTCTTGTTCTAAAAAAAAAACTAATTAAAACTCAATTTCAATATCTTTCATTTAGAAAAATAAACAGAAAATACTTCATATCGTTCCGTGAGAACAAACAAATGGCGCCGTTGCCGGGGAACGGTATTTGATTTTATTTTCTTTTTGTGAATCTGTTTTAGAATTCTTAATATATCTTTTTTGCCGGGAAATGTTTGGTGTCTGGATTTTTTCCTTTTTTGCTTTACCAAACATGGATTTGGTATTTGTATAAACATGCTTTCACGGGAACAAGAAAAAAAAACTCAGTAACAAACGCCCCCTTAAGAATTTTAAAATAAATTTGTCTCTAAAGTAAAGAAATAAAAATATAATTATTCTTAATTTTTAATAAATTAAAATTATATATTAAGTTAAAAATTTGGGCTTGTCATCTATCATTTAACATGACCATAAAAAATTTCCTACACACACAATATTTTGTGGGGCCCACAGCAAAAAAAACTCTGGCACACAAAACGAATCTATATAACATAACATATTCACTTTTCCTAAAACATAACTCTTATAAAATCCTAAAAATATACTTATTGTATTAATTATAAAATATTGTATCTCTAAATTATTAAGATTGGTCTAATGAGTTTAAGTAGTTTCATGTTCACCATCACCATCAGCATCTAATCCTGCAATTCACCTGTTATCTCGTACTCTCACTCTTACACTCACATTGTTCCTTTTCTTCACCCTATTTTATCAAAAAGTTACCTTGTCCCATTTACCCCTATTCTCACTCGTACCCATTACCATTCCTTTCATGCTTCAAATCTAAAAACCAGGAAGTACTTGCAGCATCCTCAAAGCAACACCATTTTCACTCACTTCCACCCAAACCTTTCAGTTACTCATACTCTTCAACTTCGTGTCCTTTCCCAACCAATCATCCACTTAGCAAGTTTGTTGTTCATTCCTCACTGTTCAACTCACTCTCTTCTCTTTTAAGTCCAGTCCCTTTTCAGCTAAGTTGTTTGGTGCTAAGAAAAGTTTCAAATAAATAAAAAAGGAAGAAAATTTCGATTTGGGTCGTGAGATTTGGTCCATTCAAGTTGAACATTCCCCAGTTCTGAGCTCAGGCTCTTCCACTGTGTTTGGTTTATTCAGAGCTCTCTCACTCTCTTTAACTCAGAAAATGCCGAGCTAACTCTTTTCAGCTATCAGCAATTTTGTGCCAATTTGTCTCTTTTCATTCTTTCTTTTTTTTGGTTGATCTCATCTTATAGTCTTGTTATTGAAATCAATCAGCGGCATTCAATGCTGCGCTGTGAACCGAACCGAACCGTCCCATAAAATAACAAATTTTTAAAAACTAATTCATGAATCGAATGATTTTTTTTTAAAATCGGTTCATGAGTCGAATGATTTTTTTTAAAAAATCGGTTCATGAATCGAACCGGTTTAAGAACTGAACCGAAGCGAACCAAATTAATTTTTATCACTTTATTTTTTAAATTTTTAATTTTTTTCTTTTCAAATAAGAGTCCACCCGAACCGGTTCCAAACCATTTCCGAACCGAACCGAACCATTTAAACCAATTCGATTTTGTTTTCCAAAATATCAAATTCGGTTCTACCCACACATCCCTATCTCTTCTCTCAGTGTCATTTGTTAAGAGGTGCTCAGGTCCATTTGCTGTGAATCCTAGTCTCACAAAGTCACCCCCACCAAAGCTGATTCCTAGGATCTGTGTTCCTTGTATAATGGGAGCAGCCTCTGGAACATTTTTCATCCTTGCTATCTTCCAGCTCGGAATAGTTTTCTGCATCTGCAGAAGAAAAAACTCTACTATGAGACAAGTCACTTTAGCCTTCACATGCCCAAATTCAAAGGGCTTACTTGTGTTATCCTTTTCAGAAATCAAGAGCTTCACTGGGGATCTCAAGGATCCAATTGGGCCAAAAATGTTCAAGGGCGTGCTACCGAACAATCGCCTGGTTGCAGTTAAAGACTTAATGCATCCATAGAAGAAAGGAAGTTCCGGAGTGCTGTTCTGAAGATAGGGAGCATCCACCACAAGAACCTTGTGAAGCTGGAGGGTTATTGCTGTGAGTTCAATCATAGATATTTGGTGTATGAATATGCCAAAAATGGTTCACTTGATTAGTATATAGATGATTGTACTCTTTGCAAGAGGCTAACTTAGAAAGAGAGTTGAAATATGCTCAAGTGTGGCAAAGGCCATCTGTTATTTGCATTCAGGGTGTAGGGAGTTTGTGAGCCATGGAAATTTGAAATGTGAGAATGTCATGTTGGATGAAAATTTAGTAGCCAAGGTATCTGAATATGGGTTTGCAATAGTAAATGGTGAGGCCACATATTGTGGCTTTTCAGCTGAGAAGGATGTAGGAGATCTTGGCAAGTTAGTATTAACCTTGTTGAGTGGGAACACTGACCATTGTGCCACTGTTCCCACACAAATTTATCTAAATGCCACGCTCTTGAACTATTTTTCCAAACTGCCACGTAGGTAAGGTCGCTTCTGACACAGGCGAACTATGCATGATAATGTGTCAAGAAGTTGGTGGTGTCAGAGTTCGCTTCTGACACAGGCGACTTCTGCTTTGTATTAAGCTCGCCTACATGGTAGGCGACCTCTATATTATTTTTTTATTTTTTTAAATTTGATACTTGTTATTCACTAAAAATGTGACACGTCAGCAAACTGAGTTCGCCTGTGTCAGAAGCGAACTTGCTCCCGTGGCAGATTGGGAAATAAGTCTGTTCGCGTAACATTTAGGTAAAAAAGTTGGTAAACAGTGACATTTTGATCGGTTACCCTGTTGACTGTTGAGTGGATGTAGAGATCATGAACAACTTTGTGAGTGGGCATATAAAGAATGGATAGAAGGGAGTGCAGCTAATGTGCTTGATAAAAGAATTGATGGTGTTGATTCAGAGGAACTAGAGTGTACATTAAGAATTGCATTCTGGTGCCTTCAAATGGATGAACGTAGAAGACCTTCTATGGAGGAGGTAGTGAGAGTACTAGATGGTACATTGAACTTTGATCCCCCACCACCTCCATTTGCCTTACGGATGCTGTTACAGGAAGATGATCCACAAGAACATGGTTCAGAATCAGTGCTTCAGTAGTGTTGATGCCAGCTCAATTTTTAGGAACTTCTTTTCATTTATTTTCACATTTTTAGTTGCCTTTATATTCAATGTGTATAGTAGGACTAACATCTAGGTGAAAAAATAGCCATGCCCAATTGCACATTATTTTTTTGTCTTCTTTGGAGACTATGTTGCCTAAATTTAAGTCTTCATTTGAACATATACTAGAGGAGTATTGTCTTTTTCTTTTTTTTCCCCTTTGTTATGATCGAATAATTGTCATTTAAAGGACGTAAGCTAAGATAGAAGTTCGTTTTCCAATTGACTAGTGAATTTCTGTTTCAATTAGTGTTTATTTCAAAAGTAATAATACTTGGTAAAACCATTATATTTACATATTGAGTACGTACGCGTCACAAATTACTAATTAAGTAGTAATAACACTTGTGTTGTCACTATGGGTTAAACTGGGCCGGGCCGGCCTCCAGGGGCCTACGACTCGGCTTACGTCAGGCCAGGCCTGATCTAGTATATTTCGTAAAATGGGTCGGGTTTGGGCCTTGAAAAAGCTTGTTTAATAAAAAGGCCATAGGCCCACTTTCACAAAGCCTGACCTATAAGCCTACAGGCCGACCTATATTGTACTATTTATTTTAAATAAAATATAATAGAGTAAGTATGCCTTAAAGAAAAAATAAAAGATATAAACTTAATCAATTATAATTATTTATAACTTAATTATATTCGATTATATTTTAATAGAAATCTAACTTTATTTCTTATATAGGAGGAACCAACATCTCAACATGTTAAATTGTGTATATGAATATATTAAAAGGTTTTTGGGGGAGGTTATACTTACTACAAGCATCATGATGTGTTTGTTGGATTCATGTAGCTATTTTAATTTACATAGTATAGATTTGTTCGTTGATTTGATGAAATATATGTTATTTAATTTGAGCATTTTGCTTTTGAAAATGACTTAAATGCATATTGTATGAGTTTTGTTATGAATCATGATTCTGTTTAGACGTTGAAATTATGATTTTTGGTTTAACAACATAATTTGAGTATTTTGTAAAATTGATTCATGGTTCTGCTTGGAAGTTAAAAATTAACATGCTAATGGGCTATGTCAGGCCATTCATTTTATTTATAAACAGGTCAAGCCAGACTAACGGTTAGACTTGTACAAGACTTGGGTCAGGTCAAATTGAAATTTTTTGGCGTAGTTGTCAGTAACTACATATTTTTTTACACAATTTACATAGCATGTGTAACTGTAATTTATATAGTGCAATAGTGGGCTACGGTATCTCATTAGGTCGCCTAAAAAGAATAATTCAATCAGTTTTGTAAATGAGGTGAATCGGGCTCCTAGCTCCTTACTTGATGTGCCCATTGTGATCCAATATTTGTCATTAAATTAGTAGCAAGCCCAAATGTAAAGGCCAGATGAAGAATTTATTTTTCATATATTTGAATTGAGAAACAATGTCAGATAGCCCGTCTAGCTCAGTCGGTAGAGCGCAAGGCTCTTAACCTTGTGGTCGTGGGTTCGAGCCCCACGGTGGGCGATATGTTTTGCTTTTTATAATCCTTTCAAAAATGGAAAAAGTTTGGTAAGATTCTAGTCAGCTGCTGCTATTTTCTTGAAGTTTTTGGCTAGATTCTGCTATTCTCATCTGCTGGTTGCAAAATGAGAATCCAAACATAGGTAGGTTTATGAGTAAGATATTTTTACTACCAACTTATTACCTATCAACATTTTCTCTTTTTTTCAAAAACTTTTTAACCTTCTCTATCTTTGAATATTCTCCCACTAGGTTTATAATCGAATATGTAACAAAAAATGATTTTAGTTTTTGTATTATTATATCATGAGTTGAATAGTTGATGACCGAAATGGCATCCTGGGAGAGGAAACAGAGGAGAGAGAGACAGAGGAGGGTACACGTAAATGGATAAGGAGAATCCAATGAAGTTCAACGAAAGTGTGCCTGTTCAACGAAACAAAATTAAAAAAAAAAAAAAAAAATTACTATAAAAAGAGTTTTTTTATGACAAATAAAAAAAAATTAAAAGCTTTTAGAAGCAATATTTTTTTACAATGTACAACAGTTTTTAAAAGTCCTCATTTTATTTTATTTTATTTTTTATCCTTATTCTATTTATTCTTTATCCTAATAATTTATCTTAATGACAAATTATTTAATATCCACTCTTCAAAATTTTAAGAACATCATTAAAATTTTATATAATCAGTAAACAACTTTTAATTTTATATTTTAATTTATTATTAACTCAAATGTAACTTTTGGCTTAAAAAAATTGTACCAAACAGGCTGCTATAAATGCTTTAATAAAAATATTGTTTCTGTTTGCACTTTGGATTCACTTAATTTTTAAAATGAGCACTTATTTTCTAAAATAATTTTTTAGAAATATTTTTAAATGTGATTAATTGTAAAATTTCAAAAATAAATGAGAGAACTACAAAAATATAGTAGTTATCACTTTTTATTTCGTATAAATATTTTTCATTTTTCAAATAAAAAAGAATTAAAAATTTACCATTATGTTTTTAATTTTTGGGGAATAAAGAAGAATAAATTTAGAAGTGAGACCCACCATTATGTGTGTGTGTTTTTGATTATTTAATTTTTAACGACTATTTGTTTTTTTTAATATTTGACTAGACTTTAAGAAATCTTCTTAAAAGATTTTCATTAAATCTAAACCAAGCATTATTTTCAAAAAAAGAAAATAAGTAGACAAATATGGTATGTTCTCTATGTTACTCTTTTAAGAGAGAACATGGTCACAGGCTATGTAGCACCGATACCGGCACGGGACACGTGACACGATACGACACGACACTCCGACACGTTAATTCTAAAAAATGTTAGATTTCGACACGTTAGGACACGTTTTGATATTAAATAATATTTTTGATTTATGTAGTGTATATTATATTTAATATTCAATAATTTAATAAAAAAAAATCTAAACTTATAATAGTCATAAATTTTGCGAAGAAACATAAGATATCCCAAATATTTATATTAGACTCAATAAAATAGTAATCGTAATCCAATGAATCTAATAGTTGGAACTAAAAACTGAACACAACACAACCTTTAAACCTTTTTTTGAATTTCTATAACACATGTTGGAGTGTCGGAGAGTGTCGGAGTGTCCGAGAGTGTCGGGAAGTGTCGGACACGACACGACAAGGTTTTTGAAGTGTCGGTGTTTCATAGGTTACAGGGAGGGGATCCTCTGTATTAGTTAACATGATGATGCTATGTGAAAGGATCCTAATTAATGTTATAAAAATTGGACCGACCCAGCCAGGTCGACCTATACACCGGTGAACCGGTCATGTAACCGGTCCGGTTTTCATATTAGACCAGCCATGTTACAGAACCGATGTGACCCGGTGAGACCCGACTGCTTTTTCGTAAAACCGGTGACCCGGTCGGTTGAACTGGTGACCCGGCCCGATCTATAAAAAAAAAAATATTATCATAAATTAATGGTTTTCATTTTTTTTGATGAAAAAGGTTTTCATTTTTACTCTTAAATACAAATGGTGTGTTTTCTTTTGAAATATTTGAATGATTTGTAGAATTCTTTTTTTTTGGTAAGCAATTTGTAGCTTATTAACTTACATAGATTATGTACCTACAACACTAATATTATCTTGATTATGCATTATTCAGGGAATTTTGATTTGATTTATAGTTAAAGATGTCGTTTATTGAACCTGAAACACTAGTATCACAAATATTATATGTTTGATTGATCTTTTGTTGGACAATGATGTGTAATTTATTATTTTCATATTAAAATATTTGAAATTGGTATATTTTTTTACAAGTATTTAAGTATATTTATAAATTTTTTAATATAAATTGTATACTTATATATACTTACCGGATCATGCAGTTGAACCAGTGACCCACTGGTTGAACCGGTGACCCAGTATCTCGACCGAGTCAATAACCGGGTCGGGTTTAATAACATTGATCCTAATCATTAATAATAAATCAACGATTATGATTTTGTCACTCCCTGTTCTAATAATTTTTCTTTCTTATTTCTCATCAGTATGAATTTGCTTATAAATAGTTAGGATCCCTTCACATGATAGGATACATTTCCAAACAGTAAACAGGCCAATAGTTCTGGTATGGGTCAAATTGGGCCTTATTAAAAACTCGGCTATGGGGATTTGATACTATTTCTCTAGCGGAAAGTGATGGGCGTCCACATACTTGAAATCATGATATAATGATTTAGATGGGCTAAAGGTCAAAATGGGCCTTCTAATACTCAGTTTCGGTCTGTATCATGAATAAAATGATAATTCTAAAGTGGGATTATAAATTACTCCTAAGCATTTTGGTGCTTACAAGAAATGTGACTAATTTAATTGTCTAAGTAATATATTTCATTTTTTTATGTAAAGGGATTAAATCTGTGGATAAAAAAAAATTAATAACATTTAATAAATGGTTACCTTAATTACATAATCGGTTAGTAATATGTGTTAAAACTCAAGATTTGAATTAAATATAATTGTTTAGATATAACTTGTTCTGTTTAAACCTTTTTCTGTTGACTTGAAAATCATATCAATTTCCATGATAATTTTTTATTTTTATTTTTTGGGAGGGGGAGTTGATTTAATATATACAAACATTTATTTTATATTTGAATCAAAGTCAACTTATTTTAACTGGAAAATATACCATAACATATTGTTGAATTGAAATTTGAATTCGAACTTTGAATTCAAATCTGTTCACAATTAATATTTCCGTTATATGTTTCTATATTAAAGTTGTAATTTAATCTTTCTTTATACGTTATAAATTGAAAGTTAAAATAAACGTTACTAGGGTATTTGTATATAAAGTCCTCATTTGAAAAGGGAATAAACGAACGAATGAATGGAAGAAACTATTATCTCAGTTTTTGTGTATCTACTTTTTGACACATATTTCTAAATGCTACTCGCAAGAGATTGAACATATAGATCGAAGAGCAAACTATATTTTTAAAAAAGGATAAAGTCTTAAATCTTAAAGACATTACTTATGAGGAGAACTTAATCGTATAGTTTCATAATTGAAAATATAAATTTCATATCAAATAGTATAAGAATATGTTAGTAAACCAAAGAAGATTTTGATTGCAATAAGTAAAAAAAAAAAATATTAACCCGTAGCCACCATATTAACAATTGCACGTGAATTGTTGACTGTGTTGAAGCCTTTATTTTATGACCAACCCACACAATAGCTGTTATGTTAACAGAGGAGGACAATTCTGGCGTGTGTCCCCAACTTGCTTCCCTCGTGAAGCGCTTTCACGGTCCCCACACCCACAAAAGTTCGATGGGGAAATGGCAACTTGCGCCACTCACTATGCTGTCTTCGACCATTCATTCCCACCTTTTCACGTTGGTTGAAAACCACAAAGATACCCAAAAATAAAAAAGTAAAAAAAGTTGGCAATTTGGCATCATAATGATAATAAGTGGAAAAACACAGACCTAGCAAAACATGCACTTGCAAATGGTACCATAAGACGTTGGAATATCATGCTCTTTTCTGCCACACATAATGGACCGAACCAACCAGCACAGGGTTGGATAATGACTCGACCTAAGAGCCTTACTAAGCCAACTTTTAATCGGAACGTGATATCACCAACACACAAACAAGCACCCTTATTTTAGGTCGGCAAATCACAAGTTCACAACTCACTTAGCCCACGACATCTTTCGTGTCGATGATCTACCGACATTTCAAGATGTGTTTCTGACAATTACGATTATATTGAGTTTAACATAAAGAAAAATATACTCTTCTGTTGTATGAGAGAATTTTTCTCTCCTACACATACATCGATTTTCTTGTTACTTTTTTATTCTTTTTTTCTTTTTCTATAATGGGTTCTGACAATTACCATTATATTGAGTTTAACATAAATATATGAGATATCTTATATTTATTTGCAAAATTGATCGATATTAAAAGTTCAACTTCATTTTTTGGTTAAATTACGGAATATTAAATATGATATACACTACATAAATTAAAAATATTATGTAATATCAAAACGTGTCATAAAACGTCAAAATCTAGCATTTTTTAGAATTAATATGTCAGAGTATCGTATCGTGTCGTGTCCCGTGTCGGTGTTGCTGCAACATAATTTCGTGCTATAAGAGTATGAACTCTTTTACTAAAAATAGAAAAGAACGAAGATGGGGAAAATAACCATACAATGATGGATAAAATGGGAAAGATTTTTTTTTTCATATTTAATAAAGAATACACTGAGTCGTATTCCGGTAATATTAAAGATATTTTCCACTCTTTAAAAAAAAAAATTATTTTCCAGGTAGTCGACGAACAAATTTTCTGTACATCGATAGTACCCAAATGGGTACTCTCTTTTTTTATATATGAAAATTTTTCGCTCATTTAAATCCACCTTTTAATTTGTATTTCTATTTAAGTCCCACATTTTTTCCCAATAGGATATACCTATATCTGTAGCATTGAAGATTTGATTGTTGTCGACATGACTAGGATATACCTATACCTCTAATTTAAACCTCAATAATGATCCTGATTAGGTTGGACAAAAAATAACGTAATATCATGAATTCAATCTTCTCAGACAGACATGTGATACATGGAATGTTTTATATGAAAAAGGGAAGAAAAAAAAAGTATATGAAGATGTATGCATGATGTTTGGTTGGGTTTTGTAATGTTCTCGTTAGGTGTTGAAAAACTTCAAATCTATCTTCTGCGCGGACATGTATAATTTGCCGCTCTTGTTCACTGATTATTTGCCTAATCTTATTTGCTACACAAGACTCGTGGCATGAAGGATGGACATACGCATATTCCGAAACATCTACACAGCCATCCAAAATCTTGGACTATTTAGACAGTGTCTTGACGTAGCCACACGAAGAAAACGCTTTTTTATTTATTTTGAACTGTAGTTCATACAATTTCAACCTCAACTCTCTGCCGCAAGACAAAGTATGACCATTATTTATGAGTAATGACATATAGGTAACGTTATGATACAAAAAAAAAATAAAAAATCCTCTGCTTAAATAACCTCATATTTACCAAATTCTTTTGGCACAGATGGTAAGGAGCCTGGGTCCTTTAATCAGAGATTTCGAGTTCGAACCCTGTAAATGAAAAAAAAGGATTTGGGAGAGTCACCTCCGAAAGAATCCGACAGTACTCGATAGGGATTAGTCTTCGATTACGGCCGGAGGATACCTTTGAATTTATTCAAAAAAAAAAAATAACCTCATATTTAGCAACATTTTTCTACTGAAAACTTTATGGGAAAAATGTGTATCATTTTAAAGGATGTAAAATTGTGTCATTTTAAATGAGAGAAAGAGATAGATAAAAGAGGAGAGAGAGTGGATAAAAAAATATAAATGTACGAATCCCAACTTTTTATGAGAGTGAAATGATATAAATTATATCATTTAAAAGGACAAACCCTTTTCCCACACTTTATTCCCATAAAAGTACTTAGTAATTTTTATATTATCATCATTCTGAATTATTTGAGCCTACGCCTAGTTTATCATAACATCTCTAGCATTTCGGCAAAGAAAGTTGATAAATAGGTTCTGGACCACCGAACGGTTGGGTCAAGTGATATTGCTCTTGGACCGTCACACTCAATACTCGGAAGTTAGGAATTGATTCTTGTCTCAGAAAATATGTAGGGCAAAGAGTACTCATACTCGTCCTGAGGCTATCGGAGCACTAAAAAAAGGACAATAATGGTAAGTTAAATGTGGGACAAACCCCCCTAGTGAATATGTTGCTGCCAAAAAGGAGAAATGCATGCTAGCATAACCAACACTATATTCTATAACTGTTACAATCTAATAAGCATGAACACGAGATAAAACATATACACAACAAATTTAATATCTTAAATCATCTCATTGCCTATGGAAGGAATAATAATTGTGCCATTGCTAACACTCCTCAAGTCAATTCAATTGCCAGAACAATCAAAGAACGTCACAAGGAAAAAAGAAAAAAGAAAAAAAGAAAGAAATAAATGCTTATGACATAAATCTAGTGCCTTATAACGTGTCCCATTTTCTCAAGTTACATATGAATGGAGAATCCAAGTTAGTTGACCAATTCCATTGAATGTTAGCTAAGTTGATCCATCTCAGTCAAGCCATCAGAAAACGAGTCAATGGCTTGTAAATCAAGCCCTCTTGTCCGACCAGGTGCACCCCCTTTTATTGAGGAAACATCCAACATGATCCTGCAAAGCCAAATACTAAGTGTCAGTACTGAACTCACCTTTTAGGTGCTAGATAAGTAATGTGTTCAGAAGGCTCACAAATTCTTTGATTCCTTTTCTAATCCTGAAGAGATGCAGTTTATGATGATTTTATCATCAATTTTTGACACTGAATGATCCATTGGTAGATTAATCTCTCTGTGAACTGCTAGATTGACAGATTAAAAAACACATCAATTTATCTCCATGGCTTTAAAAAACTTAGACTAAATATCAAGTTTATCTACTTTAGAAATTCTTACCTGGTTTAGGTGGAGCAGTGACAAAAGCATCAAGTCCCAATAATTTCTGCACCAATATATGTTTTATATCAGGATAATTCATGGTAAAAAAAAAAAAACTTCTGAAAGATTCAGGATGCTTTTGCTTTAGCAGCAGTTACCTTAAGTTTCTCATAACACTCCTCAAGTTTGTCATTGTATAAGATGAAATCAAATATGTGTGAAGACTTCCCTTGCTCAATCTCAGCCTCAGCGTTACGTAGTCGCTTCAGGATCTGTTCCTCTGTCTCTGTCCCTCTGGTTTCAAACCATTGAGTTTTTAGCCCAAAATTGTGGCATGGTCAAGAATTAAAATTTCATCACTAAGCAGGTACTACTCACCGGTCACGAAGGCGCTTATTCAGCTCTTCCATTGATGGGGGACATATAAAGATGAATATGGCTTCCAGAGAACTATCCCTTACGGATCTTGCCCCTTGAACATCAATATCAAGAATACATCTCTGAATAAAAAACATATATCATTATCTCAGATGAGAAAAGTAAAAACATAAATCTGAAGGAAAAGAATCTTACATGGTGGAAATAGTATCAGCACCCATAATAATCAAACAGGACTTAATTTCATTACCAGCATGAGACAAGATCACAACACATTGCATTGCATGTATTTTAAAGGCTTAATTTAGATTCTGACCTGAAAATATATGCCATTGAGATCCAAAGAAGAAGAAAAAATGACCAAAAGCATTTAGAAATTAGAATTATAGCATGTTATTTAATAAAAATTATGTTTCCTTTGCCAAATAGGTGGCCTAAGAACAAAACCAATGCAACATGAGGTTCTGCTATGCTTCTAGCAAAGACTATATCCCACAAGGTTCAGCAATACCAACTCTAGAAGTTAAGACAATCCTTACATGTCAGATCTCATAAGAGCTTGAAATCAAAACCAATAAAAGCAAGGTCCTTTACAAACAGATTGATTTGGATAGGATAACTAGTAAAGGCATGCCTGCATTTTAATTTCTAATTCTAGATATGCAAGCTTCCAATAAGATGTGTTATAATAATAGTTAAGCAGAAGAAACTTACTTTCCCCGCATCTGCTACCAGTTCGACAGCCTCAACACTGGTCCCATAGAGATTACCATGGACAGAAGCAAACTCAAGAAACTTTCCATCTTTAATCGCTTTCTCCATTACACTCTTCTCAGCAAAATGGTAATGGACCCCATCTTTCTCCATATTTCTTGGAGCACGGGTGGTGTGGCTCACAGAAAAACCAAACATAGATGGGAATTCCTTCATGAGCATTGATATCAGTGTTCCTTTACCTACCCCAGAAGGACCACTAATAACAATTGGCTTCTCAGCATTGCCTATCACACCCTTACTCCACGCAACAACCTCAGTTCCCAAATTTTTTTGCTGCTGCCTAACATATTGGGTGTCCACCTGCAAATAATGAGAAAATTAGCATCTATTAGGCAATTATAGAAATCCACCATTGTTTCAGAGTTTCAAAGCATTAATAGTCCTTTGTTATTAGATTAAGGACTGGATCAGCAAAACACCAACGTCCAGAAACCATATTTGATCATCTGGCTTAGAACCCTTCTTAAGAATTAGTATTCGATCTTCCAAAGGCACTGCTGAGTGGCCTTTGCATGACATGGGTTTAGTGCCCTGCACAGTAGGATGAACCCTGCAAATTAAAATGGATATCAGCAACAAAATCCTGAGAGAAGCAGGTATGAAGCTAAGAAACCTTAAACTAACCATTCTCCAAGATTACGGTCAAAAATTTGAACTTCAATGGACAAAGTTCCATCATCAGCACCACCAATGACATACTGTCAAACAAATGGAGGCCCACTTTTTGTTTAAGGCAGAAGATTGGCAGGTTACTACTAATCTAACTAATAAGAACATACAGAGATTATCTTCATAGCATATTGTATATACTTACCGTTTTATCACCAATGGTAGTAGTTGTTTGGCAAGTTCTGTTTTTCAAGTCAAAGCCGTTAAGAGGTCCATCCTGCAGGTCATCAACAAGGAATTCTGTTGCTTTTCCCTAGTGATCACAACCAAAGAGAGATTAGTGATCCACATTTGAACATCATAATCTATCTGCATTCTCCTTGAAACTAGACATTTTTTTTACACTGTAACCGTTCCAATACTCAATGAAATAGCAAGGAAAATGAATCCTTACCATTGTCAAATCAGTGTCTGCGATGCAATCCTGGTTTAAACCCTGACCAAAAAGCATAAACTGAGAGATGAATACCATATAAATTACCAAGAGATCTAGCAATATATGAAAACTTCCATCGTAAAATAATAATAATAAAAAAAAAGGAGATAGCAGAAACTCGTTGAAATTAGCAGACATTAAAAGTTGGAACAACAAAATATCCCAATGAGATTCAAATAGAAACAAGTCCATATTTGATCAACTTCCAGGAAAACAAGACCTACAGAAATATATGACAAGAAATCACCAAGCTTGTCTTTTTTTTTTCAATATATATCTATATGACCCTTCATCATAAACAAATTGGAAGACAAGTTTTAATATATATTTTTTTTAAAAAGAAAACAATTCAGAATTTCCAACCAGGCAAAAAAAACCAACTTGAAAACTCAAAAGAATTTTAGAAGCAAACTCCACGCAATCAGAAGAAGTGGATCAAACAGAAGAAAACCCAGATCGCAATGCGTAAAAAAGATGAAATCTTGAACGGGTGGAGAGCGCCAATGTTGAAGATACCTTAGCAGAAGAAGCGTGATGTTTGTGGAAGCTGAACTTGTTTGTTAACAACCTTAAATAAAAGATGTGTGTGTTGTTGTTGTTGTTATTGTTGTTGTCATGAAATGGAAACAAAATGAGGAAGATGCAAAGAATGAAGGAAGAAGAAGAAGAGGAACAAGTTGGAAGAAAATTTGAGAAAGATTTTCATATTTGTAAGCGCAAAAAGCAAAAAGGGGCGGCTTTCGTTTTACGAACGAAGAAGGACTTGCCTTCGTTTTCTTGTAAGGTGCTTACGAAGCTTCTTCTTTTTTGTTTCTTTGTTTATTTTGGAAATATATTCCCTTTTATTCTTTCTTTAAAATAAATTTTTTTTGGGGTATCCTTTATTTTATTTTTTTCTTCTTTCTATAGGTATGAGGTATCCTATACCTGTTCTTGGTTTCCTTGTACAACTAGAAGTTCCAAGCAAATTCAAATGACCATGCAGCTTGACAAGATGACAAGTGGGATACGAGAACCCTAATTAGAAGTGACACGGAAATTTAAGAAACTTTATATGTTCATTATTTAATACTTTTCATGTTTTTTATTTTAAAATTAAGGTAGGTTATATTTACATTTTTTTTTATAACTTCTTACGACCATATCTTAACATTACACTGTTGATTTCCGTCAATCAAAAGTTATAATTTTCAAAAATTAAACTTATTAATTAATTATTAATTTACAATAAATGATAATCGTTGATTGGTGGAAATGAACGATGTTAAGATATGATCGTAAGAAAAAATTCGTAAATATAACATTTCTCTTTAAAATAATAATTATTTAAAGTTTTATACAAAAACTAAAAAGTTGTTCAAATTTTTTTTTTAATTAATTATATTTGACTAAAGTTATTAAGTTATTGCTTCATTTAATTTATATTGAACTGATTTTTTTTATAACATGTAAAAAAAAATTTTAATTTTTTTTTCTTACAATTTTTGTTATAGTGAATTAGAATTTAATTAATGTTAAAAAATATTCTACTAAAATTGTCACAAACCATATTTTCAATTTTTATTTTAATTATTTAAATTTTAACTTCATTTTTTAATTTTTTTTGACCTTTTATTCTTTTCCTATATATCTTTCCTTACTTTCTATATCTTATAGCTTTTCAAAAAAAAAAAAAATTTTTTATAGTTATTTGTATAACTAATTTAAATAAATAATTTTTTTATACATAAATAAATATGAATTTATTTTTAACTATATACCAAATTAATTATAAACTTTTTTTTAGCTAAGAAGTTATATTTATGAATTTAATTTTAACTATATACCAAATTAATTATAAACTTTTTTTTAGCTAAGAAGTTATTAAACACTATTAACATTGTTTTTATACATAAACACTATTAACATTATAAACCTTTACACCTCCCTTTACTTGTCCAACATGAAACTTCTATCTACATTACCCTTACATCTTCTCCTTTCCTCTTCTTCTTCAATTGTTTTTTTTTTTTGATAACAATCAATTGTTTTTTATTCATAACCCATGAAATTTTAGATATAAATTCTAACAGTTTCCTAAAAATATTATATGTGATAATTAGAAGTATCATAAATTTATTTTCTTAAGGTAATTTTGTAAACACATAATGATAACAATATCAATTTCTAAACAAGCTGACAATTTTTTATTTATTTTTTATAAATAAGTCGGTCCCACAAAACACTTAGTCAATAGCCGTTTAGTAAGGTAGGTAGTAGGAACTAGGAACCCCTTGATGAGACTTGTAGAAATAAGATGCAAGTGAGTTGAAAAGTATTCAATAGCGCCGAACCGTTCTAAGGTCTAACACTTTATTTTTATTTTATTTCATCATCCTAATTTTCACAAGGATTAAATTAATTTCAAATTGAATGGTATCACAATTATTCAATTCTAATCACAAAGTAAATATCTAGAATTGGAACATTACTCTTTTATAATTTGTCCACCATAAAATTTATATTAGCATTTGATCCAAGTATCGAGATTTTAAATTTTCTATTTCTTAAAAGCTACTATTGAAATTACAACTTTTTTGATATAATACAAATCATATTAAATATGACCGGTTATATATAATATAGTTTGTAAATATAACTTTCTCATAAAAGAATGTCATTTCTTGTATCGTAGGAGATAATTTTACCTCCTATATATATATATATATATATATATATATATATATATATATATATATATATATAAAAGTATGTGGAGCCTATATGAAATCATGTGAAGAGAGAAGAGAAAAAAAAATATTGCATATTTTACGTATATATAAGAAATAAAATTATTTTTTCTAATATGAGAAACATCATTTCTTTAATATAATGGTACACTTTTTTATTTCCCTGACCATCATTTTATCATACGCCAATAGCTAAGAGGGCATCCCTAAGTCCAATAAATTGTATTCTTTAGGTTCGGGCAACTTTTTTAAAAATTATTAATTGATATCCAAAATCTTAATAAAATCAACTAATTCAATTTCGGATTTGAGTATTTTATCCTCCTCAAAAGCTGAAATTCTAAACAATCTTACTACAGATCAATTCTAAAATCTAATAGACAATCACCAGACCAAAAACTCTTAAGATTATTTTTCTTTTTAAATAAACCACAGGAAAATAATTGTCAAAGATAAACATTCACTAACAAACCAATGAAAGGAAAATAATGCTCCATGAAACCATGAATATAAATACAAGCATATAAAATAGTTTTCAAATACTCTTATTATCATTTATTTTATTCGAATGATAAAAATGCAAACATACGTATTTGTCAATGTGTTAGTTATTATTATAAGAGGATTTTACTTTGAGATCCTTTTTTTAATTATTATTATTATTAGTTGTACATTCAATAATTTTTAAAAATAAAATAAATTGTAACCGCATCTTAAATTAATTTTAAAAATTTAAAAGATAAACAAAATAATGTTAAAATTTTTATACTTTTTACTCCTGATTATAGTTATTTAAAATACTTCTTAACTTCTTCTTATACAATTATAGTTTGCTTTAAACGTTTTTTATTATTATTTATTTTTATGTTAATAATAATTACAAAAATGTTAAGTAATATGAATATAGTACGTGTTAATAATAGTTTTTTTTTTGTTGGTACAAGCTAATGATAAAGAAATTGGATAGGTTTTAGGGATTTATTAATCTGCTTCAATAGAAGATAGCTTATCTCATGTATAGAAATAATTTATGTAGGTCCCACCATTTTTTAAAAATAAAAAAAGAATGACACAACTTTTTATATCTCACTAACATAAGATAATTGTCTTCTATAAAAGGAGACAATTTAAACGCTAGGTTTTAATAGGTTTCTTACATAAAACGAAAACTTCTTTTGAGTAGGATTTGTCCCAACTTTGCTTTTCAAGAATTGTTAAATTTAATTGCTTTTTTTTTTTTAATACCAAATTTAATTGCTTTTGGCATGTGCGTGGCCGTCTGCATGCCCTTTACTTCCTTAATTTCCGCTTTCTTTTTTATATTTTTATATTATTTATGCGTTAGCATTACTCGCTAGTCTATTATTATGCGTTAGCATTACTCGTTAGTCTATTTTTCATGCATGAATCAAGCATAAATTGAGGATTTTGTTAATGGTTTCAATTTTTTCTGCTGTGAATGCATATTAGTGATTTGTGTTTAACCCAAAATAATATTATTTTAAGTAAAAATTAAGGTGTTTTTATATTTTAAATTTATTTCAAGATTATAATAATTATCTTTATTATTATTATTTTTTAAATCTCAAATTGATGTCATTTTGAGAATAATTAGAGATAACTTATATGTATTCATTATAGAAATATTAGAGTCTTTTGTTTAATATATTACTTGAATCTATTTCTGGTAAAAAAAAAATATTCCAAAAATATGTTCCTCTTGGCTTCACACGATGTATTTAACAGCATGGAACTCATAGTATAAGAAACTCAATACAAGATACGTTATCTCAACTCAAAATTTATTTAATTTGTATACTTTTACACTTTTATGTGACCCTTATCTAATACATTCTCAACTAATGTACGTACTAATTAAGTGAGACCGAATAAGGAGTTGAGGACCCCTTTTTTAATTTTTCTATCCTTGACCAAAGTTTATTAAGCATTTTTTATTTGTTCGGAGACTGACAAAGAACCATTCAATATCTTCTTCAACCGTGGTAGGTAAGTCGGCGGACTCGGTCAGCTGAATAAATTCGCAGTAGTGTGAGTGTTGACCTAACTCTCGGATTTTTTTTAAGGTTTTATATTTCTCATTACACATCATTCAATCTTCGTGCTAACGTGGGTCATACATGAGAAGAATTTTGGTGGTACTGAAGCACCATTAATTCAGTGGTCCAAATTAATCAGAATGAGATAATTATTGATGAGAGAGGAGAGAGTAGAGAGGAGAAATAAAAAATAAACTTTTGTACAAGTGTCACTCACTCGATGAAAGGACCACATAGGGTTTGGAGCACCAAATTTTTTTTGATCATACACATAATTTTTCTAACATATGGGTCCCACATGTTTTTTTGTCTCTATAAAATGAGAATTTAATTCTCATGTTGAATGAGAAATATAAAACTCATTTTCTTAATATGTTGACCCACACGAAAAGCATCCCAATCTTGTAGTCATTTTCGGCATGAAACCCAAAGGGAGTTATATTCCAGCATTATTCCCTTGTATTTTGTTGACATTCATAAAAAAATGTCCATATCACTTATATTAGATTTTAGTGTTAGCCGCGCTGTTCGATTGTAATTTGAAGATATAATGGAAGATTTTGATACTAATCAATACGAATTTTGAAAAAATGATGAATGATCCGTTTATAAATTTTTACATGTTACACTATGTATTTTGGGATAACATAGTACAACCTAGTGTTCTCTTGGAATAACATAATGTAGTTTGTAAACAAAAAATTTTATAAATATAACATTTTCCATACAAAATCAGTTTTTAAAAGATAGAATATAATCTCCAAGGCTATGTCCATCTAGTGTCTCATATATAGTGCGGATGTAAACATTTCACTATATCCACGATTTCAGTGCCTACACGGGTTATAACCTTGCAATTACAATGTCAGCAATTAGATTTTATGCTAACAGCCTAAGACGTGTTAACCTTTAAATTACGATGTCACCATCTACTGAAAATTCTTACAAAGTGCTTAAGATATTTTGTTGTTAACCTGACGCAACCAATCTCGTTCAAAGTTATATGCTGAAAATTCACCCCGAGAAAAAGTTGCATGCGGTACTTTTCAAAAAATAAAAATCATAATGGATATAGCACATAAGTTATGTACCTACAACACTAATATTATCTCAATAATCAAAGATTTGCATTCGATTACGATAATTGATATTTTATTTTTAAAAATATTAGGTCTAAAGCCACCCTATCGCTTCAATGATACATATACATTTGCTTTAATAATGCTATTATTTTAATTAAGCCTTTATCTTTTGTTCTCTTTTGGAGTGTGTTGCACTTTTAATTTTATTTCATTACTTTAATTGTGCAAAAATGTTTTAGGGATGTTGAGTACTTGAGTGCGTCAAATATGCCTTCTTTTATTTTTTTTTAAGTCAAATATGTCTTTTATTATCAAACGATGGTAGCTCAGTTAATATCAGAGAACTGATCATGTGGTGATAAGAGCATATGTTTAATTCTCCCTAATATCATCTTTGAGATAGATTTAAAATTTTAGTATCAAGACCCGCATTGAATCAGACTAGTCACGAAGGGATGAACCGATTAAAATATCTCAAAAATAAAAATAAAAGTATGCCTTTTATTCTAGGTTTTGCTGATAGTCAATACGGCACTTGTATGCATTTACCAGCACAAACGTGGCTCTATCCGTGATTGGTGGAGCAAACGTAAAATATTGGAAGCTTTAGTTGTTTTTTATTTATTGTAATAACTAAACATATCTTTCAGAAGATTGTAGAACTTCGGCCGTTTGGATGACCCAAAATATTTTATTAGAGATTCTCTTTTATATTTGTTGTTTTCTCCAGAAATCTTTTCCCTTTTACAGTAGCATCATTCCACTCCATGATGGCTCCTTTTCTTTCTTTTATCTATCTATTCGATCAACTTGGGTTTCATAGTCAAAGTTCATAAACTAGGACCCCAAGATGAGTGGAAATTTTCCTATTGAAAAACTGGTAATTAAATGGATAATGAAAAACATGTCCACTTGACAAGGGTTTTGGTTAAAGCTAAGCTCATTTTCAAAGTAGCTATCTGTCATCATTCATCTCTCCCAAAAGCCAACAAAAATGTTAGATGACAGTTTGACAATAGGTTCTATAACACATAGACACATTAGGAGGAAGCAGCCTAACAAAATTGAATTAACTTGCATAGTGAGGTTAATCTTTCTGATTTGCAATTTTAGAATGACCTACCTCTCTTCCCCCGCCAGTGGCAGTCTAAATAGAGACAGTGATCATTTTGTCATGTTTGGACAAAAAAATTATCAGACTGCCACGTCAACAGTAAATTTTGCGAAAATCCCACGCGGCATAATTCGCTATACAGTATAGCGAATTATGCATGCAAGTAATTCGCTACACAGTGTAGCGAAATATGCCACGTCAGAACCAAAAAATGCACATGTCAAATTTTGAGAAACTACGTACCCCGAATTTCTCAAAATTTGACATGTGGCATTTTTGGTTGGTAATTAAATGGCATATTTCGCTACACCGTTAGCAAGGGTTTTGCATACATAATTCGCTACACTGTGTAGCGAATTATACCGCGTGGTATTTTGGTAAAATTTACTGTTGGCGTGGCAGTCTGGTAATTTTTTTGTCCAGACGTGACACTTTGGTCACTCTCCCGCCTAAATAATAAGGGTTTAATGTTTCTACCGTAAATAAATTATCTACATTCGCTTCCAAAACGATAATGAAAAAGACTGTTATAACTAGAAAATAAATTATAATTATAAAAATATATTGATTTCTGTCTCAAAATAATATCATTTTAGATTCAATGTAGATAAATTATCTACATTAACTTTAGAAAAAAGAATCCAAATAATAAAGGGTTTTGCTATTGCTGTTTGATGAATAAAAAATTTAAAAAATTTATTACTTTTATTGAATTATGTTAAATATTTAAAAACTTCAATATTTTTAAAATTATTAAAATACTAAAAAATTAGTTTTTAATTTGATAATTTCTATATTTTATTGGCACACGATAGCAAAAAATAAAATATGTACAGCAAAAAAGGGCAGCATGCCTCGTGTCTGGGACTGAAACCATGTGGATGCCTAATAAAGTTAAGCCATGCTCTTGTGCCCTGCTCTGCTGTGCGCAACCATGAGAAGAGAAGACAGTGATTGATTTGTGCAGCTCTTTGAAATAATGAAAATGTAACACTTCATGGCTAAACTGAAAATTTTACTCTTAAATGCTGGTGGAAATATGTGCCAATGTGTTATATTCTTGGCGGTCTGGATCTGGCATAAAAAATAATAAAGATTTGTTTCAAAAATTTTAATACAAAAAACAACCCGTTTATTTTACGGATATTCAATATAGTATAATATAAATAATTTCTCGACCTCGAAATATTTTAGGTATTAATTATTTATTATATAAGTTGATATGATACGAATAACTTAGGTAATGAATATTGGTTTTATTATCAATGTGTAAACACAACACAACAGGAATAATTTTTTAAAAAATTAATACGGCCGGATTAATATTGTATTTATGGATGATACGAATTTCATATCAATTTTTTGAATAAATTCAAAGGTATCCTCCACCGTAATCGAAGACTAATCCCCATCAAATACTGTCGGACCCTTTCGGGAGTGGCTCTCTCAAATCTTTTTTTTTTTTTCATTCACAGGGTTCGAATTTAATTAAGCACAAATGCGACACAAATCTGAAAACGAATGGATTTGAATATAAATTTCTTATAATTTTGTTATTGCGTTAAAAATTGTCAACCCTACTCTTAAATATTCATGTAAGCCTGTAATTCAAAACATTAATGGTTTGTCGTTGCCATTGTTTTTTAAAAAAATGTTGAATGATTTAGAAAGAATATTTTTGTATGAAGTTTGATGTAAGTATTATATCTAAAGTTTTCATTCACAATTTAAAGGTAGAGCCATTATCACTAAAAAACTGTAAGAACATACAAAAAAGTGATATTTTACGTACGAAAATACTATACTGTTATCCAAAAAATAATTATTTATAGATCCACAAATATTTATTTCCAAAATAATTAAATCACCATATGTTCAATCAAATTTAAAGTATAAGATTAATAAAAAATGCAAAATAAAATGTAATTATATAGATATATTAAGTTTTAAAAGTCTTAGGGCATGTTTGAAATCTATTTCGAACTTTTACCAAAAAAAAAAAAGAAATCTATTTCGAAAAATAGTTTTTGATTTTCTGAATAAATAAAAAGCCCTTTCGATAAGGCTTATTTTCTAATTTTTTTTTAAAAAATTAAATTTAGATAACATATTTGAATTATTTATTTTACGTTTTGACTTTCAACTTAAAAAAAAATAGAAAATACTTATTTCATTAACTATTTTATAAAATAGTTTTAAGAACAAAAAAATCAAAACACATTCAAACACATCCTTATTCTTCTTTGTCTCCTTCACTATTCAAGCCATTTTTCTTTCCCGAGTCTGTCTTAGATTTTTCTTGTCCCATAAAAATCATAGGCTTTGTTATTTTATTCCCCAATTAATGTTTTTACAACAAATTAACCAAGGAATGCATAACAAGGGAAAGTGGGAAGCAAAAAACTAACAATTTAAAGAAATGGACCCTAGCAAAAAAAAAAATGGACCTGCTCTGGAGAAAAGCAAGGTTTTTATTTTTTTAACCGTAGCTATTGTTGGGCTTGAAGTGGGGTTTGATAAGATGCAAGTAGTGAGAGCATACAAAAGAGAATAAGCAACAACAGTTTCCTAGGTCCAATAAGATAGAGTACTCATTATGTGCCCCGATTATGTTAACTGGGCCCAGATAACTAACTACACTTGATGTAGCTCAAGAGAGATCCAGATTGGACTGTAATGAGATTACTCAGTTGATGTTCTAACTTTTAAGTATTGTTTTGGCAAAAAGGCATAATAAAAATATTGAATCATTAATAGTTATTTAATTATTACAAGGGTTTTACACTCAATATATAAGTAGTCCACAAAAAAGTGAAAAGACAAAAGAATAAAAATGGGATCCACCTTTTAATTATGTGTGTAACATGAGAATTTTTTCTCATGTAAAATGAGAAAAGATTAACCCAATAAAAAAATTGAATCATTAATAGTTATTTAATTATTACAAATACACTTAATGTTCACTATATCATTATCAAAATATAGCGGGCCTGGGCCAATAAGACTTATTACGATCTATCCAGTTTAAGATTGGGCCTATATTATAATTGCATTATTGGGTGTTACATTAAAAGGAAAAAATGATGTGTCATTTTAAATGACACACGCACACCTTACATCCTTTCACACTCACAAATAGGTGAGATTAATGTTTTTAAAACTTTTTCCTCACCTTCTCTTTCATAATTTATCTTTTTCTCCCACTTAAAATAATACAAATTTATGTCATTTAAAATGATACACATTTACCCTTACATTATGTTTCTCTTGATTTGATTTGCTAGAAAGCAAAAAAACAGTACAACAAAATAAGTCATATTTAATTCAATTGTTCTAATAGTATAGGTATAGGATTAAAAAAAAAGTCATTAAGCATCACAATAAATTTGTTTGATAATGTTGTATCTCAAAAATATATCAAAAGCAAGCATTGAGCCATGAGTACACAATTTAAATGCGAGCGCACTCAAATCTAGTTCACTTTTACTTTTTAAGGCTTTCCCCGAAAACCTTACACGTAAAAATGCATATTTGGTGTGAGATCGTTTAAAAAATTATCGTAAATCGAGTAAGTTGAGACGAAACAAAAAAATAAGTATAGAAGTTGACACACACATCACAGGTACCAACGAAACAGCTGCTGTTCCCGTACAAATTTACCTAAATATCATGTTCTTAAACTAATTTTCCAAACTACCACGCAGGTAAGGTCACTTGCAGTAATAGCGAATTATGCATGATGATATGTCAGGAAGCTGATGGTGTCAGAGTTCGCTTCTGACACATTAAGTTTGTCTACCATGTAGGCGACTTTCAATTTTTTTTATTTGATACTTGTTATCTATTAAAAATGTGACATGTCAGCAAACCGAGTTCGCTTGTGTCAGAAGCGAACTTGCCACCGTGACAGATTGAGAAATAACACTGTTCACTTGACATTTAAGTAAAAAAATTGATAAATAATGACATTTTGATCAATTACCCAATAGCAAGAGCATAACAAATCGAGTAAGCATGAACTTAACTCATCATGACATATCTATTAAAGTTGACAGAAGAAAGGTAAAGAGAATTTGAGAATACATACACGTTGAGCGCACAAAATAAGATCTTTAAAACTTTTAAAGAAAAAAGTTATGGCTCGTGAAGATCAGAAGGAATTTTCTCGAATATTTTACGGACAGAACTAGATATTGCCCTCCAATTATAATCTTTATATACCCTCTTTTATTTGTAGTGCTATTTATGGTCCATTCCTCACAAATGACTCTTCAAATTAATTATTTAAATAATCTTAAAGATAGAATCTAATTATTGTCCCCCTTGCTACCGGACACGAAGCCTTTCTTCTAATATCATATTAATTCACGGTTTTCTAAATCGACGATGATTAAACACGTATTTTTAATATTATAAATATATTAAGTAATAAATTTACATAGATGTATTATTAATTTTGGAAAAATGTATTAACCACTTTTTTATTATTAGTTTTGGACAAATTAAAATGGTTTTTATACCGGTTTTAATTATTATTTTTTTAAGTTGAGTAAATTAACCGAACACTTGGTCGATTCATTAATTTTTGAGTCAAAGAACCATTTTGAATTTTTTCAATATCAATAATATTCTAATTATCAAAATAAATGGTTTATGTTATGAGATTTGATTTTCACAAGTAAGACACACATTTGAAATTCTTCTCATTTGTGACACATGCAACACCCCTGATGGTGGGTCCCATATTTATTAAAAAAAGAAAAAAAAAAACTTTGCACATGAATTGAAAAGTCACTAACATAAGAATTGAATTCTGATGTAATATGAGAAAATATTTTCTCATTATGTTATTCATCTCCAACTCCAACCAAGCAAGTCATAATGTCACCTCTTTACACGCCCAAGTTTCCCACCAAGTCATGTACCTAAATTTGTCTGTTATTGAGTGGTGCGACCCACGTCACTGTTTCTACCCTTGTATCCATTCATACTCCAATTACATCCAATGATAACAGTCATTAACAACTCGAAGAAAAATCTAATGATAAAACAAGAACCTCCAAGTGTTAGCATCTGAATGGTAGACTAAAGCCTAATCAACAAACTATTTTTTTTTTTAATTTAGGCGTTTTTATTTTAATATTTTCTAATCACAATGACTTTCAGTTTTCTACGCAACACAAATTAAAATTTGAATAAAGTTGGCGTATAAAGGCATTCAATTATATTGAACATGAAGTTTTTATTTCTCCACCAAACTTATTAATTAAATTAGTTATAATCATTTAATTGATTGTGTCATATTATTGTCATTTTTATATATCAATACAATAACACATATATTATGTATACAGTTTAATTTATAGAGTTTAAATTTAATGGCTTAAAATTTTCAATATTATCATTATAAAGGAGTGAAGTATTATTGTAAATAATAAATAATATCTAAACGTCTTTGATAATTTAATGATATATAATTGGGGAATATTAGTCACATGTTACATGAGAGTAGCTCTCTCATCCTATAAAGAGAGTCCAAGTAGGTCCACCATTAAAAAGTAAAAAAAAAATGGTGCAATTTTCGAAGTGAGATAAAATGAGATAACTATCTCATGTAAAATGAGAGTAGTATTTTCATATATAATTTATTGATAACGACATTATACTAAAATTAATTTTTTATATAATAACAGCGTGAGGCGTGGGCATTTTGATTTGACAGCCCAAGAACAATGGGCAAGGAGAACCGCACACGTGGAGAAATCACTGATATGACCTATGATGTCAGCAGTTGCATGGAGGAAACATACGTAGCTATGTTCAATGCCTATAAATTATTGCCACGTGCGAAAGATCTACTTAGATTCAAGTGTTAACCATGACACGTGTAAAATATGAGTGGTCCGTTTCGTATTATTATATATAAGTGGGCCACATTAAATTTCTAGCCGACAGCACCATTAATTAACAGGAAAAATCAAAGGAAGGAATTTGCTGCGGTGCCCCTGGTTTCTCATTATTATCCACTTTGCCATGGCTTCCACAATTATATTGTTTTACCTAGTTATAACTAAAAAATAAAATAAAATTATATTGGAGTATACCTCCAGTTGGAACGTTACATAGTTTAATCATAAAGTTAAAAGTTACATTAATGAAATTATAAATTATAAGTTGATTGAGTTTGATTTTTAATTTAGATTTCAAAACATCATTTATAACATGGATTTTCTTTTTAATTCTAAGTTATAACATTTATGACATGCATAATTTTGTTTTTATGTAAATTAAAATTTAATCATTTATTAGCGTTCTTATTTTTTAATATAAAAAGTGCAATCACTTGAGTGGCATTACAGATAAAAAAAAATCAAGTAAATATCAATAATCCAAGTAGTAAAAATTATAAAAATAGCGAATTTGATTCAGAGTGAATATTTTTATCCCTAAGCACTTTTCAATCTCCTGACCTTTTATCATACATTTTTTGTGGACACCCCTTTCCCTAATGTTACGCCTTTGCTTGGACCAAAATATAAATAAATATATAATCATCCAATATCACTGTTCCACAATAACCAGGTGAATAATTTATGTCATCACACACGCTAAATTATTGGAGTGATGATATGTCTCCTAATATCAAAATATAGCAATGGGAAAAATAAAGAAAGCTAATAGAGTTAAAGACACATAAGAAATAATGTGGTTCGGTCATTGTGATTCTATGTCCACAAAAATGTTTTTCTTCCCCTTTATAAGTCTTTGTCCCTGGTCAACCTGGTCACAGACATGTCCGTTGTTCCAATTGGAATCGTTGGCACGAGAGATGAGGGCAGCTGAATCGGTGGCTGACACATGTGCAGATGTTGCTTTATCTTTAAGGTTTGGAAGACGTTGAAAAGTTCGTGATAGGCTAGGAGTCCCAGCAATGGTTAGAATATTCTCTCGAACACTTTCTAAATGCTCTGAAAGACCGGAAAGGGTTACAACCATAAAGAAGCGCTTCACATCTTCTTGTACTCAGAAACATCTGCAGCATGAGGTAATATAGCTAAGAATTCGTGCATCAAAGAACGAATTTACAAATATAAGCCTCCATTCGAGCATCTAGTGATTTGCGCAATTCCATTATTTGAGAAAAAATAGAATAAAGTTATAGAATGTCATTGGTGTTGAGTCTTTTGGCTTCCTCTCATACCTCATAGCAGGTCTCAATGGAGATAAAAAAAATCTATATTTGTCGATCAAAGGATTACCAAAGGATACTTAGCAGCTGAGCATCAATCTTTTCCTAATCAGATTTATGATCCTTGAGAATATCAACAACATTAGTCGTGAGGTGCTTCGCGTGTCCCTGACCAGTAAACCAGATCTTAACGGAGGTAGATCAAATCTTGTAAGTAGTAGATCCGAATAGTTTTATCGTTGTAAAGGGTGGGACAATACTGGAGATAATGCTGATAATTTTTTGATCACATTACTTGGGCCCTCCATCACAAATCAGATGTAAGAACCTGCAAAAATAAAAGAGAAGACCAGAGAACAGCAAAGAAGCAAGAAATCGTGTGAAATCATTGCAAAAAAAGTGTCCAAACAACTAGTTTTTCGTCAGTATCTTCCTAACGAATGAGACCCCCCAACGAATGGAGACCAGATATGGAAAGAAGATGAGAAGACGAGAAAAATGGCTTGAATTTTATCTTCCTCCAACTTCCCTAATCAGTCCTTACTCCATCAATGCAATTTTAACCTAAAATTGATACATTTTTCAATTAGTATCATACCAAGTACGAAAACTCAAAAGTCTATTGCAATTAAATAAAAGTCACCATGTCTTTAACCATATTCAACAATATTAAGCCCAATTCGGTCCAAAAAACATGATATGCTTGACACTTAATAGACATGTATTTGTTAATATGTAATAAGGATGGTAAATCATTAGGAAATGAATGGTTTACTTGAGTGGCTGAGCCATAAATAATGTATAACTTGTATAGCTGAGGTTAAGTATAGATGCTGGAATGTTAGGAAAGCCAAATCAATCAAAAGCTTTAAGAATTTTTCACATAATTATCTTATGTCGAGAAAGTATGAATACTTTCTGGTGGGGTAGTTGAATACTTCACTAAAAGTATGAAGTATTTCAATTTTTTTTGCAATATTCGAATTGTCACCCATAACGGATGAAAGTTTGAATTCCTCCCTATAGAACTAAGATTGAGACTTTCGACTCATGATCTAGATTGGCTCTATTTCACGTTCTTAAATTGGTCGTCCAGCCAAATGTGTTACTACTAAAATAACACTTAAAAAAACACCTTTTTTTTTTTTTTTTGAATCACTAAGAATTATTTCCATGAGCATGAGCTAGGAACATGGCATATGCGCTTTAGACCATGGTGGTGTCATTAATATGGTGCACACGGAGTGTCATAGCAAAAGACCTAATGTCAACTGAAAAGCACAAGTTTAAGAACGTAATGTGTCACGACATGTTCAGATCTTCATAACTTCAAATTCAAGATTAAATATAACCTTCTTATTTATATATTCCAGTTGTTGCACAAATAAATTATTCTTAAGCAAGTCATAAAGGATACAATTGACATACCCTAATTTCAAACCAAGTCAAGAACATGATTAAAGGGATAAAAAAAAGGTTCATTCATATAAAGCCATTAAATCAACCCAATTAACAACCCGATAACTTAAGAAGCTAAACTACTCCACAAAATTAGGGGTGTAAATAGGTTGGGATGGGTTAGGCTATGCCTTAAATAGGTAGGGTCTATGTAAAATACTTTAGGCCTGACTCGGTCTGTTAGCTTGTGTTTGCCCAAATTATAAGTGTAGTCTGGCCTATATTTAAAAAGATAAAGGATTAGTCTTCGGCTGTCGGCTGTCGGATACTTTAGGAAACCAAAAAAGAAGAAGAGAAAAGCCTTCTAGATCTGTTAGCGTGATTAAGCCATTCAACAATTAAAACAAATAATTAAAATAATATTATTTTGTTATTCAAAATCATTAAGATAAAATTTATTTATTTATTTTAAATAAATATGATATATGCCGGCCTGTAGGCTTATATGTCTAACATATAAAAGAAAGTCTATGAACTGCTTTATAAATGTGCTTTTTTTTAGACTTGGACATGTTTTATTTGACTATATATAATAAGTCGAATCTGTTATGATATAAGTTAAGTTGTAGATACCTGTTAGGCTGACTGACCCATTTACATAGAATAAAAAATTATGTAGGATAGTTGGATTTTTTTCCAACTTGAACTAACCTTTTCACAATCGATTTGGGTATTGAATTTTGTTATTTTCCAATCTAATCAACCGATCCGATTACTTTAAAATAATACTTTAATATAAACCAATATTGTTTTAATCAATATTTTAAAGGGAAAATTTAAAAAAAAAACCTATAACTTTCCTCATAATCATTTACTCCCTCCCAAAGGGTTTTTTTTTTGAAGTTTTTCCTATTTTAAAATAAGAAGCAAGGATAAAAACCCAATAGAAGAAAATTGAAAATAATAATAATAATAGTTTGAGTATTCTATTCATATTGAATGAACATTACCTAATAATATTAAATTAGAACAAAAGCTTAAACAATACTCATTATTATCTTTGAAATAACTAACACTTAAATTAAATCACTTTATTTACCAAAAAAATAAATAAATCACTTTCACTGGTTTAATGTTTCAAATCAACATCCCTTTTAAATAGGGTATAATCCCCTTAAGTTGACGACGCAATTGTCATAAAGGATTAAGGGAAGTACATTTGAATTAATTGTACTAGGGTGTGGACAAAAATTATTCAAAACAAAACAGATGGCAATTATGTCCTACCAACAAAAATTCGAGCAGTTTTCAAGTTATTTTTTTTTATTTTTTTTTTTGGTGAAAAAAATGAAATTTTTCAAGTAACTTTACTGTAGATTGTTGAGGTGTCTTAAGGAAAAATGCAGTCCTTTTCCTAAATAAAGTGAATTTATCATACCAAGGATAAGAATAAATGAAAGATCAAGGGCTAAAAAAAAGTAAAGAAAAACACAATTTTTTTTTTTTTTAAATGGCTTTCTAAAGATTTTCATTTCAAAACTACTATGCTTTCTCTGTTTCAATCTCCATGTGTGTGTGGTCTATACTAATCTCTCCTTTTTCCATTCATAAAGAAACTCAGCAAAACAAAAGCACACAATAGTTTTATTACTATGCTTGAATGAAATTTCGAATCACTTCACTTTTGTTGTCTCATATCCACTTTCCCTTCACTTCACTCTCTTCAACATGTTGAATGATCCAACATCTTCCACTAGCCATGGAGTGGTGGATGATCACCACCAAGAAGAAGAAGAAGAAATAAGAGAAATCCATGCCTTGACACCACCTCACCCTCCACCAACCACCAACCGTGGCCGTAGAAGAGAGCCTTGGGAAACACATAGCCACCGGTCATCGAATCTTTCCATGGCTAGCACAGAAGGTGCTTCCAGTGAGAACTTCACAACCATGAGTAGAGAGTTCAGTGCTCTTGTTCTAGCAGGATCAAGTATTGACCACAACAACAATAACAACAACAACAACATGAGTCCTATGATGAATAACCATGACAATGAAGGAAGAGGAAACAACAACAACAACAACAACAATAATAACAACAATTTGGGTAGGATTGGAGAAGAGGACTTGATGGTTGAGACCAACCCTTTGGCGATCGTGCCAGATAATCACCCATTTGACCTTGCTCCATCTCATGGAATCTCTGGTTCAAGTTCAAGTGTTCAAGGTGAAGAAGGAGGAGTGTCAGTGCAGAGGGTGAAGAAGGAGGAGGTTGATGCAAAGATATCAGCTTGGCAGAACGCTAAAGTTGCTAAGATTAACAACAGGTTCAAGAGAGAAGATGCTGTGATCAATGGCTGGGAGAGTGAGCAGGTTCAGAAAGCTACTTCATGGATGAAGAAAATTGAGGTAACTTTTTTTTTTTTTTCTCACGGTGTTATTTGCATGTTACTAGTTAAAAGTTTAGTTTTTATGTTCTTTTTTGTCTGTGGTAATTATTCTTACTGGTTGATTAGGCTTCTTTGCGTTTATGATTACTCTTAGGACTAAAAGCAGAGTATTGATCATTGATCCAACAATAGATGCAAGATTAAATAAGGTTAGCTAATGAATGAGTGTCCCTAATTGATGCAAAATAAAAAAAAAATAATAATGAGTGAGTTATAAAGAACCAATTCAACTAAAAACCTTAACTAAAAATCTTAACGTGTTGGGTGAGAGTCTTTTTTAATGATTTATGTTATTCTCTAACGCACTCCCTCACGCAAGAGTCCTTTGGGCTTGAAGCGTGGTTATTACATGTGCTTATTTAATTCTACTAGAAATACCATGTAAGGAACCTTGGGATACACCACCCAAAAGCTAGCTCAAAGAGTGGGAGTACTCACGGCCTTATAAACTCCACATTCGTTGTTCATCCAACCAATGTGAGATTATATATCTCAACACGCCCCCTCACACGAGAGCCCTCTTGGCTTGAAGTGTGAATTATGCAACAGACCCAATCTTTGGTTTACCTTTTTTGTGCTTCCACTTTAAAGTGGGGGCGGTGAGGATCGAACCTCAAGCTCTGATACCACGTAAAGAACCAATTTAACCCAAAACTTTAAGGTGTTGGGTGATAGTCTTTTTTAATAGTTTATATTATTCTCTAATATGATTGTTTCACTATTTATTATTATTATTGTTCTCTATGATGGATTTATATATGTTATATAAGAAAAGGTGGGGAATTATTTTCCATTGGTTGTTGAGGAACCGAAAAATAGAGGAGGGAAAGAACTAGTATTGTATGAATAAGTAAGTCTAAATTCGTTTTCAATCTTCATTTCCTCAATTATCTTTCCCTATTTTTTTGTCAGAGTTATATTTATAAATTTTTTGTTTATAAACTATATTATGTACTCTCGGAAGTATATTAGGTTACACTGTGTACTTTTGGAAATACAAAGTGTAATTTACAAAAATTTATAAAAAAAATTATAAACGAATCATTCCCATTCTTTATTATAGTGTCAGCAGTAGCACCTATCCTGTGTATCTTGGAAATATGTATGGTTTTTTTTTTTCTTTTGCATGCATTTCTAGGGCTTGATCATATAATACCAGAGTCACAAACTGAAAATGATGTGAAGACAACACGGGAAATATGTGCTTTGAAAAGTTGATTTACTACTAATAAGCTTCTTATTCAACAAACTACCCTTCTTTATTTCTTTAATTGGCTATTTGATATTTGAAGTTAAAACATCAACTACCTGCAATCAATTTCTATAAACAATATATTCTTTCGGTGAATATAACCTGGTGATGTGAAAAGGGGCTCCTATGGTTTGTATTTATTGCCTTATTATTGAAGCTACTCAAGAAAGAGGTGGAAATGCGTTACCCACCACACCAGCAAATAGCAACAAGTTGTCCAATGATTTGATTTTTATGTTAATTTCAACATACATTACGTGGTTATGGTAGTGTAACAAAACGTTGACTAATGACTAACTAACACCTTGGATTCTATACACAAAGTGATAAATGTGTTTTGTCCATTAAAAAACCATTTCCAGTTAAGCCCGACTAGCGAGTGTGGGGTGAAAGTAATTCTTGTACACAGCCTTACCTTTACATAATTGCAAAGAGATTGTTTTCTAGATTCGAACCCATGACCCGTAAATCATGAAAGAACAACTTTACCACCGTTCCGGTTCGTCCCCAGATTTATTCATTATGAACCAAAAATCTCATGTATTTATTGTGCAGAGGAAGCTGGAGGAGAAAAGAGCAAGAGCGTTGGAGAAAATGCAAAATAAGGTAGCAAAAGCTCATAGAAAAGCAGAGGAGAGGAGGGCATCAGCAGAGGCAAAAAGGGGAACTAAAGTGGCCAGGGTTATGGAGCTTGCTGGCCTTATGAGAGCAGTTGGAAGAGCTCCTGCTAAAAAATCCTTCTTTTAAGCTGTTTTAAGATTTTTTTTCTTCTTTATTTTCAAACTTCATTTGAAACACATTTTTAGACAAACAAAATGGAAAAAACAAACAACTTATGGGCATAATAGATGCCATAGTCTATATAAGAGCCCCTTTTCCTTTTTAATTTACTAAAGGGTGCAAGATGGTTAGTAATGAGCAGCAGTATTAAAAAAGAAAAGAAGATAAGGAGATATGTATTATATTATATGAAAACCAATTGGGGTGTTTTTGAGTGATTGAGTACAGTGTCTGAATTTGGTGAGTGGTGACATATATGCTTATTTGATTGTGTTAGTTATAAAACACTTTTGGGTTTTGTACATAAATATATATAGTGTAAGGATTATTTTACACCAGTGTAAGTTATACTCTCAATTTTGTCTGTTAATCTTACTTATATCTAAATGCTCTAATTTTTTAATAATGTGAGTCATTGGATACAAAAAGAAAATATTGAGTGTAAATTTTAACTCTTACACTGGTGAAAATAACTCTTCCCATATATATATATATATATATATATATATATATATATATATATATATATGTATTACTTCTTTTAATTAGTTGGATCCCATCACTTGCAAATGCCCACATCACACCTAATTGTGACCAGTGCCTACCAACATTTGTACTGATGTGCTCTAAAATATGAGATTTTGGCTTACCAAACGGTCCCAGACAAAGCAAACTTTTGGTACGAGAAAAAAATTTGGGACTTAAAAAAATATATATAAAAAAAAAAATGGTTAAAATAGATTTTTTTTTTTTATCTAATTTAATAAACAGATATACCGATTCAGTACACCCGTAATATTAAATTTTTTTCCCTATCTCAGGAGATAGATATAATTGTTTAGCTTATGAGTTGCAGACCTATCTAAACATCTTAAGGAATTGCATGCTTAACGCACTAAAATTAAAATGTATACCTTAAACGGTGGAGAGAGCAATATATTCTTGTTCCTTTCATTAGGTTAAATCCAAATTATGAAGCAATTGGTGATCCATGACAAAGATTAGACATCTCACAACTTACATAAGATGAGAGAAAGAAACAACTTACTAGTGATGTTCTACTTATTCACGGAAGGAAAATAGGAAAATAGTTATATCATGTTATAGAAATAAAATTACAAGTAGGATCCACAGATAAAAGAAGAGAGAAAAAAGAGTGGTAGGATCTAACATTTTTATATGTGTGTATGAAAGTTATTTATCTAATGTAAAATGAGATAAACATAACACTTCAGTGAATGTGCAACTTTTACCTATTACTTGTTCAACTTGTTCCTGTAAATATATTTCCATCATCAATTTGATTTAATTTTTTTAATTAAATCTTTATACGTTCAATTATTTTTAAGTTTATAACACTGTGTTGTACTGTAGTTAATACATTGCAAAGTATTCGCCGGGACTAATTTAAATTAATGATTATTGTATATAGCGACCAAAAACATGTGACAGTTAATATTGTTGGTCTTCATATATGATAATCCTCCATGTCAGCCTCATGGTGTTATAACAGTAATAGAATACACATATAAAAATTAAATTAAAATATTCCTTTTATATAGAGACTTAGTTAAAAATGAGTGTTATGCATAAAGATTAAGACTATATTTTAACCTTGATTCAAAGATGAATACTAAAGATACCAAAAGATATATATAACTCAATGATAATCAAACTCTGATCAAATCCTAATAAGTTAATAGTTTATAAAAATTAAAAGATTTTATCAAAATAAATTTTTTATTTTTTATCAAAATAAATTTTTTCGAAAATTAAGGAAAGATATCAGATTTCTTAAATTTTTTATAAATAACCTCTTTCCACTATAGCTATGCATGGTACAATTTATCCCATTGAACTATGTATTGCAATATTAAATTAGCACGTCATAAGCTAAAAATATAATTAATATCATAAGAAAATAATGGTTCTAAAATCTTGTTCACAAAGAGTATATGTTGTTAGCTTCATATATAGTTCACTTCGTATTATTTTTCAAAAAAATATTCTAGAGGTGGATAAACAAAAATTTGCTTTTATAATTGTATTAGATTGGTTGAATTTCAAATTCAAATTTCATATATATATAAAAAAAATGAGATACATGTAAATATACACACTAAATGGAGATTAGGATCATTAACGATAGGTATACAATTAAAGGTTTTCAGTTGTTTATACAAAAATGGATTAATCATGGCCAGATTTAAGATAGAAGCTAATAGTGCATTTGGTGTTTTTCTTTTTTCAATTTTAAACCGATTTATTTTTCTAATATTACAAAAAATGCTACTTCAATGAATTGTGCATAATGTAAGGACTTCAATTAGTTCTGATGCTTATTCCGTATATGTGAGGGAAGTGAATACGAAAAAATAAAAGTATGGGCTTGAGAGCCCACATAACACACCTAATTCTGCTATAGGAGACTATGACTTATACTAACCCTTGTGAGTTGTGTCCATAAAAAATAAATCAAACTCAACACCAACAACTAGTCATTTTAATTCTATTGCTTAATGATTTTAAGGTTGAACTCATCGTATTGATGGTTCTCCTCAAATGACATCAACTAGTTAAAAGATTGGTATACACAGGCTCCATTTGAAAGTGTTCTGATTTTTTTGTTCTTAAAATTATTTTGTAAAATAGTTATGGAAACAGTTGTTTTCTATATTTATTTATTTTTGAAAGTTAAAAACCAAAACAAAAAACAAAAAAAATTATAGTTTTCAAAACATTTTTTACAAAACAGGCCTTACCAAACGAGTTTTTTAATATTTTTTGTTCTGAAAACTATTTTTAAAAACTATTTTTAAAAACAATAATCAAATAAAACCATATTTTCTGTTGTTCTTGTTGTTGGCTTAATGACCCAAAATTAGAATAAGGTAATTCAGAATACCCAGGTCCATTTTCGTTGCGAAGTAAACTGGTATAGAAATTAACCAACCAATGCCACTCGCCTAGCCCAATGGCCTTGGAGACCAACGAGATTCTAATTCATGCCTAGAAGACTTTGGGCCATTGTTTGAATCCATAATCAGAAGCATCCCTGGACCTTCACATGTACTAGTCTATTTCAGATCTATTCTTGACCTTCACATGCCAATGCCAAAAAGATAACTAAAGCTTGTTCTTATCACTATGCACATCCTCTAGTGAAATTTATTATAACTGCATAATAGAGTTTTCAGAGAATGTATATAGTAAGTCCTAGGCTGACATCATTATATAAACCTGGACTTTGTTTTATTTTTTGTAATTTCGACATTTATTAATATAATAAATCTTTAAGTTTGTTACTCTCTAGTAACAAATTCATAATGCTATACTAGAGCAATTTCTTTACCATGCTCCCTTATGCAGTGATTCTTGATACACCGTTAATGTGAAGAATTAAAGAGCCTACTGCTTTTGGGCCATTGAATGCATTGGTTTATAAGATTTCCTCATTTTGAATGTAATGACAAGAGATTCAGATCATACTGATGAAACATTCTTAAATAGGTGAAAATTTTAAATATAAAATTTCTTCATGTGCATAGTATAATCTATACACATTAAAAAACAAGAAGCAGTCTTATGAATCCACAATTTTGTGGTGCTTCTAATTATTCACGTGTGTATTTAGAAGCACCACAAGATTGTAGATTCATAACAAGCAGTATAACTTTTTGTCAAGTTCATATCCTTCTATTGATTTTCTTTATGATCGCTACTAAACCATCATGGTAGCTATTGATAGGAGATGAGAACAACTTTTGCACTCACTGAGATCTAAAATATATAGTCATATTAATTCATTGATCATATCTTTTTGATTTTTCCCCAACATCTTATGCTTAAATACAACAAGGTTCGTCTTTTTCACAGTCAATGTAGATAAGTTATCTACATTGAGCTCAAAACGATGTCGTTTTGGGACGGAAATCATGATATTTTTGTAATTATAATTTATTTCAGGGTTATAATAGTCTTTTTCATTATAATTTTTTAGGGTTATATACTTCTTATGTGACTGGGAAAAAAAACATCTGCAGCAACTATTAACGACGTCGTTTCTCGCTTTCCTTTTCGTTCTTTTTCTTTTTTTTGTATTGTGTTTCCTTTCACTCTTTTTCTTTCTTTGTACTGGAAGACGCCACTCGTACCAATATTTCGCTCCACCACCACCGTGCAACACCTTCATCGTTTTCCATCACCTCCCTGCAGCACCACTTACATGGTTATCTTTCCTCCATTGCTATGAAAATTTTGGTTTGCTACACTCCAACAACAGTCATTCAAATCTGGGGTTTTGGGTTTTTTACTTTTGGTGATTTTAATTGACAGGATGCCCTCAACCATCTCAAAGCTGTCATGGATCAAGGTTTTCCCTTTATCATGTTCTTTCTCATCTTCCTTTTTTTTTGGCTTTCTCAAATTTTTTTTTTAATTTTTAACTCCAATGATGCTAGTTGAGGAGCCATTGCAAATTTTTTTTTGAAATTCTTATGTACACCAAATTACTGACTCGTGGTTGGATTTTAAAGTGAACTAATTTTTCTTTTCCTTGGTGTAGTAATAATGCAATAAGCATGTGGGCTAAGGAAAAGAAAACATACAGGAGGCTTGAATATGTGTTTACCAAAAAAATAACTAACATTGCTTGTGAGGCTTGAATAGGTGTTTACCAAAAAAATAACTAAGAAACCCCTATTCACCCTGGCAGCTTGCAAATCATTAACAGCTTGGTTTGATGGTTTACTCTATATCTTCTCTCATCAAGGGTGTAAACAAGTTCACTCTACGGGGGGAAAGCTTAAAAAAGAGGATAAACATGGATAAATTCCTTTTCCATGAACATCACAAATGTTATGGCTTTATATATGGCCTACATCTTACTTGTTTGAGCTTCCTCTGTTTTGGTCTTGTTGGCTTTTGGGTGTTGAAAAACACTACTCATAATCACATCAATAATGACTTATTTAATGGCTCATTTTGCAGAGTATCCGTTTCAGTGAAGGGGTAATAAATTTAAAATAATGCCACTCACATGCTTCAATTTCATTACAAATTTTTTTGTTGAATATAGATTTTTTAATTATATCAGTTTAGCTTGTGTGAATGATGTTACTCTTTAATTTCACTTATAGGTACAATATTCAAAATGGCTAGTCAAGTGTTTTTTTATTATTAATATAAAGTCTACTATATACAATAAGTAACTCATAAATAATTGATAACTTATTTATGTACATAAATTATAGAATTAAACTGGGCCGAATTGAATGATTGTGTGATATTTGGCAAATAATCAGCATGATGAATTAATGGTTATATTTTCATTTTTTAGATATTTCCCATAAACATGAAGGGCTCTGCTGGAAGCTTTGTGACCTTGGTTAACTGGTTGTGTTCTTGGATTGTTTCATATGCGTTTAACTTATGAATTGGAGTTCAGCAGGTAGGTTTGCATTTATTATTCTTGATCCCTGTTTCCCACACATTCATTCCTTTAAAAGATAAAGCAAATGATATGGATGGTATTTCTTGGAGATGAACTCATTTACTAACAGAACATATGTATTGGTGCAGCAGGAGATCAACAGCTTGGGAAGTAAAAGAAAATTCGAATTCAAGAAGTGAAACAGCTTTTTCCCTACATCAGTTTTAAGCATTGTAACTAGAATTAGAATGTCAGAAAAGAGAAAAATTTCAAAGGGGGATGGGGGATAGATAGATATCATTGAAGAATTGTAATTGGCTTGATATTTTAAATCTATGCAGAACGTGTTTTTACTCAGTACTAAAGCATTGTAATTGGCTTGATATCACATGAATGAACAGTATATCATCTGAACTAAAATTGGAATGACACAAGGCCCTAATATATTTTACATCAAGAAACTAAATTGTAGATTAAACAAGCTTGCAAACTTACAATATTACACTTGTTGTATGCATTGAAGTTCAATTGTACAAATCAAAAAATTGCAGTTGGCTTTACACTTTACATTTGGTTACCATATCTGCCAAAGTCACAAAAACTCATCCCTTTACACTTACATTTGGTTACCAAATCTGATAAAAGTAACAAAAAAAGTCATATCCCTTTACACTTCATCACAGAGATTGTATATACACAAAAAGTTCTCCATGTACATTTGAAACCCATAGTACTTATAGTATTTACTTCTCCAACCAGCACTGTCCCAAAATATTTCCTGAAAAAATAAGAAAAAAAAGTATTAAGTATTTAAATACAAATATATATTAAAAGGTTATAGTTAAAATTATAATAAGTTCAAACCAAAATAAAACCATGAAATATGTGCAATCGCAACTATTCTTTTTGATTCTCTCCTGCAACTTCCATCTACAAATGAAACTTCACAAATTTTTCATCAAGTTTAAACAGGAAATCACAAACATAAATAGCAAATTTAAAAATGAGTACCTTTAGCATTTGACAACCTGTTTTATTATGACCCTTCCCTCGACAATAACTGCAATTTTTTTGTTGTTTTGTTGACAACTCTATGCTTGATTTTATTCGTGAAGCAACCTTTGGACGCCCTTTAGTTTTGACTGGTTGAGTAGGATCACGCACATCATTAATGAGTGAAGTTTGTGGAATCATTTGGGTAATTTGTTCATCTTCACCTCTCTTTCTTTTTCTTTCCAACTGTTGTTGCAGAAATTCAACAACCATAGCATCAAACCTTTTAATCTCAAAAATAGAATCTCGTGCTTCAGAAATAGCCATAGTGCACTTCGAATGAATCGACCACAAAGCCAATGCACTAATTTCATTAGGATTTGTTTCATCATGAATGGATACAAGATTTTCAGCCTTATAGCTTGCATTCATAGTCCATCTAGACAAGATATATTTTTCAGGAAGTGTCATTATTTGTTTCTTCTTCATAATGTATAGAATATGTTTACACAAAATCCCCATAGTCTCAAACTTTGCACATGAACATTGAGCTGTGAAGCTTTCTGTCAAATGATACTCGACAATTGCCCACCTTTCTTTATCAACTTCACGAGACCCCACTCGATACATAATAAGGTTTTCCTTCGTTGCAATCTTTTCATGAAAATAATCAAGTATGGCAGCCTTCCACTCCTTTTTGAAAATTTCAAATAATTTTCTTGTGTACCATTTTCCAGCTATTTCTTCAATAGGATGATTAGTCTCCAAAACTGCTTTTGTATTTCTAGTTTTGAAATCCTCATCTTCCTCTGCATCCCTCCTAGATTTGATTGCTTTATCATACTGGATAACAAAATCATTTAACATTGTATTAGAGTTGACATATCCATCAAAAAATGCATTGATGCTCTCACTTCGGCCACTTGTGGTCATTCCAGCAAAAAAGGTATCTTTCAAGTATGCCTTTGCCCAATGATGACGTGAAGCGTACATGTTAGCCAACCAACTATCTGTCTTAATAACATATTTAGTCCTCAATACTTCCCATTTGCCTTCAAACTCATCAATGTTGCGACTTTTATACCATGCACGGAAGTCAACATCAAAACCATCTTTAAATTGTGCGCGTAGTGCTTGACTATGCTCCATAACATGTTTCTTTATATGCTAGGCGCAAAAACGATGTCGTGCTTCTGGAAATATCTTGGCAATTGCTTTTCCCGTGGCTTTATCTTGATCAGTGATAATAGCAACATGAGACTTGTCAAACATACATGTCCGAAATTGTTCAAACAACCATGTAAAAGTTGCTTCAGTTTCATCTTCTAGCAAAGCGGCAACAAATAAAATTGTTTGCCCATGGTGATTAACTCCCACAAAAGGAGCAAAAGGAAACTTGAACTTATTTGTTCTGTAAGTCACATCAAAGACAAGTACTTCACCAAAATGAGCATATGCAACTCTTGACCTACCATCTGCCCAGAATATGCTTCTTAATGTTCCATCTTCTGCCAAATGCATATCAAAATAAAAAGCTCCATCGACCATGGACTTCCTTTGAAAGTGTTTGATGATGCCCTGACATTCTCGCCCCACATTATTCTTTCGCTGGCTAGATATAATACTGTTTATTTGAACGAGAGTAAGATTAACCTCTTTGTTCATAGCGCTCACAACCTTTGACATTTTCGAAGATGTTAAACCCTCTTGAAAAAGTTTAGACACAATTGATTTTGTCAAATCTGAGCGTCTTAATGGATTTTGAGAAAGAAACTTCTTGACCTTTGTTGGAGTGTTAATCATTGGATGATTGTGTATATCATTGAACTTCTCCACTTTCCATAGGCCATCCACTAACTTTACTTGTAACATCGCCAAACAATTAGTTCTTGTATCCCTTTGCCTTTTAACATTGTCAACATCAACTCTTTTATCATCTAGTCTCTTGACACCTTGCTTTGAGCACACATATCTCCACCTATATGGTTGTTTTGTAATTGTACTCTTGTTATGGTATTGCTTACGTATTCTGTAACATCCCGGGCGCTGACGAGGGCGGGGAGTAATCGCCGGTGCGCAAGGGCACGGACAAGGAGCGGCTCCTGGCAGGCTTCCAGCGACGGGGGTACATGAATGAATCCTTTTGGCTTATAAGAATTAATTGGTACTACCTATACAAACAAGAGTTAAGCGTGCTTGACTTGGAGCAATTCTGGGATGGGTGACCTCCTGGGAAGTTTTCCCGGGAAGTGTGCGAGTGAGGACAAAGCACGCTGAAAAGTCTCGTGTTAGTGTGTGGGGACAGTCGTTAATCCTTGCAAGTTGCCAGGCGTTACAAGTGGTATCAGAGCAGGGCCTCTCATCTAGTACGGTGTGGTTCGAGGACGAACCAGATCGCCGGTGCGCAAGGGCACGGACAAGGAGCGGCTCCTGGCAGGCTTCCAGCGACGGGGGTACATGAATGAATCGAATAACACCGGAAAGAGAGGGATTCCAGAGACTGTGCTGGTTTGGGACAGTACAGTTGAGAATGGCTTATAAGAATTAATTGGTACTACCTATACTAACAAGATGCATCTACTTTTCGGTAGCCCGGATCGGAAGAACTCCATAGTTAAGCGTGCTTGACTTGGAGCAATTCTGGGATGGGTGACCTCCTGGGAAGTTTTCCCGGGAAGTGTGCGAGTGAGGACAAAGCACGCTGAAAAGTCTCGTGTTAGTGTGTGGGGACAGTCGTTAATCCTTGCAAGTTGCCAGGCGTTACATATTCCAAACCCCTTACCTTTTGCGTAAGCATTATAAAAAATATAAGCTTCTTCTGATGTCTCAAAAACTCTAGTTAAAATAGGGGTCTCGCTTAATTCAGTATCAACATCTCCCACAATTTCATGTGCATTACCTTCTTCACATTCACCATCTTTGTTTGCCATGATTTCACTAAGATCATCTTCTTTAAATTCATCCGTGTCTTTTTCCAAATCAACAATATCATCTACACATGCTAAACTTCCACTCATATCAATGTCTTCAATAGTTACAATTTGAGAGTGATCCATCATGAAGAAAAAATTTAAATCTGAAAAATATAGGTGCTGTAAGAAAAAATCTAAATCTTCAAAATTTTAAGGTATACTCCAATAGAGAGAGATTGTGAGTCATAATCCTGATGCTTATCACTTTTAATCAAAAACTTAATCAATGTGTTTTGCTTATATTAATATTTTTGTTGTAGTATAATACAAGACAAAGTTAGGATACAAGATACTACACTCATAGACAAAACACAGTAAAAAATAGAAAGTAATACTATCAAGAATAAAAATTTATGGGTTTGACATCACTCTTTCACAGTCATAAAACAAAGTTATTATTGAATACATTAAAGTTAGATACCTAGAGCTTGAATTTAAATTTATGAGATTTTATATAGCCATAGTTGCACAAGAATTACTAGTACTCCACCAAGCGCCAGAATGAGACCGATTCCCATCAGTTTATGTAGGTCCTGCATAAGGCAAGCTTAATTATTCTTTGAAATAATTCATGTGAAAAATAATTTATTATAGCAGATTTTGTTATTAAAAGAACCTGCATGAAGAATGATAGAGCTGCGAGGAAGCATCCTAAACATGTATCCTAAACTTGTTCCCAATGCAGACACCTACACAAGAGTCAAAGTTTTGGGTTCAAAATTTACAGAACACCACAAAAAGTAGAAAAAAAAGCTCAACCTATTTACTAGCAAAAGTGTCGTGTTCCAAATTTATCCATCAAAATTAAATAAAAAAATTGTCATTGGGATCTATAAACACAAATGACAGATTTGTGTGAAGAGAGTCAAGAATTAAAAGTAAACTTATCAAAATTAGTAATTAGTAGAAGGATTGAAAAGAGAGTACATATATAGGCTATCAACTTCGTGCAATTTTCTAATAAGGTTTTGTTAAAGTAAAGGGAATTATACCTGTGCAATAGATGGAAAACCCCTAAATCCTGTATGTTTTCTTTTCCTTAGCTCACATGCTTATTGCATTATTACTACACCAAGGAAAAGAAAAATTAGTTCACTTTAAAATCCAACCACGAGTCAGTAATTTGGTGTACATAAGAATCTCAAAAAAAATTCTGCAATGGCTCCTCAACTAGCATCATTGGAGTTACAAATTAAAAAAAAAAGTTTGAGAAAGCCAGAAAAAAAGGAAGATGAGAAAGAACATGATAAAGGGAAGACCTTGATCCATACAACTTTGAGATGGTTGAGGGCATCCTGTCAATTAAAATCTCCAAAAGCAAAAACCCCAAAACCCCAGATTTGAATTACTGTTGTTGGAGTGTAGCAAACCAAAATTTTCATAGCAATGGAGGAAAGATAACCATGGAAGTGGTGCTGCAGGGAGGTGATGGAAAACGATGAAGGTGTTGCACAGTGGTGGTGGAGCGAAATGGTGGTACTAATGGCGTCTTCCAGTACAAAGAAAGAAAAAGAGTGAAAGGAAACGCAATACAAAAAAAAAAAAGAACGAAAAGGAAAGCGAGAAACGACGTCGTTAATAGTTGCTGCAGATGTTTTTTTTTTCAGTCGCATAAGAAATATATAACCCATTTTTTATTTTTCAATCCAGAATGACGTCGTTTTGAGAATGAATATAGATAACTTATCTAAAATATTTAAGTCATACAGTAATCATCATGGGGTTCTTTGACCTCGTGATCACACCAAAAAACAGAAAACAAAAAGAATGGTTGTGTCACAATCTATACAAATTTGGGAGCCTAGCACTCACATTGAAAATGAAATTATGCATTCGGATGAATTATTTTGGAGGCAATTCTACTAGCTAACAAGAGTCAAGTGCGGGAATCATGTTAAACAAATGGAAAAGGCCCTGATGATGAATTTCAACCTCAATACGTGTACGTTGGACTCTATTTAATCTCAAGTTGCGGATATGAAGTTTCTGTGAAATACAACATAATGTCGTCAGCAGATATAGGTATGTGTTTATATTTCTGTGTCCTAACATCATAGACCCACAAAAACAATTTTTTTAGAGGTATACGGGCATCATGTATGGATATATGCTACATCATGGATTATGTCACCCTCTCTCGTTGCATTCCATTGGTTTAACTAAACAAAGTTGACTTTAATGTCTTAGTTTCTAGAACCAAATTATTCATCATCAACTGGGATTCTTCCACGTCAATTGCAACTACTTACACACAAGAATCTCACTGAACATATATTGGGAATAGATGCATATTAGCCTATATATGGTTCCTTAGCTCATTTATTTGGTTGAGGACCTACCTTGTGTAAAAAATAATTGCCTAGCATTTTCTTTTTCTCTTTTCCATGTATATAGTGTGGCATATTTAGAAGGAACCGTCCAATTATCAACAAAAATAATGCCACTGTGAAGCTGGTTGGTCTATAAGGAAGCTGGCTACAAGTGGGAGTAGGAAAGAAACCAATGGGTTGGATCGGTTGAACCGAGAACCGGACTATTAACTAGTTATGTTCAATCAATCAAATGGTTATGCATATAACTCGATCAAGAACTGGTAAACCAGTCAAAAATCGGGTTTAACCAGATTCCAATTTTCTAATTGAACCGAAAAAATCTATTAAGCTAAAATTATTTTGACAAAATATTCTACCACTGCCTTAAAATTGGCATTTAAGTGTTATCAAAAAAAAAAAAATTGGCATTTAAGGGAAGAAGAGTTAATTTTTTTTTTGGTATGCGAGTTAAATATTATTTACTAAGCCAAATTACTTTGGTTCTCGTATATTAATTCTATTTATATATTTATTACTTCAATTTAAATGATTCAATCAATGATATACTGACTTGGCATCTCGACCGAGTCGATCACAAGATCGGATTTAATAACATTGACAAAAAAAAAGAAAGAATATCATTATTCGTTTTCAAAATTAATATCAGAAAAGAAGTGGAGGGTTAGTTACAAACTAATTATTTAAAATATAATTTTATAATATTTCTTTTTTTTTTTTGGTAAAAGATTTTATAATATTTCTATTGTGACCTCATATTTCTTTTTATTTGTTTATTTTTATTTTAGGCTTTATTGAACCTCGAGTGACCAAATCATAAGGTGAGACTTAAGAATGTCCATCTAGAACCTTTCAAAGAAGGGGGAAAAAGGCATCAACTAGAACAATGGGCGTGATTAATTTTAGGGAAAAAAGGCATCAACTAAAAAGAAAAAAAAGAAAAATTTTGCACGCAAATGGGCCATGAGAATTGATTAATTTTATTATTGTTTCTTTTATTTTAAAAATTAGCTTAGAGAATTATTTATAAAAATTTTACAAAAAAATATTAAAATATTATTTAATGAATTTTATTATAAGAATAATTTTGATAATTCAAGGATACTTTGATAACAATGACCGTGTCCGTGGAGGCGACGGTAATAATTATGGCAATGATACTAAATAAGAAGAGTGTTCTAGAATGGGTAGTTGTGTTTGTCACTACTAAAAAATGGATTTTTGACGAAAAAAATTCCATCAAAATTATTGACAAAAAATGAATTTCATCAAAAATAGAGACGGAAATAAATTCCATAAAAAATAGAGATGGAATTAGAAAAACGTAATGATTGTCATCGAAATTAGATTTGATCCATCGAAATTTTAGATGGAATACTTTATGTGAAATTTTCCAACCGAAAAATTCATCAATTTTTTTTGACGAGAAACAGTTTACATAAAATTTCGACTGAAACGGATTTTTTTTTTGTCAAAAATTTTGATGGAATATATTTTTCAGTCTAAAATTTTGAATGGAATTTTTTTTCCGTCGAAATTTCAATAAAAAACTATTGATTTTTGAGTAAATTTTATTAATCAATGAATCACATGTTATTTAATCCTATTATGATATGATTTTGTCATTATGAAAAATCCTGAATTTCGTCTATGCAAGAATGCATATGTATATATTTGTTTATGGCATTGTAAATACATATTTGAACATTTACATATGAAAGAAAATAGTGACTATCAACAGTTGGAACTGTTGAAGTAATGGATGAAGTTAAGAGTTTCATTATGTAAGTATACAAAAATGATGCTTTAATCCGCTCACATGATAATGAAACATATAACACAAATATAATGTTAAGAAATCTATGTAATCTTGATAGAATTAAGCTTCGAATAAAAGAGAAGCACTTCATCAATATATTTAACAATTCACAAGGTCAAATAAGAAAAGTCATTTATGTGAATCGATTGATAGCTACAACTTCTTCATATTTGGAATATCACAACATCGGCTATAAATTTTTTGCTATTTAATCCTATTATAGTGTTATTTCGGCATTAATTAACTTACCTTGAATGTCTTTGTGCAAGCATATGTAGCTAGTTGCGTATATGATCCAAATGCAACGTTTGGCCTTTTCATTAGGTCATTAAGTAAGTTCAACTCATTAACTCTTCAAAGGACAAATCATCTATTTGAAATAATGTTTGGATATATAGTCCAAAAATGATTAAAGATTGGGTTTTGATAGATATCCTCACTGTTCAAAAACCCAATTTGAAGGTGGGATTTTCGGAAAATCGGTTATCTCACTTTTAATGCACTGTTGATTTCATAAAGCTATCTAATTTTTTCAATAAAGTTTTCCCCAACCAAACAACTTTTTTTACATTTTTCTACCTATTTCACTTTATCCATCTTTCCAATCATTTCTCTGTCTATTACATTTCCCTACTATTCTAAAAAAATTTCCATACCAAACGCCCCAAAGGACAAATCATCTATTTGTCAATAAGAGTGGACATAGTTGATTATAAATTAGGTTACTATCCTCATAGCGAGTTTGAATCCTGACCGATGTGACGACTTTGTTGGTGAATGATATGAAATTCCTCCAATACATCATCAAAAACTTAAGGGGGTCTGGCTTGACCCTTATAGGATATCCATGTTTAATTCCATCTTAATATTTAGTTAAAAAAGGGACAAATCATCTCTTTACACTTGATTTTCTTTTATTTCGACGCGCTCTTGTTTCTCAGAGGAGTCACTACCTGACATGTTATGGAGTCCATAGGATTGAAAATGGCATCACATTTCCCACGTTTGGGAATCTTCTCCATACTATATATACGGGGCCCACTCCTCATCCAAGGAGTCATCTTCTCTTTTATTGCTGAACATATTGTTACTCCGCAAAAACCTCTCATCAGCGGCACGGCCCTAACCGAGCTAGCCCTTCACCTCTCCTTGATTTTCTGCTTGTGTGGGACCTCCTCTCGGTGACCACCTTTGAGCTTTGGACCTTTGGTCCATATAATGTCTCATTCAATTACTATTATATCGAAATACTTTACCTAGAAGGGATGCATCATCCTTTTCATTCCTCTCAAGTTCAAAAGAGTGTTTTGTAAGATATGTTCTGTATATGCTTCACTCAAACAAAATTCAACAATTATGTATATAGGGAGGGATATTTTGACTTCAGAGTAGACTTATAAATTGTAAAGAAATTTGGGATACAACGCCCCAAAAGCTAGCTCAAAGGGTGGGAGTGCCCAAGGCCTTGTATACTCCATATTAGTTGCACATACAACCAATATGGGACTATATATCTCAACACGCCCCTTCACACATACACCACTCCAAAAGCTAGCTCAAAGGGTGGGAGTGCCCAAGACCTCTTATAAACTCCACATAAGTTGTTCATCCAACCAATATCGGACTACATATCTCAACATAAATCTTATTCCCAATCTCAACCATTGATTTTCTTCCCTTTAAACGTTGTTATTTATTTTGGTCCATCTAAGAGCAGCAATGTTATGGAAAATAAAATATTTTTCTTGTTGAAGGAGTAGTATCATAGATTCATAGTAATAATCTTCTGCAGCGTTGAATTTTCTCACTGCGCGTGTAATAAGGCCTCACAAATTCTAAGTGCAGCAATGTTATGGAAAATAAAATATTTATCTTGTTGAAGGAGTAGTATCATAGTAATAATCTTCTAGAGCGTTGAATTTTCTAGCTATCTGGTTAAATGATCAGTTACTCAAACATCAGCAAAGGAAAGGAGATCATTATTTTCCTCCAAACTCCTCGGAGGATATTATTGTCACCAACAATTATATATATATATATATATATATATATATATATATATATATATATATATGAGGTAGGATCCTTTGACATCAGTGTGAAATTTTAAATTTGACACCTTATCTGAGAACTATTAGATCAAAAAAGATTAACGGTCAAATTTCATATATATATATATATATATATATATATATATATGGGATTTGATTTTCTCATGTTGCATGAGAATTGAATTCTGATGTTGTGACTCAACTCGTGATGGGCCCCACATTTATTAAAAAGAGAAAAAGAAAAGAAAAACTTTGCACGCAAATCGAATGGTCACAACATGAGAGTTGAATTCTTATGCAACATAAGAAAATGTTTTTCCCATATATATATACCATTTTGGATCTTAAACAAAAAATACGAAACTCATTCTAATGATCCCTTAGAAAAAAAGAACCCATATTAGTTTTTTTTTGAGATATTAAAATGAGTCTTCTTTGAATTTCAAAGGAACCACAATTTTAAAGAACTGGAATTTTAGAGAAACCACAAATTGACTTCTTTTTTTTCTAAGGAAATAAAATAGATTTTGAGTTTTTTTGTTGAGAATCCAAAGGGATTCTCTCTCTCTCTCTCTCTATATATATATATATATATATATATATATATATATATATATATATAGAAAAATTGAGTGTCATGCGACTGGATACAAATTTTTGTCAGGTCAACAAAAAATTATAATATTAAAGTTATTTTTTCTCTCTTAAAAAAATATTTTCTCTCTTATTTTCTCTCTTCAAAAATATAACAATGGTAAAAATATTTGAAAACGAATTACTTTAAATAAAATTATAAATTAAGCACTATTTCCGGTTAATTGATTATACAAGTTTAAAGGACATGTTGATAAAACTCAATATTTTTGTTTTGTGTAAAAGCTTCAAAAATTGTAAGTAATCTCTTTATAAAAAAACATTAGAGTAAATTTGTGTACAATCACCGTCGCTACTGCCCTAACAAAGTATGAAAACATTTCTACGTAAGTGCATGTTTGGTACATAGTATAAGATAAAGTATGATAGTATAAGAACTGATAGTATAAGAACTGATTAAATTTTAATACTATACAACTTTTGGTATGGTATTGTATAAGATAACATCCTCCAATATATTAAAAATTAATATATTAAAAAGAAATTATTTTAATATATAAATATTGAAATGATATATTAGTTCTTGAAAATTGTACTTGTAAACAATATTAATATATCAACCCTTATCAGGCCTAATCCATCACTCCTAGACCGGATTAAGTTACATATTATTTTGATGTATAAAGAGATCCTGCTATATAAGCTAATTATATTATACGATAGTGACACCAAACAACTGAAAATGTCATAATGTATAATATAAGCTTATACTGTCATACCTTATACATCATACCAAACATAGCCTCAAATTTGCCTTTAGTAAGTTCAATTTTAAAATATGCTAAGAGAATATTCGGGAGAGTCTTTAAAGATTTTAACTTTTTGTTAATGTTTGGGGAAAAAAAAAAAACTCAGTTGGTTTGAATGGAATCCATGCTTATTTCTTTATGAATCAACAACCTTAATTCGTGATTCAACCAAACTCCTCTTTAGAGTTATTGTCCCCCATTCCGTCCAATACGAGATGTCAAATATTGGGACATCAAAGTCAAACTTTTTTTATTTTTTGGTAGAAACCCAAATGGAAAAAATTGATCCACTCTTTTAACGAAGCAAGCAGCTTTTATTAATGCTACATACGCTGCCTCGTTTAAATGAACCCACATGTATACCTGCCTCTGTTTTTGCAGTTAGACTTAGCATCCATCCTAGTGAACCAACCATTGCCACTTGTCTCCATTGAATGTTAGAGGTCGAGCCATATATTTTTTAAGGAATTGTTTTTCTTATATTATTAGATATAATTATCTTATGTTAGTAAAATAAAATTATAAAAGAGATCTACAAATAATTAGAGAAAAAAAAAATGTGAGACTCACCTATGTTATGTGTATGTAAGAATTTGGTTTATCTCATGTTAAATGAGATAAATATAAGAAAAAAAATTAATATATTACAATTTTAATAAATAATTACAGATAGATGGCTATTTTAAAACTATTTTCGAATATGTTATAGTCAATCACACCCATAAAGGGCTGGAATATTCACGCCCAAATGAGGCGTGAATGATTCACGCCCAAATTAGGCGTGATTAGTCACGCCCAGGCCAGGTGTGAATACCTTGGCCTATATAAATTCCCAAATTTTCACTTTTTCTTTTCACACATTCTCTCTAAAGTTGCTCTGACTTCTCTCTAGGTTATTTGTGGAGAATTTCGCGCATCGAAGCCCTGTTGAACGAGTAAGTCTTCATATCTGGTTTATCAATTTTTTAAATACAGTATTATACATGTTATAATAGTAATTTAGGGAGTTGCGCATATAACTATTATTATAGTGATCTAGAAATATCTTAAAGTAGTGTCTTAAATCTTAAGAATATATTAGTGACTTAAGAATATGTTTGAGACCTATAATAATTGGCCAACCTAGGAATATTGTCCACATGTAATGTAATATATTTTGTAACGCATGTAATTAACGTAGTGACTTTTGAATATATTAATGAAACCAATTAATTTGTAATTGTGTATAGTACACTATTATGGTTGACTCGTCAACGTTCGAGTCACCTCGGTCTACATCCGATATTGAGGCTCAGCTCGAGCCTTCGAATCCCAGGACACACATTGGTTTTATTACCCTAACCCTCCATGGACAACCATGTTCATGCGCACAACATTTCATACTTAGCTTGATAGGCGTGCTCTCAACCACAATCGTTTCTTGACGCTCTTTCATTAGGTTTCTCTTGATTGTCATCTGCTCCTCTTTTTTGATGCAAATCCTTGCTTAACAGACAACTTGTTACCTATTATCCATGGACCATTAATTGAACCTGAACCTGAACTTGAACCCTCGTTATAATAATATTGTTCCCTCGAATGATCCCAATCAATGTATGTGTAGTGTGGAATTTCTTTCTAAAATGGAACAACATCGCCACCTGCATGTACGAAATAAAACTATTTAAAAAAAGTTGTGAATATAAACGTATATTTTCATAGAATACTGACACACCTTCTGAAATTTGCGGTAACTGAGTGGACGCGATGTCATGATGTTCCTGGACATGAGACTCCCCCACAACATTACATTCTAGGATTTGGGTTTCAGGAATACCACGTCTATCATCGTTGTCTGAAGCGCTAGCATCCTCAGCAAGAAGTCGATCTTCCATTGCGATATTTTCATCATTGTCATCATCACCATCATCTTCCATAACCCGGTAGGGTCATTCTCTCCTTCGACAGACAAATTAACAACTGGAGCAGTAGATGATGATGATGCATTATGTGCAAAATCGAAATCAACTGATCTCATGGGTAAAACAACATCCCCTGTTTCGGCAATATCCACGTATAACTCTAAAAAATCTTTCCTTGATTGGTTGAAAAATTCTCCAATTACCATTTTTATGTCTTCATCATCCACAACTTGCATACTAATGTATTGTGATTCACACCATATTCTTGCAGTGACCATATTGATAGATTGTTTACCTTGAAACACTAATTTTTGACAATTTTTTTGATGTAGTTTGCTAACTGTTGAGTTGTGCATGATACGTGTTGGCCTTTTCTTGCCTTCAAAAATGACACCACGTCGACCTTCCATTTTGCTACCATTATAATATAAAACAACACGAACAAAATCAGAATGTGAACTCATTCTTAACTATATTAACAAAAAAACACAAAATAGAGTATGCATAAGCAATTGAGAATGTATCAAAGACTAAGAAGTTATGATGTAGAAGATTTGCGAAGAATGTGGAGATGGTAGGTGTTTATATAAGGAAGATGAGCGTCAATCACGTCCAAAAGAGACAGGATTATTCACGCCCAAAAGAGGCAGGAGAAACATGTAATTCACGCCTGCATGGGGCGTGATCAATCACGCCTAAATTGGGCATGAATGACGTGAAATTCACGCCTCTTTTGGACGTGAATATTCCAGCCTTTTTTGGGCGTGATTGACTGTAACATATTTGAAAATAGTTTTCAAACAACCATCTATCTGTAATTATTTATTAAAAGAGTAATATTTTAATTTTTTTGCCGATAAATATAACCCATTTTTTAAATATAAAATTAATGAAACATGATTTTGGGGTATTTCTTTTATACGTATTTTACTTATTTTTTCAATATTATTATATTATAATCTCAAGATAAGAGATAAAAAATGAAGGTAATTTGAGATTATGATTTAACGGTATCAGTGAGAAATAGATAAAATAGTCATATAAAAACAGGTAGACATAATACCTAATTCCAAAATCAATTTATCTTAAAGATTTATTCTTAAAAAATTAATGAATTTAAGCCTTTAAATAAATTAATGGTACATAATTAATGAAATGGCACACACAAAGACTCACACAAACTTTTCAACTTTTTGATACTTCAACTAATTACGATACACAAGGAAGTTATCCTTTTATGAAAAATTTTGTATATTTAATATAATGCTTAAGCTAAATTAAAGCAGTCCAAGTACCTCCTTAGGTATATTTTATGATAGATTTGTATATATTAAAATATTTATATAATTATTAATCAGGACATACCTCTTTCATCGGACTTTGCCAATACATGTTGGCATTACCATCGTCTCCAACACATCCACGGTAACAACATCGAATTCTAATTTATCGGTTGTATAAATGGCAGTGTTTATTGCAAGTAAAACCCAAAACGGATGTGGGTGGATTATGAGGAGGAGGAGGCTAAGAGGAAAAAATTAAATAAATGATAGTAATAAAATGTATAAATAAATTGAAAAAACTTTTTATAATAGATAATGGGAAAAATGTTTATCCTTTTAAATAACACAACTTATATCCTTTCACTCTCACAAAGAGGTGGGATCCACATCTTTATTTTTTTTGTCAACTCTCTCTTCTTTTTATCTATCTCTTTCTCTCTCTTAAAATGACACAATTTTACATCATTTAAAATGACACTGGTGGAGTGGTGTGCTGTTGCACAAGTAGATTTTTTGTTTGTTTGACCGAAGGCACCACCTTTCAAAATCGCCGAGTTTGACTGGTATGTCACCGAAATAATATAAATTTGCACGTTGAAGGCCGCTTTCAAGCAATATCTTATCTTTTCTTCTTTATTTTATTTTTTAATATATAAGAAAAAATTAACACAACTTTTTTTTTAAGCCTCTTTATCATCTTTATATAAAAAAAAAATTCTATGTTATAAAAAAAAACAAAAAAACAAAATTCTCTATTTCTTTCTCCGAAATACCCTTCTGCCCAAACCTACTTCAAGACCCAATGAGACACCGCCATCGTACTTATACACAACACAACCCAACTCTTTTCACTTTTCATTCTCACATAGGCCTTAATCTGCGCTTTTCATTGGAAAAAGTCGTTGCGTATCAATAGATATTACACACTTCATTCTTACATAGTAATTCTGTTAATGGTACACTTTTTAGAATATAGAAATTATTGAAGTAACCAAAACACCATAACAAAGTCTAATCAAGATAATAAAAGTGAAAAGAAATATAACAAATTAACAATATTCAATTCAATAACTTTCTTTAATTTGTTTCAGTCCCGGTAAGGGGTTTTTTTCTTTTCAAGAAGCAGTATCTATCCACCTCTCTTTATAGTATTTGATTGTACTCATTTTATTGAAAATCATATTACTTCAACGCTTTTAGTTTTTTCAAAGGACAGAACTTGTCAATTCTTCTAAATTTTTTTTAAAAAATTGGTATTCTTGCATCTTAACAAATTCTCACCCAGGCAACAACATGCTATAGATGCGACATTGAAATCATTGACATGCAATATTATTATAAGAGAGATTAAGTAAATCATTCTCCATTTATTAGTAATTAGTTTCAATAGAAATAAATAATGATCTTAGACAAACTTTACTTGTAATGTTAGAGATTTAAATTTTTTGTCATCACTTTTTAATTTGTTTTACCCAATTATCACCTTAAATCTACAATTTTGTGATAAATTAATTGTATAAAAAATAAATAAAGAATTCATTAATTCATTCAAGAAAAGAAATGCAATTCAATTTTGTATTCACCCTCCAATAGAAGACACACATTTTGTTAATCAAAAAAAAAAGAAAAGAAGATACACATTTTTCACTTGACTCATGATATAACTAGCTAGTACAACTTAATTTGAAGTAGTCAAATAAGAATTTTTTTTTTTTATATATAAATGTGGCTGGCCAAGCTATTTGGCCATTGAAAACAATTGTATCAATAATCTGATATATCCCGTGAAGAGCAACATTATATACTGAATTGATCATATAAGTGAAGTGTTTATTAAAAAGGTCAACACATTTAATCACTTGAGCTATGAATCGGAATCGTCAATATATGTTTGTTTAATTAACCTTCTTTGATTCAAACTGATTGCACTGTGGGGAGGTTTATTGGAATTTTGAAGCAACTTCAGAGTTGGAATTTTGAGGCCATGGAAGGGAAATTTCGACCTGGAATCTAGAAAATAAGAAAGAAATTGAAATAACAAAAATTACATGTGATCTTCTGGTCTGTCTACGTGGGAAAGTTTAACTAATCATATTGTCCTGAACTCACACGGACTAACGCGGCACACTTTGAAATTTTCAACTAAGACCACCTGCGAGGACGCGCGTTGACTATCAACCTTTGGTATAGATGTTTCACTAATTGTACGAGAATACCCTCTTGTTATAACCATGATTAGTTATTGATTATAATTCATAGCAAAAAGTGTATGTCATTTTAAGTGAGAGAAAGAGATACATACAAAGGGAGAGACACTGAACAAAAAAAATAAAGGTGTAGATCTCACCTATTTGTGCGAGTGAAATGATACAAATTGTGTCATTTAAAAGTAGGGAAAAGTTCACCAATGCCTCTGTGGTTTGCTTCAAAATCATCTATGCCCATGTGATTTTCTTCTTATCACATATGTCCCTGTGGTTTGTAAAAGGATATGTTTTTTATCACATATTGTTACGAACCTTGAGGTCGCCACCCCAAAAGCTAGCTCAAAGGGTGGGAGTGCTCAAGGCTTTATAAAGCCCACATTAGTTGTATAGGCAACCAATGTGGGACTTGTAACATTGCCACCCCCATTAAGGGCCGACGTCCACGGCGGCTTTCACTCTATCGACACTGACCCGACGGTAGCCCTTTCCCTCTTTGGGGCGGCTTCACTCACCTATCAGTATTCAGTGCCCAAAGACACCTTAATCTAGCCTATAGGTAGCCCTTTCCGTAGCCTCAACTCTCAATGAAAGCACCAATTGTTACGAACCTTGAGGTCACCACCCCAAAAGCTAGCTCAAAGGGTGGGAGTGCTCAAGGCTTTATAAAGCCCACATTAGTTGTATAGGCAACCAATGTGGGACTTGTAACATTACAATGTTACAAGTCCCACATTGGTTGTATAGGAAGCTAATGTGGGGTTTATAAAGCCTTGGGCACTCCCACCCTTTGAGCTAGCTTTTGGGGTGGTGATCTCAAGGTTCGTAACATTGGTGCTTTCATTGATTTTGAACTCTTGCAGTGATTCACGATGCGTGTTCAAGATTTAGCGGAGGAGTTTGGTTCTTTTCAGATCCGGATCGAGCGTAATTTTGCGGATCTGCAAACTAGGGTGGAACAACGGTTCAATGATCATCAGACTCAATTTGTTGCCATCAACACGCAGCTCCAGCAGATCCATGCGGCAGTGGTTAGGGCTGAGGCTGGGAGTGGGGAAAATGTTCATTCGAACGGCACACATGCCTCATCGTCTTGGGAGTCCGGTGGTGGAAATCATTCGCGATTCGATCCTAATGATCCTCGTTCGTTGCTGAAATCGATTCGTATGGAGCTTCCCAGTTTTAATGGCGCAGATCCAAATAGTTGGATTTTCCGTACGGAGCTGTATTTTGGTTTACAGCAAGTACCAGATACCATTAAGGTTCGATTGGCTGGCATGAAGATGGATGGCTTGGCAGGACCATGGTTCCAGTGGTTGTTCAACGGCGGATCAGTTCATTCTTGGGAGGATTTAAAAGTGGCGGTTCGTCAGAGATTTGGAGGTACCGCGTATCAAGATTTACGAGGGGTTCTTTCTAAACTGACACAAGAAGGGCCATTAAGTGAGTACATCAGAAACTTCGAAGGTTTGATTAACCAGGTTACTGGTTTTTCTGATGAGGTTCTTATGTGCTTCTTTGTTTCCGGATTATTGCCTGATTTACGTAGGGCTATTCAGCTCCATTCTCCAACTACACTCCATCAAGCTATGCAACTGGCAATTACTTATGATGCACATTTTGTGGAGCTCAGATCTTCGTTTACTTCAGGTAATAAGAGAGCATTTTCTAAGAGTAATTACACTGTTGAGCAACCGCAATCTATTGCTTCAGTGTTACCAGCTCCGAAACAAGTGCTCCCTGCTTTGCCTTCGGCGGTGCCTTATCGGAAATTATCACATGAGGAGTTGCAAAAGAAGAAGGAGTTGGGTATTTGCTACACTTGCGACGAGAAGTGGAATTCTCGCCATCGGTGTAAGGGCAAGCTTTATTTGATGATGGGAGGTTCTGAAGATTCAGCGGCTGAGGGCGAAGAACAAATCGTTTGGCAACCGGAAACTACTTCAGAGGAGTCTCTTGAAGCTGCGTTGCATTCTTTAGAAGGAGAGCGCAATCCAAGGGCCCTGCAATTTCAGGTTGAGTTCAAAGGAAGGTTAGTTTCTATCCTTGTGGATTCGGGCAGTTCCCATTGTTTTATCCAGAAGAAATTAGTGGATGTGACTGATCTGTTATCTGTGAAGGTGCCACGTATGCGTGTGTTTTTGGGCAATGGAGAATTCTTAGTTTGTGAAAAAAAATGTTTGGTTGTTCCATTGATCATCCAAGGATATGAATTTTCTGTGGATCTGTGGGTGATAGATTTAGCCAATTTGGGCATTATTTTGGGAATTTCATGGTTAAGTGCGTTGGGCAGAGTTATCCATGATTATGCTGAGATGTCGATGGAATTTATGACAAAGGAGGGAAGGGTGGTGCTGCAGGGTGATAATTCAGGTCAGATGAGCAATATAACTTTGAATGAGCAGACTTGCTTTCATATGGCAGGGGAGGGTGTCTCTGTTTTATCTTCTGAATTATTGGAATTGCAAGCTAAAATTCTGAATGCTATTTGGAACATTTTAGTGCGGTTTCCATCTGTTTTCCAACTTCCACAAGGGCTGCCACCACATAGAGGGTGTGATCATGCTATCCATCTGGTTGAGGGGGCCAAGCCTGTTAATGTGAGACCTTATCGGTATGCTCACCATCAGAAAGGGGAAATTGAGAGACAGGTTTCGGATTTATTGGGGTCTGGTTTGATCAAGGAGAGTAAGAGTCCATTCTCCTCACCTGTATTGCTTGTCAAGAAGCAAGATAATTCATGGCGTATGTGCATTGATTATCGGGCTTTGAATAACATTACCATCAAAGACCGTTTCCCAATTCCGACAATAGACGAGCTTCTTGATGAACTTAAGGAAGCCAGGATTTTTTCCAAGTTAGATCTTCGAAGTGGTTACCATCAAATACTATTGGTGCCCGAAGATACTTCTAGAACTGCTTTTAGGACCCATGAGGGGCACTACGAATTTTTGGTCATGCCATTTGGATTAACCAATGCTCCATCAACTTTTCAAGCGGCTATGAATCACATGTTTCGGCCTTATCTTCGGAGGTTCATAATAGTATTTTTTGATGATATTCTTGTTTATAGTGGTTCTATGCAGGAACACTATGAGCACCTTGCTATCACTTTGAGCTGTTTGCAACAGAACCAATTCGTGGTCAAACTTAGCAAGTGTGGGTTTGCATTGGCTGAGATTGACTACCTGGGACATGTGGTGTCTGGTGATGGAGTGAAGGCTGACCCTAAAAAGATTGTTGCTATGAGGCAGTGACCACAACCAAAAAATGTGAAGCAATTAAGAGGCTTCATTGGCCTCACAGGGTATTATAGAAGGTTTATAAGGGATTATGCTACAATTGCTTCTCCCTTGACAGATATGCTGAAGTCTGATTCTTTCTTTTGGAGTGTTGCAGCAGAGAAATCATTTGAGGAATTAAAGCAAGTGATGACTCAGACTCATGTGCTACTTTTACCTGATTTTACTAAGCCTTTTATAGTGGAAACAGATGCTTCTTCATTGGGTATTGGGGCTGTTCTCCAACAAGAGAATCGTCCTATTGCTTTCTTTAGCAAGAAATTGGGTCCACGGATGCGTGTGGCCTCTACTTATGTTCGGGAATTATATGTTGTGACTGAGGCAGTAAAGAAATGGCGTCATTATTTGTTGGGTTCTAAATTTGTCATCCGCACCGATCATATGAGTTTGAAGGAACTTCTTAGCCAGACGGTACAGACTGTGGAACAGCAGAAATATGCCTCAAAGTTGATGGGGTATGATTTTGTAATTGAATACAAACCTGGTGCAACAAATATTGTGGCAGATTCCTTGTCAAGGTGTATGGAGGAAGATCACACAGGTATGTCTTTATCCTTGTTGTCTGAGGCTAAGTTTCATTTACTTGAGCAAATTCGCGAGGAAAATATAGCTGATCTTGAATTGGTGGAAACAAGATTAAAGCCGCCCCAAAGGGGGAAAGGGCTACCGTCGGGTCAGTGTCGATAGAGTGAAAGCCGCCGTGGACGTCGGCCCTTAAAGGGGGTGGCAATGTTACAAGTCCCACATTGGTTGTATAGGAAGCTAATGTGGGGTTTATAAAGCCTTGGGCACTCCCACCCTTTGAGCTAGCTTTTGGGGTGGTGATCTCAAGGTTCGTAACACATATGCCCTTGTGGTTTCTTATTTTTTACAAAACACATGGGCATATGTGATAGAAAAAAAAACTACAAGGGCATAGATAATTTTGAAACAAACCACGGGGGCATTGGTGAACTTTTTCCTTAAAAGTATAAACACTTTTCCCTAATTCATAATAAAGTTAAAGACATTTCTAAATGGTCAAGCCAATATATTAGTAAAAAAAAATTAATTTTTTTAAAGGAAATGCATACAACAAAACTTAACAAAAAAATAAAACTTTAAAATTTTTAAAAACTGATATTTTATAAAGAAAAAAAGAGTTGGAGAAAAAATAAGAGAAAAAGCTCTAAACAAACTTTTTATCATTTGGAATTTTGTGAGTGAGTTCAGATCAAGAGATGGTTGATAGGATAGGTAAAAGTATGGGTTGAAACAAGACTAGAGCAAATTAAACCGTAGTTTCAAACTTCCCTTAACACAAATTTTGTAACTTTTTTTGTTTTTGTTTGGAAAACAATAAAGAGAGGTGGATCCTCTTACCAAGTACATATGATAAGTTTTAGCAAAATTGAGTATAGCATCAGCCATCTTAATTACAACTACGTACAACAAAATAACAATCAAAATAATGTATAAAACTGATATATAAAAAATAATAATGTATAAAACTATAGGATGCAAAGAGGTTGATGTCATTAAAGATTGAAATAATTATCGAGGCCTTCCTTAATGCATTTATAAATTACCGTTAACAGCATCCTCCTTCAAAGAAAAGTATTATTCTTTCAAGTAATTAAAGCAAGACCTTCGATCCAGTTTTAAACGAAGACGCTCCCTCTATTCAGTCATGAAGACGAAGTACTTTGAGCGTCCTGCACGGGAAACAAAGTGCCGAGAGAGACATGCATGAGCATCGTTAGTGTGAGAAATTAGAGGAAGCAAAAAAAAAATAAAAAAAAATAGAGATTTTGACCAAATGATGTAGCTCAGTTCCCCTCTGGATAATAAGCAAGCGGGGGTGAGAGCATGTGTAAGATTCTCCGTAGTACTGTCTTTGAGAGAGATTTGAAACCTTAATTCCGGGACCCGCTCCGAATCAAACTAATCATGAAACGATGATCTCTAAAAAAAAGAAATAAGGAAGACTTTGAGAAATTTTAATATTTATTAATTAAATGTGAGTTGTATAAGAATCTTTGCACTTATTTATACTTCCATGATTCTTTGTAAGGTTCAAATCCTATATATAAACAGTATTATACTAGGTCATTCATAATTTATAGATGCTAGAGTTATTATGCACTAATTATTAATTACTCGCTAACAATTAGAAAATTGAGAATCAAAATGTATATGTTCAATGAATTCCATGCTTCAAAGAATCAAAGCAGTGTTATTAAACCCGGACCCATCCGGCCGGATTGATCAGGAACCGGTAAATCGATCATATAACCGGTTAGGTTGAAACAATGGACCGGCCATGCATCAGACCCGGTCGATTTTTATGAAATCGGTGACCCAGTCGGTTAACCAATGACCCGGCCTGGTCACAAAAAAAAATCCAATTTTTTTTTTCAAATTTTTTTCTTCATAATAGACATATTTGAATATTTTTTCACTTATTGTCTTACTTAATTTATGTATTTAGAATACTAATATTATCTCAATTATGCACTATGCAAAAAAATTTGATTTGATTTATAATTAGAGATGTCATTTTCTAAACCTAAAACCCCGTCTCACGATCATTATATTTTTGTTTGATCCTTTATTGGATAATAATATGTGATTTATTATTTTTTAGGGAAATAATATTCTCATTTTACATGAGGTAGTTATCTCATTTTCTCTCACTTCGAAAATTGTATCCCTTTTTTTTTCTTTTTCTTTTTTGCTTTTTAATGGTGGGCTCCACTTGAATTCTCTCTATAGTATGAGAGAACTACTCTCATGCAACATGAGAGTAATATTCCCCTATTTTTATATTAAAATATTTGAAATTTTAATCATTTTTTTTATGACAAAATTTTAATCATTTTTTTATAGATATTTGAGTATGTTCATAATTTTTTAATATAAATTATAAAATTATATATAATAACATGGTTATGCGGTTGAACCAGTAGCCTATTAATTGAACCAGTGACCAATAATTCAGTATTTCGACCAGATTAATGACCGAGCCGATTTTAATAACATTGCTTTAAAACATAACGTCAAAGTGGTTGTGAAAATAAAAATACTAAATAATTAACACTTTTTTTTGTCATGTCAGAATGAGTTAACATTGTTATTATTATAATTAACACTTCAAAGCATAACGATAGGAACCATTTTTTTTGTAAGCATTAAACAACCACTTAAATCTTGACAAATTCTGTAAAATAAAAATAAAAATAATTAAACTGCATATATTCTTATGAAAATGGCAAGAGTGAGTTGGAATGATGTCTCCAAGAATTAACACGCCACATAAAACATAAGACGTAATTAAAGGAAAATAAATTCACTTTTATTAGCTGTATACGTCTATACGATGGTCATAGAGTAAGTCACTTTTTCTTTCCGTTATCAAAATGGTATATTAAACTGTAAAAAATAATTTAAAAAATGTATAAAATTAGGTTAGGAAGTTATCATTTTCTATAACTACAAGAAGTAAGAAGCTTGCGGAAATCAAAACCCTCACGAAATCTTATATGATAAAAGAATTCCATTCTTTGGAAACTTTGAAACTTTGATGACGTGTCAAATTTCATCTTTGTGTTCACACTGGACAAATTAAAAAAATTTCCTTTAATGGAAAGCGTTTAATATAATATAATAAATACAAAAAAAATTATATTTTCAATGGACAAGATTTGTTACTTTAAATCAATGATACAGATCACTTATGAGTGTTGGTGGCAGACAAGTCAATAAATATATCTGAATGCTCTTTAAATTTCGAGATTTTAAAATTTGAAATTCAAAATGATTTTTAAATTTTGAATGCTGACAACTCATTTAATGATGACCTTCTTTATGCATTGGTTTAGTTAAATGATTAAATAAATACATGTGGAAGTATTCAAAATCCATTGCGCACAAGACGTTTTTGTTCGTTCCTCTTATATTCTCTTTTTTTGTTGCTGCTGCCTGATACGCGTTCTTCTTCAACATCATTTTTTATCAGTGCACAATATTTTTGTTCGTCGTTTTTTATTTTCTTGCTGTTGTTCGTCTTCATTTTAAAATCTTTTTTCTCCATTACGATTTTCTTGCTGCTGTTCGTCTTCGTTTTAAATTTTTTTTTCTCCGTTGTGATTTTCTTGCTGCTGTTCGTCTTCGAACTTGTGCATTTAAGCAATTAACGAATCGATGCTAATTGACTTTTTGCTTGAGTACTTGATTATTTTGTGTGGATTTTTTTTTAATGTGTCGCCCTGCGTTCTCTTTTTGGCACTTTTTGTGATACTGATTTATGGTTATCAATGGATTCTCTTTACGATAGGTTGTTGAAGTTTCAACTTCTAAGACTCATAACCATGGTCATGCTAAGTGCCACTTTGTTGGAATTGATATTTTCACTGGCAAGAAGCTTGAAAATATTGTGCCCTCTTCACACAACTGTGATGTATGCACTTTTTATCATGTTTCATCGTTCTTCAATTCTGTGATTTCTTTCTTTGATGACACTTAACTGGAACTTTTGCTGTTGTTGTAATCTTTTTATTTTTATTATTTTTATTATTATTATTATTCCAGGTTCCCCGTGTGAATCGTATTGACTACCAGTTGATTGATATTTCTGAGGATGGATTTGTGAGTTTCTGTTGACAATTCCTTTGATGCACCCATTAATCTTATTTTGCTTCTATTATCTAAACCTCTACTTGAATGATGTGTTATAGGTGATACTGATAATGGTGGCACCAAAGATGAACTGAGGCTTCCAACTAATGAGAGTATGCTTACTCAGCTTCAAAGAATCAGCTTCTAAATCTCTCTCTTGCCTAGGAAATAAGGATTGCTTTTAATTAAAGTTATTGATAATAGGAATCAGTTTTAACTCAAAAAAAGAGCAAACATTCAATGACATTAAAATAGTGGATGCCACACCATTATAATAGTTATACAAAATTATACAGAAAGGCTCGCAAGGAATTTAGATATTATCCTTTTTATGCATCATAATTTTAAAAAAATATATTAAATTTAGATATCATTAAAGAACACAAATGTGGAGCATTTTCTTATATATTAATTCAAATTTGTGTTTATTATTTTTAAAATTTAAAGTTTCAAATTTTATTATACTTTGATTATTGGAATTCAAAGCATGTATTTTGTATCCAAAAAACGTCTATAACTGCTAAAAACATATTATGATACGATTTTAATGTAACAAAATAAGTAGTTTTTATTCAAATTTCTGTTTCTTATTTTTAAAATTTAAAGTTTTGATTTTTATTATACTTTGATTATTGGAATTCAAAGTATGTCTTTTTTTATCCAAAACAAAAAGGAAAAAAACGTCTATAACTATTACAAACATGTTATATCATACAATTTTAATGTAACCAAATAAGTAGTTTTAATTCAAATTTGTGTTTATTATTTTTAAAATTTAAAGTTTAAATTTTTATTATACTTTGATTATTGGAATTCAAAGTATGTCTTTTGATTATTGGAACACAAATGTGGAGCATTTTCATATATATTAATTCAAATTTGTGTTTATTATTTTTAAAATTTTAAGTTTCAAATTTTATTATACTTTGATTATTGGAATTCAAAGTATGTATTTTTTTATCCAAAAAAATCTATAACAGCTAAAAACATATTATGATACGATTTTAATGTAACAAAATAAGTAGTTTTTATTCAAATTTTTGTTTCTTATTTTTAAAATTTAAAGTTTCAAATTTTATTATACTTTGATTATTGGAATTCAAAGTGTGTTTTTTTATCCAAAAACAAAAAAACGTATATAACTACTACTAACATGTTATCATACGATTTTAATGTAACCAAATAAGTAGTTTTGATTCAAATTTGTTTGTTATTTTTAAAATTTAAAGTTTCAAATTTTATTATACTTTGATTATTGGAATTCAAAGTATGTCTTCTTTATCCAAAAAAAACGTCTATAACTGCTAAAAACATATTATGATACGATTTTAATGTAACAAAATGAGTAGTTTTTAATCAAATTTCTGTTTCTTATTTTTAAAATTTAAAGTTTCAATTTTTATTATACTTTGATTATTGGAATTCAAAGTGTGTGTTTTTTATCCAAAAACAAAAAAGCGTACATAACTACTACAAACATGTTATCATACGAATTTAATGTAACCAAACAAGTAGTTTTAATTCAAATTTGTGTTTATTATTTTTAAAATTTAAAGTTTTAATTTTATTATACTTTGATTATTGGAATTCAAAGTATGTCTTTTATTATCCATAAAAAAATAACATTTATAACTACTAAAAACAGATTAGTATACGATTTCAATTTTAAAAAATAAGTAGTTTTAATTCAAATTTTTGTTTCTTATTTTTAAAATTTAGTTTGAATTTTTATTAACCTTTATTCAGTGGAATTCAAAAAATTTCTTTTTTATCCATCAAAAAATAACATTTATAACTAATAAAAACAGTTTAGGATACGATTTCAATCTAAAAAAAATAAGTAATTTTAATTCAAATTGTTGTTTCTTATTTTTAAAATTTAAAGTTTGAATTTTTATTAACCTTTATTTAATGGAATCCAAAATAAAAAATCAAGTGTGTAATATGTAACGACGATATATGGGAAGCGTAGGTCATTAAAATAGTATCATTCAATTCTGCATGATTCACATAAAGTAGTGATTTTTTCTTTTGGAAATCGTCCATTTCTTTAAAAGCACGCGACTCTGTCATTGATATATTTTTTTCAATTAATAATGATAACACTGGATGTGGGCAGGCGATGATATATCCAATGGGTGAATTTACATGCGACATTCCATGTTCCAATGGATGCGGTCAGCCGATGATATATCCATCATTAAACACAGCGCGTAATACGAAATGGTGACATTGAAGCGTAATGTGAATCGTTTGGGTTTTGAATCGTTTTCAGTTTGGGTTTTGAATCGTTTTCAGTGTCACTCTCTTGATTGTGCAGTTGGGGATTTGAATTTTGATCTCATCTTCCACTTTAAATTTGAATTTGAATTTTAAAAAGTGGAAAAATATTTGAACAAATTATTGGTGGCAGACAACTCATTTACTATCTCATTATTTTTTTTTTGTAGACATTATCCCATTACTTTCTACCTGAGTGCTGCATAAAAAAATATTATTTACTTAAAAAAATTAACATAAATATTTTATATGTAAATCTAATCTAAAAATTATAAATTAAAAGATAAAAAATTATTTTTTTGAATAATAAGTAAAATTAATAAAAAAATGTAAAATTAATAAAAAAATTACATCTATCATTCTATATAAAATAAAATATAAAAATTTCATAACTATAAAAATTTTGAATTTATATTTAAATTTGAATTTTTAACTTTGTACTGATGATAAATCTTTTAGAAATTTTTTGTGGCAGACAACTCATTTAATGTCCCACTACTTTTTTTTATTGTATATTATGAGTAAAAAAATCTGTACTTTTCTTTGGTTGTATATCCTCTGTTTTTTGCATGTATAATTGTTAAATATATTAATGCTGCATAAAAATTTAAAAACATTAATTTTTTTTGTAAAATAACAAAATTATAAATATACATGTGTAACCAATTAAAATAATATATATGTATTTTTTAAAAAATATTTAGCATAAAATTTTTTTAAATATATATGTGTAACCAATTAAAATAATATACATGTGTTTTTTTAAAAAAGTATTTAACATAAATTTTTTAAATATACATGTATAACCAATTAAAATAATATACAATTATTTTTTTAAAAAAATATTTAACATAAAATTTTTAAATATACATGTATAACCAATTAAAAAAATATATAAAAATCATAAATTAAAATAGAAAAAAATTATTTAAAAAAACATGTATAATTAATATAAAAATTTTAAATTTTAAATATAAATACAAAATGACGTCTGTCATTCTGTATAAAAAATTTATTAAAATTTAAGAACTATAAAAATAAAATTTTTAATTTAGTACATAAGAAAGAAATTAAACTTTCATTTTTTTATTGAAATAGTGTAATTAACACAAATACTTGCAATAAATAATTATTTATATAAAATGCTCACAGTTAGAGGTGGAAAACTGGGCTCGGCCCGGAGGGCCGGCCCGCCAATATATTTTTATAGTTTAATTGAAATTTTATCTTTTTTTTTATAATTAAATTACTAAATCTGATTTTAATTTTTGTAAATATAAATTTGTGAAATTCCAAAGACTAACGACTCTAATCCTTGCAAAAAAAAAATTATTTATATAAAATTTTGGCAGTTAGAGGTGAAAAATTAGGCTCGGTTTGGAGGGCTGACCTGCCCTGCCCTTCCACACGTTTTTATAATTAAATTAAAATTCCACCTTTCTTCTTTTATAATTAAAAGCCTAAATCTAATTTCAATATTTGTAAATATAAATTTATAAAATTTCAAATACTAAGGATACAAATTCTTGCAAAAAAATAATTATTTACTCTTAATAATGACTCAATTAAAAGAAATGATCATTCAATGTTTTGATGTATATTATTATTTTAACGCTGTAGTTGATTCGAACCCAATGATTCGAACCCAATAAGTACTTGGCTCTTCAAGAACCCTTTTTTGTAGATAAATATAAAAATATATTATATGCTCATAGATAGAGGTGGCAAACTGGGCTCGGCTCGAAGGGCCGGCCCACCAACACATTTTCATAATTAAATTAAAATTTCATCATTCTTCTTTTGTAATTAAAATCATAAATCTGAATTTAATTTTTGTAAATACAAATTTGTAAAATTCAAAATACTAATGACACAAATCCTTGCAAAAAAATAATTATTTACATGAAATACTAATAATTAAATGTTGCAATCTGGGCTTGCCCAGAGGGCCTTCCTGCCCCTGCCAACACGTTTTAATAATTAAATTAAAATTCCACTATTCTTCATTTATAATTAAATTCCTAATTCATATTTCAAGTTTTGTAAATATAAATTTATAAAATTCCAAATGTTAATGACACAAATCCTTGCAAAAAAAGAAGAAGATAACAATACAGGTTTTTTTATAAGTATAAGATTAGTAGTGCGATTAACCAACTATGATTTCTAATGAAAGGCGGTGCATTGTGTGATCAATTTAAATCATCAAAAAATAAAAATAAAAATTGTAGAATGATGGAGGAGTTGTGATTCTATATCAAAATAATAATGTGAGTAAGCCGTTTTTTTCTTCCAAATTAGATTAAAAATCTTTGTAATAATTTCAATACGATCTCGTTTTGTGACAAAAATTATGATATTTTTAAAATGTTAATTTATTTCAGAATTATAATATTTTTTTTATATTTATAACTTTTTAAGATTTCAATACCAAAACAGCGTTGTTTTGAAAATAAATACAAATAAGTTATCTGGATTAATTGTAGAAATATTTTTCACTATAATAAATTTGTGATTATAATACATGAGAAATTGCCTATAAAATCATTAATATTTTTTTCTTTCTTATTTACCTTCTGAAATGAATATATGGCCAAACAGCTCGTACATCTTTGTTAATGTCATGTAGTTAAATGGAGGGAGGCGGCATTAATTTACGTTTCCGGGTCTAATTTGGTCTGTGTCGGTGCAACTGGTAATGATACGACATATTACACTACTGATTTAAATAATTATGTTACGTTTATCAACCTACATTAAAACAACATTTAAAAAAAATATGTATTAATTGGCAAAAATCAACATTAATATATTGGTTATAAGAGGTTATAAAGGAAAATAAATTATAATTATAACGTTCAAGAAAAAAACTTACAATATTTTCATAGTATTTCATGACGGCATTAAAAATGGTCTCATAGTATTAATTAATAACGATTTGCGTTACAAAAGATATGAATTTGTGCAACGCTGTATTTCGTTGTTGAATGTTGACTAGCTTTCTTCAAGAATGGCACTACCGAAATTACAAAAGAAATAAAAGGGTAGTCAATGGAACGTATCAGTCATTCACCTTACACTTATATATGATTAGATAAAAAAAAAACAGATTAAATTTGAAAATCATTCAATCCAAGATCTGTTACCTTTGGACAAATAGCGTCATTGAATTGCCGTTCCTAGAGATAGAAAATTAAAATAAAATTAAACAAGAGAGAGAAAGACGAAGTCTCTGCGAAACAAGTTTGACTTTCTCTCAGCTATCATCCATAAATCAATGATCAATCTCCTTTCGTCCATGGTGTTAAATACGCGCTAAATTCCTCTTTTCCATTCCCCAAAACCCTTCCCTTAAATCACCCTCTCACTCCTCTTCCCATTTCTCAATTCGCCCTAATTTTTTCTCCTGCTCTAGAATTTCTCACTTTTTCTTCCGTTTTCGCTGTGCCCATCACGAAAAGTCAAGTTTTTTTCATTTTCATTTTCCTATAATTATTACCCTTCTATTTCCCCCTCTCTTTTTTTTTTGGGAAATCATATTCGGATTCAATCAGAAGCTGGATCTGAGAATTCAGAATACCCATCTGAACGAAGCCTCGTAAAAACATAACTTTTTTAAATTTCGATTCATGGGTAATTGCTGCGCAGCCCCTCCTTCGGGTTCTCGCAACGAGACAACAACGAAAAAGAAGAAAGGTAAGAAGGAAAAGGAAAACCCTTTCGCGATCGATTACGGCTTCAACACCACCAACAACGGGAATGGACCGAAACTCACCGTTTTGAAGGACCCAACGGGGAGCGAGATCGAGGTTCGGTACGAGCTGGGTCGCGAGTTGGGTCGTGGCGAGTTCGGGATAACGTACCTTTGCACGGATAAGGAAACAAGAGAGGAGTTAGCGTGCAAATCGATATCGAAGAAGAAGCTGAGAACCGCAATCGACATCGAAGATGTGAGGAGAGAGGTTGAGATCATGAGGCACTTGCCAAAACACCCTAACATCGTTACCTTAAAGGATACCTATGAAGACGACAATGCCGTTCACCTTGTCATGGAGCTCTGCGAGGGTGGAGAGCTCTTCGATCGCATCGTCGCACGTGGCCACTACACCGAACGCGCCGCCGCCGCCGTCACCAAGACCATCGTTGAAGTCGTTCAGGTTTTCATTTTTGCCCTTTGATCTTTTTTAGTATATATTTGGGTTTGGATTCATTTGAAACATAACATAAGTTATTTAAATTTAAATATTAGTATTATATTTTTTTGCTTTTATTTATTAAAAAATCACTCCCAATTAAACCCGAGACTAGTGAGCGTGCTGCGGAGGAAATCCTTGTACGTAGTCTTACCTTTGCATAATCGCAAAGATACTGATAAATTCAAATCCATGATCTTTCAGTCTTGAAGGAATAATTTATTATTATTATTGTTATTTTTTTTCATAACACTAGATGTGCAAAATTGGCTAATTACTTGGATATACTGATGGAGAAGTACACGTATGGTGTGGGGTTGTTCACCATGATGATTAATGGTGTTTTTACTTTGTTGTTTTGTGGTAGATAGCTGTTATACGAAGCTTAGTTATCAATTTTATTTATTATTTTTGCAAATAAATTATGTTATTTTATGAACAATAAGTGCCTTATGTTGGCTGCGTTAAATGGGAACCTGGCTTTTGAAGTTATTATGTTTAGCTATGGGGATTCTTAGCTCTATGTTTGCACTGATTTATTGGAGCATGTTTCATTTTTTGCTGTGGTAAAATATGGATTTAATCATGTTTGTTTTGTGTTTTGTTTTGCTTCAGATGTGCCACAAACAGGGTGTGATGCATCGGGATCTTAAGCCTGAGAACTTTTTGTTTGCAAATAAGAAGGAAACAGCAGCTCTGAAGGCTATAGATTTTGGATTGTCAGTGTTCTTTAAACCAGGTAATGCGTTTAGCTAGGAATCAAATCTCTGAACGTTGTTGTTTGATTTTCATCATATTGCTGCTTCCATTTATCTACAGTTGGCTGAAAGTTTGCAATTTTTATCAGGGGAAAGATTTGATGAGATAGTTGGAAGTCCATATTACATGGCTCCTGAGGTATTGAAGCGAAGTTATGGCCCAGAAGTAGATATTTGGAGTGCTGGAGTAATTCTATACATCTTACTCTGTGGTGTCCCACCATTTTGGGCAGGTTAGTTTTGTTTTTAAATGATGTTTCTTAGCTTTTCAGTGACTAATGTACCATAATATATTTACGTCCCTGTGGAGTTCATGCAACTAATGTACCATAATATATTTATAATAGCTATAGAACTTGTTAGGTAAAAAATAAATGAATATTTTTTATTTTCACATAGCTTTTCTGTGACTAAAACTTTCTTATTGGTCAGTGATCTTGGACTCAATTTCATGGTCAGTCATGCGAAAATGAGATGCTTAGATGGCTAATTGCATTACTGGCAGTGCCAGCTAGTATTTTGCGATTGTTTATTGGATTGGTAGACTAATTAAAAAATTCAACCATTTTTTCCCATTTCTTTTTTGGGCTAAAATATATTCTAGTTAGTTACTATTTCCTGTTCTCGTGTTTCCTTACACCATATTTGCAATTTTATGTTTGATATTAATAGAGCGATGGTTTTGAAAAATTCATTGTTCGTGTTTTCCACCTTCACTTCAGTGCTATTTCTATTTTATCGTTAATTGTTGCTTTTTTCTGTCGGATTAGTTTCATTTTCTAAATATTGTCTCTCTTCCTCTTTTTTAAAATGAAGAAACCGAACAAGGAGTTGCACAAGCAATTATTCGATCTGTTGTCGATTTCAAAAGGGATCCATGGCCAAAAGTTTCTGAAAATGCGAAAGACCTTGTGAAGAAGATGCTAGATCCTGACCCGAGGCGGCGGCTTACTGCACAGGAAGTGTTAGGTAACATGCAGTTCATATAGAATGCTTTTGAGGGATGTAGTTGTAGATTCTGTGCAACATTTTCTGCTCAGCAAATTAACATCATTTTTTTTACTAAATGCAGATCATCCATGGTTACAAAATGCAAAGAAAGCACCTAATGTTTCATTAGGAGAAACTGTTAAAGCAAGGCTCAAGCAATTTTCTGTAATGAACAAGCTTAAGAAAAGAGCTTTGAGGGTAATATTCTCAACAATATTTGAATAGCCCTTGGGGAATCATCTCTGAAATGTTAATCCATATGACCATTCTAATTCATTAGCCATTCATTTTTTTTAGTGGCTGATATTTCTTCAGGTTTAAGTTGTTGTTGATGTTGACGTTGATATTTCATTTAAACAGGTGATTGCAGAGCATTTGTCAGTAGAAGAAGCTGCTGGAATAAAAGAGGGATTCCAGCTTATGGATACAGGCAACAAAGGCAAGATTAACATTGATGAACTGCGAATAGGGTTGCATAAACTAGGCCATCAAATTCCTGATGCAGATCTCCAAATTCTTATGGAAGCTGTGAGTATGCTGTTACTATTACCTTTTATCTGGAATCTTTTCTCCGCAATCAATAATTAACAAATAAGTACCTTTTCAAATTTTGGGGTCTCTTCACTTTTTCCCAGTATATTTTCTTTGTAATGAGTCAAACTTGGGTAATTTTGCTTAATACAGCTGTATTAGTCAATTCGCAAACACTAACGGGGTTTTATAAGTAGGTATGTTTGAACTAATAAATTGCCAGAAACAGGCATTCTTAATCCTCTCAAGTGCCATTTCCTTCTCTTTTGTTAAAAGAAACTTCATAGTAAAAAGTTATACATGGATGTACCATTTCTGTTAAATTATTGTTTGCATACATGCCCTTAGAAGGTTATCTCTTCAACTTCTAATGTTTGGGGATGATTTTGCAGGGTGATGTAGATAAGGATGGGCACCTAGATTATGGAGAATTTGTAGCCATTTCTGTTCATCTGAGAAAGATGGGAAATGATGAGCACCTTCGTAAAGCCTTCCAATTTTTTGATGAGAACCAAAGTGGGTATATTGAAATTGAGGAACTGCGTAAAGCCTTATGTGATGAGGTTGACGAAAACAGTGAAGAAGTTATTAATGCAATTATGCATGATGTGGACACAGATAAGGTGAGTCTATTTTCAATTTATATATCAATTATCTTTATTCCCTCCCCTTTCTTCTGGGGTTATACTTTGAAAGTAGATTTTGTCTTGTTTTATTCAACATGCAGAGAAATATGAAAGCTTTGTTGCATTCTTAGTTTTGTTCACGTTCCTTTGTGTTATGTTAAACTTATTAGTTTGCACCTATATGGTGTTACATAGTGATCAAAGTGTTGATTTTATTTTATTTTTTTAAAAAAAATTGTTATAGTAATAGATCTACTGTTTTATTTGGAAACACCCTTTGATCTTGCTCCCATGAAATTGCAGGATGGAATGATAAGTTATGAGGAATTTGCTACAATGATGAAGGCTGGCACAGATTGGAGAAAAGCATCTAGGCAGTATTCACGAGAGAGGTTTACCAGTCTCAGCCTGAAATTGATGAAAGACGGGTCATTGCAATTAAACAATGAAAAACAATGACGGTAGATGACTTAGAAATGCCATATTTTTATTTTTGGAAAGGATATCATGGTAAAGAAGTCCTTTGTTTACCCTATAAAACCTTTATCTTCATTGTAATTCTTTTATATAATTTTCTCATTTAACATTTCAAGAAACCCCTTTTACGAGTAAGCAAAAAAAAAAAAAAATTTAGGATATTGGCCTGAGCAGTGATGTGTATGTGCTTTTGGAGTATAACTTTTTCTTTGGTTTGTTGAGGTTGTGGTAGGAGACATGAGAGGGATAGGACAAGTATTTATTTGTGGCTGTAAATATTTTAAATTATCATGCTTTATCTGTTATCCGACATTTTTAGGCAAGCTTTGTCTGCATTTTTATTGTCTAAACTGTTGTGCTAAGAGCCCATGAATTATCTCTAAAATTTTATATCTATACGATAAAAGATTAATCATGAAAATCAATAACATCAATTTACTAAGGACATAACCGATTTGCACCATTATCATATTGATTCAAAAAAATTTTTTTATACTATTATGCACATACATAGTGACTACTTTAGTTTTATTAACACTGAAAATGGATCAGGCCCAAGTCAATCTTATATACGAATAGTTAATTATTAGGATTACAATAAATTTTGATATCATATTAAATTGAAAATGGACTAAGTTACTAAAAGAAAATTATCCAAGTTATTATAAGAGATATTTTGTCTGTATATCTAGCTGACATTAAATCTTTTCAACTTTTTTTTTTTTGGTATAAAAATCTTTTCAACTTTTACTACCAAGTCATCCATGCTAAGAAAAGATTTATTTGAAAACCCCAATTTTTTGTTCACTCGTTTATCCCACTGATATGGATATAGATGGTGTGTTATACATTATCAATAAGAATCCAAACAGCATGAAATTGAATCATTGTGCATGAGAAGTGACTTGCTAATGTGAATTATTAAGATTTCAGAATCTATTGAACTACTGGTTCACAGTCAATATTCAATCATTGAGTCATTTTGTCTCATAGAATGAATGCAGGTATATGGGTTTCCCAAATTGGGAGAAAAAACAGAACAAAATAATATAAGGGTTTTATAAGAGTTATGTGGTAGGAAAAATGATTGTGTTATGTTATAGAGATTCATTTTGCGTGCCGTAATTTTTGTTTTCTTCTTCAAAACATGCAGGCCCCACAAAATATTATGTGTGTAGGAAATTTTTTGTGGTATGTTAAATGATAAATGTAAATGCCATAATATAACGGCTGACATTCATCAAAAGCCAAATGGTATTACCATTAGAAACGGCAACCTCCCAATAATGCAAGCAGACTTAGAGAATGTAAAAAGCGAACATAAGAGTTCATGACATTCTATTGTCGCTCAATTTTTTCTCCAATTAACATTCTTGTTCTTTTCCTAATAAAATAAAAGTATGATAAATAATTTGTTTGCAATGTTGAGGAACGCAGCATGAATTGAATATATAAATTTTCACATATGCATATGCGTAACTATCCTTTGCTGATCTTGTTTCATAAGACACCGCCCAAGATCTCATGTACATTTTCAAGTATAGTGATTATTCATATCGGATCCGGTTCATCATCTATGCCATCCATCATTTTAATATTAAATATGGAGATCTGATTCATCTATTCCATTGTTTGGTGGTCATTCCAGATATACGCCGATACAATTTTGGACATGTGAAATGGTTAATACTAATATATATTCCACTTTTTTGGGTTGTACTCTTTTACTTTCAACATTGATGTTTGTTATGCAAATACGAAATGAAATAATATTCATCATTCTTAATTACTTCGTATTCGCGAAGGTAGAACAATTTTTTTGAAGATGAAATGTAAATAGTAGCCTGCCTCTATTTCCAACTGTTCTGTGTTTAATTTGGGGTAAAACAATTCGTAAATGGTAGAGCATGATTATCAGGAAGAGCAAACACTTGTGGTTACAAGTGGGGTAGTACAGGAAATTTCATATCCTGTGTTTAGGGGGATTATGTAATTTAGTGAAATTTTTGATTTATAAGTTCTAACGTAGCTTTATGATCTAATCATGCTCATGTATAACAAAAGCAATTAGATCAAATGCGAAAAAAATAAGTTATAAATATCTCTCACTATTGCTTTTCTTTGGTTCTTCTGAAGATAGATTGAAGTTGTTCATGAGTTCTTTGTGAGTTTTCCAAATTCTAACTCTTAGTTATAAATGATGTATAACATTAATCCAAAAGCGAGTTTAGGGACCCAAAAGACATCAGGTATCAGTTAATAGTGACATGCACAAAGTCTGAGTTGGTGAGATTTTTTTGACCGTTGTGGATAGTTGTTGTTGAAAAAGTGTGGAAGTGGTTCGAGTGGTTGCTAAAAATTAGTGGAGTGGTTGGACACTCACCGTTGCTGAAAATTAGTGGACCATATCTTTGATTTATTTAAGGCACATTAACATTCTCCCACTTGGTCCATATATCTCATTATATACAAAAGTGAAAAACAAAATACACGAGTCATGGACTCATGGCGATAACTATAAGTCCTCTAATATATGCTAGTATTATCTTCCATGTATTACATTGCATTGTGTTTCTCAAGCCCATAACTTAATGAATAAACCCAATGTTTATTCTAAATCCAAACTTTATTGATGTTTCTAAACTGAAAGAAAAACATCACAAAGAGAGTTTCATAATATTATTCTTAGGGTGTGCATGATAACTTTCACATAATCATTTTTTTTTTCAATTATTGTTCTTGGGAAAAGAAATGAATAGAAATAGTGTTTGAAAAAATCGATTTATTTTTTTGTTCCTAAGAATGAACCAGTTCAATTTCTATACCGGGAAACAAAAAAAGAATCAATTTTTTTTGCTTTTTCGTTCCCAGACACAAAATAAAAACTTGTCTTTCTCAATCACTCTCCACCACTACCATCATTACCACCACCATCATCCTGATACGACCATTATCACCACCATCACCATCGCTACTACCAAAAGATTCATGCATAGTAACAAAAGATGTACAATAATGCAACAATAAAAGTGTTATAATCCAACTTTTTCAACCTTGGTCGCTCCAACCCGGTTTCGACATAATATAAAAACCCAATTGTTTTTGGACATTTTTGCTTAAAAATTCAAGATTTTAGTCTAGAAATGTCAAAAATCTTTATTCCATATGATTTCTAACTTTACTTTCACTTTCAAGGCAGTAAATATTAATCTGAAAAATCAAATTAATTGAGGCACACATAACACTCAAACACAAGGCATATGAAAAGAGGGCTCCGATACCAAATGCAAGTTTTGTTAGGTTGTTAGTGTGATGAGTCCCACAATGATTCGTAATGAGTTAAGTCAAGTGTATATAAGTGAGAGGACCTATTAACCAAATGCTTTAAGGTTTTGGGTTAAGACGTGATGTTGAACCCACTTGATATGGTGGTATAGACTTAGCCCATTGGTGGTGGTCCTCCGCTACGAGCTCCTCCGGAACCCGCCTGACAGCGATATTAGAGCCGGGTTGGGTTCGGGCTAGCTAGATTTTCGGCTAGGAGGCAGATTGAGTACTTTGGCCCTGGGGTACCAGTTGAGTATAAACATATCAATGTTGGGTTTCACACTTGAGGCTTGAGGGAAGATTGTTAGGTTGTTCAAGTGTGATGAGTCTCACATTGGTTGGTAATGAGCTGAATCAAGTGTATACAAGTGGGAGGACCTATTAACCCAATGCTTTAAGGTTTTGGATTAAGATGCCATGTCAGACCCATTTGATATGGTGGTATAGACTTAGCCCATTGGTGGGAGGACCTATTAACCCAATGGGCTAAGACTACAATAACCATATCAATTGGGTCCGACACAATGTCTCAACCCAAAACCTTTAGACATTGGGCTCATGGGTTTTTCCACTTATATAAATTTCACTTAGCCCATTACCAACCAATGAGAGACTCAGCTCACTTGAATATCTCAACAATCTCCCCTTCAAGTGTGGAACCCACCATTGTTATACTCCCCTCAACCGAGTACTTAGGCCCAAAGTACTCAACCCACCTCCTAGCCAAACACCTGGCTAGCCCGAACCCATCCCAACTCTTATAACATTGTCAGACGAGTCCAGGGGGAAGCCCGTGGTGGGGAACCACCACCAATGGGCTAAGTTAGACCACCATATCAAGTGGTTCTAACACCACATCTCAATATAAAACCTTAAGGCATTGGGTTCATGGGTCCATCCACTTATATACATTTCACTTAGCCCATTACCAACCATTGTAGGACTCTTCACACTTGAATATCTAAACATTTTCCCCCAAGTGTGAAACCCATCATTGGTATGCTACTCTTCAACCGAGTTCTTAGGGCCAAAGTACTCAACTCGCCTCATATCTAAACATTTGGCTAGCCCGAGCCCAACCCGGCTTTGATACCGCTGTCAGGTAAGTCTAGGGGGAAGCCCGTGGCGGGGACCACCACCAATGGGCTAATCTAGACCACCATATCAAGTGGGTCCGACACCACATCTCAACTCAAAATCTTAAGGCATTAGGTTCATGGGTCCATCTACTTATATACATTTCATTTAGCCCATTACCAACCAATGCGAGACTCATCACACTTGAATATCTCAACATTCTCTCCCACAATTGTGAAACCCAACATTAGTATGCTACTCCTCAACCGAGTACCCCAAGGCCAAAGTACTTAACTCGCCTCCTAGCCAATCACCAGGCTAGCTCGAGCCCAACCCGACTCTGATACCAAACTTGTCAATCTCTCTTCCCTTTTCTCTTAAATTAGTGTACCACATCTTTGACTTATTCAAGTCACACTTAACATGATTTTTTTACATTATCATAACTTTGAAAATTTAAAGATATAGGCCATAACTTGGTGATAAGTACCAATTGAGCTCGAAGCTCCTTTGTTAGCCAAATCATATTTATTAATTCCTATTTATCCTCGTCCTAAATTTATCACATGCAACCACATATAAACTTAGGGCATGTTTGGTACATAGTATAACATAAGATCTGATAGTATAAAGTCTGATTGAATTTTAATACTATCCAGCGTTTGACACGATATTGTATAAGATAATATCATCTAGTATTTGGTAATGCACTGTATAATACTATATAGGATAAAAATAAATATCCTTTAATAAAGGATTTATATAATTCTTCAAAAAAAATGTCATATGATATTAATTTTTATAAAAATTTATTGATTAGTATGTCCAAAACATAAATTGATTTTTATAAAAATAAAAATATTCAATATTTTAAAAATTAATATATTGAAAATTTAATTTTTTTTTAATATTAAAATAATATATTAATTTTTTAGAATTACACTGGTAAACAATGTTAATACACCAACCTCTTATCAGGCATTATCCCTTCCTCTTAGGCCAGATTAAGTTATACATCGTTTTGATGTATTAAGGGATCTTGTTGTATAAACTTATACTATACGATGGTCATACCAAACAACTAAAAATGTCATAACGTATAGTATAAATTTATACTATCAGGTCTTATATGTCACACCAAATTAGCTATAAACATTAATTTCCGTCAGATGATTTGTACATTCAATTATCAAAGTTTAAGATCCATGTTGGTTTGCCACTTGTTATTTGTGCATCAAACATCTTCCTAGTTCTAGTCTTATATGCAATGCACCTTAATTTATCCTAAGATGAATGACTATTTTGCCCTAAATCGTAACTTCATATGAATGATTATGGACTCTAATGACTGAACAATTAGCGAAAACCGATCAAGGTCACTCAAATAATTAATTAGGGCTAACTTGTCTCTAATTGAATATTTTAATTTTTACCTACTTTAAAAATAGTGTTTGTACAATCTAATCAAATTCTCTTGCATTTTCTCTAGATTCTCTTTCTGGCTATGGCTAACGCTAACTTCACCCTCAAAATTTTATGGTCTAACTTCATCGGTTTGGTAGAAGAAAAAAATTTAAAATACTAAAAAGTGAGATTAAGAATTTGATTTACCCACGTTTTATATGAGGATGTAAATTTTTTTCTAGAAAAGTAGGATTCTCAAGATTCTTATTTATAAAAAAAAAAATTATCTTAAAATACCACCAAATGGGTGGTATTTTGAGAATCCTATATGATAAAAATATTTGATAATTTTTTTGGACATAATTAACCTCAAATTCATATTTCCAATAATATTTTATAATCAACCAAATATAGCATAAAAAAATTAACCTAACATTCTCGTGAATATTTGAACCTACAAAATAACTTTTTGATAACCTTCTTAGAAAATTCAATTTTCTACCATATTCTTGAAAATTATAATTATCAATTGGATAAAAAAAAAAATTACATCAACCAAACACCCTAAACTCTAATTGAGTTTGACTGTATAATGTTTAATAAATTTGCTATTCATTGTCGATTGTACAACTGTCAGCCATGGGTGGATCAATCAAAAGTCATTTAGCACTCCGCACCCTTGCAAAACATTCCCCACCCCACCCAACAATTAAAGCTTCCTTAATCTAATGGAAGAGGAAAAAGTTACACGTATTAGTACTGAAAATGATGGTATGGACTATGGATACTTAAATTGCGGACATAATCATCATTCACTGCACAAAGCAAGAGTCATAGTAGCCAAAAAGAACTATGTCAACTCGAAAAAAGAAAAAAATTGGTGCCACGTACCAGCAATCATGCATATGAAATTGAGGAAAGAATAGACTATTATTGATTACGATTTGGATCCCCTCCATCTCTCTGTCAATACTTGGATAATCATCAATAATTGCAACCGATAGGTACATCTATATATTTGCGGCTTAATCAAATTTGAATATGTTATGTATGTAGGTATCACTTACGGTCATGTAAATTGGTATTCTGTAATTTTGGCATTTTTGGATAATGAAAGCACATATGAACATTCTCGTTGCTTCGAACCATATGAAGAATTATTTATGTCATTAAAAAGTGTAATGTTATTAGTTTCTCCTAAATATATGAGAACATTAGTAAAGTTTAGTACCTTTTATATTATATTTTAATTTTTTTGGTTTTATAATTTTTATTTATAAGGAGCCATGTAAATTTTGAAAGAGAAAAATAAGCGAATAGAAGTAGAAATGAGCGTTATAACGATCAACCTTATTATAATAAAAATAGAATTTTATTAATTTTATATTAAAGAAGATAAATTATCTCATGTCATAGAGATAAATTTGTGGGCTTCACCATATGAAGAAAAAAAGGTGGCATGATTATCAGAGGATGTGTAGGAGAAAAAATTTTCATATAACATATATCATGTGAATAATTTTCCCATAAAATTATGATAGGTGCTGTCAGGACGTGTTATTTTAACATATTCGTTTCCTTTTCTTTTAAATGAACCTTTGCATAAGTAGTCATTGAATGTGGGATAGCTGGTAATATTCAAAGTTTAGACTTTAGAGGTCTCCATCAGTATGATCAATTGTTGCATAAGAAAATAACGAGCGTCACAAGTGGACATGACACTCTGACAGATGCTGACTAGATTCAGTGACGTGGCTGAATTTTCCACCAACTTGGAGGTTATATTATATGGCCGGAAATTTTTATTATGCTACCGGACCGGTGGTTCTTTCACTTAAATATTGACATTTATATTTTTTTATTTATTTTTTATTTTCTCTGGATCAATTGTTCCCACCCAATATTTTAGCTGAGCCACTATAAATTCACTCTATATGGACGTGTGCTGCTTTAGAACTTAATTTATCTACGAAAGTGATACATAATATAATCGCTGTATATATCAAACCAATTGCTGATTTTGATTTCCATACATCAATTAATGGCCACATGAGAGATTCTAAAAGTATGGGGAACATCGTCTCATATATATGTGATTTATGAAAGGATTTTAATAATTTATAAACAAATCAACATTCATAAGTGATGAAAACAAAAACTGTTAAATTATATTGGGGAAAAAAATATAACAATTAATTTATCTATAAATGATTAAAATTCTCTCATGATTTGTTTACATAATTAAGATGCTTACATTAATATTTTGAATCCATTAAAGCATATATATATGAATATGATTGTGTCACTTACCTAATACCTGCGATGTAACATAGAACATTACTCTATCTTATAATTAGGTTGAAGGTCCCATACTTGCCGAAGATGTTTTTTAGAATATTATCAACAGAGTTGATCATTATTATGGTTTTATGCGTCTGTTTTGACAAGTTGGGTTATTATATCCATTTTTAGATATTAGGTTATTTAATATTCGATCTGGTTAAGTCAAGTACTTAAGTTGATTAATTGGGTATGATATATATATATATATATATGGGGAAAAAGTTTCCAATGTTACTTTATATAACTTTATCTAATGTTCATCAAAATAACGTCGTTTTGGGGTTGAAAAATTAAAAAATTAGAGTGATAAAGACTGTTATAACCCTGAAATAAATTAAAATTACGAAAATACCATGATTTCCGTATCAAAACGACGTCGTTTTGATGAACATTATATAAAGTTATCTAAAGTAACGTCAGAAAAAACAAACCCTATATATATCTATATAACTTGAGTTAAGAATCTTTGTTGTTTGATAATTTATAAGGAGAGAGATCATTTGACTCCAGAGTAAGACTTATAAGTCTTACTTCCCATCCTAGTCGTTGATTTCCGTCCATCCAACGGTTATAGTTTAGGAAGTTATATTAATTAATTAATTATTAATTACACTATAAATAACAATCGTTGATTTCCGTCCATCCCAATTTATAATCATATTATAAATTTTAATTGAAAATTTATCTTGATCACGAAATGGAAAAAATCTAATATACATACGTTGCACTGAATACGGTTTGTACTGAAAATGAAATGACCTTCTTTCACTCTAATTTTTCATTTGAACAAAATTTCCATAATACAGTCCTGACTCCTGAGCTATATATATTTGGTCACTAATTATACGCTAAAACGATTTGGCCTGCAAGTAATATTCCTTTATCATTTGGTGACTTTATAGTAAAATGAGATGGAAAGCATCTTTTTTTTTTTTTTTTTTTTTTTGATTACAGATGGAAAGCATCTTAATATGGCCTCTCCTTGCACATATTACAAATTAAAAAAAAAAAAAAAGTTCCATAAATATGTAGGAAAACAGATGCTGTACAAAACCAGGATATATCTCTTTTTTTTTTTTTGGTAAAAGAGATATATCTCTTTTAAATATGGCCTCACCTTGCACATATCTCTTTTAAGGAATCCGTTATCATATTGTCTTTTAAAATTACTGTACAAAACCAGGATATAAAGTATGTAACATTTAAGACTATAATTTCTATAAATCTATAATTTTATTATTTAATTTGTAATATTTAATGAAAAAAAGGTGTGTTATTTGAAATGACACACATTACCTTACATGCTTTCACAATCACAAAAATGTGAGATCCATATCATTAAATTCTTTTCCCCTTCTCTTTTCCATGATTTGTCTCTTTCTCTTACTTGAAATAACACATCTTTATATTTTTTTAATATGATCCATATTTTTTTCCATATTTAATATATAATTTATAATTCTAAAGAAATAAAACGTAGTTTTATTAAAAAATGGACTCTTTTTTTATGAGAAAAATAAATCTTATGTTGTAGGAGAATTCTAACCTCATATCATAGATACATCAAGTATGGGTCATACCTATTAAAAAAACACATTTTTTATGGTATGTGTAAGAATGGTTTGTTTTATCATGTAACATGAGAAAAACAAAATTTTTTTTATTAACCATTACAACAAACACATGGCAATGATTCTCCCACTAAATTAAACAAATCAAGGAAAAGTATTTTACCCCGAAAATTAATGATGATGTGTGCAATTATGATCATATTGTTTGTTGCTTTGTGTTTATTAATTTGCCACAATAAAGCTGTCGTTTCTCATCATGTTGTCATCGTATCCGAATATTTTGGGGCTTCAATCCCAAGTAACAAAAAGCTAATAGGATAGGTCTGAGGAGTTTGAATAATTAATGGAAAATAGAAGTATAATCTTATGAGGATGGGTAGATTAACAAAATTTTTGATCTACCAAAATTTTTGATCTTATGAGGATGAGGATGGATAGAAGTACAATCCCATTACCAAAATTTTTCACTATCATTAGATTAATATTTTCTCTTTCTTCAAAAACTTTTAACACTCTCTCTTTGATCCAATGGTGATATGATAGGTAGTAAATTAGTAGTAAGAATTTTTGGTAGTTAGAATATCCCCACTCTAATCTTATAGGAAAATTGTTAAAAAAGTTGTTAAGTCATGTCATAGAGTTAGAGATTGTGGAACTCATATTTATTTTATTTTTTTATTTTTCAAAAAATAAGTGTGGATTCCACAGTTCCTATTTATATAACATAACCTAATAATTTTCTTATAGCATTATTTTTTTCACCCTAATTTGTATGGTGATATGTTCAAGTTTATAGAAAAAATTAAAATAAAAAAAGGCCATAGCCAGTCTGCGGTTGTTTTTTTTTCTCCTCATGTCACCAAATATCAATATATGTTACATTAATATCGATATGGACAGAACACGACATATTAATTTTAAAAAATATTAAATTTTGATATGTTGAGAGACACATTTTGATATTAAATAATATTTTAAAAAAATATAATATAATTTACATCTAATATATATAGCAGTCCATAATAAGTCATATAACCAGTGGAGGAGCCACCATGACATGTTAGCAAGTGCCAAAAAATTCAACCAGTGCCCAAATAGTTACGGTTCTTTGGCTACGACCAAAATGTGGCTAATTTTTTTAAAAATCGAAACAGAATTTGCTACGTTTCAAGTGTGGCTAACTGAACGTGGCTAATTAAGCCATTGCCAAGGCCACTGCTAGGAGTGGCAATTTAAGACACGACCCGCCAACCCAACCCGGACCCGACACGAAATTTTCGTGTTCGGGTCAACCCGTTTAATAAATGGGTCGTGTTCGGGTTGGAAAAATATAACACGAAAATATTTTAACCCGTGAACCCGCTCTGACCCGCAAATATAATTTTTTTTAATTTTTTCAAAGTTATTATGGTAATTTTATTGAATGATATTAAAAAAAATATATACACCTTAGGTTTCAAACTACCCTTTCAGATTTTATTGAATGAAGATTTTTTTTTTGTTATATTGCAATCAGATTTGGTGCTTTTTTGGGGCGAGTCGTGTAATAAACGAATCACACTTATATTATAAGAATTTTCGGGTCGTGTCAACCCGCAGAAAAAGTGGGTCGTGTTCGGGTTGAGAATTTTGACACTAATAATTAATCGGGTCGTGTTCGTGTCAGACACAGGTCGACCCGAACCCGACCCACGAACACGATTTGCCACCCCTAGCCACTGCAAGCCACAACGTGGCTCCGCCACTGCATATAACCAATCAAATATTTAAATTTCATAATATAAATATAAAGCAAAAATAAATTTTCATGCCTTACTAATTTTTTATGTTAAATTTCATAATAGAAAATATTTGATTTATAAATTAATTTTTCATGTTTAGTTAAAAAAATAAAATAAAATTAAATTTGGATCTGCATGAATATTAACAGCGTGTCGAAACATTGATTTCATGTCTAAAAACTGTGATTGCATATCAGACATGTATTGAAATGTGTCGATGTCTAACACACATTGTCCATAAAAAATGATGTGTCAATGCTTCGTAACCATACATTGTGTTCACCGACCACCATAACTTGTAAAGCAAGACATGCGATCTAACAAAATCATTTAATTGATAACATAGGTATTACAAGTGTCGAAACAAGTTATAATATGCGGGTCGACTCAAGAGATGACATAAAAATTTATATTTGGGTTGACCCATAAAAAAATTGATACTTATTAAAAAAAATTCACAGAAAATTAGTGTCGTGTTGCTTGTTAAATTCTTGTCGATCTATATTTTTTAATTATCTTAAAATTTTATTTTAAATGTTGACCCTTTTTTTAATTTTTTTGTCAATTATCTTTTTGACCCATGTTTTACGTGTTATTTGTGTTATGTTGTGTCAACACATAAAGAATCTGTATCGTGATCATATTTAAGGTCTTAACACGAATAAAAATTCATGTCATATTCATGTCGATGTATTTATGTCATATCAAATTTATATTATTTTTGTGTTGAATATCTTGACACAAATAAAAATTCATCTCATATTCATTTGTATATTCGTGTGGTATCAGCTCGATAGCACGGACACATTTATATTTTGAAAATTTACGTGTCGGACACGTGGATAACATTTGGGGACACGCGGTCAACTCTCTGACACGTTTTTTGGACACACAGTTAATTTTTTCAGACACGCGGTCAACGCTCGGACATATATTTTTTTTTAAATCTTAATTTATTTATTTTTGGTGAAAATCTTAAATTTTTTGTTAACTAAATATAAAAAGAAATAATTTATAAATTGAATTTTTTCTGTTATGAAATTTGACATGAAAAATTAACAAAGTACGAAAAATTATTTATATTACATTTATGTTATGAAATTTAAATATTAGATTGGTTATATGACTTATCATGGACTCTTATATGTACTAAATATAAATTATATTATATGTATTAAAATTTTTATTTAATATCAAAACGTGTTCTAACGTATCCAAATATAACATTTTTAAAATTTATGTGTCGACGTGTCTTGTCGTATCGTGTTGTATCCCGTATCCGTGCATCAACATGTTTTTACACGCTTCAGTAACTGTATTAACTATTTCCAATCCCAAATAAAGCTTTCAACTATTATATATGGATTTATTATCTATAATTTAACATGATCAGGAAAAATTTCCTATACTCACAATATTTAGTGGGGCCCACTGCAAAAAAAAAAAACTCTGACACGCAAAACGAATCTCTATAACATAAAACAAACATTTTTACTACAACATAACTATCATAAAACCCATTATATATTTTCCCAACAGTTCTTAGAACCTGTTGCGTCTCCGCTGTGACTGCAAGTTCCCAACATGTCTTTTTAAAGTAATAGTTTTGAGGTAAGCTTACCCAATTGTTTTGCGTGCCATTTCCTTTGTCCATCGTGGGTGCGCAAAAGAATACACTATCATCAATTTTATAGCTTCTTAAGATTTTTCTTAAATATTCTACTAGTGATTATATTTACTATTATTTTAATTTTATTATAATTAGATCAATTTAAAATTAACGGTTAAAAAATAAAAAAATTAATTGTCGTCGATTTCAAATTAATTCTAGATAAAAGTAGTAAGATTAAAATGATAATAAATATAACATTTTCCATTCAACTAAACTTAAATTATTTTTCAGTTTTTACTACATCAAGTTTTTTTAAAATATTTATTCTTTAAATAATTGAAGAATGTAAGAGAATATGAATAAAAAAGGAAGAAGAATGTAAGAGAATTTATTAAAAGATATAAGATAGTTCCTTAAATAAAAATGACCACCTTATGCAATCGCTATTGTCATAAAAATAATTAGTTTTAAGTTGAATTTCAAGTAAGTATCAATTTAAACTCCCGAAACTGTTTTTATCATATCCAGCACTCAAACTTGATTCTTATTAAGAAAAACAAACTCTCTATTACCAATTAAAGTAATATTTTAATTTCCTTTCACTGCCATTAGCGTAAAGCAGAAAAATTATTGCCGTGAAGAAAAACTTTCCGAAAAAAAGTGTGAAAGTGCTGTTCGTGTTGAGAAAAATATCGACTAAATATGCAACATGCTGATCGTTGTTACTTTGGCGGCGTCAAAGTTTTATGTCTATACTTCACAATATATATATATATATATATATATATATATATATATATATGAGTTTTATAATTCTCATTTAACATGAGAATTACAATTTTCCTACACACCCTTCAATTTCCGTGCTAATATGGGTCATACATATAATTTTTTCTAATACATGGGTCCCACATGCTTTTTATCTCTGCAACATGGGAAAGGTTATATTTACAACATATTTTCCTTTAAAACCTCTTACAACCAATATATTAACCGTTGATTTCCGTCAATCAACGATTAAGATTTTCACCAATAAAATTTATTAATTAATTATTAATTCGCAATAAATCTTAACTATTGATTGGCGGAAATCAACGGTTAAGATATTGGTTATAAAAAGTTGTAAAGGAAAATAGTTTGTAAGTATAATCTCTCCCTATATATATATATATATATATATATATATATATATATATATATATATATATATATATATATATATATATTTTGGTGAATTTTTTTATTTTTTTTTAACTTCAAAAGATATATAAAGATATAGAAAAATACTATAAGGAAAGTTATAGTTACAAATTTTTTTTTTACAACCTCTTACAACCATACCTTAACACCGTTAATTTCTGCCAATCAACGGTTATCATTTTAGCAAATTAAACTCATTAATTAATTATTAATTCACAATAAATGATAACCGTTGATTGACAGAAATCAACAGTAATAAGGTACGATTGTAAGAGATTATAAAAAAAAATTGTAATTATAACCTTCCTTCCTCGTATACTATTCTTATGCAACTTATAGTTTTTGTTTATGATATACTCATGGAGAAATGTGTCAACTCTTTTTTTTAAATGATGGACGAGTGGTGGAGCAAGAAGTAAAATTTACTTGGTGTAAAAAGATTCAATAAGGTAAAATTCGGTCGGTGTTAAGATTGAATTATTTTAAAAAATTGAAGTAGTACTAAAGTTGTAGCATAATTTTTAAAGAAAATTTATATCATTTTTAAAAATTAACTAGTGTCAAGGCATCATCTGAGTAACAAGTGACTTCGCCACTGAATAGACCCGTTTAAATCTGTATCTACCGGAAATGAATCTTATTAGTAGTAATATATAGGGGTTTATTTTTCTCATATTATATGAGAAAATAAATCCTTTCTACACACATCATGAAAAGGTTTACCACTCATTTTCTTGTTTTTTTGCTTTTAGATTTATTTTTCCCTAATATATAACTATGTAATCTTATTAGAAGTTGTTGTTACTTATTTCATGTCCGTTTTGAATTTAATTTATAGTACATATGATTTGTTATTGGGTTTTGATTAGAATTTAATATAATTTAGAGAAAATAACATCTACACATATTTATGTCCATTTAGAATTTTAAATCTTGAATTCAATTAATAGGAGATGGTTTCGTTTTGTTAAGAGCTACAATTTTATGAGTTAATCACATGTTGTCGTCCATTAAAATTATGAGTTAGTTACAGAATTAATTACAGATTGTAGCAAATTCAAATTTGTGAGTTATTTATAAATTGTCGTGAATTCAAATTGATTAATAATTTGTAATTCAGGAGCCTATTTACCGATAACATTCCAATAAAATAAGTAAGAGTGGAGATGCCAATTTTTATTTAATTTTTAAGACACTTTAAATAATATTTTTAATTTTATTAAAATACAATGATAAAAAAAAAAAATTCCAGCCATGTGATAAAGTCAAAAATCAAAAAAGGTTGGCACATGATTCATGTGATAAGGTTTTGTCAAGTAGTAATTTACAGAGGCTCTTGTTTGTAAACATAGCGATTAGCGACATATGTTTTGGTTACTATCACTCCCAATAAATTCCAATTTTTCCTCTAACACAAATTTTTATATTTTTAGAAAAATGTTTAAAAATAAATAAATTTAATCTAATAATACATACTTGTACACAACTCTCTAGATTTATACTGTTACATCACAATCACATGTCTCCGCGTTATATTATTTACTTCTTTTTTGGCCGCCATCAGTTTCACTTTCGTGAAGGATCCATCAGATTCCACGTGTCCAGATCTGGAGGCACGGGAGGCTTAGAACTTGCTCGAGGTTTAACACCCGACACGGTATAAAAGCCACCTTGTTTGCGCTCTTTCCACATCGATCTCACTTCAAAAAATATCATAAATCAGTTTTCGTTATCGCTGAGCTGAGTACGTAACTTGTTGTTCCATCTTTTTCAGAAGGAGCATTCCCTTCTGTCACGGTAAGTACTAGGTTGTTGAAATTGCTCTCATAGCAAAGTATGTTAAAATATTAGATTTTATAATTCTGATGTTGAAAAGAAAATTAAAATCTCATTTTGTAGTGATAAAAAATATGTGTGTGATTTATGTTTTAGAAAAATTTATATGTAGGACTCATTTCATTATGGATATCAAATGATGTGTGGGAAAAAAAATATTTTAATAGAATTTTTGGAATATTTTAATAGTTTTATTTTTTATTTTTATTTTTTTTCATTACTATTGTTTTGTGATACAGTTGTTAAGTGTTGGAAGATGACGGTGACACCTAAGATATCTGTTGAGGATGGAAACCTTGTTGTCCATGGCAAGACCATATTGACTGGTGTTCCCGACAACATTGTGCTGAGACCAGGATGTGGAAAGGGACTTGGGAGTGGTGCTTTCGTTGGTGCTACAGCTTCACACAGCAAAAGTCTCCATGTGTTTTCCATGGGTGTCTTGGAGTATGTTCTTATACCTTTCACTACTTCACAATCACATGCACTGTTCTTATCTATTATGTTCTGTTGTTATACAAACTTATGAAACTCTTCTAATTTATAATCCTAAATGTTTTTTACTGGTTGTAATGATCTATGAAGCACCGATTCCGACATGTCATTTTCGATACGTTCCAAATACGTCATTGATACAATTGGAGTATGGTGGTTCATAAGTAATGATTGAGTGCTTGGATGATTTGATTTATAAAGTTCTTTTTCAGAAAGTTTATATACTTTTGGGGTTGGTGTTACACGTGTTATCTTCTAATTGAAATTCAATTCTATGCTTTTTCTTGCATCTAGGTTCAGATTCTAAGGGGAAGTTTGGTAGAGGAGAATTTTTTTTTTTTGGGAATCACGATTTTCAGAAACATTCATGCTACGATAATATCCAGAAATAAAATTTTTAAAAAAACGCTCCATAAAAGTGATAACTTTAAATAAAAATAATATCCAGATTTTAGTGTTGATTTGTAACCATTGGCATGATGACTAAGTTATAAGAATAATTTTATTTTTTTTATGAAATTTAGTTGGACTATTATTCGCTTGATCTTGATGAATTAGTGTGCATCTAGTTTACTAGTTTTTGATTTACTTTATTATAAGCAGGGGGCTCCGGTTCTTGTGTTGTTTCCGTTTCAAGTTATGGTGGATGACTCAGAGAATGGGAACTTGTGGAAGGGATGTCCCTCTCGAGACCCAATTCATGCTTCTAGAGAGTAAAGAAAGCGAAGGGGATGAGGAGAATTCTCCAATAATCTACACGGTCTTGCTTCCTCTCCTGGAAGGTCAATTCCGAGCTGTGCTACAAGGCAATGATAAAAACGAGATAGAGATTTGCCTAGAGAGTGGTGAGTATCTCTTGGCCGTGCAAAATGGTTTGGTGAAGGCTACTTGCAACTCTTCCAATATGTCATAATTTAGTGCTATGTCTGTGGTTAATTCAGTTCCATCATGTCTGCCAATTTTTGAAGGTCTTATTACCCTGTGAAATTATGGGGTGGAGTTGTCATTAATGCGTGTAGAATTGGGGCTGGATAAACCTCTCAGTGACTATCAATCATTTGAATCAACCAAATGGAGTTTTATAGCTTTGGAGAAAATATATATATAGAGTGGAGTCCCAAAGAAACCGAAACGACTCTTTTCCTTTTGGTATGTGGTTTGGTTTTGCAGGAGATAGTGCTGTTGAGACTAAACAAGGTCTTCACCTGGTCTACATGCATGCTGGGACAAACCCCTTTGAAGTCATCAACCAAGCTGTCAAGTAAGGCATTTTTTTCTCCCTTAATCTGTGTTTTGTTTGTCCCTATGATCTTGTATCAGATTAGAATTTATTACCTGGCCTTATTTGCATTTTTTAGAATTTAGTTTTACTGATTCCTTTTTCTGCTTTTCTTTCAAGGGCTGTGGAAGAACACATGCAAACTTTTCATCATCGTGAGAAGAAAAGAGTAAGACCATCATCTTTTGCAGTATTACTATTGGCTGTACAAATATGTCAAGTTAATATGTAGGAACTTTAACCTGGTTTTGTTGGTTTTATGCAGTTGCCATCTTTTCTTAACTGGTTTGGCTGGTGTACATGGGATGCTTTCTATACTGATGTCACAGCTGAAGGTGTTGAGGAAGGCCTGAAAAGGTAATTATTGAGAGTAATTGTACAGTGTGTTTGTTTCTGATGATTGAAGAAGAGATGAATTTGGAAAACTATGTTTGTTGTGTTTGTTTCTGATGATTGAAGAAGAGATGAATTTGGAAAACTATGTTTGTGTTTGTTTCTGATGATTGAAGAAGAGATGAATTTGGAAAACTATGTTTGTTGTGTTTGTTTCTGATGATTGAAGAAGAGATGAATTTGGAAAACTATGTTTGTGTTTGTTTCTGATGATTGAAGAAGAGATGAATTTGGAAAACTATGTTTAAGGATTAACTAGACAGTGTTTGTTCAATATAACTGCAGTCTATCAGAGGGAGGTACTCCTCCACGGTTTGTCATCATAGATGATGGTTGGCAACAGATTGAAAGTAAACCAAAGGATGCAGATTGTGTTGTACAAGAAGGAGCACAGTAAGATCTCATGTTTCTATAATAAGTAACAGTTTTCCATTTTCTAATATTCATATTCAAAAGAATACTATTTCATTATAATTAGTCTGATAAAAGCACTTGTAATTGACATCTCGGAAATTGTGGCGAATGTTGTTTGCAGGTTTGCTACTAGGTTGACTGGTATTAAGGAGAATACTAAATTTCAAAAGAATGGTCAGAACAATGAACAGATACCAGGTCTGAAGCATCTTGTAGACGGAGCAAAGCAACGTCACAATGTGAAGTATGGTCTTAGATCCTTAAATTCTTTCAATAAATTTTGATGTGGTGTAGTTTCTTTTCTTCATGAGTGCTTTTGTATATATGGATTAATGTGAGAGCCAATGTTTGAGAAGTGGCTCACCTAATTAAGTTTCTGAATTCTTCATTGGTTACTCTGATGATGCACAGAAATATTTATGTATGGCATGCACTAGCTGGTTATTGGGGTGGAGTGAAGCCAGCAGCAAGTGGCATGGAACATTATGACAGTGCCTTGGCATACCCAGTGCAGTCACCCGGTGTACTGGGAAACCAACCAGACCTTGTCATGGACAGCTTGGCTGTACATGGTCTTGGTCTAGTGCATCCAAAGAAGGTTTTCGATTTCTACAATGAGCTCCATGCTTACTTAGCTTCATGTGGAGTAGATGGTGTGAAGGTTGATGTGCAGAACATTATTGAGACCCTTGGTTCTGGACATGGCGGCAGAGTCTCACTTACACGCAGCTATCATCATGCACTTGAGGCTTCCGTTGCGCGTAACTTTCCCGATAATGGATGCATTGCGTGTATGTGTCACAACACTGATGGGCTTTATAGTGCTAAGCAGACTGCTGTTGTGAGAGCCTCTGATGACTTTTACCCACGTGATCCTGCTTCACACACAATCCATGTTTCATCTGTTGCTTACAACTCACTATTCCTTGGAGAATTTATGCAGCCTGACTGGGACATGTTCCATGTAAGTGGACATTTGCTTTTTCCTTTGGAAATTTTCAAAAGCTATGGTTTTCTTCATGTTAACAAAAATATCTTTGTAATTTCAGAGTTTACATCCAGCTGCAGAGTATCATGCTGCAGCTCGTGCAATTGGTGGATGTCCAATTTATGTTAGGTATAGTGATGTCTATTGCAAATTTTCTTATACACACAAATGAAAATGGGTGCAATTGTAATGGGTATTTTTGTATTTATGATGATTTTATAGTGATAAGCCGGGCCACCACAATTTTGATCTCCTTAAGAAGCTGGTTCTCCCTGATGGTTCAGTTCTTGGTGCTCAGTTACCTGGCAGGCCTACCCGTGATTGTCTCTTTGCTGATCCAGCAAGAGATGGAACTAGGTTTGTTTAGTTAACTCTTATATCTGTGTTCTTTTAAAGCTACATTCGTTGGACATAAATTGATGACTCATTTTACTTAAAATGCGATTTTCAGCTTGCTCAAAATATGGAACTTGAACAAATGCTCTGGAGTTGTTGGTGTATTTAACTGCCAAGGTGCTGGATGGTGCAAGATAGAGAAGAAAACCCGCATTCATGATGCTTCTCCTGGTACACTCACTGGCTCTGTTTGTGCCTCTGATGTTGACCTCATCACCCAAGTTGCTGGTACTGAATGGCTTGGCGAGACTATTGCTTATGCATACAAATCAGGTACTATTAATTTTATTTTTGGTAATCAGTTACTATTATTACTAAGAGGATGTGTAAAAGGTGAATTCATTTCTGACTTTCTAAAGTTGAAATCAATATGCATTAGATTATACTAATACTGCTAGAGAATAAAATAAAAACATTAAAAAGGCCATCATCCAAAACCTTAAGGTTTTGGGTTGAAGTGATTCTCTACATGGTATCAGAGCTTTAGTGACAATAAGGTTGCGAGTTCGATTCTAACCGCCCCACTTTCATGTGGAATTAAGAAAAGCACATTTCAGAATAAAAAATGGGCTTGTGCAGCACAAGGCATACCAATAATGGGTTTGTGCCATATCCACGTTTCAGGCCCAAAGGGCTCTTGCGTGAAGGGGTGTGTTAGAGAATAAAATAAAAACATTAAAAAGGCCACTATCCAAAACTTTAAGGTTTTGGGTTGAAATGGTTCTTTACAAATACTTTCCATTGAAGTTGGTTTTAGTATGTGAGAGTCTGGTAAAGTAATATGCCCCTCCCCCATATTTCAGGTCAAGTGATTCGGCTACCAAAAGGGGTTGCGGTTCCAGTGACACTAAAAGTTCTGGAGTTTGAACTTTTCCATTTCTGTCCAATCTATGTAAGGCTCCACTATCAGCTGATATGATATTTCATTGGTTTTTTTATCACTACCTTTGGTCTTCTATACTGACTGATCAAATGTTTATTGTAACAGGAAATAGCACCAAGTATTTCATTTGCAGCAATAGGGCTATTAGATATGTTTAATGCTGGAGGAGCTGTGGAGCAGGTTGAAATCCATAGAGCCTCTGACAAAAAAGTAGAAACATTTGATGGTGAAGTGTTATCGGGATTGGCCACTCCTCTCAGTTCTAACCGAGCAGCAACTGCAACTATTTCTCTGAGAGTCAGGGGAAGAGGCAGATTTGGGGTTTACTCCTCTCAGCCCCCACTGAAGTGTGTGGTTGGTGGCACTGAAACCGACTTCAACTATGACTCGGAGACTGGGTTGACAACCTTCTCCATTCCTGTTCCTCCAGAGGAGATGTACAGATGGTCTGTAGAAATCCAAGTTTGAGTCATTAATTCTTGGAGTTAAGTGAAATGTTTTGTCAGGAGAGAGGGGTTTTGTTGTTCTTAACGTTAGCATTGAGAGAGATTTTGGTCTAATAACTAGACATCTATAAGTAAGCATGGGGTTGGGAAAGTGGAGTATTTTAATGCATGTAGCTGAGAGTAAAGGGTCATTAGTGGGGGAGAGGAATGATCTTTTATCCGGGGATGTTACATGTTTTGCTTCTTTTGAATAAAGAGTTCACATCTGTTTGAACAATTTCTGAATTTTTAGCATTTATTGAAATACTAGTTAATGTCTGCTGGGGCAGCAAGTAATATACAAAGACAATGCACAGATATGTTACCATTCTAATGCGACTCTTGGTTCCAGCCAAGATGATGTATCATGTCATGTGGAACTGCAAGCTCTTGTTTTACTTGATGAGATTGAAAGCTGTCAGGAAATTCAGTTTAAATTGTAATTGAAAATTAGGAAAAGTGTAAAATAATGGAGCTTGATGAGAACATAGGGACTAGCCTGGAGAGACTATTACAGGAAGGTGAATGGCTCCATTAAAGAGAGAAGAGAGAAAAAATAAAATATAAATTTTTTACATATTCAAAACAACTGGAGAGAGTTTTGTCAAATTTGGTATAGCTAGAATATTGCTTTATATTTGGTATAGCTAGAATGGGCTTATGCCTTTGTTAAACATGAAATGGACATCAAGAAGTAAAGGTTTTGCAACTGCTAGGCTTAAAAAAAAAATTCGACTTAGAGAAATGCTAGAAATATATTTTGATATGTTGTAATTATTATTTTTACTGAATAACTGAAGACCATTTTTTTATTAGTGGGACATATATAAGATTTTATTTACAAATATTTTAAATTTGTTTTATAAAATTCTTAACCAATCCAAAAGAATTTAACTTTGATACACTTATTGTAAAAAAATTTAAACTATTATTCTATGTTGTCTCTGCTGTATGATTTAATAAATTTGATATCTTATATGTAGTTGTCAAAATAATTAAACTCGTTAAAAAAGATAGGTCAATGTAAGATTAGATGATGGCATAAGAATTTTTTTGACATTAATAATGTATCAAAATTAAAGGTATTTGAAGATTAATTCATCAACTGATCTATGTACATTAAAATATATTATATAAGTGTTAAACTAATTAACATTAATTAGATTTTGTTAAAACATATTACTTAATATGAATATATATTACCTTAAAATGTTAATGAAAATTAGACATGATAATTAGACGAACAACAACGACGGGACAAATAGAACCCAAACCTGCAGTGCCTCATTTATCAATTCATTTTGGACCGAGTTTTAAATCAATCCCATATGTAGGGTGGGATGGGTTGAATACTCCACCTTTACAAAATTTACCAGAGTTTTTGTAGTTCACGTTAACAAAATTAACTGCAATATTCATAATTAACTATAATTTCTGACCTCATCACATTTCATGGAGAGTAGTAATATTGAAAATATTTTTTTATACCAACCATAATTATCTCTTTAAGGTAAATAGGTTCTCACAAATATTTTCATAAGTTTCGGCTTTTTGAGCCTACTATGTGACTAATTTTGGCCGGGTTTGAGATTCAGATTTTGTGCCCCTTCTCATATGACTCATTGGTAAAAATCAAATCGAGGTTCTTCCCCTTCTCATATTCTCTTGTAATGCCCGATCGCTTCAAGAATAAATGACTATCCCTACATACTAACAAGAGACTTTTCAGTGTGTTTTTTCCTCACTCGCACATTGCATGGGTAAACTTCCTAGGAGGTCACCAATCCCAAAATTACTGCCAAGCATGCTTAACTATGGAGTTCTTTCGTTCTGGGCTACCGAAAAGTAGTTCCATCTTGTTAGTATAGGTCTACCAATTGATTCTTATAAGCTATCTTCAACTGTGTAGTCTCATACATGCACAGTCTTTGGAATCTCTCATTCGGGAGTCGACTCGATTCATTCATGTAATCCCACTGGAAGCCTGTTAGGAGCCGTTCCTTATTCATGCCCTTTCGCATCGGGGGTCACTCCCTGCCCTCATCAGCGCTCGAGATGTTACACAAGAGATATATCTTTGCACTCAAAGTCTCGCTTGTGGCATTAGTCTCGTCCCTTCTCCGATTGAATAATGTCCAAAGCACTTGTTGTATCAATGAGAAACTAACCTTAAAGGCCGTAAGGATAAAGTGAACGAAGGGCGTTGAATGAGAATACCTTATGATAGAAATATAAAAAAATAAAATAAGGAGATATGTGACCAACACTATTTTACAAATAATGCTCTTTCTTTTCTTCTTTTTCCTCAATAAACAAAGTGAAATAAACAAAAGCCGCTGAAAAACTAAACAAATGCATGAAGACATAGTATGAGTCATGATGATGTCAGCCGAAATAGCCGGCAAACAAAACAACCACAAAAAATAAAATAAAAATAAAATAACATTATTTTTTGGAGGAATTTAAATATTTTTATCATGATTTCGCTCATCCCTCTAAATTAGTCTTATAGTTAGCTCAAAGAATCAAAGCTTGTGAGAATATTGGAGGAGTCAACTCGTCTAAAAAAGTAATTAATGTTGAATTAACTAAATAAAAATAAAAAACAAAACAAAATAAATAAACCCGGCCAAAGGAGACTTCATGAAGCAGTGAAAGGCAATCCCAATTGAAAGGGTGACATGGAAGTGATTGTGAAGTCAAGAAATCTTTAGCTTACTCAATTTGCTATATTGACCTCGTTGGAAGATTGGGTTACTACAGTTTCACATATTGCTCAGTTAACTTTTCATCATTTCATTTTTAAGTAACGTTAAATAAGGGTAAGTTTGATTGAAAAGAACCATTAATTACCTTTTAAGAAAATTCAATTTGAGTTTAATTTTAACATATTGCTGGTGTGAAAAAAAAAAAAATCGCGCACTAGTATTCAATGATGTGCTATCATTTCATTTAAATAATTTACCAGCTCATTTATTATTAAACAACTATCAATACCAATCGTGAATATTATGGATTTTTAATTATTCAATGATGGTCTTGGTTGGTTGATCCTTTTTGAAATACATCAGTATTGTCGATGTGGTCGGTTAGTTTTGTGATTTGTCTTTTGCTTCTTCTTTTTTGATATTATGGATTTTACTTATACCTCTTATGTTTCTAGGTCTCTTCTTCTTTTTTGATACTATGGATTTTACTTCTACATCTTCTATTTCTAGGTCTCCGGATGTTCCAAAGTCGAAGTCTACAATTTATTTCAATTATATTCTTGCTTCGTTGAGTGTGGATAAATTGGATATATTGAACTATGATTCTTGGTCGTTAGATCTGCGACTTTGGTTGAATGAGCCACTCTTAGGTATGTCTTCCATAAGCCTTTAGGCATAGACTTTTCATATTGGGTATAACTACAGGGCTAGCAAATTGGGTTGACCAGAACAAAAATCAATTGGCTGGTCGGAACAATAATCAATTTCAACTTTCTTACCATTAGGATAATCAATTGCTAGTCACATTAATGGTTGGTAATAGGCTAAGTAAAGTGTATATAATTCAGTCAGGCGGATCTATGGGGAAGACCGTGACGGGGGACTACTGTCCACCACTAATGGATTAAACTACACCATCCGTAACAAGTGGATCCAACACTATGTCTCAACCCAAAATCTTAAGGCATTGGGTTCATGGGTCCCTCTACTTATATATTCTTCATTTAGCCCATTATCAAGCAATGTGAGACTCATGACACTTAAATATCCTAATAATCTCCCCTTCAAGTGTGAATCCAACCATTGATATGATTCCCCTCAACCGAGCACCCAGACCCAAAGTACTCAACATGTCTCTTAGCCAAACACCTAGCTATCTTGAGCCCAACTCGACTTTGATATCACTGTCAGGCGGGTCCAGGAGAAGCCCATGGTGGATAACCACCATCAATAGACTAAGCTAACCAACCGCACCAAGGTAGGTTCGACACCACATCTCAACCAAAAACCTTGAGACATTATGTTCATGTGTCTATCTACTTATATGTACTTCATTTAACCCATTATCAACTTATGTGAGACTCATCTAGGGGTGGCAATACGGGTCAACCCGACACGACACGACACGGCACGCTTTCGACCCGCACACTATTTCCTGAACACCCGTTTTTAAACGGGTCACAAAACATGAACCCTGAGGGTTCGACACGACACGACCCGCAAAATTTAAAATTAAAAAAAAAGTGCGATTTTTTAAAAAATAAATAAATTAAAAACAATAAAAAAATAAAAATAGATTAGCTTCTGTTTTTTGAGATTTTTAGTTCCTTCTATTCTTTTCTATACTAAACAATGACTATATATATCAATATATAAATGAATAAAAATAATAATATAATAAAATATTTAATTGAAAAATAAAAAAAAAGACACTGTGCGGGTTGACACGTTGACCCGCGGGTTGACACGTGACCCGACACGGAAAAAAAACCCGCGGGTTGACACGACACGCGTTTTGACGGGTCGTGTCACGGGTCAACCCGCGGGTCAAGACCTGTATTGCCACCCCTAGACTCATCACACTTTAATATCCAACATTTATTATATTGCCAAATATATGGTAATCAAGGTGGTAATATATCAAAAGGAAAAATGTGTGTCATTTTAAAGAATGTAAAGTTATGTCATTTTAAGAGAGAGAAAGATATAGATAATGAAGGAGAGAGTTGACAAAAAAAAATTAAAGATGTGGGTCTCACCTCTTTATGAGAATAAAATGATATATATTATGTAATTTAAAAAGGTAAACACTTTTTCCTATACCAAATGAGCCATCTATCTTTTGCTCCATTCCATGATGTTTTCTAACAATCCGAAAATTTTCATGATTACCATCTCATGCGTTATCTCCATAACCACATTAACCATGGGATTCTACACAACGAGATTATTTATTGTGGTCCGGAACCACCGTTCTTTCGGTGGTCTCTTAGTGTAAATGAAAGGGTAAAAGTGAAAAAGAAAAAAAAAATAATAGGGGTGAGAAGAGAAAGAAAAAATTAATTATTGGGTAGTCCTGGAGCATAAAAAATATTTCCCTCCACAATTAGTATAGACTATGATGCCACGTGGCACCAACGAAATCCCTCCAAGTGACCATCTTACGTGGGCCGCTATTGTCCAAATAGACTTATATACCCTCCTTCTCTGTCCCTTCATAGGATTGATTGCTTGCTCTACTATACCTTTGCTGAACCATACCAAATATGTACGACGGCTTTGCCATAATGAAAATTAACAATTTGCACATACTTTTGTCCCGTGGGATAGACTTAGAGGAGAGAGGAAGGCACTGTTTGAATCCTGTTTCTAAAATAAATTTTTTGATTTTCAGAAGAAAAAAAATCATTTGATAAGGTTATTTTGTAAAAAAAATAAATTAAAAATTGTAACTATTTTTTTCTTTAAATTAAATTTAAAAAACATGTTTGAGTTGCTTTTATTTTATATTTTGGCTTTTAACTTAAAAAATAAAACACATATTTCGATGGGATATGATATTGTGACACACAAATAATGTTACGCACAATGTTACGACCACATCTTAACCGTTGATTTCCGCGAGCGAATCAACGGTTATCATTTTTCAAATCAAACTCATTAATTAATTATTAATTCGCAATAAATGATAACCGTTGATTGGCGGAAATCAACGATTAAGATGTGGTCGTAACATTGTACGTAACATTATTTGTGTGTCACAATATCATATCCCTATTTCGATAGCCTAAAAAAACTACTCTACATCGACTAGAAAGTGTGAGGTAGAAGCAATCTTTGTACGCAGCTTTACCCTTACATAATTATAAAGAAGTTGTTTTCTGAATTCAAACCCATGACATTTCCATAGTTATTGAACAAAAAATAAATAAATACAGAAAACACTTATTTTCACAATTTTTGTACAAAATAATTTAAAAAGAAGAAGCAAGATACAATCAAGCAGACCCAAAATAATCGAGAGCTGTTTTGAGTTCTAACATTTCATCATGGCAATAATATAGTGACAAAATTTTAGGACAAGAAGTCAATGCAAAGTTTCAAAGTGACAAAATGAAATGTCTTCTACTCCAAAGCCATCCCTCCACCCATCTTCTCATGCATTTTACGATAGCTAAAGCTATTTCGCGATAATGCTAACAAATATACAACTGCACACGTTAAAAACAGTTTGATAACACCAAAAAAAAAAAAAAGTTCATTCTTTTTGTTCCAAACTCTCATAATTCTTATCAGTGATCACCTGAAAAGATACAATGAATCAAATGTTAACCTTAGTTCATGTGACGGGTACTCGTATGCATGCAATGATATCATTGGTGTGTGATGCCTCTATAAAAATAAAGCAAAAAAGATCCAATCTCACGTAACTGCTAACCGTTTTAAAACCCAAAATGATTATCCTGAGGAAAAAGGTTGGAATTTTAAAAAATTTCAATGAGTACTCATCATGTTTTCTTTTCTTAATACGCAATGTATGATGTGGGCTCATATATATGTCAATATATGTGCAACTCTCTTAGGCATAATGAATAATATGATTTCTATTAAGTCTTTAATATGCCATGCGTGCTAAATAATATTGAATATGATAAAGAATATGACAAATTTCATTACATTGCAAAGGATTAAGGAGTTTTTCGTGTTTGATACGACCCTGATTATAATTGTATTGGTTACATGGTAAAAATGTTAAGATGGAGCAAGGATTGGATCGAGAGCTAGAGAAAAGCCCCGTTCTTCAATTGAGGAAGAAATGATCAAAGCTTCACCGAGGATATCAATTATCAAATTCTTTTTGTAGATTTCATTAGTTTTCCTTCATTTATTGATTTAGTTTCTTTTGCCATGCATGGCTAAACTCTCTTGTAGTTAGGATTAGATGGAACCAATTGAATCTTGATTTGATTTACTCTTTCCTTTCAATATAATATCCATCTTTTCATGTTGTGCAATTATTCTAATTCTTATTCCTAATTCTTTTGCGATTTGGCCAATCATAGAGAAACAGTTGAGTTTTGCATGACAATAGGGATGTTGATGTGAAATTCTGATTTGAATAATTGCTAGGTTTTATTTGATCTAGGGATAGACTAATAAAACCTATGATTGTGTTGATTCATCATTCTTAATGCTTACCCTAAACGGAATTACTAAAGAATTGGGATTCTTAATAGGTCAAAGAATTGAAATACCAATGAATTTAGTTTTGATTGATTTGTTCAATAACATGAGTTTGAATATTATTTGAGGGAGAGAGTAGGTTGATTAGGAGAAAATTGAAAAAATCGAAACCCTAACTGCTCATTCCATTAGGGAACCTTATTTCAATTTTTAATTTGAGTCTTTTTCTTACTCTTAATTGCCATTTGGTATAGTTGTTAATTACATCTGATTTATTATTTTAACCAAATTTATAAAAACTATTCTGATCGATCTAACTTTGGTACAGTAGTGAAAATAGTGCTTGGTAGGTCAATTCTCGTGGGAACAACACTTTTCTCATTATTTTATTATTTATACGATCAGTATACTTGCCGAGATTGTAACAATTTCCTTAATTCATGAATAATTATGTATCCCAATATGGAGTGTAGGTAAGATGAATGACATGGAGCCGATGGAAGGGAGGAACAGTTCTTGTTGAATAATATACCAAATTGTGTTGGAAATTAAGAAAACTAATATTTTTTTCACCAAAAAAAAAAAGAAAACTAATATTTTTTATATATAACAAGGTATCAAAAAATTTATTTCAGCATAACTTAAATTTAAGACTTTTACCCAAATCTACGTATTTTCAGCTTGAACCTTAGAAGTTATGAAATTATTGAAATTTCATACAAAAGCTTAAGGTTGCATATATGTTTTTATTTTTTTATTTTTTTGAAGATTATATATAATGCACTATATTTCCCATAGCATTATTACAGCTAACAAGCAAAAAGGCAGGAAAATAATCATCTTGCTTTTCCATTTTGATACCCTTCAATTAACACGTGATGATTACAATTAATAGAAAAGGCTTTAAATTTGCATGGACTCCTCCTAAAATTAGTACCCAAAACCTATTATTTAGTGGATTTGGATCCTCTCATGTGAAAAACGTGGTTATGTTATTTGATCACAACAACTTATTAATGATGAAATAAGAGAGAGAAAAATGTATGATTTTTATATGAATAGTTGTGATCAAATAACACATTGATTGTTACCTTTTTAATTATGTTCATACATAAGTGAGAAATTCGTGAAAGTTTGGTTACAAGCACATATTTATGGGAAAAAATTATAGTGCTCTTGCCCCCACATGGTCCTTCCATGGTATGAGTGACACTTGCATAAATTATTTTTTTTTACTTTTTCTCTCTCATGTCTCTTAAATAGTTATTACCTCCTCATTGGTATGGAGCACTAAAAATTTGGTGACCCAAGAGCACCAAAAATCTTCTCGTATTTATGAAGCAAAAGTAAGAGGGCGGTTAATCGAATGGTGGTAGTTCAGTTAGTAGTAAGGGAGTTAAGTAGTGGAAAAGAAAGAGCTTTAGTTTGATTCCCACATGTCACCTTCGGAAAGAGTTTAAATATCTTATCTCTAACCCGCCTCGCATTCTGGATTAGTTTCATAGCCTGCTCAAAGAGGAGGCAAAGTTTATGGAGATATCAAGGGAAGCCAACTTGACTTAAAGAGATAATTAAAGTTGAGTAAAAAAGAAATAGAGGGCGGTCCGAAATGTTCATATTGTCTCAATCTCTCATATATATCCTTCCATACCATTATAGCCATATGTAAATGATGATTAATCGAAGAATAAAAGGCAACATCTTTTTTTTATTTTTTTGTCTATAAATACACAAGCTCCCCCTCGTTAGTTCCACACAAGCTAGCTAGCTATAACTATTCTCATCATACACAATTCCACACCTTACAAAGAGCATTCATTTTCGCTTATAAGATACAAAGGGGGGAAAAAACTATAATGGCCCTCCTCAGACAATATCCCCTCCTCTCATTCTTCGTTATCATCATATCATTTGTTGCTTGTTATAGCACCTTGCAAGAGGACCCACTTAGTAGTATATACGTTGATGTTTCACCTTCCATTGATGATGGTGGGACATTTAAGAACCTGATCGAGCAAAGCTCAGGTGTTTTGCGCTTAAAGATGTTTGATGATTTGGGTAACACTTCCCCTTCCCCTAATAAAATGGTTAATGTCAAAGATTATGGAGCTAAAGGAAATGGTTTTACTGATGACACAGAGGTACATGTACATACTCACCTAGTCCAATTAAATGTTTTGTTTTTCTTCTTTACTTTTCGCTATATTAATTGGAAATGGATTTTCTCATATTCTGGAATGGCGAGATGGCCTTGTCTAGCCCGCTCTTATGGTTGTTCGGTAAGGTTACTATCACTTAGCACGTGGAGTATATAATTTACTTGTACATGTGTCCCCTCACACCTTCCATGTATGCATGACCTTTTACACTTCAAGGGCCACGCGATCTCACACCTAATGGGGCTCACAAAGCTGTAAATGATATCATGTTTTGCGCACTTGGAGGGAATCTCCAACACCCTATATAAAAGGACATTCTCTTCTTTATTTCCTCATCTTCTCCATTTGCTTGCTATCGCTGTTACTTTGCTGAAATCTCTCCTCAAGCCATGGCCATAGCCCAATTACACCTCCCCTCTCACTCTCAAGCATCAGCTAGTCTGAGGCTAGTACGGTGACTTTTCAGAGTTTTAGTTTATATCACTGCCTCTTCTGTCTCCTTCACCCTTACGGGAAACATATCTATACTTTCATACTCTGATCACTTCAATAAGATCATGTAAAAGCGTCTAAATATTTAAATCGTTATTCTTTTTCACCTTTTATTTTAATGCATTTTCCTATCACTTTTGATTTATATTCGATTGTGTGTCATATATTTTTTTATTTTTTACACCATTCTCTAGCTCAAACGGGCCCCACCTCAAATTACAAAGTGTGAGATTATATAAAATTTTCACACTTTGCTGTAACATGAGATTACAATTACCTTGTGCTTTTTGTTTTTAATGCATTTTCCTATCACTGTTGATTTATATTGGGATGATCGAAATCCTCTCATATATTATTTGAGAGTATCCATTCTCATATTAATTTGGTTTTTTCACAATTGAGAAAATGACATTATTTTTCCTATTGCTGTTATGTGGGCTAATTCAGGCATTTGAGAGGGCTTGGCAAGTAGCATGTTCTTCTGAGGAAGCAGTTCTTATGGTGCCTCAGGATAGTTATCTACTCAAACCAATCAGATTCTCAGGTCCATGTAAATCTAGTATCTCAGTTCAGGTTAGTTACACTATGAAAAGCTAGTGAATAGTTCCCCATTTTTTAGGCTTCACCCTTCAAGCAAAGTATAATTAATATCTCAAACATAAACTATGATGATAACTCTGCAATTTGTGATAAAAATTGCAAGATTTCTGGAACCCTTGAAGCATCAGATGACCCATCAGATTACAGCAAAGATGGCAAACACTGGCTAGTATTTGACAGTGTTCAGAAACTATCAGTTAATGGTGGTGGAACCATCAATGGAAACGGTAACATATGGTGGCAAAACTCATGCAAAAGGAACAAAAAGCTCGTAAGATATCAGAAACTAGCACAATATTTTAATCACTTCAATGTTGCATATATAAATCATGAGAAAGGATCCGTTTACAAATATTTTTTTTACAAATTACACTAAGTATGACCGGTCGTATACTCTTGATTAGTGTATGGCTGGTCAGACGTAATGTAGTTTGTAAATAAAAAGTTTGTAAATATAACGTTACTCGTAAATCATATTGAAATGATCACCAATCTTTATATGTTTTTGCTCTCTTTAATTTGCAGCCTTGCAAGGATGCCCCAACGGTATGTATAGCTCTGTCAATTATCAAGGAAATTGGACTAAAATATAAATAATTATAACATTCAAGTACTTGCTAATGCTAACCATTGTTTGTTATTTGTTTTTGCAGGCTCTGACTTTCTATAATTGTGAGAACTTGATAGTTGAGGACTTCACGATAGAAAATGCCCAACAAATCCATGTTTCATTCCAAGACTCCATGAATGTTAAAGTTTCTGGTCTCAATGTTATCTCACCAGAGGATAGTCCTAATACAGATGGGATTCATGTCACGAATACCCAAAACATTCAAATCTCAAACTCTGTTATAGGAACTGGTATTCATATTTAAGTATCCAATATTATCAAAATAAAATAAAATTGTAAAGCATTAAAATCTTGGGTTTTATAATTCTCATTTAACATGAGAATTATAATTTTCCTACACACTTTTCGATTTCCGTGCTAACATGGGTCTTACATATAATTTTTTCTAACACATGGGTCCCACATATTTTTTATCTTTATAACATAATATTTCAATTCTCCTTCAACATAAGAATTATAAAACCCTAAAATCTTATACATGTTTTATAATATCTCAGTACCTCTTTTGTAATCACCCTTGATTTGAATTCAAATTATTTAAGGTGATGATTGTATATCAATTGTACATGGATCAAGGAATGTACTAGCCACAGACATAACCTGCGGACCCGGCCATGGTATCAGGTAATTAAAAAAGCATCTCTTTGCATATGTTATTTTGCATTAAATTAATGTATGTGACTTTTATTTGCAATGAATTTTCTCAGTATTGGAAGCTTAGGGTCCGGAAAATCCGAGGAATTTGTTTCAGAAATAACAGTGAATGGAGCTAAGCTTTCTGGAACTAAAAATGGTGTTAGAATTAAGACATGGCAGGTAATTTGAACTTTTTGTCACAATTGAAAAGTCAAGAGTGAGTAAAGAATAAAAATAAAGTCCCATAGAGTATTTTTTTTTTTTTTGGTACAACCCGGAGGTATTCTCATTTAATCTCCTCCGGTCACCTTACTATCGGGTCACGGCTCTGTCTCAAGATCCAATTTGAATTTCATTGGGACCAAACGGCTAAATTTTTTTTGTAAGGAACTGGAGAAATTTTTTGTTAGAGACAAAAAAATGGCATTTACTCTAAACATAAAGTCTCATATTGTTTACCAAAAAATAAAAAAAGTCCCATATTCTATGTCGAGTATTTGAAGATGGTAGTTGGTGATTAAACTTTAGTTTTTCAGAACCCAATAATAACTTGGGATCTATTAATTTCATGTTGCCATGAGACAATTATCTACCAACAGAGACAAGATTGGGATCCACTATTTTTTGAAAAAATAAAAGATGGTAGTTGGTGATCAAACTTTTGTTTTTCATAATCCAATAATAATTCATGACAATTCTGATTTTGGCCTAACTTATTATGTAGGGAGGTTCAGGAAGCGCAAGCAACATTCAATTTCAGAACATTCAAATGGACAATGTGACCAACCCAATAATAATAGACCAAAATTATTGTGACAAAAAAAAGAAGCCATGCAAAAAACAGGTAAATATAAACAACTCTTAGGATTATTTGGCAACAATTCACTACTGATTTTTGTTTATATATGTCTTGACAATTTGGTATGATTCTAGCAGAAATCGGCTGTACAGATCAGGAATGTTTTGTACAAGAACATAATAGGTACAAGTGCTTCTAATGTAGCTGTGAAGTTTGATTGTAGCCAGAACTTTCCATGCGAGGAGATAGTGTTACAGAACATAGACCTGCAATGTGAAGGAAGAGAAGCTGAGGCTTCATGCAACAATGTTGAATTGTCTTACATAGGACACGTTAGCCCTCGCTGCTACTCATAGAGAGAGAGAAAGAGAGAAAGACATCTACATCTATATCTATATTGAAATACTGGTGGTATGAACCATATAATGAAAGGATACGTCACATACATCATTGCATTCATTGTATTGATACCCGACCAATTGGACATTGATTTGTAGCGAATAATATTATTCTTTAACCAATGATTGTGATCAAACGGATATTGCCATTATTTGTCACTTGTTTTAAACTTGATTTTAATTAAGTCATCTTTAAAATTAGGGCAATATTTTTCTTATATTGCATAAGAGAAATATTATCTCCTACTCAAATAATAAATAGGTGAGAGAAAAATGCTGAAGGTGAAAGAAAAAAAATTTGTGGGATCCATTTAAAAAATACAAGTGTAGGAGATAATACTTCTCTTATGCAACATAAGAAAAGTAATCCCCATAAAATTAATGATAGACAAATTCTAAGTGACTCTGATCTAATAAATGTAATTAACTTAATAAATGCATGAACAATTTAACATGATCCTAGAAGTAAACAAATAAACCTTGAAATATTAAATTAAAAGGATAAATTATTCTATCTAGTTCTTTTTCAGCCTAACTCAGCCTACCACTCTCCTATACCTTTAGATTAGAAAATGAAGTTGAAATTCTGATCTAACGGTATTGCAGAATAGTAGATAATGCTAGACAGAAAAAGAGGTAGATAGAAAAATATATCTTTAAATTTTCTCAATTCCAACAAATTTCCACGAGTTTTCCTTTTTTCTCCTTCACTAACTCTTTTGGTATGAACGAATGCAACGTGCTGCAATTAAATATGTTTAAGGGTAAACTAAGAGATCTGATAAAACTTGTTGAATCGCGACTGTTTTTTAATTTATAAAAAGAAACTCGATCAAAGCGCAACGGATGCTCTAAGCCTCTAACATGTAGCCTAATCTCAAGTTAACTGTCAATACTATACCTTTATTTGTAATTCAGAAGGTAGGAAGGATGGAAAGTATGCACATAATAGAGATTATATATTCCAGCTTAATCGGTAGTCTCGACTTTAAGATTGGACACACAATATTTGTCACTCTTGGGATCCTCGATTGGATCAATAAATGAACTCTAGATAGGGTGTTTGGGAGAGGAGAAAATTTTTTTTATCCAAAAATCTCAATTTTAAAAAATATGATGAAAACATTAATATCCAGTTACGATAATATCCGAAAATTTAAAATTTAGAAAAACTTAATTTCTCGGAAATCCTGGAAAATACTTCCTACCAAACGGCCCTTAGAAAAATCTAAAAAGAAACAACTCCATGTCTGGAATTATAACAAAGTTTTATTTTTTGTAGTTTAATTTCGATGAATATCTGTCTCAGTCTTTTTACTCTTTTACGATGCATGAACATTAAATTCTTTCTTTAAAGTAGGTGCAATAAGTAATACCAACGGTAAGATTCCAATAGGGAGATGAAAGAAAGCTTGGAAACTTTGTTTGGCTTTTCAACAGCATTAGGCAACGGCTTGAAAACCTTTTGCTTTGTACTGTTGAATTGCAACTTTGTGCCATGATGTTAGTGGCATGCTCTTTAAACATACATTTCAGGCCAAAAGTTAAGCCTAGGGCCCAACGTAATAGCCAGAATATTTTTGGTACATAAATTAAGCCTTGTCATAATAATTGGTTCCACTAACTTACTGACTGAAAATTGAATTTCTATTTGAAAATTAATAGTCTCATCTCATGTAATGAATGATGGAGCAGTGGATTTTTATTTTAGATTCTTTTTACCATCGCTTCAACTATTCTTCTTCTAAGATAAGCTACAAAAATAAAAAATAAAATGACTTGAATGAAAGGTACTACTAAATTCGGTAAGACAAGTTTTAATATTTAATTTCGCTGGTTGAAAATTGAAAATTTATGCTATGTCAATTTTCCCCTTTTCTTTGTGTGAATCTCCTAGGGGGCTTTTGGTAGAGGAGAAAAAAAATTTATCAGGAAAATACAATTATTGAGGAAATGGTAGAAAAGTAAGTTTGATGGAAAAGTTAAAAAAAATAAAGATGTTTGGTTGACCGAAATATTACTAGAAAAATTTATTTAAATTTACAAGACTGGTATTGTGGAACATTTTTCATTCTTCCTTAATTTTTCAGTGTTATTGTGCAAAAACTCAACACAAACCACGTTTCCTATCCTTCCAAGATGTTTGGCATTTTTTTTTAGAGTAAATATCATTTTCGGTTCTCAACAAATTTTACAATGTCCGCTTTAATCACTAGCAAATAAAAAGTTTATTCATGATCCCTAAGAAATTCAAAGTGGACCAATTTTAGTCCTTTCGAGGGACTATTGTCGATCTTTTTTGAATTTGTGAGGAACCATAATTTCAACTAAATGGGTCTATTTTGAATTTCTTAGGGACCATGAATAGTCTTTTTATTTGCTAGAGATTAAAACGGGCATCGTGAAATTTATTGAGGATGAAAAATGGTATTTACTCTTTCTTTGAATAGCTCGTATCAAACATGGTATAAATTAAGGGTTTTATAAGAGTTATGTTGTAGGAAAATTGATTGTGTTATGTTACAGAGATTCGTTTTGCGTGCCGAAGTTTTTTTTTTGCTGCGGGCCCCACAAAATGTTGTGTGGGTAGGAAAGTTGTTGTGGTCATGTTAAATGATGGTATAAACCAATGCCCACCCACTCTTCCCCATCAAACCCAAAATAAAACCTCTACCAAACACACCCCTAGTGGCTAGAGTATCATACATCTCTGCAAATGTTGGAACATATTTTGTTTGAAGAAGCTAAAATATGCTCTTACTAGGACAATGATGTTTAAATTAAGAAGAAACAAAGAATGACCAACAAAGTAAAATTAAAATAGAAAGTCCAATAACAGCAACTTGGTGAGTCTAACATCAATGGTTTAGGTTCTACAACTAACACAGTGCTACTTTATACTTCAGCTAAAGCTTGTGTAAACTTTCCCCAACACTTATATCACATGGCATTCAATGTCTAGACAAAACAAACCATTCAACAAGTTCTATGTAACTTACAATGTTTGTGTTAGAATAAAATGCATCTTAGCTAATTCTCATTTCCCTGTTGCTTCTGGCTTTGGTTCTTGAGGTGGAGGTGGAGGTGGTAGTCCTCCATCAATGCAACTTCTACACTTCTTTTCAACCCAACCTTCTATGTCATTCTCTCCATTGCCTCCAAAGTGCCTTCCACCACATAACCGAGCAATCATCCCTGCAATGACACCAACTATTGTGATCACTGCTATCACCACCACCAGGGTCTCAATTGATCTATGTGATGAATAACGATTTGGTTCTGCAACTTTTGGTGGTGTCACAACAAAGGGTTGCATTTCACTCCCTGGCCTTCCATCCATGATTCTGTTGAAACACAACAGTGAAGATGAATCTGAACTCTTGATTGGCCTAGTCAACACTCTTTTCTGCCTTGGTACTTTCACTGTGCAGTCAAAATGCTGAAGGAAACATAAATAGAGGGAGTAAGAGCTTACCAGGAGAGGAAAAGTACAGACAATAGATTAAAAAAAAGAAAGGATGAGCTATTATGGCATATGATTTAATGCAGGACAGGCAAATGGGAATGCATAAAGCTCAGTTTCTGAAATATATAGACTATAGTAAGAGTGACAATTAGGTATCATTAAATAATCCTCATAAGGGAAAATTTATTATAGTTATAAAGTAGGATTCCAAGATGATCTTAAATATATGTACTTGCCTTTTTTTTTTTTTGCTTTGATCCTTTTCTGTTATTATGGGCATGTTTGGTGCATAGTATAGGATAAGACATGATAGTATAAGATCTGATTAAATTTTAATACTATCTAGCATTTGGTATAATTTTGTATAAGATAATATCCTCCAATATTTTAAAAATTAATATATTAAAAAATTATTTTAATATATAAATATTGAAATAATATGCTAGTTCTTGGGAATTGTACTTGTAAGTAATATTAATACATCAACCCCTTATCAGACTTAATCCACCACTCCTAGGCCGGATTAAGTTATACATTATTTTTTCATCAAAAAAAAAGTTATACATTATTTTGATGTATAAAGGGATCATGTTATATAAGTTTATACTATATGATGATCATCCCAAACAACTGAAAATATCATAACATATATATAAACTTATACTATCTTACCTTATACTTGCATATCTTTTTTGTTTTGTTTACTTTATTTGACTGGTTTCCTTTTAAAATAAAAGCAGGTGTGACTTTTTAGGTGCAAAACATAGATGAAGGCCAAAAAGCTTCTGACTACACATTAACTCATTAATAATATAGTTGAAAGGGGACTTGTAGCTTGTCAGTGAGGTGGTGTTGGATTTCATTGCAATCTCACACTCAAAAATATTTGATTTGTACTCCAAGTTTGTCTTTTGTGATGTCACATGTTAATGTTCTATCTATGAGTCTGTGACCTCAATGAACCGTGTGATTTTGTTTGTTTTTTTCCCCTTGAAATTTTCCTTAGTGTTTTTTTCCTGGCTGCTACATTGTCTTTTTTATGTCTATAGTGTTTTTTTCCTAGCTGCTAGATTCAGTGCATCTTATCAATAGAAACATTACACTTCAGATGAGAGAAAAAAATGGCAAAGAAAAGATAACTTTAACTGATATATAATATTTTTATTTGTGGAATGTACTGAATCTTTTGTACAGTAATAATACCAAAGATTTATTCGTATAGCAATGTGACCCTAATTGGCTGGTTTGTCAACTTGCAGAAAGTTTAATGGGTAGGAATCACCTGAGCACTGAAGATGAGTTAAGACTGGACCACCATTCAATGTGACTCTTCACACTGCACCTCCTGATGCAGCTGCCTCTTCCTCAGCTTGGACCATGTACTATCATAATTTGCTTTTATAAGAAATATTTGTGGAGGTATCAATTAGGATTTCCAAGAATTTTTTATTTTTATTTTTTCACTTTTCATCAAAGAGTTGCTTGTTTAGGGGCGGTCAAGCTAAATCCCAAGATTTAACATGCTCAAACAATAGTAAATACAATTTTTAAGTGTCACAACTCATAGGAACATTAGAGAGACTCAAACTCTAAACTAGATTAGTAGAACTTGTCATGGCTTCAATAGCAATTAGTTTATAGAAGAAGAAGAAATCAATATTTTTAAACAGAAAATCATTTCTGCAATTGCTGCAAACATATTTATCTGACACACTATATCTTATCGGTAAGACATAATATAATTTTTGAAATTAACTATATAGCAAGGGGACTCACTCCTTTTTTCAGGAGAACCATTACTTTTTTGTAAGAGTGATAGAAGAGACTTTATGAAGGGCCGGCTTGACTCAGCGGTAAGCTTGCTTGCCGTGGTGTGTCAGGTCGCGGGTTCGAATCAGCCTCTCTGCAAAAAGCAGGGGAAAAGCTGCATAGAGTATTCCCTTCCCCAGACACTCACGAAGTGGGTATTTGAACTGGGTCGGCCCTTTTGATAGAAGAGACTTTATCTGCCATATCAGCCATACATTTTCTAATAGGTTATGGTAAAGGAGCATCGAAATATTATCTTTCTGTCTTCTTTCCGGGCATTAGTATGTGCATGTTGATTGTTGATCTATATATTGTCTCGGTTCAGGAAAATCGGCTCTCTATGGGGCTTAGAGGCAAGAATTTGAAAATATAGATGTTAGTACTTGCCACAAATAATGGGAATCATGGGTTATGAATAAATAATGTATTATTTGTTTGATAATCATATAAAGGCAAAGATATTTTAGCCAAGCTCAAACTTCCTCCTCGTTTCAATAAACACAAAATCATTTTTGTAATTGCTGCAAAAATTTTTTTTTTTTTTGGTATGCGCTGCAAAAATATTTATCTGTCACATATAATGTCTTACTGATGATGAACCATAGTATAATTTTTTAAAGGGTTTTATAATTCTCATGCAACATAAGAATTTATTTTTTCCTACACACCCTTCGATTTTCGTGCTGACATGTGTCCCACATGTAATTTTTCTAACACATGGATCCCACATGTTTTTATCTCTACAACAGAAGATTTCAATTCTCATTCAACAAGAGAATTATAAAATCCTTTTTTAAATTAACTTTATTGTAGAGATATTTTTAAGTGCTCCCGGATATTTTTTTTATTGGGTGAGACATATCAATGAAAACAGGAGAGAGAAGAGAAAATAGAAGAGCGAGAAGAGAATAATTTTTTTTTTTTTGATCCACATGTCATCTCTTAATGGGAGGAGCACAAAGTATCTACCATAGCTGCAAAAAAAATTAACCTCGTCAATAAAATAGAGATGTTGTCACATTTTTTGATAAATTTAACTAGTAATGAATACATAAAGTATTAAACTAATTGCATAATGTATCAATACATCATTAAATAATTTTTTTTTAACTGACAATGTATGAAAAATGAAATATAACATGAAAAATCACCAATTGAAAAGATTCAATTTTGAACTTTTGGACAAGAAAATTGAAAAGTGAAGCATGGACACATAATTTGGGTCCGATTTTGTAATATTTAATTCCATGAACGAATATTGAATAGCTTGAAAAACTCTATATTGCTATAATGCATCAATACATCATTAAATAAAAAAATTTGACATCAAACTGACAATGTATAAAACGGTTATTATTTATTAAGAAAAATCACTCATTAATTAATTATTAATTTTAATAAATGATAACCGTTGATTGGCAGAAATCAACAGTTGAGATTTAGTGTCAAATTTTAAATTCCAAACATGAACGAATATTGAATAGCTTGAAAAACTATATAAACATAAAAACTAAAACTTGAATAGAGAATGTTCTTTGAAAAAGTTCGACGCATCGAAAAAGTTGTTATCAAAATTAATATAATATATTAAATTATAATATAAAAATAAAATTCAATTAAACAATTTTTAAAAATGAATAATATTGTGGTTTTTCAAATATAAGAATTTGATTTCGTGTGTCATCGTCGTGTATAACAAGTCACATTCAACGAAGGAAAGAAAAATGGAGGGTTGATTAGTTCTAACTTAACGGCGACGGAGTCCAAATGGAAAACCAAAACTAATTAATCAAGTTACTTAAATTATCATTTAATAATAATTAATTAATTAATTAATTAATTAATAGAGGATTTTCCGACGATTCGATTGGATTCCCTCCAATTCCTGAATTTCTGGTTAGTTAGTTGGTACATCTCTTTCAACGCTATATCCGCGGAAATCAAAATTCTTAACATTCGGATTCAATTTCCAGGTTTTCCGTTTTGTTTTCGTGTGAAGGATTTTGTTTCCGCTGAAGCTGAAGAAGGTGAAGCTGAAGCGGAAGCTGATTTTGAATGGGAACTCCAGAATTTCCAGACCTAGGCAAGCATTGTGCCCTTGTTGATTGCAAACAGATTGATTTCTTGCCTTTCACATGTGATCGCTGTAATCAGGTTTTTCAATTCTCTCTCTCTTTTCTTTTTCTTTTTCTTTTTTCCTTTTAATGTAATTTATATGATTATAGGAGAGCAATTTGTTTGTGTTATTGCATTGTATTCCACATGCATTGAAAACCGTGTCTTTCAATCTCTGATTTTTATTTTTCTGAAAGCCGTTTTTTGATTTTGATTACGGTGAAGAAAATTGCGATTAAGATGGGAAATAAACTTTTTTACCTATATTATTTGGTTGAGTTTCATAATATTTTTGTATGAATATTGATTCAGAAAAATATTTCTGCAGCGACGTCCTGTTGGGATTGAAAGATTAGAAAATTATAATTGCAAAGATTATAATAACTCTGTAATAAATTAAAATTACAAAAATATCATGATTTTCGCTCAAAATAACCTCATATTGGACTTATTGCAGTTTGGTTTGTTGCATCATCTTTTCCTTTCCTTTAAAACATTTTGAAAGTAGTTCAATGCAATGTTCAAAAAAATAATTTTGAAAGCTAGGATATTTGACAGTTATGATTTTCATGTTTGGTTGTAGTATATTAGTCAAACACTTTTCTTAGTTCCGATAAGCATTTTGTCTTTCTCAAGTTCACGGGGGTTTCAAATATTAGTAGTGATTGTGCATGATGGCTTTCTCAGAATGTACTAGTATGGAGTTGTGGATTACTATTCTCCTTGTTTTCAATTTAAGAACTCTTTGTTTGCTCTGTTTTTTTGCAGGCATATTGTTTGGAGCACCGAAGTTACATTAAGCATCAGTGTACAAAAACCAACAAACGAGATGTGACTGTTGTTATATGTCCCCTTTGTGCCAAAGGAGTTCGCCTAATACCAGATCAAGATCCAAATATAACGTGGGAAAAACATGTTGACACTGAGTGTGATCCATCAAATTATGAGAAAGTCATAAAGAAGAAAAAGTGCCCTGCCCCGTTATGCAAAGAGATCTTGGTATTCTCAAACACAATTAAGTGCAGGGACTGCATGGTGGACCATTGTTTGAAGCACAGGTTCGGACCTGATCACAAATGTTCTGGGCCCAAAAAGTTGGAAACAAGTTTTTCATTTATGAGTCTTTTGAATAGGAGTAGAAAAGAGGAGTCAAAGCCGAATTTAACTTCAACCACATCATCTAAATGGACTACAAGCTTGCTTAATGCGGCTTCTAATCTTCGAGCTTCAGCTGAAGCTGGCATGACAAAATTGAGTGGTGAAATTAACCAAGCTTGGCAGACAGCAAGGGATGGGGTGGGACAGAGCAGTGGCAGTGGAAATAGAAATGATGATCAAGTGGAGCAATGCCCTCAGTGTGGAGCAAAGTTTTCCTCTGTCAGTACTTTGGTTGATCATGTGCAAAAAGTTCATGAAAGGAATAGAAACCAATGTAGGGTGAAGAAGGTGACGATTGATGCATGTCCCAAGTGTAGTAGAGGATTTATAGACCCGGTGTCCCTCGTGCAGCATGTTGAGCGGGATCATGGTGGTAGTTCTGGAGCATAAGTTGTGGAGTTAAAAACAGAATGAGATTCTAACTTGAAGAAATTGCACTTTCTTTAATGGATAATTAAGTTTGTAAAAATTATTCCCTATCTTAGAGGAAAAGGATGTGAATACGAATTTGAAGATGTATTAGACTTATCCACAACAATGGTGTAATTGTAGAATTATTTGATGGCTAATGATCACTTCACCATTTCTTTATTTTTCTTCATGCTTAGATTCAGTACAACTGCTTGATCATTTTACTTGCTTAAGACTAGGCTGATCATGTGCCATGCCAGAATTTCCAGCTTGCCATTAGTTCGCAAGCTTAATTCAAGCAATGGTGGATTCTTCTTTGTTGCCAAACCTTTCCTTGACTTATTTTTTATTTTATTTTAGAATAACAATGTTGCTCCTCTTAATTTCTGGTTCGAATTCGATTCCATAAGTTGAAAAGATGGTTAATGGTGGTGGTTCAAAAATTACTCATATGGCATTTGTAGACTGGGGCCACTTTTACTTTTATGCAATGTCCAATGCTTTGTTGTCCTTCCATATATTTGTAGTACTTGTCCAGCCACAATATACTTTGTCGTGCTTCCATATATTTATGGTGTCCTCGGCTAATTGGAGGAGCCATATTAAGGTAGGGTGAGGCCTTGTCCCGAGCTGATTTTTGAAAATTAATCACGTTTTAAATATGGCTAAATTATCATAGTTAATTTGCAGGCTGATTTTCAGAAATTAGCCAAGTATAAGACGTGGCTATATAACAATAGCTAGGTTTGGCACGGGCTAAATTTTTTTGGCCCTGGCTGGAGTGCTATGCTGGCTGCGCCACTGCTTCAATTGTTGTTCCTTTTAGGGCTACAGCTCCTATTTTTACTCTAACTTTTTCGTTGTCGCTTCCCATTATTTCTTTACCCTTGAGTGTGGATAATGCACTATTGTCCATTTCACACAACTTTTTCGATGGAGTTTCGAAGACCACGACATTTATCTGTGGTGTGAACATATCCATCATGAGATACTTAGTGTTAATTCTGTCTACCTTACCTCAGTTTTGGATGGGTTTGGGCCTTTCAATGCACTATAACTAGGCATGGGCAACTTCTCTCTAAATTTAGGATCTCAACACATTAAAAGGGTAAAACTTTCATAACTCTATTTGGCATAAGGGATGCTTATGTTCTTGGGGCGGATCTCCGCATCTCCTTGTATTCTACATTTGCTCTTTCAATTTCCTCTGGGTCTACGTACTTAAAGGATCTCACGTTGAACTCGGATATATTGTCGACCAAGGTCTTGTGCAAGGACTTAGACAAAGGTTTAGTGTGGAGACCAGCAATGAGGAGGTGGAGATGCATGAGGAGATGCAAAAGCATGCTTTCATCTAGGTTGCGGACTTGTATGTTTAGATAATCGCGAAGTGGCTCACGTTCTTTTTGCAAAATCAGAGACAGGGTTTGATACAAATTAGGATTAATCTTGCTAGTAGCAAAGCATAGGAGGAATTTCTAGGAGAGATCCCTGAATGAATTGATAGAGCGCAATGGCAGGGCAATGAACCAATACAAGAGTGGTCCAGTGAACAGGGAAGTGAATACCCTAGCAGTGAATGGGTCTTTGGCCCAACCAAGTACGTGGTTGTCTTGAAGGCGTCTAGGTGCTCTTGTGGATCTTTGGTTCTAGTGTACTGAGCCAAGTTAGGCTATCTCCAACCTTTACGGAATAACATTTCCATGACTTAGTATGTGAATGGCTTGTTGTTTTCCACTTCGTCTTGCACAAGCTGCTTTTGATGGACGACCTACTCTTAGGCTGCCCTCACAACAAGTTAATGTGTTCTGTCTCATTCTCCTTTAGCATGACCTTGTGCATTGTCGGGTTGCCCTGTGTTTTCATCCTACATTCAACTAGACGAATCTCAATGTCATCCAAGTGCTACATCAATTAGACCACAACTTGAATTGGATCAAGCTAATGAGCAGTAGCGTGCATATTTGTTAGGCTAGAGGGACGAAATCTCCTTCTTGATCAACGCCCAAATTATTCACCCCTCGCGCATTATTGTTTGCCGGCAGCAGCGATTGTGTGACTGCTATTTTGGTTGTTGTGCATGTTCATCATGATTGGATGGGAATCAAAATTTACTAATTCTCGCAAACAATGCCAATATTTGATCCAAGAGGGATCATGTTTAATGTAGAATATGAGGACCATCGGTATCTATAGAGAAGATAACTGCAAGGGGCGGCAAATTATTTGGTACAATGGAGGCTAGGAGCCAAAGAAGGTGGTGCATGTATATATTGACAATAAGAAGGATGGGGATTTAGAAGTGTGTACATTTACCTGAAGGTGGATAAATCTTATGTTTGATAAAGTTTGTGGGAACCATTATGTGAGTCCATAATAACATAAAACTCTACGTGAAATTAGACCTCAAAAATAAAAGCTTTTTTATTTGATTTTGGAATAAAATTATGTTCTTTCAAATTAGTGCATAGGTTAAGTATGTGTTAATTTTAGTCTTTAGTGATCTAGCTATATCCAAATTGATTTGTTGTGAATATGGTTGACTGTTATCTTTTACATTTGTGCATCATATTAGTAGGGAAGCCTAGGTGGTAAATCTTTGTTGATTGGTCTTTGATAAAGTTCTATGTAACTATTTTGTTCTAATGTGATTAAAGCTCAAATTTCTTTGGCCAATGAGAGTCTCTCTTTTATTAGTCTCCTCAACTGGTTCATTCTTCAAACTAGTTCTGTTAGAACACTCTCGGATTCAAAGCGGGGGCGGTTCTCCCAAGACCATATTTTTCATTCCGAACTCAAGACCTTTGGTTAAGGGATACAAAATCCTTACAACTTGTTCCAATAGTATTTGGTGGTCAATGAGAGTCTTGGTTTGCTTACAATGTGTAAAACAAGGGTAAAATCTTTATACTTATTTGAGCAAAACTAAGCCAAAAGCAAGGGTGAAGTCCTTAATCTATATTTGTGTGAGACAAGAGGCATGCAAAGAAATATCTAAACGTGTGAAATGCTCAAAGACCAAAGGGAATATGGATTAATTTGGTTGGCCGACCTTACACTCGAGAGGGAAAAATAATCAAATATGGACATGTGTTAGTTGAAATTGGAGTTTCATAATTTTTAACAAAAGTGAAATTTGCAGTTATTTCACTTCATTTGTAAATGAAAAGACTTTCTTACATCCCATTTTTTGTTGGACTATAGACTTAATAGGGAAAATATGATTTTGTTTTTTCTAATATTAATTAGGAACAAATAAGTATTTTCTATTCACGATGTTAAAGTATTGATATTTTATACCTATAATCTAATGGTTTAGTGTATGTCCTTTTAGTAGTTATAATTATGTATTACGGATAATATATAGTTATAATGTTAAAATTGTACTTTTTCATTTTTCACATGAGCAGATAACTTCCAAAGAAAAAAACCTTAATATATAATTATAGGGTTTTATGTTTATCATGTAACAAGATATAACATTACTTTCCTACACACACATTAAAGAGGTGGAGAGAGGTATATTCTTTCTTTCATCATTCCACTCTCTCTCTCCATTTTTTTGTGTGTATTGAAAACAACACTTAGATCATGTAACATAACATTAATAAAACTCATAATTATAACTATTAAAAGAACACAACCTTTTCACAAAAAAAAAAAGAACACATTTTACCTTCTATCATTTAAAAGGAAAAAATGTCTCCCCATAATCTAATATGCTAGTGTTAAAAACGTTCTACGTTGATAGTTGATTAAAATATTAATATAGTACTAAACGATAAAGCGAGGTTTAAAAATTACACACTTCCCTATACAGTATTATAGTCAAAACTATGAAACCGTTATTTCAAATCATTTGTAAATGAAAATACTTTCTTACATCCCATTTTTGGACTCAAAAAAGATTCAAAGGGATAAATTGCATTTTTTTTAATATTAATTAGTTAAAACAAATTAGATTTTATTGAGATTAATTAAAGTATTGATATTTTATACCTATGCAAAATGAAGGGTTTAGTGTATGTCTTTTTTTTGTTAAATTATGTGATTTAGCAAATATAATTATATATTACGAATAATATATAATTATAATATTAAAATTGTACTTATTAATTTTTCATATCAACATATAGCTTTTGAAGAAAAACTTTAATATATAATTATAACTGTCAAAAGGACACGGAGAAAATCTCATATCCCCTATTTGTCTCTCATTAATTATTTAAAACAATCCCTTTTAATAGATAAACTTCATTGAATAATTCAGCAATCGATTTTGAATATTTAATCGATTAAAAAATAAAATGAAGATTTAATTAATTAAATTTTCAACTTAATCGATTAAATTTTTCTGTTAAAAAATAAAAAGATTTAATCGACTAAATAGGGAGATTTAATTGACTAATCTTCAATCAACTATTTTTGGAAATTTTGACCATTTAATCGATAAATTTTTGGCAAAATTGACTAAAAAGGGGCAGTAATTTTTTAGTAAATAGTCTGAGTGATTTACAAAATAATTATTAAATAATTAATAGGGGAAAATAGTGAAAATGTCAATTGTGTCCCATAGTCTAATATGCTAGTGTTAAAAACGTTCTACATTCACATTTGATTAAAATATTTTTAAAAAAATATATAATACTAAACGATAAAGCGAAAGTTTAAAAATTAACCCTTCCCTACACAATACTATAGTCAAAAGGCAGAAAGATTCGTTTTAGTGTCGGAGTTTTTTTTTTCCTTTAACATAACATAACAAAATGTTGTGTACACATAAATATTTTTGGGGCCCACACATTTTAAAACAAAAAAGAAAAACCCTATAAAATATGGGTTTACGCAAAACGAATCTCTATAACATTACACAATCACTTTTCCTACACACACATAATAAACATAAAACCCTACTTTTTAATAACAAAAAAAAATAATTCATAAACTTTCAACAACTTTTTGTTAAAAAATATAAGGAAAGGACACTATTGTGAGAGGAGGGGCAGCTTAATAACTAATTAATCAATAATTAATATAAACTATTGCAAAACCACTTCTCATGCTTGAGGAAAATTTATACAATAATCAATTATAATTATATTTTATTGATAAGAGTAAATATAATTTTAAAAGTTATTTTTTTTTCTCATAAAATTATCAGTTGATATAAAAAAAATAATTTTAATATTATAATTATATATTACTGTCTAATTGATTGCACGACAGCAAAAATTTTGCACCAACGCTAAAGTTGGGGACGCATAAACTATAGAGGAAGACGAGGGAAAATGGGGCTTCCAGAAACCGTTCAATCCACTGAAAAAATTAAAATAAAAAAAATTGAGGCACTGATGTTATTGAGAGCTGCAATTTTCCCTTACATGGTTATGCTTTTCTTTTATTTTATAACAAAAAATTCTGTCTCCGACAACCCCACACAGCCAAGCACATAAATTCTCGTCATCATATCATCACATTCTTCAGATTATGTCATTTTTCTTCCTTTTCTTTTTATGGATATCATCATCATCATCTCGTTTCTCATATAACATAACACAAACATTCTTCCGTGTTTTAAGGGATTCCTTACCCTCCTCTAATACATTGGTACCTTTTTTCTCCTCCTTAAATTTGATATCATCAACCTCCAATGTTTGTGACATTTTTGTTTTTTTTTTTTGTTTTTCCTTTGGAGGATCAAATTCTAGTGCTACATTTTCCCATTTCAGGTCAAGTTTGATTACCTTCAAATTTTGATATATGCAGGCTGGTGGTTCAATTTGAAAGGTGCCCAGTTAAGATTTTAGCCTTTCTTTCCCTTCTTCACGTTCAAAATCGGATTTTTCTGATTGGTTTGGAAGGGAAAGAGAGCAAAATTTCAAACCAAACTTTTGTAATTTCATTTATCTAATTGCTTGATATTGGAATTCGAAAATGACTGCGGTATCTGGTGTAATTTCCCGTCAAGTTCTACCTGCTTGTGGCAATCTTTGTTTCTTTTGCCCTTCCTTGAGGGCAAGGTCAAGACAACCTGTCAAGAGGTACAAGAAGCTCATTGCTGACATTTTCCCTCGTAACAAGGTCTGTTGTTTTTCTGTTTTGGGTTAATTCTTTCTTTCTTTCTTTTTTGAGAAGGGCCGGCTTGGCTCAGCGGTAAGCTTGCTTGCCGTGGTGTGTATGGTCGCGGGTTCGAATCAGTCTCTCTGCGAAAAGCAGGGGAAAGACTGCCTAGAGTATTCCCTTCCCCAGACACTCACGAAGTGGGTATTTGAACTAGGTCGGCCCTTTTCTTTCTTTTTTGGTTCCATGTCTCTCTAATCATGTTACATTGTCATTGCAAGATCAGTTACTTGTCCAGCCCTTATATATGTAATGCAGCCATGCAAGAGAAAGTACCTTTACTAGATTGTAATTCATGTTAGTTTATTGTTCAATTGTGGTATTTAAGTTGGTCAGTGAAGTTGAAGGCAAGCTAACATTGCTATTTAAGTAATGCAAATGCTTGTTTTGCCTTTCTGTAGCTAAACAATACAAGCAATTGAAAGATCCATGGTTACATGATGGTGGCCTTCGGTTTGATGCAACTTATAAAATTAATCATGAGATACATATGTCTCTTTTAATTTACTTATTTGTTCTTTTTGTACTTGTATTTGTCTCACATTTTTTATTTTATTTATGAGTTGACAGGATGAAGGGCCAAATGATAGAAAAATAGGAAAACTATGTGATTACGCCTCCAAAAATCCTTTACGCATCCCAAAGGTATGGACTATGGAATCTTTTAACGAAAAACACATAAATTTTGATGGTGTACATTGATTCTTGTATATGTTTACTCCAAAGTCTCTTAACACATAATTTAGACAATGACATTTGGAGACAAGGCCTTATGTGGCCTATGCAACGGCAGCAGAGCATTAGTATAAGGGTTTTATAAGTTATGTTGTAGGAAAAATGATTGTGTAATGTTATAGAGGTTCGTTTTGCGTGCCTTAATTTTCTTTTATTCTTTTTGCTTCAAAAAGTGTGGGCCCCACAAAATGTTGTGTGTAGTGTAATTTTTTTGTGTCATGTTAAATGATAAATGCAAACCCCTTAGTATAAACCCTACTAGTATTGCTGTCCAAATGAAAACCTCAATTGTAGATGTAGCTTTAAACTTCCAAAAAGAAGTTGTAATGTACGAGGGATTCCAAATTTTCAGAAGAAAAACAAATTTACAATTGAAAAATCTGACAGATTCTAAGCTTCATGTTTTTACATCTAGTGAAGATACCATGGAGATCAAATCTAAAGCTTATTGATAATTAGGATTGTTAGATTGAAATCTAGAAATTCAACCATTGAAGAGAGGTCACCTTAGAGCCCTGTTACAGAAGTTTAAACATTTGTATGATGGGTCTCTAACCTGTATTGTTCTAAATGTGCTTCTTATTTTAGATGGGCTTATGGTAATCATAATGCCCTTCTCTTGTTCCCACTTAAAGATGTTATCTTTTGTTCTCATCAACTGTACAATTCTCTTGGAATCCATTATCATTAGGTTTGACATATTATTCATGTACCTCTCAACCTGCCACAATGTTCCTGCTTACTGTCTGTTTGACTTTTTAATAATAAATATGAAACTAATATATTTCAGACATCAAATCCTTGCTTCTTTTCTCTGAATCATCAAATTAAAAAATAAAATAAAAAATAAATTGGTGATCACTAATGTTATGCTCACTAATGTTAATTGGTGATCACTAATGTTATGCTCACTAATGTTAATTGGTGATCAGATTGTGAATGCCCTTGAGCAAAGGTGTTACAAGGAGCTACGAAATGAGAACTTCCATTCAACAAAAATAGTCATGTGCATTTACAAGAAATTCTTGTTTTCTTGCAAGGAACAAATGTGAGTTCATATTTATATTACCTTTATGCTTATATACAGATGGATTTGTATATGTCTTTTAGAATATCATAGATACTTATGGTAGCATATCATTTATAAATAATAGAATCAATTAGGAGCCTCCTTGGGAGCTGATTTTGGATTGTATATTTGTATAATTAGGATTGAATCATTGTAAATTAATATTGTAAGGAACCAATTCAACCCAAAAATTTAAGCTATTAGGTGAAGGCCATTAAATGATTTTATATTTTATTTCTATAACACACCCCATTACACAAAAAGTCCATTGGGCTTAAAGGGTGAACAATACACAGACTAAGCCTACCTATGCTAAGATACTCCACAATATTTAATTATTTATTAATAGAATAAGAGCGGTGAGAATCGAACTCATGCTCTGATACCATGTGATACAACCAATTCAACCCAAAGTCTTAAGTTATTTGGTGAAGGCCGCCTCACACAAAAGTCTATTAAACTTGAAAGGTGGACAATGCATAGGCCCATGTACCAGTGTTAAGAAACTACACAATCTTTAATTAATTATTAATAGAATGGGGGCGGGGAAAATCGAACTCGTAACCACTTGGTCATAGAGGCTTTGATACCATGTAAAAAACCAAACTAAAAAATATAAGCTATTAGGTGAAGGCCAATTAATAGGTTTTTTAATTACATTTCTCTAACAAATATTAACACTAATATATATGGAGACCTTGTATGGATTGTCCAAAACACAATTTATCCCCAATTAGATTGTTCTTAGAATTCTTAAGTTTGTGGTATCAGAGCTGGTTTTGAGCGTGTTATCCTTGATTCTTCGTGTGACTCTCATCAGGAGGTTTTTGTTTGAATACTTTGATATATTAAAGGAGAATTAGGAAGAGGCTTACTATATGAAGATAAAAGGCATATGGAGATTTGTTATTATACAAATGTTGATTGTGTAGGTCCTCCCCCTAGTGTGTTCTTTTTGTAGGAATCCTGATATTATGGAAAAGCAAAAAAAGAAAATTAGGGTTGCCAGATCAAGTGCAGAAACTAACAGTCAGGCTATGGTAGATATATTTTGACATCCTGTATTTCATGAAAGAACTAAGGCCATTGAGATTGGTTTCCACTTTGTTCGGGGAAAATTCAATTTGGAGAGATTGCAATTCGAATTGGTTGCCACTTTGTTTCGGGGAACTATAGTTTGGAGAGATTGCAATGACATTTGTAAACTCTAATGACTAACTTGCAGACATTTTCACTAAGGCCCTTAGAGGTTCCCGGGTCAACTATACATGTGATAAGTTTGACCCATATGATATATATACACTAGCTTGAGTAGGAGTGTTAGAGTATTTTAGATAATTATGATAATATATTATGCATATATGGTAGAATCAATTAAAACTTAGGAACTAATTTAGGACTGTATATCTGTATAATTAGGATTGAAACATTGTAATTAATATTAACACTAATATATATGGAGATCTTGTGTTGACTGTCTAGAAACATAATTTATCCCTAATTAGATTGATTTTAGAATTTTTGAGAGTGTCTATTAAAATTTTTTGCAGCAATGATGCTTGAACCATTTGTGGTTTGTTCGAAGTCTGGTTACATTAACTTATCTCCCACCCTTCACCCCTCTCTCTATCATTTATTGATTTACTGGTTTTCTTCTTCTTTGTAACCATCCCTTCCAAATTTTCCTTGTTTTGATAGGCCTAGGTAAATTTTTTTGAAGAGGTGTGGGAGTGCTATGGATGCTTATTTTGGTATAGTTCAGCATCTTTATTAAGGTTTTCTGAACTGTGGATGCTGATAGTGTAGGTGATTTAAGAGTGGGTCAAAATAATTATATACAAAACTCTGTATATGCATTGTGTGTATTTGGATTCCCCCGCCCCGCCAACATTTTCTGAAGATTTTACTGATCATGAAATGCGTTTATAAGAAAAGAAATTATAAAGTAGGTTGCAGGTTTTTCATCAGAACCCACTTACATTTAGCCCAGTAACTCAACAACACAAATCTGCCAAATTACCAAGATACCCCCCAGATAATACTAAGCAATATTCAGATCTACTAGGACTTAAATTGAATAATATTTTTGGCTTCTTTATGATCTTATATGGATTATACCCACACTTTTGATTAAAATTCCTCTCTCACTGAGGTGTATTATATTGAGACACTAATAATTTTTTTGGGTAGAGTCTTGGAAATTTTCCCATTGAGCATCTGATGGAACTGGTGATGAATGTCATTGCGAAACATTTGTAACATCATGCTCTATCATTACTTATTATGAAAACTAGATGGAAAATAATGCATAATCACCTTGTGTTACAATTCACTAATGTGTAGTTTGAATAGATTGATGTGGGGTTTATTTATTTTTTCCTATCTGCTTCTTCATGATTACATGCTTGCAGAAATTATTGGCTACATATTAGTAACTCACTAAAGAAATTTATTTTGTACCCGCTAATATTTCTTTTTTGGTGGTAGTAGCTGTTAATTTTAGTGATCTTTGCTTAACCTCTTGGAATTAAGAGATTTAAAACTATTGATGCATTTATTATTTTCTATGTTTGTTGACAGGCCACTATTTGCTAGTAGCTTGCTAAGTATCATTCACACGCTGCTGGATCAAACAAGGCAGGATGAAATGAGAGTTATAGGATGTCACATTCTTTTTGATTTTGTAAATAATCAGGTTGGTTTCCCTGTTTCTTCAAGGGTTACAAGTTTTAAGTTCAGTGGATTAATATTATATATTATCAACTGCAATTTTTTACTACCCTTCTAATTTTTTACAGGAAAAATGCTAGAGACTCACATATGTTTTGAATTTTTGCAGATTGATGGAAGTTACCTGTTCAGCTTAGAAGGTGTTATCCCGAAGCTCTGTCAATTAGTTCAAGAAGCAGGGGAAGATGAAAGGGCGAGAACTAGTCGTTCAGCCGGTTTGCAAGCCCTTTCATCAATGGTATTTATTTTATGATTCCACCATTGTTTTTAACATTTCAATCACAAATTGTTCCACACGAGTTGGAGTTATTACATTTTTGTTTGAAATTAATTCCACTAAGTTGTACTGTAATGATATTAATCTTGATATATTAATCTTCACTGATATTTTTTTGATATTTATACATATGTTCATATAGTTGTGTATAGATATTGCTTTGTTTGTGATAGACCCCAGCTCCTAAGGTGTACAATAGCAATGTTATCAGCACTAATAGGATAGAAGCAGCAGTGAACATGTTTAATGTTGAGGGGAGAATTTCATTGTACGAACCCCATAAGATATAGGTTATCTTGTATCCATAGTTAGAATCAGGTAAAGCATAGGAAAGACCTTTAGGTATTATTTCAAGTATCCCAAACATCATAATATCTATGCTTTTTGTTTTCTTCTGGTCCAAACTAAATTGAACTTGGAAAAACAAGCAATTCTAGTTTTATTTTGTTTTGTTTTTTGCAGTCGCGTATATCTCTCTGGCCATTATCTGCCTAGATTTTCTTAGGTCTTAGCCATTCTTCTGTCTGTGTAGTGACAAAAATGGCTGCAAGAGTCGTTGATATCTTTTTGCAATAATCCTATCTAAAACTTCATTCTCTGCTCACCTTTAGGGGCACCAACACTGCCCTTGCTATCCTTTTCATATATTTTTCCTTGCATTTTTTCCACCCTTTTACAGTGAGGCAGTTGCGTCTCTCCTTTATGAATGTCCAAATTGCAAATAATCTTAGATTACTTTCTATTTTATCCTCAATTGTCCAATAATTTCTTGATCCTGCCTTAGTTCTAAGTTAATGCCTAATGCGCAAATAAGGAGTTTTTCCATTTCTGTTTAATAATGTTTATGGACCTGTGTGAATAGACAATTATTGGAACTTTAGTTATTCTTGTTTTTAACATTTTTTTTGTTTATGATTAGAAGTTCTTGCTTTTACATCAATCCTCTTTCTTTGCATCAGAAAAAGCTTATGTCATAGGTTGCATCATAAATTTATGGTAATGTATTGAGTTCTAATCTCTCTTTCTTTTTTATTTTATTCGCTTGCTTTGAGATTGGATGCCTCTGATTTACCATGTGAAGATGCTGGAACAAAATGGATTGACAATCTCTTATGTATTTCATGCTTTCTTAGTATTTACCTCCTTTCTTCAGGGGTAGTATAATCTGTATACATATCCTTAAGAATTAAATGAACTAATTTGCTGTGTAGGTTCGGTTTATGGGGGTAAATTCACACATATCAGTTGAGTTTGATAATGTAAGTAGTTTTTTACTTCTTCAATCTTATGACTACTTATATAGTTTTCTCATACCTGCTGATTATGGCTATTGTGCTTTTTCTCTGTAGAGGGGATTTATATTTTTAAGTGGTTGCAGCAACGCACGAACATGTTATTTTGTGTGGTCTGCTTATTTTTCTCCAAATACATCTTATTACCATATAAGTGTGACACAAAATGAAATGGTAATGGACAACATGAGGGTATAACTTATATAACTCATATTTGATACATGAACGTTCTTCGAAGAATTGTTCTTTTGCTTCGGAATTTAAAATGATCTTCATTTTATGGGCATATTAACGGAAATAGTAATGGAAAATATGAGGTAAGGGCATATAGAGATTTGATACATTAGCATTATTTTAAGAATCATACTTTTGTTTGGGAAATGAAAATGACATGCTTTCACTTCTATTAGTCAATATATAAATTCCTTGCATTTTCAAAACTATAAAAAAAAACCAAAAAAAAAAAAAATCACTCCCCCATTAAACCCGACTAGCAAGTGTTGCATTTTCAAAACTATATATAACAAAAATCGTTGTTAGGAATCTAGAGCTCCTATTGCACTCAATGGAATTTAATAGCTTAATTTGCTGTGAAAATTTTGTAACATCCCTCCAGTAAGTCCAGCTTTGTCAAATTGACAATATTGCACGCAATAATGTCACTATCAGAGCTTTAAATGAGTAAGGGGATTTTATCCTAATTTGCATCATGCCTATTTGCCTATGAAGCACCGATACTTCAAAAACCCTGATGTGTCGTGTCCGACACTTCCCGACACTCTGACATTTCCTGACACTCCAATACACGTTATAGAAATTCAAAAAAAAAGGTTCAAAGGTTGCATTGCGTTGAGTCTTTAGTTCCAACTATTAGATTTGTTGGATTACAATTACCATTTATTGAGTTTAATATAAATATTTGGGATATCTTTTTTTTCTTTTCAAAATTGATTAATATTATAAGTTTAGTTTCATTTTTTTGTTAAATTATTGAATATTAAATATAATATACACTACATAAATTAAAAATATTATTTAATATCAAAACGTGTCCTAACGTGTCGAAATATAACATTTTTTAGAATTAACGTGTATCGTGTCACGTATCCCGTGTCGGTATCGGTGCTACATAGTTCTTTGCATCAAATGCAAGGGTAAGTCTTTCTACATAGATTTTCTTCACCCTTATTTGCAAGTCGGGTTTTCATATGGAGTGGTTTCGCATCATGTCTGTATTCTCTCTTGAAGAATTTAATATCAACTTATTATGTTCTGTTTCACTCCTTGTTAGATAAGTTGTGTGTGGCTGACTTTTCCTTGTGACTATCTCCTCATATGTAACTTATACGGGTGTTAATAAAAAATATTAAATATCTTGTTTGATTTATAGTGGAAATTTCTATCTCATTGTAGATTGTTTCTGCTGTCTTGGAAAACTATGAAGTTCCTAAGAAAAATTCAGCAGGCCTTGATCACAAGGAAGAAGGTCTTGAGAATAGGTCGGTCCAAGACGTGGTGACAAATGAGGGTCAAATTTCTCCATTGCTGGATGTCAAAAAGAGAAATCGAAACTGGAGTGAAATTGTTAATGACAAAGGCGAAGTAAATGTAACAATGTAATTGTTTTAATCAGCAGAAATATATGAAATGGATTTATGCTGTCTCTATTAATTTCATTACCTTTAAATGGTTTATGTTTCATAAATTCATGCAGGGAAGATGAAAAGAATCCCTCTTTTTGGTCTGGGGTTTGCTTACATAATATGGCCAACTTAGCCAAGGAGGGGACTACCATACGGCGTGTAATGGAATCTTTGTTCCGATACTTTGATAATGGAAATCTATGGTCTATAAACCATGGCCTAGCCTTTTCCGTTTTAAAGGATATACTATTCTTAATGGATGATTCTGGTATACTATTTTTCTATTTGATCATAAAGTTCTCTAATGTGATATAATCTTTTGTTTATTACTCCTGCTCTTCTGTTTTCTCTTTCATTTTCCCCACATGTGGTTGTCGCAGAGAAAAACACACATGTTTTGCTGTCAATGTTAATCAAGCATCTGGATCATAAAATTGTCCTTAAAGATCCCAACATGCAGCTAGACATTGTTGAGGTAACCACTGCGCTTGCCCAATATGCAAAGGTCCAACCTTCTGTTTCAATAATTGGTGCAGTAAGTGACATGATGAGACATTTACGGAAGAGCATACACTGTTCCCTAGATAACTCAAATCTGGACGCTGACACAATCAATTGGAACAAGAATTTCAGAAAAGTTGTGGATAAGTGCCTTGTACAGTTATCAAATAAGGTTCATCACATTTCCCACTGCTTTCAATCAAGTTTATACCTAAACTTTCAGACTAATTGAGCCATAAATGCTTTGGATGATTAATTTGTTGGTTTTATGTTGTCTTTGAAACTTTGATAAAGTTATAGTATATATGGCTGTCATTCATTAATAGAATTATCATAAAGATAAAGGGAGAGATCTAAGCTGCTACTGATGAACAGGTTGGAGAAGCAGACCCAATTCTTGATGTTGTGGCTGTCATGTTAGAGAATATCTCAACTATAATGACGACATCCAGAGCCACAGTCTATGCTGTCTGTCGGACTGCTCAAATTGCGGTCTCCCTTCCAAATATGTCCTATCAGAACAAGGCAAGGAGTGGATATTCCTGGTTCAGTTCTTTCCTCTGTGGTTCGCTAGTTTTAGTTTATGGATATATTTGATATTAAAACCCTACTTTCCTCCTCAGGCATTCCCTGAGGCATTGTTTCATCAACTACTCCTGGCTATGGTCCATCCAGATCATGAAACACGAGTGGTAGCTCACCGCATCTTTTCTATCATTCTTGTGCCAACCTCTGTGTACGCTAGTCCATCCTTGTCTGTTTCTCACTCTAAGGCAGTGGATGTTCCACGCTCACTCTCGAGGGCAGTCTCTGTTTTCTCTTCTTCAGCTGCTTTATTTGAGAAGCTAAGACTGGAGAGACGTTCTTCAAGTGAAAAATTAAGTCAATATAACAAAGATGATGTTGCTGGAGAGATCGAACCAGCTAATAGCAATGGTGGGGTCCTAAACAGATTGAAGTCAACCCATAGTCGGGTATCTAGTGTGAATAACCCTCCTCTACTAACTGAGGTGAATAAAATTACTGCAAACAATGATAGTCGGAACTTGGTGAGTCTTGCATTGATGAGTATCCATCAACAATTTGATTATGGTCCTACAGTTGTAATTGCCTTCAACTTACCAGAAGCTAAAAAGTTATATGGTTATTGCTCATGCTTCAAATAAACAAACATGGGGTGTTACAAACCCAGCTCTAACTACAAAATGTTGTTTTTACATTGGCTTGAACTTGGTGTTACTATGGTTACCATTACTGATCTGTTTTTCACTTGAACACAGGAGTCTGCTGCTCTCAGGCTGAGTAGGCATCAGATAAACCGATTGTTATCATCAATTTGGGCACAGTCTATCTCTCCTGGAAATATGCCTGCAAATTATGAAGCAATTGCTCATACATACAGCTTGGTGTTGCTTGTGTCTAGAGCTAAGGTAATAACTGGATTCATGATGCATGATTGTACTCTATCTTCTTATATGATCTTAAAATAATATTATTTGTTGAAGGGGTGTAAAGAACCGTTTCAACCCAAAAGTTTAAGCTTTGGGTGAGGGTCTTTTTAATGGTTTATATTAAATACGCCCCCTCACACGAGAGCCCACTGAGCTTGATGAGTGGATAATCACAGAGTCACCTACCTGTGCTAAGAAACTCCACAATACTTAATTAATTGTTAATTAAATGGAGGGTGATAAGGATTGAACCCGTGACACCGAGACTCTGATACCATATAAAGAACCATTCCAACCCAAAAGCTTAAGTTGTTTGACGAGAGCCTTTTTAATGTTTATATTATACTTTAACCCATCTTTTTGTATGTGCTATGTTGTTTTTTTCATGATAATATGTGATACCTACGAGATTGTTAAAAGTATTCCAATGTACAAATTTCCTCATAACATGAAAAAAGGGAAAGGATCAAAAATAGGAATGAAGGGAAGGCAGGGACAAGGCATTAGTCAGGATTGGTTGTACTTGTGCATTGTAGTCTGGATTTTGCATCCAGGTAAAACAGGGACAAGCCGATAGTTACTTGGGAATCAAAGGAACTAGGTTAATTGTGACTATGATATGGGTTGTACTTTATGGTGCAGCTCTAGCATTGCAGCATGTTTTGTGGGTTGGTTATTGATGGTGTTCAGGTCTGTTTCAGGAACTTTTAAATCACTCTTTTGATCTACAGCTTTGATGTAATATCATTATTTTTATAATTGTAATACTACTCTAATCATCTATTGTCTCAAAAATGTCTACTGGATTCATTTCTGCTGCTAGAAATATTTATATTTCCCTAACAACTGTAGTGCTAAAATGAATCTTCATACTGTACTTGTGAATGTATTATGGAACATTAATGTCCATGATCTAACCTAAAGTTTTGAATTATTCTTGCTAAGATTTATTATCTCAGTTTGCATTGTTCAGGGATCATACTGCTAAAATAGAGAAAAGGTTTAAGGCTGTCTACATCTGTACATCAATGATACTGTCTTCTTTACCATCTTTTTTCCCCATTTGAATGTGTCATACTTTTTTTTCCTTTAAAATAATTTTCCAAATTTTCTTTTTCTTTGCAGAATTGTTTTCATGAGGTACTAATTCGGAGTTTTCAGCTTGCTTTTTCCTTGTGGAATATTTCTCTTAAAGAAGGTGAGCTCTCAGTCATAGTAAACTTAAAATTTGATTGTCCTTAGGAGAGAATCCAGTCTGATACTGTATTACACATGATTTGATTTTTCCTGGGTCTTTCAACTATAGCCATGACTTATGCAACATATCCTAAGTTGATATTAGAAAACTCCATCATTCTTCTTTCCTCTTGCTCAAATTCATTTGGTCTGTAGCAAACAATAGCACTGTCACTATTAATCATTTGCAGTTCAGAAGACCTTGTGAGGCTTTATTACTGCATATTGTGTTAAGTGTTACTGTGCTTCTTTGGCACTTTGGGAAATTGTTTTTACTCTCCTCAAAGGCTTGTAATTTCTGGTTTATGTTGTAGGTTATTTGGTACTTTTTAGGGGCCTTTAATTGATTCTGTCCTTCTTGATTGGAGGATTTCTTTGTAATTTTCTCAGGAAAGACGGACAATACCTATTGAGATGTGTTGTTTCTTATTTTTATCTCGATGAAAAACTTAAAGCCAAAAGGATATGAATTGCAATGATGGGCATTCAATTGAATGTGAAATGCCGGATTGTGATTGATAACAACCAGTACTGCTGATGAATTACACAAAATGTTTCCCAAGCAAGTCTTGGCATAGGAATCTTAAAGATTTTTAGCATATGGAAAATATTCTTGATGGTCATTTTATTAGAAACTAGATACGCTTCCATTGGGAGTGGGTGAATAAATGAAGCCAGGAAAGAACAAACTTCCTGTGATGTTGGAATGTCAATCCTTTCAGCTTTTGATTCCTACTTTTTATTGCAGGGCCTTTGCCACCATCTCGTCGGAGATCACTCATTACTTTGGCAACTACCATGATTATGTTTTCCTCAAAAGCATACAACATTGTCCCTCTTGTCAATAGTGCCAAGGAAGTGCTTACAGAGAGAAAGGTGAGACATTTATAAAACTTCGTGCATCTTGTGCCTCATTGTAAGCCATTACGGAGGTATTTAATAGGGACAATATTTTAAGAACTTCAAGATATTGGAATTCAACCATGTTGAAAAGAACCATTTTAACTTAAAAGCTTAAGCTGTTACGCGAAGGTCATATTAATGGTTTTATATATTTTTAACACGCCCCCTCAAATAAGAACCAATTGGACTTGAAGGATGGACAATGCACATACCCTCATCTACTTCTACTAAGAAATTTCACAATATTTAATTATTTATTAATAAAATGGGGGGCGATGACGATCAAATTTGTGACCACTTGGTCATAGAGGCTCTGATATTATGTAAAGAATCATTTCAATCCAAAAGTTGAAGTTGTTAGGTAAAAGCCATATAAATGGTTTTGTATTTCTCTAAGACTTATATATGTCACAGATCTCAAGCAATGTGAGTATTATGGAAAATGGAAAATGATTTAAGTGTAAAGATGAGATCCAATACTTCTCTTTTGTTTTTTTGTTTTTTTATAAGATTCTTGAAAGTAAACGTCTTATATCCATCTAATGTTTTCATATTCTGGACTCAGGTTGACCCTTTCCTACATTTGATTGAAGATCACAAATTGCAAGCTATCAGCTTTGCACCTGATGAACTGACCATCAACTATGGGTCCAAAGAAGATGATGATAGGGCCTTAGACACGCTTTCAGAGTTATTATCTTTCATACACCAAACACGGGAACTCTTTGCTTCTGAAATCATAAAGAGCTTGGAATTTTTTTCGAAAGTAAAGCTTTAAATTCTTATATATGTTTTGGACTGTCAGAAGATAAAATTTATTCCAATTTCTAGATATTATGAACCTTTGGTCTTTTATGCAGGCTGAATTATCCTCAATAAGGGAGAAGCTGCTTGAACAATTCTTACCAGATGATATGGGTGAACTTGGATCTCAATTGACCATGAATATACCCAAAATGGTGTGTCATGTGGATTTCTGAAGAATGGATTTTGTTTGAAACTATTAACCGTCTATATGTTCTTGTCTCCACTGTTTATACTTTCATGTTGCGAGTTGTGACTGATGTAGTTACTTTTACATTTTACAGGATGCTTCAATCGTTTCAATTGATGATGACCTTATTCCTGATTCATTTGAAAGTCAAATAAAACACAATTCAGGATTGTCTATGGAGGTCCCTAGTTTGTTGAGTGCTGATCAACTTTTAGAATTAGTATGTGACCCATTTCTTGCGCTCATACATTTTTGTGTTCTTTGGATCTTGTTTGAAGCTCTTCTTACATCAATAACACAAAATTTGGCACCGCAATTTGGGTGTAGGTTTTGGACACTCCTCATCAAGCTGGGAGGATTTCTGTATCAACTGCCTTTAATATGCCTTACAAGGATATGACTGATAACTGTGAGGTACGTTTGAAGGGAAAGCAGAAAATGTCCAGATTGATGAGTAGTACCCAACAGAAGCAAGAATGTTTACTTGACTTCCCTTTACCAAATCATGATGATGAATTGAAAAATTTGGATTTTCAGAAGGTAATTTCTTGCTTTTAGATTCCATACTTTTCTTTAAATGTTTCATAAATATATATAGGGTTCGCTTTTTCTACAGTTACTGCAGATAAGTTATCTGCAGAACTTATCTGCAGTAAGCCCAATACGACATCGTTTTGGGGCAGAAATCATAGTGTTTTTGTAATTTTAATTTATTTCAAGGTTATAATAGTCTTTATATTTATAATTTTTTAAGATTTCAATACCAAAACGACGTCGTTTTGAGAATAAATGCAGATAAATTATCTGCAGAAACATTTTTCCCATATATATATTCACATTTAGTGTGCATAGTTCTTCCCATTCAAAATGAAGTTTATTGAATTCTCTAGATAAAAATGTGTGGGTGCAGAGTGGAAGTTATAGTTCACAGTTTCCAATTACAAGTCCTTAATGCCTTTTTTATGGCCATCAGCTTTATAACATTATTATCTACATATGCAAGTTTTTAATGGAGTTTCTAATCAAAGTTATATAAGATGCAGGTGGGAAATTCTCTCTTTGATGAGAACACTGCTGTGGATTTGTACAAACAAACTTCTGACTCTGTTCCGTTGCTGTGTGCAACTGAAAATCAGAATCAACCTTTCTTTTTCAAACTGCCAGCAGCAAGTCCTTATGATAACTTTCTGAAAGCTGCTGGTTGTTGATCCTATAGTGTTACTGAATTACATATTCTATCAGATCATTAAGAAATCTTAATGAAGTGAGCATTGGATCACAAGGGTAAGGCTTCTAAGCACTATAACTTTACTGGTGCTCAAGGCCAAAAATATATCTGGAACTTCGGGAGATGGGGTGAAAAACTCTCCTGTGAAAGGGGGTCAATCATGTGTGGAACCCACCTATTTATAAAAACAAGAAAGTCGAAACCAAAAATTGTATAACGTTGACGGTGATAGTATATTCATACTATAGTACACACACACTCTCCTACAACAAAAAAAAATATTAGTCCTGTTGATTTGGTCATTTAGGGCACAACGGTTAGTGTTGCCATGTGATCTGAAGGTCACATGTTGCCTACTTGGAAAAGGCTTCATGCTATGGAGTCCTTGTATAGTATATAACATTGGCATTCTGTTTCCATGTACATTTACAGAAACTGCAGTTTATTTTTAAGAAAATAATAGTATAATATTCACAAAAAGGATTTTTGATTTAATACATATATGAGTTTTTGATATTGAACTTGAATTTCCTCCAACTTTCACTGGTAGATTTATCTTTTATGGTATTGGGAATTCTCAAAAGTTTACGTAAAATAATTGAAAAGATGTGTTTGGTAACTCTAGTTGGCATTATTGAAAATTAATAAATTGAAATTACGAAAAAATGAAAATATTAACGCTATGCTTGGTTAAGATTGTAGTCAATACTCAATGCCAATAGGAGTTGAGTAGAAAAGAAAAAAATCTTTCTCAAACCGCTTATCGGAAAGCACAAATTATGCATGCAAAATTGTGTATTTATTTTTTTTTCTTTTTCTTTCATGGCTGTCTAAACTAAACACATTGCAAATTTTTAGAGTTTGTAAGATTTTTTATTTATTTTTTGTAATAAGTTTGTAAGATTTTAGTAATTAAAATAGATAAAGAACATTTATCGAATTTTAATAACGAAGCTAGATATAAAAAAACTTACTTATTTATTACAAAATATGTGAATCGATTGACACGAATTTGTTTCAATTTAAGGGTTGTCTCATGTATGCGTTACGTATGTTGTTTAATACTAGGGGATGCTATTATTCAGTTGTGCTTTGCTTTATTTTAGGATTGTTGTTATTTATTTTTATTTTTTAATTGGTATGTTTTTACGATTATTATTATTATTATTTTCATTAAAACAATTTTATTAATATTTTAAACCTTTTTATGTGTTTATGATTTTTTTATATTATGATTTTACTTTTTATAATTATTTATTTTCAAAATGATTTTATTAATATTTTAAACGTTTTTTATGTTTGTATGATTTTTTTTATATTACAATTTTATAATTATTTATTTTCATTTTCGATTTTAACTGAGTTACTTTTTCATTTTATCTATTTTCTCTTTTAAGTTTCTAAAAGTTGAATAAAAAAGCACTGAACAGTTTATCCGGCCGTTCCCTCAATTGAACTCGAAATTATTTTTGTGTAGGCCGCAAAGGTCAGGGTAAGCCTTTGTATGTACCAGCATGTCGTCCTTATGAATTATGAAACAATAGGGTTTGTATTTTTTAATTCTAACGTGACATCACCGGTTTTGATTGGATTTGATTACACATTTTTCGATTTTCGTGTTAATATGGGTCCCGCATATAATTTTTTTTAATATATGTTTCTAAAAGTTGAATAAAAAAGCACTGAAGAGTTTATCCGGCAGTTCCCTCAATTGAACTCAAAATTCTTTTTGTGTAGGTCGCAAAGGTCAGGGTAAGCCTTTTATAAAACTCATTATGATATTCCCTGTTTGGACCGAATTAATCAACTAATAAATTCTCTCAATAAAAACAGGGAGAGGCATAATTCTTAGACATGTGTGGTAAAGAAGCAAGACAAATTCTATATATTCATTTCACAAATGGCTAACTAAATAATGTTTAATTGGTTGCCATTAAAAAAAAAAATTATCGGGAAAAAATAATTTCTGAAATTATTGTAGGAAATTTTTTTTGCTCAGTAAGTCACTAAGAAGGCTTTGGTAGGCCAAAATTTTTCTAAAAAATATTGAGTTAATTTTACTTATATTATGTGTTAATTTTCCCAATGAGAAAAAAATAATTCCACCTATTCAATGGTCTTCTCCAATCATTTTACATAAAAAAAAAAAAACAAATGATGAGAAAAAAAAGTTCCGAGCCATACTTTTACTTCAACTTCTATCAAACATAAATGATTTTCTCCATCGCATTTTTCTAGAAAAAAAAAATTTCTCTCCCAACCAAATACCTCCTAACATTCTATTTATTTGGCTTTCATTTTCTTTAATAACTTTATCATATAATAAAACACGGGAAAGGTTATATTTACGACCTATTTTCGTTTACAACTTCTTACAACCATATTTTAACCGTTGATTTTCGTCAATCAACGATTAAAATTTTTGCAAATCAAATTTATTAATTAATTATTAATTCACAATAAATGACAACCGTTGATTAACGGAAATCAACGATTAATATATGATTGTAAGAGTTTGTAAACTATTTGGGTTGTAAATATAACCCCTCCCATAAAACACATTTAACAAATATGGGATTATAAAATGAAATTTAACTTTTTAACTGGCAGCCAATTAAGTGGGCAAGGTGGATTAAAACCAAACGAGTTAGCCCCATATATCTATAGAAAGTAAAAACGTTTCTTAATCTCTTTTCTTCTCTTCCATTTCGCACTATCCGCGACTAGTTCAATAGATCTCAAGCCTCAGGTACGAACCCTAACCCTAATCCTCTTCTCGATTTCATCTCTCCCAAACTTTTCTCCCAAATATCTGATTATTTTTGTTCATTTTCCGTTCAGCTTCTTTTTTATGTAACTCACGCTTCTCAATCGGCTCGATTGGATCGATTCTCTGAAAATCGATTACGCTCCAATTTGATCTGTCCATGAAATTTTCTTTTCATTTTTTCAAATGACTCAACCAATTAATTCCAATTAATTGTGTAGCTATGGGTGTCGTGGAATTGTGTTTAATTAATAATACTGGTACTTAGGTAAGTCAATTTGTGCATTAGATTTTGTGAAACTTTGATTTCCTTCCTTCATTCTCAGTTCAATCTAGGTTCTGAGTTCTGACCAATATCGCGTTCCAGAATTTGCGTTTAAATTTATCTAATCTTCTATCTTATGCGACAGTGCCTTATGTTCTCTATTTTTTCTATACTCTGTGGTTCCAATGAATCTACGCTTCTGGATTCTTGTAATGGGTTTTATTGTGTAAATTTCTTGATTTTATTAGTGATGCCCTGTAGGTTATGCCAACAAAAACTTCTAATTAATTTCCTTATGGATTGGACTGTACTTTATACATAATTCACCATCCTGGGCATATTAGTGATTTGGTTTCTGGGCAGGTCTTTAACTGTCCCTAAATGCAATATAGGGGTTTTATGTTACAATTTTCTATTGAAGTATCTCAGCTGCTTCGTCTTCTTGCAGTTCCCGTTTTTGGTAGTCAATTGTGTTAATCTATGCAATATCTCCTGAAGATAACATTTTGGATCTATTTATATTTGTTCATGAGTGTGTAGGAATTTAATATCCTGGTGCCTCCAGGCTCCGGTTGTTAGGATATTTAGCATTTTGTCTTCATGGAGTTTTATCGTCCAAGGATTTCCATTGTTATGTTCATGATTAAGTAGGGTTAAGGAATCTAGTTGCCCTGCTACCCCGGCTGTTATGGTTCCATATTTTTAGTGCCTATGCAGTTTAGTAAAAATTGGACCCTGATTGTTGACTTTGCAATTTTTTTATGTCATATCCTTTTTTTATTGGGATGTCTCTCTGAGTTAGTTTTTCCTTTATCTTTTGAATTTTGACTTAGTTATTTACTTGTTATTTGTGTCCAGTTTACTCTTCAATCATGTCAGGCAAGTATATCATAGCTGCTGTGATTGGATCCTTTGGAATTGCATGGGCCTGTGATCATATTATTTCAGACAAGAAGATATTTGGAGGTAAGTTGTACTTTCTGTAGGAATCAAATTGATTTTTGGCTGTTTCAGCAGTATGTAACTGCTAACTTCTTTCTTCAGGTACTACCCCTGGCACTGTTTCAAACAAGGAGTGGTGGGAAGAGACTGACAAAAAGTTGCAGTCATGGCCTCGTACTGCTGGTCCACCAGTGGTCATGAATCCCATAAGCCGCCAAAATTTCATTGTGAAGTCTCACTCTGAGTCTTGAATTTTTTTGTTAATTGATTTTGAATTAATTGGGTCACCTTTGTGATGGGATGTCTCCATAAATCATAACCATGTTTGAGGTGAGACTCTTGCAGTTCAACTGGTGTTGGATGTTTTACCATGTGAACGTTTTTATGTCTAAATAAAATGTTACTGAAGCAATCTTGGATTAAATGATACATGTTCATGTATTCAAACTCTTTGTTTAGTCTTTGACCTTGCTATGAATGGGAATCAATGCCTAAAAATATGTTTAACAGACATCTGTGTGCTAAAAATATTACGAGTGGTTTATGGTGTTATTCTTCCTCTACTTGCTGTGAAATTATTGAGTGTGATGTTGGGTTTATTTTGTTGGTATTACCTGGGAATGTGTTTGTAGGTAAATTAGCTGTTACTGAAGCAATCTTGAATTGATCCATACATATTTGGGATTAGTTTTATGCCTGGTCTTTACCTCGGTATCACTGAAAACCAGAACCAGTAGCATACTTGATTTATGTCTCTAGGTGCCCTAGTAAACTCGAATCATAAACTTGACTTGCAAACTCGCAAAATTTTAGATGCTTTAAAAATATTATTGAAAAAACACATCTTAGTGCTAACTATAAAAGAATAGAACACTAATAATTAAAATTAAATATTTCAACTTTACAACAAAGCAAATGTAAGAAAAATAAGAATTGTTACACTATAATTAGCTTTGTGCTTTTATTAGTTTGTAGTTTGACACAACTAAAATCAATAATGAAAACGTAATGGTTGTATTCTGATACATATTGCGTAACATAAGCAACTCAACTAAATTGATTATTGTTGTGCGTTTTGATTATTGTGCGTTTTATTAGACATGCATCATGAGCCTTGTATCATTTCTTGTCTCACCTCTCTCGTGCATCAACCCACTTTCTTTCTCTGTGTCTCATCCAAGCTTTCCCAGTTGGAATTTTCTAATCATTACCTTTTGTTATAATTATGTATGACTTGTTGCCTCCTGTATAACAATGTATACAATTTTGTATTTAAAAAAAGAAAAAGAAAATATCATTCGAAAGAAGTTTGGAAAACAAAAAATAATAACCAATGTGCAGAAATATTAAATTACGTGTGAAAGTATGTTAAGTAAATTCAATGCTATGAAAACTATTCTCCTTCGGACACTCCAACACACACGTAGAAATCAAATTAGATTCGTTGGATTACGATTACTATTTTATTGAGTTTAATATAAATATTTAATATATTTTCTGTTTTTTTGCAAATTTTATGAATATTATAAGTTTAGATTCATTTTTTTATTAAATTATTGAAGATTAAGTATAATATACACTACTTAAATTTAAAATATTATTTAATTATTTCTTCTTTTTATTTTAGGATAACAAGTTTTGGTTTATTTTAGATTTGGAATTCTCCTTTTGCAAACTAATCATGATCCTGATAGATGCATTTTTTTAAAATTAATATAACAAGTTTTGGTTTATTTTAGATTTGGAAGAGTATTTTTTTTAATATAACTTTTTTTTTTTAAAAGATTAATATCATAGTTTCATAATTTTTTAATTTTTTCTAAAAATTTATTTGATTATTATAAATATTTGAAACATTTATTAATTAAAAAATAATTAAAAAAAGAAATGGACCCCAAGCAGAAAAAAAGAACAAATGAGCTAGTGGGCCTGCATAATACAGTCCCTATGTCCAAAACATTCCTGCTCTAAATTGTGGACCCATCCTAATGGTTTAAACTCATTTAGGTTAAATGTTATTGGGTTGAATTCTTGTAATAAAACTTGATTGATTTAGTTTCAGATTTGTTTCTAAGACTTACACAATACATGTTTTTTTTTTTTTTTTTTTTTTTGGTAAAAGACACAATACATGTTAATTGGGGATATGACATTGTTACCGTCAAATAATGTTATAATCAATATTATTACCATTTCTTAATCTTTGATTTACTTCAATCAACAATTATTATTTCCACAAATCAAATTAATTAATTATTAATTCGTAATAAATGATGACCGTTGATTGGCGGAAATCAACTGTGAGGATATGGTAGTAACATTATTTGGTAGTAATAATATCATATCCTATTAATCATATGCATGTGGTTTGAAAAGAAAAAATCTACTGTAATGCAGACAAATTCGCGCTGAAACATGTCAAACCTGGATTCTATGTTTGATATTACTAGGAGAAAATCAAACAGAAAAGACTGAAAAGTCTCTGTATGATTCTACAATTAGCAAATACTAAATAACGAGAAATAAATCAATATTCCCTTAAAGAAGAAAGAAGGATTTTTAATTTTATTTCACAAACTCTCAGTTTCTTTCATTTTAGATATATGCACCGACGCACGTATAAATATATATATGGAATCATCAAATACCTCGATTATGTACATCACCAAGAATAGCTATGTTAAGCCACCTAACATGCTTGTCATAACTTGTTTCCACAAATTGAGAGTTGTCCAGGTTTTGTGGCATCAACATGCTTTTCATAACTTGTTTCCACAAGTTGTTAATTGTTGGTGTTGGAAATCATGGCCTCGTTTCCTTTGAAAAGCCACTGATTTTAGATTATCCTCAATAGTACAGATGATACAACCACTAAACAGAAGCTGACATGTTGGTAATATCGCATGAGTTGAAGTTCAAGATCATTTTGGTTAAATGAGGGCAATGCTGCTATCTATGTCTCTAAAACGTTCGGTCACATCTGATATCTGCTTTAAGTGTTATGTAAGATAATACATTTTCTTTTTTAATGAGAAAAGGGAAGAAAGTTGTCTTTCCACTTGAGTTGTGCCATTAACTATAAGTATTTATATATTTCATTTACCAAGCACAACATAGCCAGACACATGTTTGTCTTTCATTATTTTAATTTCCTTTATAGACAAAGTGTATATAATATAGGGTTTTATGTTTATTATGTTGTAGGAAAAGCGATTGTGTAATGTTATAGAGACTCATTTTGCGTGCCATATTTTTTTCTTTTTCTTTTTTGTTTTAAAATGTGTGGGCCCCACAAAATGTTGTGTGTGTAGGAAAATTTGTTGTGTTATGTTAAAGGATAAAATGAAAACCCTATAATATAACAATAAGTTGTTTCCTTTTCCTTTAAAAGTGGAGCTAATATCCTACCTTGTTTTTAGACTCCTGTCATCCTAATTTTTACATATCTAGTTACTTCCTAAAGGCAGAAACAATATGTTCATAAAGGTTAGATTATTTGTTAAACAAAGACAATGTTGTTATTGACAAGTAAGTTATACATGTGTTGGATATATGTATTTATCATAATATTTTGGGCAACGAAAGTGGTTGAGATGTAAGTCTCTCTAAACAGTAGAATAGATAGATGGATGCATATCCCAAATGAGTAAAACATAACATGAAAACAGTGCACTAGCTAGCTCATATGCAATAGGAACTGATATATCATGTATCAAGGTCTCTTCTTGCATGTATCCTCCCCTTACCTAATTCAGAGTCCAACTCAAATAGATAAGCTGTCATTTCACAACCAATCCTTTGGACAAACTAGAAAAAGTGAAGATCTATCAATGCCAATGGCCTTGAATTTACTTTGACACACCACCTTCACCATGTAAAATGATTCCTGATACAAGACTACTATATAAAAATGTAAGTTGAAACTCATCAGTTCCTCTATACCCGCAAGTCATCTTCAATGGTGTAGACCACCTCACAGAAAACTCCAGTGGCTTGCTATCCACAGTTTTGCCTTATCTCTCGAAGCATTTCTACTACACTCTTCATCTTTGGTCGTTTGGCTGGTGTATTGTCAGTGCATAGCAACGCGACCTTTAGAGCTGCAAGCATTTCTTTCCTCCAACCAAAGGAAACTGTGCTAAGCTTTGCATCCAGTATCTGCTCTGGAGTTTCCCCTCTTACTGGAGCACTATGAACCCACTTCACCAAATCTACACCTTCACCGAAATCCTCATCAACCGGTTGTCGCGTTGTAAGGATTTCCAACAGAACAACACCATAGCTATAAACATTTCCTGGTGCTGTGACTTGCATTGTATATGCATATTCTGCATTACAGGAGAAATGTAATATGAAGCATGCAAAACATAATAAAAGTCAGTAGCAAGAATAAGGGTTTTATAATTCTCATTCAACATGAGAATTGAAATTTTCCTACACACCTTTCGATTTCCGTGCTGACATGGGTCCCACATATAATTTTTTCTAACACATGGGTCCCACATGTTTTTTATCTCTACAACATAAGATTTCAATTCTCATTCAACATGAGAATCATAAAACCCTAAGAATAAATGGGAGAACTGCACGTCAGAAAATAGTATACCTGGTGGTATGTAACCAAAGGAACCAGCAACAGCACTAATACTTGCAGTGCCTCTGGTTGGATCTAGAAGTTTTGAAATCTCGATCTCGCCAACCAATGGCTTAAAATTTGCATCCAAAAGAACATTGCCAGAAGAAATGTCAAGATGGATAATTGCCACATGATGAAGGAAAGTCAAACCTTCTGCCACCCCAATGGCAATGGATAACCTAGCAGGCCAGTCAGGCTGATATTCAGGTTGCCTGGTAGATTCATGAAGAAGCTGAGCCAATGTTCCATTTGGAAAGTAATGATGCAAGAGAAGAGCAACATCTTCATAAATGACGTAACCGATGGGTCGCACTAGATTATCATGACAGACTTTGCCCAGTCTTTCAAGTTCTTTAATCATCTTGTTCTGATGGTGGATTATTGTCTTGTCTATGGACTTCAGTCTCCTAACAGATAAAACCACCCCAGAAGGCATGATTGCCTTGTAAACTGTGCTGAAAGTTCCACTGCTGAGCTTATTAGAATCTTTCAGAGTTGCTTTAACAACAGCATCAAGGTCTACTGCTTGTTTTAGATTATCAACAAAAACACTCCCTGCTATTATAGTTGGTTTGTCATCAGTTCCTTCATCAACAATCCCAGCATCTTTGGCTACCTTTTCTTGCCTCTCTCTGATCATAAACAGCAAGACAATTATAGTTACTGACATAAAAACTGCCAAAACAGACCCAACTACAGCCAGTATGATTCTGTAAGAAACCCTGTGATGGTAACTTCTGTGATCATCATAAAGATCTTCACATGAGAAGTTCAATGGCTCTCCACAAAGCCCTTTATTGCCCAAAAAACTTGAACTAGGACTCTTCTGGAATGGAATGAATGTTGGCACAGGGCCTCCAAACAGATTATTTGAGAAGTTCACCTCTATCAAGCTCAACATTCCCTTAAGCTCAGCTGGGATATTACCTGAGAGCCGATTGTTTGAAACATCCAGAGAAACAAGTTTGTCCAGTCTTCCCAATTCAGGTGGCAGTGGTCCATAAAGATGATTGAAGCTCAAATTTAAAGCTATCTGTAAGTTCCTAATGTGACCAATTTCAGGAGGGATAGTTCCGGTCAAATAATTATTGCCCAATTGTAATTCAAGAAGTTTTGCACAATTTCCAATTTCATGAGGGATCTCTCCTCTTATGGAATTCTGATCCAATAGCAAGTACTGCAACCGAGAGACCCTGCAGATTTCATTTGGTATTGTCCCATTGAATCTGTTATTGCTAATATCAAGCTTGTTAAGATTTTTGCAACTCAAAATTGATTTTGGAATATCACCAAATAGGCTATTTCCAGAAAGAATCAACTCCTGAATGTTCATGAGTTGTCCAAATTCTTGTGGAATTGTTCCAGTAAATCCATTTGAAGCTAAATTCAAGAGGGTGAGATTCGAACACTGAGCAAATTCTGGCACTACCTCACCGTAAAGATTATTATTATCAGCTTCAAAGTAGGTTAGGCTACTAAGATTTCCAATGGTCTTAGGAATAGTACCTGCTAGGTGGTTGTTTCCAATTCGAATATTGGAAAGGGCTTGGCAATTCCCAATTTCCTTAGGAAGATCACCACTAAAATTATTCTGGGTGAGAACCAGAACTTCTAGCTTCCCTGGAGAAAAAATGCTAGCAGGTATTGGGCCTTCAAGCTGATTAGAGTGCAGGTTAAGTATTTGAAGCTCAGGAATCAAGCCTAGATTATCTGGAATCCTGCCATCTAAACGATTCTCATAAGCAGTAAAAACTCTCAGACTAGTCAAATTGCCCACCCAAGAAGGTATAAAACCACTCAAATGATTACCAGAAATTTGAAACTCCTGCAATTTCTCTAGGCCATGAAGTTCCATAGGTATTTCTCCCACAAGCAAGTTATTGGAAAGGTTTAATGATTTGAGGCTTCTGAGACCACCCAACTGCGGTGGAATTGAACCTTCAAACTTATTTGAAGACAAATCTAGAACTTCAAGATCAGATAAATTTCCAAAAGAAGGAGGAATCAATCCATCAAAGTTATTATTTGAAAGGTCAAGCCGCTTCAAAGCTTTGAGCTCAGACATTAAAGTTACATTACCTCGAAGATTCCGGTGAGAGAGATCGAGCTTCTCAACCATTGAATGATTACCACAGCTCACTCCTTGCCAATTGCAGTAAATTGAGCTGTTGGCATCACCCCATCCAGGAACTCTAAGTTCTTGGTTGATGGCATGCAATATAGCTTCGTCCTGGAACTCAGCACCAACAAGCTCAGATTTTGATAGATACAAAGCTAGCAGAAGATGCAACAAGCACAGAATATCCATCAGTGTACACTGTTCTCTGATGAAATGAAGTGTTGGTACTTCCACTCCACTCAACAGTGTTCTTCTCCAAAACCCAAAACTGTGACCAAACTCTTCACCGCACCATCAAAAACTTTTGCTTCTTGATCTTTTCACTCAAAAAACCCAACTTTCCATCACAATGAACTTTCCCTTTTCGTTATTTTGCAATAGAGAATCTGGAACCGAGTTCTCCCCTTGTTATATGTCTTGCTTCAATGAAGATGCAGAGCTTCAAGGTAAAAACTTTCGAAGCTTCCACCAGGAATGGCCCTGAAATACAGTAACCCCAAATCATGTATCAACATTTTGAAGAAAACCCATTTGAGATATGTCTACAATAACAATAAAAGTGCTACTAACAAAAAAAAAAAAAAAATACAGAACAAACTACCCAAACCCTTTCACTTTCAGGGGAAGCAAAACAAGAAGGATAAATAAAACAAACAAAAAGAAGGGTGTGCATTATGAAGCATGGGTTGCATAAGAAACATGGCATACTTTGTAGCAGAAGAAGAGAAAACTGCGGATGCAACAGAGAAAGTGACCGCAGAGATGCAGAGGAAAACGTCTTCACTCTTCAGTTCACAAGTGATGAAATGAGAGAAGAGTACAATGCTTTGGTACAGTGTTCACGGACCAGGTGTTTTCCTATGTCTCACATAGAGAGAGAGAGAGAGAGAGATTTGGAAAGAAATTCCTTGCCATGTATGCTTCACGAGAAATGAGCAGTGATCAGTGAATGAAAGCTGCATAAAACTCCTCTCTGACTGCATGTGGGGCCACACACTTCAACATAAGTGATTGGGTTTTGGAGCATAATGATCCTCTCTCATGATAAAAAAAACCAAACTTATCTTCACAAAGTTTTAATCTTGGGTTGGTGAAAAATGAAAATATAAACCCCAAATGAAAAAAGTAAATAGGAAAATGCATGCTTCATTCATAAAATAAAATGTTTGGTTTTCTCTTTAACAACAATTTTGTGTTAGGTAAATATAAAAGCAATATACCAATTAGGATAGATACATTTGGTAAAAGGATATGCTCCTATCCCATGAGAGGAAGTTTGAATCGGTTGATTAATGTGAAAACCTAGTTGGTGGTAGTAGTTCTCAGTTTTGCTAAGCTCTCTATATCCATTAACAAGGAATCTCAGTTTTTTTAATAACACATTTATAATTTTATTAAGTAAATACAAAAGCAACATATCAATTAGGTTGGCCATAGTCGGCTAAGAATCAATTCCTATTCCATAACAGAAAGTTCGAATCCATTGATTAAGACCCTTATTCTAAAAACTTTTAAAGAAATCAGGGTCTGCTGTGATCCTCATGCATACTTATGTGTTTTCAGTTTTGTTAAACTCTCAATATGCAATAATAAGAAACCTCATTTTGTTTTTTAACAAAAAATTTATTTCAAGCAAAATACAAAAGTAACATACCAATTAGGGTTGGCGTAGTGAGTTAAGGATCAAGTCCTATCCCTCAAAAGGAAGCTTGAATCTATTGATTAACGCGAGACCCTCGTTCGTGATACAATTTGTGATCCCTTCTAAAAATCTTCAAAAAAAAGTTAGGGTTTGACATGATCTTCATACGATACTTTGCGTTCTCAATTTTGATAAGCTCAATCTGCAATAATAAGGAACTCAGATTTTTTTTTTTTACAACACATTTATATTAAGTAAATATAAAAGCAACATACCAATTAGGATGGGCATAATTAGTTAAGCATCAACTCCTATCCCACAAGAGAAAGTTCGAATCTATTGATTAACGTGATACCCTCGTTTGTGATACAATTTGTGATCCCTTCTAAAAATCCTCAGAAAAAGTTAGGGTTTTCATACGATACTTTTGTGTTCTCGGTTTTGATAAGCTCTCAATCTGCAATAATAAGGAACCTCAGTATTTTTTTTTACAACACATTTATATTAAGTAAACACAAAAGCAACATACCAATTAGGGTGGACATAATTAGTTAAGGATTAACTCGTATCCCACGAGAGAAAGTTCGAATCTATTGATTAGCGTGAGACCCTCGTTCGTGATACAATTTGTGATCCCTTTTAAAAATCCTCAAAAAAGTTAGGGTCTGCCATGATCTTTATACGATACTTTTGCGTTCTCGATTTTGATGAGCTTTCAATCTGCAATAATAAGAAACCTCAATTTTTTTTAAACAACACATTTATATTAAGTAAATACAAAAGCAACATACCAATTAGGATGAGCATAATTGATTAAGGATTAACTCCTATCCCACGAGAGAAAGTTTGAGTCTATTGATTAACGCGATGCCCACGTTTGTGATACAATCTGCGGCCCTTACTAAAAACCCTCAAAGAGATTAGGGTCTGCCATGATCCTCATACAATACCTCTATGTTCTTAGTTTTGTTAAGCTCTCAATCTGCAGTAGCAAAGAACCTCAATTTTTCTAACAACATATTTATATTAAGTAAATACAAAAGCAACCTACCAAGCAAGGTGGATGTAGTCACTAGTCACTTAAGGATTAACTCCTATCCCACAAGAGGAAGCTTGAATCTATTGATTAACATGATATCCTCGTTCATAATACAATTTGTGATCTCTTCTGAAAATCCTTAAAGAGATTAGAATTTACCATGATCAGATGTGATCCCTAATAAAGGTTTTGTTTATCATAGGAAAAAAAAGGGCAATATGGGAAATCAATTTGCAAATACCTTTGAGCCTCTTCTGAAAATTATAATTGATTTGAGAAAGGGCAATAAAGTTGTCTTGCAAAGCTCACAATAATACCTAATCCTAGGATTCCCTCAATGTAGGCTTATTTTATATGGGGCATGGGGCTTCCCTTTTTCAGAAGACATTTCAATTTTTTTGTTAAATATACCCAAACAAATATCTGCCGAAGGCAGAAGTTCTGGATTTCTGGGAGCTGTCTTTTTTATTACCCCCTCCCTCTTATCTCTTGTCCTATTCATTGCTGTCACTTTCACCTACATCTTCAAAATTTTCTACGTTACTACAACACGTTACTTAGCTACGTACACGCTTTTGGCTTGTATGCGTTTCTAGCATTCATGGATTTAGCCTCTCCAATCATGAAAGGGAAATATTAACAAGAATGCATAAACAGGGATTTGATGCATGTATTAGAAAGATAATTTGTAATACTCGGTTTAAGTTTCAGTTTTGATTAAGTACACTACATACCTTGAATGGAACAATGCATGTAGATTCCATCACAAGTTACAATGTCAATTATATGGTACTTGGATGTATTTTGAACTTTGACATATATTGAACCTTCTAATTTTATTAATTAAAAGAGGAATGTAATACTTATAACCTAATTTCGTTTACGACCTCTTACAATCATATCTTAACCGTTGATTTTCGTCAATCAACGTTTATCATTTACTATGAATTAATAATTAATTAATAAATTTTTTGCAAAAATAATAACCGTTGATTGTGGGAAATTAACGGTTAAAATATAATATGGAGCATCTAATCTCATGTTGTAGGAGATACTTCTCTCATGTCATAGATCCAACATATGGTGGATCCCACCATATGTTAGAAAATAAATAAATAAATAAAAGGCACGTTGTTAATGTATCTACAACATAAGATAACTTTCTCCTATTACATGAGAAAATAATTTCCCAATATAATATTATAAAAGATATAAATAAAAATAAGTTGTAAGTATAACTTCCTCTAATTTTTTTAATCAAACTTCAAACGCTTCATATAATAAAGAATGTCAATTATAAGGTGCTTAGATGTGTTTGCTACCTACATTTCACCTAAACTTTATTTGTTAAGAGAGCATGTGCATGATTGAGCAATCAAAATATCCACTTAGTCTTACCAATAGTGCTTGATTTCTACCCTCCCTTTCATGCTAAGAGTATTAGGGGCTCATCTTTATTCTTGAAGATAACAATATACAAAACTCTAATAAGAGCTTAATGGATTCTATGTAATATTGCCATCGGGAAACTCAAAATCTCTTGAATGGAGTGAATAAAAGGCTATGCTAACAACATCACAGTCACATGGATGTTCAAAGCAATATGGGACAAACCATATGCATACCAAGAAGTAATTATTTTAAGGGTAAAGTGTGTGTATAAAGATAAAAAGCATTGTGATTCATATATTAAAAAAAATTATATGTAGGAGAGAGAAGCAAACGGAAATTGAAGGGTGTGTAGGAAAATTTGAATTCTCATGTTGAATAAGAATTATAAAACCCTTATTTTAAAGATGATTTTATAAGAGTTATGTTGTAGAAAAAATGATTGTGTTATCTTATAGAGATTCGTTTTGCGTGCCAAAGTTTTTTTTTTTGCTGCGGACCCCACAAAATATTATGTGTGTAGGGAATTTTTTGTGATCAAGTTAAATGATAGATGATAAACCCTTTAAAGATATACTTTGTATTTTATGATTTTTTTTAATCAGAGATAATATTTCACCGCATTAACGAGGTAATACAGCATTTACGAATCATGTTTAGAACAATCACTAGTGTCGAAAAGCACATTTTGTCCTTATTTTTTATTTTTTGATAGAAGCATATTTTGTCCTTTAATTGTTATCATTACCACCATTAATTACTATACAAGCTACCGCTGTATACTTTTCCCTTATTAGGCTTTTGTATTATAATATAGATATAAGATATGCATTATTCAAAAGTTTTCTACAAAGTCAATCTCAATCAACATGGTTATGGCCATTTGCCTGCAAAGAAAGCGGAGAAAGGGGAAAGTGTTACTGTTTTCGGTTGCAAAAATCATGATAGCTACGAATGATAGCATTCACCAGAGAACTTACAAGCCAAGCTTTGAATTCCAAAAAAGGCACGGGAAAAATGAGGAGAAAGTAAACAATGCAATTATATTAAAATTTCTTTAACTAAGACGAAGAAACTTTTTTTTTCTTTGATAAACAAAAACTTATTTTTACATGAGCATAAAAGACTGTTAAATTGTTTGTGATTTTATGTATATATAATCTTAAGGATTTTGATGATTTACCTCACAATCTAGAGGCTTTTAACTAGGGGTGCTAAACAAATTATGAGCTTTTACCTCCACTCGTGAATGTTTGAGCTTACATGTCTAAAATTGGTTGTTGGTATCAGGCTTGAACTTGTATAAAAGCTCGTTTAATAAAAAAACCTCAGGCTCCAATTCAAAAGCTCGGCCTTAGAGCCTTACAGGCTGGTCTTGTATATTATTTTTTATTTTTATTTTATATTCTTTATACTATTTGTAATAGCCATCTCTTTCTCCTCAATCCATTTCACCCCATTTTATTGGTTAAATAGATTTTTTAAATGATTTTGTTCTATATTATGTTGTTTAGATGTACATTAAATTTATGAATATTTATGGAATTACTAGTGTTGTTGATTGTATATTATATTTGAATAAATTTTTTTTGTCTTATTTTTTTTAAATAGGCTAAATCAGGCTTGTAGTTTTTATAAATAAGTCAGATCACAGGCCGATATTATATTCATAACAGGTAACAGACTAAGGCCAGTCTGACATATTTGAAAACAGACTCGGCCCGTCAAGACCAAAGTTCAGCTCGGCTCGGCCCGTTAACACCCATACTTTTAACTATAACAATTATTATAGTTTAAGTAAATTAATTTTATAAAGTGAAATGATACTTTTTTTATACAAACTCTAGTTTTCTCTTTGAGGCAATTCGGCCTCGGGTATTTTAACAAACTTTGATTTTTTGAGTTAACTATGAGACTAATCTTTAATTAAGTCATAGTTAAAGCTTTTCGTCCCTCCCCAAAACTATATTTGATGGAAATCAAAGTCAAATTATTTCCTCACTATACTCAGCTTGTGTTAACAGAGTTAGGTAATGTCAGTTCATTTTTAATCTCAAATGTATAATACTAGAAAACATTTGACGGAATTTTAATAAAATTTTCCTCGCAGAATTCGTAGCTAATTCGATTTTCCTAGCAAATTCTGTCACAAATCTCATTTGCGAGGGGATCTGCTACAGAAAACAGTTGCGATGGTGAAATTAACGACGAAAATTTCATAGCAATTTCATCGTTATACAGATTTTTTTCTATAGTATGAGTGAAAGTATAGCTAGAGCTAAATTACATTTGAACACATTAAAATAATAATAATAAAATTTTGATATAACAAATTAAATTTTTTTAAGTGCATTTAAGCTAAAATAAGCATGCCCCATATGGCTATTTGCTGCAATATTTATGTTTCTTGTTGTGGTACTAATGTGTAGCATTGCAAATAATTACATAAGTCGCATTTCTCACATCTTAAATCATTTTGGTCATTTAACTCACAGAAGCAGAAAACAAAATAAAAAAAGATGCCAAAAATCGAATTATTTCATATGGTGAGTGGGACCCAAGGAATGGGCAAAAAGAGGAGGCATCTTGCAGACAGATGGGTCCAACTCATGTCTGTATGACAGAAGGCTGGCCACCACTACACATTATCATCTTCATGATATATTAAGAAAATTTCAAAACAATGTTGCAAAATTCACATTCTCTTTTGACAAAGTTTCCCCCTACATTAATTAACTTTCGTTTAGAAAAGGCAAGAACAGCATCATGGATGTCGTAGCACTATTTTTTATTGATTACTTTTCTTTATTTTATGGGTTTTATAAAATTTTTGACTACCAACTTACTACCATCTAATATTGAAAAAAAGAGAGATGTAAAAAGTTTATTTAAAAGCAATAAATCAAAAGGATAGGTAGTAAGTTTGGTAATAAAAAATTTTAATAGTAAGAATTATAAAACCTTTATTTTATTTGGGGTGAAGTGCGTTTCTATTTAGATAACCAAAATCCTTGAAGTTTCCTCCCATTTTTGAAATTTTAATTGTATTTTTTAAAATAATTATTTATTTTAAAAAATAATCAGTTTAAAGAATTAAAAATTATGAATATATTGGACCGACTCGCCTCAAAAAATTAACTAGTGTCGGTTTTATAAAAAAAAAAAATTAATAATGCTTTTTACACATTTGTATATCTCTCATCCATTTATAAAAGTATTATAGGTAGAATCAGAATATAAATATATAAAAAATGGAGATTGTTTTTATTATGTTACATAACATAAAATCATCTTCTTACACACACAAATTTTATATGGATCTCACTTTAAATTTTTTCTATTTTTTCTATTATCTACTCTTTTTGTGAGGGTAAGAAATTTGTTTTTATAATATGCAACGTAACAAAAACAATTCACATAAAAAATAAAAGAAAAATGAGATAGATTATGGCAGAATTTATGCAGGCATTAATAACATGGCAGTTGGCATAGGATTTCAAAAAAGAATATATATATATATAATCATAGTAGTGTGCATTTTTAAATTATTATTATATAATCTCTCAGACTATTTTTAATCCTCGCACGTAAAAAAAATCTAGAATATGTGTTACTTTCCCAAGACTCAAGTTAAAAAATATATCATGTTTTTTTGTTGCAACTCATGTTATATTATTCATGTAGTAAATTTTTAGATTTCCCACCTTATTATTCTTTGTAAAATTTATCATCCCAAAATAAATATTGTTCAAGAATCTTAATATAAGTGACTTTAATTTTATTTTATTTTTGGTAAGCGACTTTAATTTCTCTTTTATCAGGGAATAAGGCCGTTTTGCCTCTCCTTTAACTTATCCTTTCCTCACTATATTAAGTTGTGGACCACTTTTATAACCCAAGAAAGATTAAATTAAGTATTTAACAAATAAAAAAAAGGTCAAAAGAGACAATTAATCTGTAAAGTTAGAATAAATATAAATTTATAAAGAAATCGCCTAACTAAATCCAAATTTCACCCTAAGTTTTATATAAAATAGTTACATATTGTACATTATATTTTATTAAAAAATTATAATCCAACACAAAATTAATATAGATATAAAAACAATTGTATTGATGGAAAAAGTTTATTTAAATGAAATTGTGTTGCCAAAAATAAAAGGGTTAGATCAGTGCCGGACCAAGGAAAAATTTTGTATGTTCGCATATTTAGTGGTCGGGGTTCGTTGCCCCGAAATCTTTTTTGTAAAGAAAATTTAAATCAACGCTTAAACCCTAGTTGCTTCTATAACAAGCTGCAGGCAATAGTTTGACCAAATATTTCTCCTATAAATCTTGTCAATCCTCCAAAACAAATATGAGAATATACTTCAGTATATCCATACATTATCATTCTATTTTATAGTGGTAATTAAAAAAGTTAACACTACCTGTACAGAAGACAAGCAAAATCACAGTGAATGCCTCGTCTCTATATATTAACTTATTTGAGAATGTCATACCTGCAATCAATCATCTCTTTAATAAAAATGAAAAAGGAAACAAATGATGAAGCGAGCATGGGAATGGGTATGTGACAGGGGAGGAAGAATAAGTTTTCTCTCTAATCAGTTTGCATCGCTAAGTTGTTTTAATCATCCTTGTACGTTGCTAACTAATATAAGAATAACTATCATTTTTGGTCCCTAACAAAAAATTCGGTCCCCACTTTAGTCCATTATAAAAAAAAATATTAGTCACCTAGTCCTTATGAAATCCAAAGTCCCATTTTGGTCTTTTTGAGATACTAATGTAGGTCTTTTTTAATTAGTGAGAGACCACGATTTTGACTAAATTGATCCATTTTAAATTTTTTAGGGACCTTGAGAATTTTTTTTTGTAAGGGACTAAAATGGGGACCATATTTTTTGCTAGAGACTTAAAATGATATTTACTTCTAATATATATATTGAACCAAGAGACAAATAAGAACATGCAACAAAGAAAAAAAGTGAAATACAATATTTTATGACCGCACTTGCGGGCATTTGCTCGCAAGTGGGTCCGCCACTGAGTCAGATAGTGTAATAACCTCTATTTTATAATGATACCCGACATTTCCACGTATATCTCGCCTTTTAGGAGATATTTGGTAGGAGGTGGAAAAAAATTCCTAGAAAAATGAGATAGGAAAATTTATTTGTCTATATTTAGTAGAGGGTGAAGTAAAAATATGGCGCTCAGAAAATATTTTCTCATCATTTGCTTTTCCACGTAAAATGGTTGGGAAGATTACCATTGAAGAGATGGAATTGTTTGTTTTCACGTGGTGGGAAAATTAACACACAAAATCAGTAAAATTAATTCAATATTTCCGAAAAAAAATTGGCCTTTAGTAACGTATGTAGAAAAAAATTCATCATATATTTAGAAATAATTCTTTCCCAATATAGTTTTTTTTCTCATTTACCAAACATCGTTAATCAAGCAGCATTTGATTTCTGGAACGAATGGTGGGTTATTAATTCAATCATATATAAAAACTTTAAAAAATTTGTTTCAATTTATATTGAAATAGGGTCAGGATCATTTTATACCAGTGTAAGTTACACTCTCAATCTTGTCCGTTGATTTCATTTATATCGAAGGGCTCTAATTTATTAGTGATGTGAACCATTGGATACAAGTGGATCAATGGTTAAGATTGAATGTAAAAATATCCTGTACATTGAAATATTATATAAGAGAAATGCTCGTAGAGTATTACGTTCTTCTTTTGGATAAACTATTGATTTGTCACTTCTCTGTCTCAATTTATTGAAGTTCATGAATAATTAACACTTTAGTAATTAGAGTGAACAGTAACTCATAATTAATCGTTTAAAAGGATTACTTTTAAGAAGAAAAACTAAAAAAACAAAAAACAAAAAACAAAATGTGAAAAGCAAATTAATTCCATGATTATCAGTAAAATGGGTGTCATCTTGTAATAATAGACACTTGATACAAATTCCAAACAATAAAAGACCCTACTTGTTAGCCACCGCCATTAACATGAACCATTGAAATCGTTTGATACATCAAGTACAACTAAAGAATGGATATGTAATCCAACCTGAATGCTTTTTTTCACTTTCAAAAGACATGACTCCACTCCCCCCCACCTGCTACCAAATGCATGTGCATGGATGATGGGGTGTGAGAGAAAGTGATTTGGGTGATTGTAATCCATATGATCGACCCCAACATCCAAAAGCAATGAAAAAGCATATGGGATTTCACTGTGGAATCTCTAGTGATTGAGACTGGGCTCTCTCTTTATTAGACATGCATCATGAACCTTGTATCATTTCTTGTCTCACCTCTCTCGTGCATCAACCCACTTTAATTTCTTTCTATGTCTCTCTCATCCAACCTTTTTCCCATTTGGAATTTTCTTAGGTTCCCCCCACCCCTTAAACCGTTACTTTTATATATATATATATATATATATATATATATATATATATATATATGGCAGGGGTTTATCTCCGGCTAGCCCCAAAACTACGTCGTTTTGATTAATGAAGGGTGTTTATGTAATTTTATGAATTAATAAGGGTGTTTCAGTAAAATGTATATGATATAAAAATAAATAAAATTACAAAAACACCTTTCATTAATTTACCTAAAATTACATAAACACCCTCATTAATAACCTCTATGAGAAATGTTTTTCCCATATATATATATATTTATTTATTTTACATAAAATTTCTGGCAGGGGAGACATCGGTATGTAACCCACCACGGTGGCAGATCTGTTTAACCTCTATGAGAATTTACGTCAGAGACAGCGAAAAGAAAGCCCATTTTACAATTTACCCACCAACATGAGCCTCAAAGCAAGCAGAGGGATCGAAGTCACACCTTTTTTGGGTATGGGCCGACTACCTTTGGTCATAATTATATATGATTTGTTGCCACTGTGTATAACAATGGATAAAATTTAAAAAAAAAGGTTCGTTTTTTCTACGGTTACTGCAGATAAGTTATTTGCAGTAAACCCAATACGACATCGTTTTGGACGGAAATCATGGTGTTTTTATAATTTTAATTTATTTCAAGGTTATGATAGTCTTTATATTTATAATATTTTAAGATTTCAATACCAAAACGACGTTATTTTGGAAATAAATGCAGAAACATTTTTCCCTTCAAAAAATTAAAAAATTTGTCATTTGAAAGAAGTTTGAAAAACAAAAAATAACAACCAATGTGCACAATTATTAAATTACGTGTGAATATTATCTACCAAAAAAAAATTTACGTGTGAATATATGTTAAAATAAATTATATGCTATTAAAATTATTCTCCTTGTGAAAATAAATTACATGAGAAAATGAATCATGATCCTGCATCATTTGATGCATAATCTCCTTTTAAGGATACCTTTATTTTTTTCTCCTTTTTATTTTCTCATGGAAGGATAACAAGTTTTGGGTTATTTTAGATTTGAAGTGCGTTTGGATAATTTTTTTAAAATGAATATGATTTTTTAAAAAAAATAACTACTACTAATTTCTTAAGTTTTTAATTTTTTCCTAAAACATTATTTAATTATTATAAATTATTTTAAAAACTTGTTAATTAAAAAAAAATAAAAAAGAAATGGACCCCTAGCAAAAACAAAAACAAAAAAGTTTTGACCTAGTGGGCCTGCATAATGCATTCCCTATGTTCAAAGCATTCCTGGTCTCAATTACGGACCCATCCTAATGGGTTAAACTGGTTTGGGTTAAATGTTATTGGGTTGAATTCTTGTAATAAAACTTGATCGATTTTGTTTCCCATTTGATTCTAAGACTTGCACAATACTGCATTTTAATTGAACAGCGGCTAATATGCGTGTCAGCATGTGGTTTAAAAACGAAAAATCTTCCTGTAATGTTGAGAATAATTATACATGCATGTAGTGTTGGTGTACATAAGATTACTGGCGGAGCTGCGCTCAAATTTGAGCCCGGGCTAAAAAAAATTATGTGTATTTATTTTTTTTAATTTTAGTTAGTTCATATCATAATATATTTAAATTATATTAAATATATAGTACTTGAGTAGGCAGCATTAAGAAGAGTTATAATTTTATTAAATATTTTTTAATTTTATTAAATAAATAAATAAATATATATGTATATATATATATATACTAGCGAAAATTGAACACAACCTAATACAATTTACCAAAATCTTTTGCCAAAATTATTTCAAGTTTTAGATAGGGTCAAATTACAAATTGTAGCCCAGGCCAAATTACAATTTTAACCTAAGCCAAATTATAATTAATTATATAATTATATGAGTGAGGATATTCTAACTACCAAAAATTCTCACTATTAACTTACTACCCATCACATCACCATTGGATCAAAGAGAGAAAATGTTAAAAAGTTTTTGAAGAGAGAGAAAATGTTAATCTAATGGTGATTAGATAGGTAGTAAGTTGGTAGTAGAAAATTTTGGTAGTGAGAATATCTCCTCTATATATAATAACTAGGCCACACTCACAAGTATATGTGGCTCCGCCACTACATAAGATGTGTCCCATGGAGGGTGAAGTATGTTGATATAGGGGGTGCTTATAGTGGCAATGGTATAGACCAACGCACTAGTAAGGCTTCCCATGTATGTGCATCAAGGGGGAGTGTGTGTGAGAGTTCTGTGTAGAGGTAGAGTGACAACATATGAGAGGAGTGGGGAAGAAGATCTTTTCTCCATGTGTGATAGGGGTATTTAGAGAGGAGAGTCCTCTCTAGCATGGGGGAGACCTTTGGTCAAGCCCCCCCTGAGCTATCTCATCAAGCTTCCCACTGTCAGTGTACAGGGGCAGTAGTGCAGGGATAGGGAGATGTCCCAGTGGAGAGCCTCTATGGCTTGCCATGGGTGCCCTCTATAATGTTCTAGACTGTGGGCTCGGGAGATTGGACCCAACTGATGGGCCTAAGGTGAGTAGTATACACAGCATAAGCCCCCAGCTTGGTAGCTTGCGGAGCAGGGTGCCAAGATATATGGCAGCTTAGGCCGGATACCCGCAGTGTGTAGTGTTCCAAGCATGATACAATTTAATCGATCGATATTATATCGACCTTCATGAGTTGTTTATTTGTTGTCGTCGAGTATGAATTGTCTAATTGGCGATGCTTGAGTGCTTTAAGAAAATCTTCTATTATGGATTGCAATTGTGTTAAACTTTGTTGTCTTCAAAGATGTGTCTTGCTATTGAGGAAGGTCTTCAAATGTTGTTGAAGTAACAATAATTTAACTGTAAGAATAAACTGGCGAGCCCACGTTATATCAAATAGCCTGGAGATGTTGACAACTGGAATAAGAATGTCTTGATGATCTGATAAAAAAAAGTCGACAGGATTGTAGATCCGAGCTTCGTGAGAAAATAAAATAATGGATGAGATCTCCTAGAGAGGATAATGTTTTCCAAAATAGAGAGTGAAGGAGATTCTCACGATAAATATATATACTCCCTTCTTCAGAAATTTCCCTTCTTCAGCAATAAAACTCGTTGGTGATATGAATGTATGGTAAATAACGCCCATGTGAGACCAAGCAGCCTGGAGATTTTAACAGCTAGAATAGAGATGTCTGACCGTATGATAAAAATAAAATAATGTTGTAGATGGGGTCTTCTGGAGAGGATAATTGTTCCAAGTTAGAGATGTGATGAAGATCCTGGTGATAAATATGTATGCTCCTTTCTTCATAAATGAAACTCGCTGGTGACAAATAATGAAGTGGACGAAAACTTCTCGAGAACAGGATGTGTTCCAAGAGAGAAAGAGACTGGGAGTCTTCATAGATGATAAATATGTATATTCCTTTCTTTAACAACAAAGCTTGGCGATATAAATGTATAACAAATAATGCCCAATGACTTGGGTCTTTGATGTCCGATTGTTCCAATTTAAAACCTGCAACAACTAATACAGTAGTATATAAATGAAGATAAAAATGTGCCTAGATGGGACGTTGGCCAAACCCGGCCATCTAGGACTTTTGCTGAGGGGTAGCGCATCCCAGACTTTGTTTACCGGGGGTAACACATCCCGGCCTTCATAATAACATAATTAACTATTGGGGGTGAGGACCGTCCCGGCCATTATTCTTAATCTTTGGGAAAAATGTTTGTCCTTTTAAAAAATGATTATTTTAGTTAAAAGTAGTATTTTTGTTAAAATTTTAAATTAAAAAAATCACTTATTTTCCCCCATGATTTTTATTGTATATCTCTTTCTCACACTTAAAAGAACATAATTCTATATTCTTTAAAAGGACAAATACACTAGGTAGTTTTGTGGTGTAACACGTTTCGCAACTTTTGGTCTGCCCGTTGAGAAAATACGGTAGGGATAACCCAATACGTATTAAGCCCAAATCACACACGGTTGAGACTCCTGGATTGTTTCTACCCTAGGCCTGTTATCTGCTGTTGGGGTGAGCTTTGAGCTCTTGGTACTTCGTCTTTCACGTTGTACCAGATGGGGTACCTGCGAAGACACTCTGATGCTTAAGTTAGTATTAGAGGCAGGTGTTTATGTTGTAAAAGTAAAGGATGATCGTACCTTGGTGGTACATAAACACCTGCCTCTGATACTGACTTAAACATCGGAGTGTCTTCGCAGGTACCCCCATCTGGTACAACGTGAAAGACGAAGGACCAAGAGCTCAAAGCTCACCCCAACAGCAGATAACAGGCCCAGGGTAGAAGCAATCTAGGAGTCTCAACCGTGTGTGATTTGGGCTTAATATGTATTGGGCTATCCCTACCGTATTTGGTCTGATCTTTAATTTAATAGTAGTTGATAAGTCCATGAAATGTGACTTAAAACATATGGTTGTTGATATGAAAATATGGTAAAAAGAATATATTTTGTGTAATACTGACCCAATTACATTGAGTTGAAATTATGTGGAGTAAAAAGTTAATGGGTTGTTTTTGATGTTTGAGGCCCAAAAAGAAGTGAAAGAAATGGTCTACCAAAGCAAAAGAAAAAATAAAGCAAATGGGCTTGTGTCAACTCAAAAAAGCCCAAATAAGCAACAGAAAGAGAAAAGATTGGAAGAAAGAAAAGATAGGCAGCTTTGGACAAGATTGGGAAAAACACTTTGAAGCCATCGAACCTTAACCCTCATCGTTCCAACCAACCCATCTCAATCCTACCACAATGCCACTCCAAATCAACCTTCCGTCTTGATTCTTGTGAGTCATCCAACCACAAAAACCTTTCCTTGTAGTGATTCCATTAACCATTCACTCATGAGTTTGATCCTAACCATTGTCTCCTAAAAAGAAAAAAAAGCAAACACTAACCCTAACCGAATGATGACCTGGAGTTTGTTACAATCGGGTAGTGGGATTTTTGTGGAGTGCTTGGTGTGAGCGCGGAGTAAGAAAAGAACGTGCAAGGAGTGCTCGTGTGGAAGAAGCGCGTGTGGATGCTGTTGGTGAAGAGGCCCAAAGCCTATGCATGCAAGGGAAGGTAGTTTATAAAATAGGAGGGATAACTTATTTTGATGGCTTCTTTTGTAATCTCTCTTCTCCATTTTTTCTTTAGTTTTATTTTTGCGTTTCTTACTGTAATAGATGCTATTTTGTTTGGATTGGAATATGTGAGTGCAATACCGAGGCTATTTCTGTGTATAGTACTCGTGCTGTAGTTGAAGCTTTCTGCATTTGGTTTTCTTTGTAATTTTCATTTCATTTCTATTTTTGTAGCTCAATCCTTATGGGTATGAGCTAAACCTTTGAAGGTTGAGTTTAGGTTACCTGAACCTCAATGGTGGTTGTTTGCTAATTACTCTTGTTAAATTTTAGTTCTT